>BSBM01000793.1:1545000-2232500 GCA_027924585.1 Larix kaempferi
TTGCCAAAATACATATAATAATATAAAAAAATACATCTTATAACAAAATACATCTTATTCTCTAGCTTTTTCTGTTTCGAGCATGATTCTGCGTATGCTACACTTGTCCACTGCAAATGAAATTGCACACACTTGTAGAACTATGTGTGTAGATTCTGAATATGTAATTTTTTATTAAAACTATTATTTGTTCCTATTTTTTAGTTAATTTCAATTGCACTAACATCAATCTTACACAAAGAGTAGGTTATTTCTTCCATCTATAACTTTTTATTGGCTCACCTATTTTGAAAACGGAAAAGAACCCACACAAGTACACACAAAAACATACATCCAGAAAAAGAAAAAAAAATTGTTGATTGATTAGGTTAAGACCATGATATCGAGGGCTAACGCTAGGCCTCATCATTTTAGGGATGGGATGACTTCCTTAATTAAAAAAAAATTAAAATTAACATAAATAAATATGGAAAAATAACACCACACAAAAACGGCCTGTTATCTACGACTATATATAATTTTTTTAACAAAAATCCACCATTTGAATACCGAACCAGAGGGCTAACGCAAACATATTCATTATATTTTCTTAAAAAAATAACATACCAACCTTAGGAGAACCCCATTTTTTAGGAGTTATACTTAATTTCTATAAATAATATTTATATATTCCGGAAGGTAATTCGATTTTCTACGTTTGATCTTCTTGCACCATATTCCAAAAAGTTGTGTAGGTAGCTCTAATATTGCTTTTTGACGTTCAGATTTCTGTTTTTCCAGAAGTCCATTGCGACTAACGCGTCATGAGTGGCCAGCATTAGCTTGCACCAGCCCATATTAATAATTAATTGATTTGTTTTAAAATTTTATTATATCATTTTAAAAATTTAAAATATATTTTTCAAAATCTTTATATAATTCAATAAATTAAAAATTCAGATTTTTATCTAAAATTTCAAGCCATCATGGGATCAAATTAATATCTTATATTTAAACTCAATACTATATTATATTTAAAATAAATTAAATAAACTGTATTTGCTATAATATTTTAAAATATTATTATAAGTATTTTATATAAAAAAATAATATCATTTCAAATTAATATCTTATATTTAAATTAAATACTATCTTTAAACCACTTTAAACCATATTCAGTATTCATATCTAAAATTTCGGTCCACGAAACAAGAATAAGAGCGTGATTGATGACGTTGAATATCCCGTAGTTGTCGGTTGGTGTGCTGGATGCCACGTATAGGTCGTAATATCAAAACCAGAGGCCGCCAACGGTATTGCCTTTGCAGTTTTCCACATCATTCCTTCCTCCATAGTTTACTATGTTCCTATTTTTTAGCATTCCTTCCGCCATTGTTTACCATGTTACTATTTTTTTTTGCAGGTTATGTTGTATTTAACCGGTTTCGAAGACAAAAACAGTGGGTGGTTTCTCTCTATCCCGGTTGGTCATTTTATCATATATCTATTTCAGTAGACAAATGCCTGTAACCCCAGGCAGGCAATCATACTCTAACTGCGAATAGATTACATGGATTCCCACGTCATTGCAGCAGACTTGGCGTGTGATCAGGAGTGCTCAGGCGATGGTCACAGCCCTCCAAAATCATGTTCTGATCAGAAGCAGCAGGTCCCGCGCCAAGTAATAAGTCCCTCAAGGTCTTGCTCTGTCACAACAACAGATTTGTTTGATAAGAATAGCTACAGCGTATGTCTGTGTCTGTGTATTTGATTTCTAGGGTTTGTGTCTGTGTATTTGATTTCTAGGGTTAGTGTCTGTGTATTTGATTTCTATGGTTAGTGTTAGATGTTGATTATGGAATTGATGTCATTTGCATTGCAGTGTGAGTGTTTTGTGTTCTACATGCGCGCAGCCACGGTGGGAGAACGAGTGGAATTTCAACATAGAAGATGCAGTGCCCAGCAGCAGCAGCATCAACAGCACATCATTTAAAAGAGGAGATTTGATGAAAGACAAAGAGAAAACAGGCAAAAGCCAAAAGATGAGGAGGAACATGGGAAGGGTTTTCTATCATAGGCCGCCTCGTGTGCTTCTTTCTCCTTGAAATTCAAGTGCCCAACAGTCTCATTTTTTCAGTAAGGCTAACTAACTCATACACAGAGCTCTGTACTGGATTGGATTGGAATTGGGATGATTATCGTTTAGTTCCATACACTGTAATGTAAAGTAATGGGAAGGATGGGTTAAGTTCACTAGTAGTAGACCTTGGTTTAGAGTTATGTAGAGTCGTAGCAAATTGATCATTCAATGTTAATGGAGTTAATGTAGGTTCTTCTATTGTTGAACTTAAAACATGGGTTAATGGAGTTGTTCAAAGGAAATCATGACTACACGATTTCATGTATGGTCTAATATCAAGTAGAATGGAATTGGACTTGTATTTTCCTTTCATATATATAACAGCAAGATCACTATTCATTCATATTTTCAATTTTCTCATGGTGTGGGTCGATGAAATTGTTGAAAGCTAAATCATGGAAACACAAGTAAAAGCACATAGAAAAGAAAAAAAAACCTGTAAAATCTAAAGTCACTTTTCACTCACAGCCCTTTAGAATATAGCAATGCAAATGTATCAAAATGATTAGCAGAAAACAATGGTGGACAGTACATACAACTTTCCAAATTTGATCCTCAAAATTCGGTATTGGGAGAGTGAAAATAACAAATAAAAACTGTGATAAATAAGGGAAACCAACTGCAGTGAAAGAATGAACAAACCATAATTCAAAGGGACAGCCCTCTCTATTAGATTTTGAGAGACTCAAGATAAGTGTTATTAATTCCAACGTCCTCCCTTAATCCTTGATCTTCAATCCCTTAATCTTCACAGTTAAGAATTGATATCACCCTTCTCAGATATTTCAATTTAAAAAATTCTGCCTCTCAAAAGCTTGGTGAAGATATACGTTGATGAATCAGATATTTCAATTAAAAAAATTATGCCTCTCAAACGCTTGGTGAAGATATACGTTAACTTTGAACATTAACTGGATAATATTGCAGATCAATTACTATGATGAATGATTAATTGCCTAATGTAGCGCTGATGTACTTCAAAATGCTTTAGATACCTGACCATGGCTACCAAATCAATGCTTGTATTATAATGAAGAAGAGGATTGTGTGGTATAGGAAAAGCGCTGGTTGTTGTGGTAATATCAATTTAAAAAAATATTATCTATACTGTTGTTTGTGATGCCATGATATTCAGTTTCTCTCTTTATGCTTTTACATGACCGTGAAATGGGACCAAAACCTGTGTAAAATCATAACAAAAAGTAAATTTTATGTCATCAAAATCTCCAGTTCAGTATGAATCCATGCAATCAACTTTGTAAGCCCTTACTTTGCAAGAATATTGAACTGATGAGTACTATTGAATTTTGAATCTTTATGGATCACATCATGTTTTTGCAGCATTGCAATGAAACTCAGAGGGTTCTGCATCCATCTTAAAACAAGATTTAAAAAAATAATTTTACAATATAACATCAAAAAAGTAAAGAATAACACATTTTAGTTAACTTGGATCTTTATGCAAATGATCACTTACAATCTTCCATATAAAACCTGATAATAAGATAAGAATATCAAAATGTTTAATTTGAATTCCCAAAATATAATACATCTCATCTAATCTCACTATCTCAAAACCCTCTTGAAGCTTAGAGCTTCTTGCCACAATAAGATCTTTCACATCAAAACTAGTTGAGGAAGAATTTCATTGTCAACATGTTGTTGGAGAGAAGCTAGGTGCTCAGTATGGGGGAGATGTGTCATGTAACCTAAAGCCATTACTTTACGTACCAAAAATAAAATAAAAAAAGTAATTAATTTTTTTTATCCAAGTTCTCAAAATAAAAAATGAAAACCAAATAAAAAATAATTAAAAAATCTATATCCCTTATAAAATAAAATTTTAAAACCAAATAAAAAGTCATTCAAAAAATAACACCTTAAGAAATTGGATACTTATAGGTTCTTGATAGATAAGCATTTAGGATGAATCTATGCTGGTATATACATATTACCATCTAAATAACTACTAATAAATCCATTTTTCCAAAGATATTTAAGTCAAATTTCTCATATAAAACCAAAAAGGTTTCTTTGAATACATAAAGTGATCTCTTTAACCTATAAATAAGAAGATAATCTCCTTAACAAAGTCAAGTGACCACTACATACAATTTTCATATAAGTTATCATTAAGAAAGATACACTCAACATCCTCATGGTGTACTTTCCTTTCAAATGTTTCATAAATATCTATCTATATGATAAGACTTTTCATAAAACATATTTATACCCTATAACTTCTTTATAAGAGTAACTCTTAGCCACTAATCTAATCTTGTGTTTCTCAATATGGCCATTAACCTTAAATTGGATCTTGTAAATCCACTTATATGTAACAATGCCTTTCTTGTAAATTTTTTGAACCAACACCACATTTCATTCCTCATTGAGTTATATTCCATTTCATCTTGCCATACTTTTGAGCTTGTGCTTCCTTATAAAACTATATGTTTTAGGAATATGAATATTCTCAATTTTTTTTAGATAAATGTTTCATCTTGCCATACTTTTGAGTTTTTGCTTCTTTATATGTTTTAGGAATATGAATATTTTCAATTTTTTATTAGATAAATGTTAGTATATTGATATTTCTTATAAATATTTATTTTTATATTTATTTTTATTTGAAAAAGAATTCAATAACTAAAAAGAATGTTCTTTGTATCATCATCAAAATTAAAAATCCCATAAAACAAAGAAAACGCTAACACAATTTATGGAACAATCATTTAAAAAATAAAACTTTTCTAGATCATAGAATGATTAATCCTTAGTTTCTTCACTATAATTCACATAAATGATTTTTCACATCCATTTAGATTCTTCATATCCATTGTTTCTAAATCATAGAGTCAATAAACATTAGATTCTTCAAATCCACGGAGAGAGTAAAACTAATACAAATAACTATACAAAGAACTATCATAAAAAATGATAGGATCATGAAAAAGGAACGGAGAGAGTAAAACTAATACAAAGAACTATCATGAAAAATGATAGGATCATGAAAAAGGAACCGAAATTACAGTGCAATAATAAACTCATGATAATCTAAAGCAACAACTTTATTTATTATATTTTAGTGACGGAAGATAAGTGCTATTAATTCCAACATCTTTCTCTATTCTTCACTATTATGCACTAATATCACTTTTCTTAAATTTTTCAATTTTAAAAATTTTACCTTGAGCTTGGAGAAGATATATGCTAAATTTTTATTGATTGGATAATATTATAGATCAATTACTCTATTCATGATTAATTGCCTATTATAAAGTTGATGTACTTCAAAATTCTTTAGATGTACCTAATCATGGATACCAAATTAATGCTTTTTCCTTTTGATTAAGAAAATGATTTTGTGATATACAAAAACCATTGGTTGGCATAATATTAAAGTACATAAAAAAAATGTTATAGTTTATATCTTATTTGTGATATATAATAACCTTATGATATTTAATTAGTTTTTATGAAAAAGAGAAATAGTTTATTTGTAACATCCCACTTTTTATATTCCTATAATTCTTGTAAATGTAATTATATCTATGTAATGGTCTCTGGTGTGGAGCTCAAGGCCAAGGCCCCATCAGAGAATCTTGTGGTATGATTGTTATGATGGATTAATAGACTAGGAGATCATAAATAGCGGCATGGAAAATAAAATAAAATAAAAACACTAGGGGGAGAGCCTGACCACTAAGTGGAAGATGAATAATGAAGAGGGGCATTCCAATGATACGATAACTATAAAGAAGTAACATATAGCTTAAGTGAGGAAGTCGTGACCCTAGGATGAGGGTATCGACTATTCGTCGCACACTAATAGTTATCTCCGACAACTGGTCAATGGCCATAAAACTAGACCTACAGTCGTAAAGGCTTAAATTCTAAACACTACCTGCATAAGGTCTAAAGCCTCGAATACTGCTCCAATTAAAGAAGTCGTAAATAAAGCTAATACACAAGTTACGACTAGTCAAAATTGGACACCTAGGACCCACTTAGTGAATGGAAATATAATTACCACTGGGAGTCCAATAAGAACAGGACATCGAGTAGACATCACCTAAATTGTATACATAATTGTATAAATATATGTATGAGATAAATTAACTAATGTAATACTTGTGTGATTGTAAATAGTTGGGATAACTATTAAGTTTTACAATAGTTGTGTTAACTATTAAATAATATTTGGATATCTATGCCTATATCTATATGGACGATTTTACAAAAATCGCATGGAAACTACCCACCTAATCTATTTAAGAGAAGTGGAGCTTTAAACACTCAAGACTTTTAAGAAACCTTTTGCCGCCATCTACCTCCTCCTTAAGAAAACGCAGTTGCCACTTGTGGAAAATGGTTAAGTTAAACTGAGAGATAGTATCTCTATGGTCTCCTTAGTGGTGGTACCAAAACCTCTCCTTTGCGCCATTTGTCTCGTATGAGGAGCCACGACTCCCTACCAACAGGGCACCCTCAGTTGTGAGATTTGGGAAGATCTGAGTCATTGTTCCTTGCATCGAAATCTTATTTCACGTCTGATTGATACGGGTATGAATAGAACCCTGCTCCTCAAAAAAATCGGAGTTCTAAGCATTTAATTTATGTGTTTCCTTCCCGGATAGATCGGGAGTACGTGGCGGGATAGCACAGATTCTCTGTCGTCAGCCCAGGAACCTTACTGTTGCATCGGGATTTCAATTCTTCGCTTATGAGTACTGATGAAAACTATAAGTAGGGGGAGAGGTTGGAAGGACGGGGAGGGGGAGCTCGGCCTATGCACCAGTAGATTTTCTTAAACAAAAGTTGATTGCTGCCGAAGTGGAATGATCAGATAGAGAAGTTCGGCATTAGTTTATGATGGGAGGTCCGGCAATGAAAGGGGGTCTCTTCTTTTGGAACGAAAGTTGATTGTTGCCGAATCTTATGCTGGCATTGGTTGACTGGAGCGAACGAACCCTGTCAGGGAGGTTAATCGCTCAGATCTTCAAACTTGATAAACGTTCCCTCTAGGTAAAAGTTCTAGCAAAGTAAGTATCGGAACCGATCTCTCTTCTGATCAGGTATTATCGATCCAATACTGAATTTTCATCTGAATATGATTATACTATTTCTGAATTTACATCGTTAGTATGATGTTAAGATGGGCGATTACTCCAGTTAGAATTGCACATAGGAGAGCGAGTAATCGGTTATCGCCTGCCAAAATGATGTTGCATTTGTTCTTCGCTGAAAAGTAATTATAGTTATGCTCAGTTCATATCGATCTCTGGAAAGGTGTAGATCTGTCCTTATTTAGAGAGAGCGCCGATCGAAACCTAAGAAAAATGTCAGCCGAACTGCATCCAATAGAGGTCTTCCATCACATAGGTTCAATTTAATCCTTCTCAGATGGTTTTGCGCCGTTAAGACCCTCTTTAACAACAAGTTCAACTTATCGCAGCCAGTAGGATTATCAATCCCTGCTTAATGTGCGGTAGAAGATAGACGTTAGCGAATATGTTTATTATTTATATAATATATATACATATTCAGTGGGTGCAAATTGTTGATCTTATTTGTTATATATTCAAATCCTAGTAATGTGGTATCCGCATCTTTTGATCATTATACCTTTGAAGGTTAGGCTTAAACACCTCAGTCTAATGCGACCTCTGCGCATTATGGATTGACCGAATTGTTTCTCACCCACATCCTGTCCGCCACATAAGTAATGATATGTGCTTATTTCAATCGGTGTATGTTTTAGTACTGGTCAAAATGTAAGCATGCCCCTACTATCAGCAGAGATCGACACCGCAGGATTCCAGGTCAGTTTCCTTTATTTTATAATGGATATATATATTTTAGCGGAGTCCTGTAGCATGATGTGTACGTAGGGTTGACCCATGATCGGCTCTACTGTGGCTTTTTATTACATGTGGTATGTAATTTTCCCAACGGACGTACCGTCCATGCAATGGCTCACAACGAAGGCTTTGATCCCAGTTTTTCCTTCCGCTGTAGGAATGTTTCCTTTTGATGTTTTTCCAAGGCGATGCCTTCCGATAATTTAATCGCGGCATAACCCTGAAAATATAAGCTCGGCATCATCGCCTGCGATGGTTCCTGGAATTAGGATACCGGGTAGACAATCATGGGCCTCAGAATTCAGAACTTCTGTTGGGACATTGAAGACGTAAGTATGATGTTTATTATCTTATATTGTAGTGTATTACTAGGATAGATTGGTTGAGCTTTATCTTGGTTAGACATTGGTGGAATCAGTTAGGAATCGAATGGAAGCCCTGAGTAAGGTCTGATACCTTGAACTATTGTAAAAGAAAGGAAAAGTTAGCTCAGGATTTTTTTTTCATTTAACTCTTTTATGGCCCCATGTATTAACATAGGTTTACATGTGGAAATCATTTAATTCTTTTATTATTTGATTACTAGAGTGTAGTATAATATAATATACCTACATCTTATAATCTCTGTGTTAAAAATCGCTGGAATATAATGAGAGATCCCTTTATCGTTTGATTTCAAGTAATTACAGATTTATATTACAGAGATCTCTTCATCGTTTGATTTCGAGTATTTTACAGATTTATATTCTTAGAGGAGCGATCCATTCACTGTAATATCTCTATTATGTATAGGATCAATGCTTACTGGTTCTTAGTGTGATTCGTGTTGAAAAGTGGTATATGTATATATGCATCTATGGATCTATTGATCTAGTGCTAGGAATACTAGAATATTTAAGGTGAGCATTGAATGTCCTTTAAAGAATAACGGTTCTTTCCGAGGCTTGGAAAAGAGAACTTTGTAAACTGCAATGGTGGTGTTGCACGATGTAACACTTTTTATAATAAAAGGAGTGATGACTTGCCTTTGTGGACGTAGCCCAAGAGGGGTGAACCACCTGAAATTGCTCTCTTCTTATGTGTGTATGTGTTATTGTCGTGGATACGTAATTGTTATAAGAGTTCCTTGATGTCATAAGATTTTAATGTATGGTTGAAGGATATGGTGATTCACTAAATGATATAAATGATCAAGGTAGAATAAAGAGGTCGCAAGGATATTAATGATGATACAAGTTTCAATGAATAGTTAACCAATGTTATGTTTAAAGGATGTTAGTATAAATCTGATCTTATCTTTAAAATATGATTAAGTGTTGGAATTTTGAGGAAGTTACATGACGTTTGTAAGTACTATCGAATTGCAATGGTAGTGATTACCTATGATAATAAATAAACTTATAAAATATGTTACACAGTAGCAATGAAAGAAGGCTATAAACGTTTTGAGGTTTTATATTACTAATGCATGAGTGATTTTTATTCTTAAGGAGGAAAATAATTTTTGTTTTGTTCAGACCTTCAAAACTATACCAGTAATTATGGAGATGCAAGTTAAGGAGATGTTACATATGGTATCAGAGCCCAGGTTGCAAACACTCGGGCTTAGTTGGGCTCAGTTGAGGAAATAACATAAGCTGGTCAAGGGAACTCCAGCTATAAGACGCAAACAAAGGATTTACGTTCCAAAGAATCAGCAAGAGGTAATCGACAAGATGTCTTTTAAAATTTTAAGTAAGTATGCTCCACTTGTTGAAGCATTCTAAAGTAAAAGCATTGTCGATATGTGAGCATCTATATGTTTCCTTACGAAGTTGAATTATCTTCCATTGATAAATACTAGAGGAGGAATATCTCCTCATGCTCTACAATTAGTTTCATTAGATGATTAAAATAGTGGGACTATGTTCCGATCTTTAACTTGGTGATCTTGTTAAATATTTTCATACTTGATCATAATGATAGTAATGAGAATCATAAGAGCATTTGCAGGTTCAAAGGTTTATAAGGGTTATATAAACATGATTAGGATTATTTACCTAATGAAAGATGTACACTCATAGCTGGTCGATTGATTCCATTGGTAGGGCTTTAGTACATTTATGAGTCAAGCCATAGACATCCACCATAAATACTTGATTGCTTCAATTATATTTATGAGGAATTAGAGAAGTTCTAGGTTTGGTAATGTGGCTATACAAATGAAGACAGGATAGCAAACATATTGAATCCTAAGGATGGAAGGGATGAAGGTTAGGTCTTATAAAGTTAAGTATATATAGGTTGAAGTTGAAGCACTCCGAAGGGATATATAGTATGTGAATTATGAAAGGGTGTAAGGTACAATTAGGTCATTATAAGAAGGATTGGAAAATTGTCGTGAATTACCTAGTTATTGATTTCACGCACTTATGTCACATGATTGTATTAAGGAAGTACACGAGATTGTAGGGTGGAGGTGATCCTTATCATGTTAGTAAAGTACATAATGGCACTAAGGGAGTAAGTCCTGAAATTCTCTATGTAGGCTATCTGTTATGTAGAAAGAAAAGTTTCCTTTTTGTTAACGGTCTCGGAGTTGGAATAATAGACGTCTTACAATGGAGGATTGATCGAAAGACGAATAGAAGAATTGACAAAATGTTATTGAGGGAGTTATATTGATCTTAGCCCTTGATAAGTAGAAGGTATGGAAGATGTGTGTACATTATATTGGATGCTATAGGCGATGGTTCCAATATAGAATGTTAGTTATGTGTTCTTACATCTATGCTTTATTTTACGTACGAAACAGATGATATGGTGGTTAATAGATCTTCAAAGATATTGTAAGTGATGATCTCACATCCATAAGGAATACTATACAAACAATAGATGGTTAGAAGAGTTGTATGAATGATTAGTACGGGGTCATCCTCAGGTTAAAAGGTTGAAAGGTAGAGGAATTAACTTTATTTGGTTATAAAAGAAGTATACATGTGTATTCTAAGTAGTAAATCGGATGCATATGACGAAACTGTAGGATTCTATTTTTATATATATATGTTCTATCTCGGCGATCCTTACTCAGAATGTTGGGATACTGGGGGGGTTGACCGAAGGATTATACTTTTATGTAATTACGATTTATGCATGGATACCTTGATAATATATATGATTTTGATGTGCATGTTCTTATGATGTTGAGGGGATTACTAATGTGTGTTAATACAAGTAAAACATACACCTTGGCATATGAGTCCATACAATAAAGTGCTATGCAGTCTCCTACATAAAGGTATGTGACTATCTTTATGAAACTATACAAGTATATATGAATACGATTTATTGAACTTACATGATGTTGGCATGTGCAAGAAAAGTCGTATAATTAAACGGGTGCTTGACACAGTTAAAGTTAAGGATTGAGGAGAACGGAATGTACTGTCCATAGGAAGAATGTATTTCAAGGCATTATGTAATTCCATAAATCAAGCCAGTGGTGTTCATTTTAGATGATGATCTTCTTAATTTATGCATAAGGGAAAAGATTTTCTTACAAACATTTTATCTTGTTACTGACAGGTGGATTTGGCTGATGGTCAAAATTTTGCACAGCTGGTGGAAAGACAAGAGCAGGAATATTATCCAAGGTGAATTTGGCTGATGGTCAAAATTTTGCACAGCTGGTGGAAAGACAAGAGCAGGAATATTATCCAAGGTAAAATAAGGGGGTGAGGATTTAGAACTCACATCACAACCGTTCTTTATTCTTGTGATTTCGATAATTAATGTTGAATAAAGAACTGGAACTAAACTCGTCAGAGTAATTGTAAGGTTACGAAATGCAATATGATGAAATAATCGATGATCTGGAAAGAGATTTTTCTAGACTCAAGCAAGGCGGCTTGGGAAATAAATTCCGGGACTCAAGCGTGAAGGCTTGAGGGGAATTGTGTAAGAGTGTTGTAATGACATTGAAATACTCCCTAAAATGAGGGATTGAACAGCCAATAGGATTCTTGGAGAATCGGCTGGCTGTAAGACCTAGGCAAGCTATAAGAAAAATGTATATGTGGGAGGCAGGACGCTGCTTAGTATACATGAAAGAAAGGTTTGCTGTGTGAGCACTAAGGTGTTAGGCAAGACATTAATGAAATGTTTGCTGCGTGAGCACTAAGGTGTTAGGCAAAACATGAGAGGAATGTTTGCTGCATGAACACTAAGGTGTTAGGCAAAACATGAGGGAAAGGATTGCTGCGTGAGCACTAAGGTGTTAGGCAAGAATTTCCTAGATCAAGTGTATGCTGTTTGTTGATTTAGTCAACAGTATACAATCATGGAGCGCAAGATTTATCCCATATATTGCAAGTGATATGGGCACTCAAGAACCGAAGGATATTCTTGAAGAATGTAAACACCGAGGACGGTGTTATTCTTAAGGGGAAAAGGATGTAACATCCCACTTTTTATATCCCTATAATTCTTGTAAATGTAATTATATCTATGTAATGGTCTCTGGTGTGGAGCTCAAGGCCAAGGCCCCATCAGAGAATCTTGTGGTATGATTGTTATGATGGATTAATAGACTAGGAGATCATAAATAGCGGCATGGAAAATAAAATAAAATAAAAACACTAGGGGGAGAGCCTGACCACTAAGTGGAAGATGAATAATGAAGAGGGGCATTCCAATGATACGATAACTATAAAGAAGTAACATATAGCTTAAGTGAGGAAGTCGTGACCCTAGGATGAGGGTATCGACTATTCGTCGCACACTAATAGTTATCTCCGACAACTGGTCAATGGCCATAAAACTAGACCTACAGTCGTAAAGGCTTAAATTCTAAACACTACCTGCATAAGGTCTAAAGCCTCGAATACTGCTCCAATTAAAGAAGTCGTAAATAAAGCTAATACACAAGTTACGACTAGTCAAAATTGGACACCTAGGACCCACTTAGTGAATGGAAATATAATTACCACTGGGAGTCCAATAAGAACAGGACATCGAGTAGACATCACCTAAATTGTATACATAATTGTATAAATATATGTATGAGATAAATTAACTAATGTAATACTTGTGTGATTGTAAATAGTTGGGATAACTATTAAGTTTTACAATAGTTGTGTTAACTATTAAATAATATTTGGATATCTATGCCTATATCTATATGGACGATTTTACAAAAATCGCATGGAAACTACCCACCTAATCTATTTAAGAGAAGTGGAGCTTTAAACAATCAAGACTTTTAAGAAACCTTTTGCCGCCATCTACCTCCTCCTTAAGAAAACGCAGTTGCCACTTGTGGAAGGTGGTTAAGTTAAACTGAGAGATAGTATCTCGATGGTCTCCTTAGTGGTGGTACCAAAACCTCTCCTTTGCGCCATTTGTCTCGTATGAGGAGCCACGACTCCCTACCAACAGGGCACCCTCAGTTGCGAGATTTGGGAAGATCTGAGTCGTTGTTCCTTGCATCGAAATCTTATTTCACGTCTGATTGATACGGGTATGAATAGAACCCTGCTCCTCAAAAAAATCGGAGTTCTAAGCATTTAATTTATGTGTTTCCTTCCCGGATAGATCGGGAGTACGTGGCGGGATAGCACAGATTCTCTGTCGTCAGCCCAGGAACCTTACTGTTGCATCGGGATTTCAATTCTTCGCTTATGAGTACTGATGAAAACTATAAGTAGGGGGAGAGGTTGGAAGGACGGGGAGGGGGAGCTCGGCCTATGCACCAGTAGATTTTCTTAAACAAAAGTTGATTGCTGCCGAAGTGGAATGATCAGATAGAGAAGTTCGGCATTAGTTTATGATGGGAGGTCCGGAAATGAAAGGGGGTCTCTTCTTTTGGAACGAAAGTTGATTGTTGCCGAATCTTATGCTGGCATTGGTTGACTGGAGCGAATGAACCCTGTCAGGGAGGTTAATCGCTCAGATCTTCAAACTTGATAAACGTTCCCTCTAGGTAAAAGTTCTAGCAAAGTAAGTATCGGAACCGATCTCTCTTCTGATCAGGTATTATCGATCCAATACTGAATTTTCATCTGAATATGATTATACTATTTCTGAATTTACATCGTTAGTATGATGTTAAGATGGGCGATTACTCCAGTTAGAATTGCACATAGGAGAGCGAGTAATCGGTTATTGCCTGCCAAAATGATGTTGCATTTGTTCTTCGCTGAAAAGTAATTATAGTTATGCTCAGTTCATATCGATCTCTGGAAAGGTGTAGATCTGTCCTTATTTAGAGAGAGCGCCGATCGAAACCTAAGAAAAATGTCAGCCGAACTGCATCCAATAGAGGTCTTCCATCACATAGGTTCAATTTAATCCTTCTCAGATGGTTTTGCGCCGTTAAGACCCTCTTTAACAACAAGTTCAACTTATCGCAGCCAGTAGGATTATCAATCCCTGCTTAATGTGCGGTAGAAGATAGACGTTAGCGAATATGTTTATTATTTATATAATATATATACATATTCAGTGGGTGCAAATTGTTGATCTTATTTTTTATATATTCAAATCCTAGTAATGTGGTATCCGCATCTTTTGATCATTATACCTTTGAAGGTTAGGCTTAAACACCTCAGTCTAATGCGACCTCTGCGCATTATGGATTGACCGAATTGTTTCTCACCCACATCCTGTCCGCCACATAAGTAATGATATGTGCTTATTTCAATCGGTGTATGTTTTAGTACTGGTCAAAATGTAAGCATGCCCCTACTATCAGCAGAGATCGACACCGCAGGATTCCAGGTCAGTTTCCTTTATTTTATAATGGATATATATATTTTAGCGGAGTCCTGTAGCATGATGTGTACGTAGGGTTGACCCATGATCGGCTCTACTGTGGCTTTTTATTACATGTGGTATGTAATTTTCCCAACGGACGTACCGTCCATGCAATGGCTCACAACGAAGGCTTTGATCCCAGTTTTTCCTTCCGCTGTAGGAATGTTTCCTTTTGATGTTTTTCCAAGGCGATGCCTTCCGATAAGTTAATCGCGGCATAACCCTGAAAATATAAGCTCGGCATCATCGCCTGCGATGGTTCCTGGAATTAGGATACCGGGTAGACAATCATGGGCCTCAGAATTCAGAACTTCTGTTGGGACATTGAAGACGTAAGTATGATGTTTATTATCTTATATTGTAGTGTATTACTAGGATAGATTGGTTGAGCTTTATCTTGGTTAGACATTGGTGGAATCAGTTAGGAATCGAATGGAAGCCCTGAGTAAGGTCTGATACCTTGAACTATTGTAAAAGAAAGGAAAAGTTAGCTCAGGATTTTTTTTTCATTTAACTCTTTTATGGCCCCATGTATTAACATAGGTTTACATGTGGAAATCATTTAATTCTTTTATTATTTGATTGTTAGAGTGTAGTATAATATAATATACCTACATCTTATAATCTCTGTGTTAAAAATCGCTGGAATATAATGAGAGATCCCTTTATCGTTTGATTTCAAGTAATTACAGATTTATATTACAGAGATCTCTTCATCGTTTGATTTCGAGTATTTTACAGATTTATATTCTTAGAGGAGCGATCCATTCACTGTAATATCTCTATTATGTATAGGATCAATGCTTACTGGTTCTTAGTGTGATTCGTGTTGAAAAGTGGTATATGTATATATGCATCTATGGATCTATTGATCTAGTGCTAGGAATACTAGAATATTTAAGGTGAGCATTGAATGTCCTTTAAAGAATAACGGTTCTTTCCGAGGCTTGGAAAAGAGAACTTTGTAAACTGCAATGGTGGTGTTGCACGATGTAACACTTTTTATAATAAAAGGAGTGATGACTTGCCTTTGTGGACGTAGCCCAAGAGGGGTGAACCACCTGAAATTGCTCTCTTCTTATGTGTGTATGTGTTATTGTCGTGGATACGTAATTGTTATAAGAGTTCCTTGATGTCATAAGATTTTAATGTATGGTTGAAGGATATGGTGATTCACTAAATGATATAAATGATCAAGGTAGAATAAAGAGGTCACAAGGATATTAATGATGATACAAGTTTCAATGAATAGTTAACCAATGTTATGTTTAAAGGATGTTAGTATAAATCTGATCTTATCTTTAAAATATGATTAAGTGTTGGAATTTTGAGGAAGTTACATGACGTTTGTAAGTACTATCGAATTGCAATGGTAGTGATTACCTATGATAATAAATAAACTTATAAAATATGTTACACAGTAGCAATGAAAGAAGGCTATAAACGTTTTGAGGTTTTATATTACTAATGCATGAGTGATTTTTATTCTTAAGGAGGAAAAGAATTTTTGTTTTGTTCAGACCTTCAAAACTATACCAGTAATTATGGAGATGCAAGTTAAGGAGATGTTACATTATTGTTTTATACAAAATTATGAAATTAGATCAAAACTTAATTTAAATACATAATCATAAGCAGATATAATGTCATCCAAATTTCCAACTGAGTCCAAATTTGTAAGTTTTTAGTTTGCAAGAATGAGCGTAACCCACAATTGATATGTAATTTTGAATCTTGATATACAAACTCACGAGGCTTTTGCATGCATCTTAAAACAAGATTGACATACAATTTGTTTTACAACATAATATCAATAAAGTGAGGATTAACACATTTTTTATAACTTGGAACGTAATACAAATGGTGACTTGCAATCTTCCATATAAAACCTGCTAATAAGATAAGAATATAAAAATGTTTAAATTTGAATTCCCAAAAAATAATGCATCTCATCTAAGCTCACCATCTCCAATCCTCGTTGAAGGTTAGATCTTCTCATCATAATAACTGAAGAGCCACATCAAAACCAAAAGAACCATTTCCTTGTTGACATGTTTTATATGCACATTACCATCTAATTGGCTACTAATAAATCCATTTTTTTAAAGATATTTATCTAGTTTCTCGTATCAACCAAGGAATTTTGTTATAATCTACATCACTCTATCGAGAACCAAATGGCCACTCCATCTAAATTTATTCATGTAAGTCATCATTCAGAAATATGAACTTAACATCCATATGATGTACCTTCCTTTTCATTATCATCTATATGATGTACTTTCCATTGGAATGCTTTATAACCTATACCCTATACCTTCCTTATGAGAGTAACTCTTAGCCACAAGTCTATCCTTGTGTTTCTCAACATGGCCATTAGCTTTAACCTTTTTCTTGTAAATCAACCTATATGTGAGAATGCTCTTCTTAGAATTATTTTGAACTAACTCCTAAGTTTTAGTGTTCATTAAGTTATACTCCATTTCATCTTGTAATTCTTGTTGATATTGTACTTCCTCATATGTTTTAGGAATATGAGTATTCCCAATCTTTTGTATTAGTTAAAAGTTAGCACATCAATGTACATCATAAATAATTTTTACATTTATGCATTTGATTTCTAATTTTACTTGGAAAATAAAACTCGATAGGGGAAGAATATTCTTTGCATCATCACCAAAATAAAAAAAATCCGTTAGGAAAAGGAAGATTAATATAGCGTGTGGAAGAATCATGAGAATAAATGAATGTTTCTAGATCATATAATGAGTAAGCCTTAGCTTTTTCAGTATAACCAACGTAATTTTTTCTTCACCTTTCATATCTATTGTTTCTAAATCATAGAGTCCATAAAAATCAATTTCTTCACATCCATCATTTCTAGATCATAGAGTCAATAAGCCTCACATTCTTCACCATAACCTACAAAAATGCAACAATAACTCTTATGTTCTAATTTCCCACACTTTGGATTTTATGTATATGTTTGAGGCTCACTACCAAAGATCATAAAGTAATATGGAGGGATTATGTACATTGGATTATTCTTCTAATGTCCTCCCTTCACAACCCCTATAGCATTGTGATTAATAATGTAGCATGTGCTCGCTAATGATTTACTCAAAATATTTGGTCCATATTTCTTCCATACATAATGTGTTGTGCCATCTCCTAAAAGGTTCAATTCTTATGCTCAAAGGTCATATTCTTATGGTGAACAATAACATAACAACATATTGTTGCACGGTGTGTTGACATAATATATAATGTTGCTCACATAATACTTCAAACACTTCATTTTAACATTCTTAACCATTATGAGTTCTAAACACCAAAATATTGCTCACATAATACTTTAAACACTTCATTTTAACATTCTTAACCATTATAAGTTCTAAACATGAACATAGTATGACTTCGCTATTCTGAAAAAGGAGTTTGAAGATCTAATACTTCATTTTCCTATCTTAGAAACTATACCTAAGCTTTTTTTTAGAGAAATCAAAACCCAAAAATCACTATAGAAAATATGAATAATTTTCTTTTCTTTTCAAGAACCCAGTTCATTAATTTCTCCTTTTTGATGCTAGAACACAACCTTAAACACCCACTTTAGTCCCACCGGAGTGTGGTCTAATAGAAAGCAGTGAAATGATTAGGTTTGTATTAGTGTGGAGATCTACGTTCAAACCCCTCTTTAGATGTGGTTGTAAATATGTCGTGTCAAATATAAGAAGTATTATGCAAAATAAATAAAAAATCACTTTAGGAGTTACCAAAATCAATCCAAGAACAAGATTAGACTTATTCATCACCTACATACTTTGGTTATTTAGGTGTGAAATATGTTTATTCCATCATTTGTTGATCACATCAACATAAGTAACAGGAAAAAATGGTTCCCATTGAGTTGAAGGATGTAATTTTTGAAACTTGTAAATCTTGTTTTCTTCATTAATAATTTTATATGAAATACTATTAAACTTATCATAAATATTAGTTTCAATTGAAATTGAAAAAAAAAATTAAAAATTTCGAACTTAACTCCAACACATAATAAATATTGTTGATAGTTTTGTTCTCTACTGTAATGTTACTATCTGAACAACTAAAAGTACAATACTATCTACAATTTTCTTTAATCAATATCCATATTGTTAAGAGAGAAAAATAAATTATCATCTCTAACCCTGTGATGCGATGCACCCGGATAACAGTCCCCTTTACCTTGGGAACCAATGAAGAGGTATAAGGAGACACATAAAGCATGATCGTTACTGGAATTTTCTAGTTTATCCTTGTAAATTTTGATTTCAATCTTTTTAAACATATCTTCCATCTTACTATAGCATATTTTCTCAAGTAAATTTTTTCTCCACAGCAAAAAATAAGGTTTAAATAATCTCTTCTTGGATTTCTTTCATTTTACTTGATTTTGATTATGATTCTAGTGAAATCGATATGAAATTTTAAAATCAAACTAAAGATATTTTAGCCTTTTTGGATTTTTTTTAAAGATGTGTCTCCCTCATGGATCCTAATCTTTTTATAAATAATAACTTTTCATATTCTCTAATCAAGAAAGTGAATTATTATTCTCAAGAAGGATCCACATGCCTTGTACCAAGCATTGATTGAGTAGATTAGAAGGTGGAGATGAGTATGTCATAAGATTAAATGAAGGTTTTGTAGAATTATGCACACTTGTGTGTTGGAATATTCCTTTTTTCTACTTAGTTTTTGTATGTACACTTGTGTGTTGGAATATCCCTAAACTTAACTTTAGGGAGGTTGATTGTCGATACAATCGTGCATTGATAGACTAGTCAATTGGCCAACAAGATTTCTTAACTAGAATGAATGAGGGATGATGAGGCATGGAGCAATGGTCCCAAACAAGTCGATTGGGTTCAACTTGGTATTGGAAAATTAGTCAATTGGTTGGGTAAAGGAAGTTTGTTTAATCAGCTGATTGTTTTGGGTGATCAATGTTTACTCAATAAACCTTGTTTTGAGAATAATTTGTGATGTATTAAATTCTAAGTAGATGGCCAATTAGATCAATTTATAATCAATCAATTGTATCTTTTATTTATAATTATTTTATTTATTTTTATGGATAAATACATACACCACACTGTAATGTTGTAATCATTGACTTTTCCTGGACTCTATTTTATTCTTTTACAATGTACCTTGATTTCTATTTTTTATTTATAATTACTTTATTTATTTCTATGGATGAATACATACACCACACTGTAATGTTGTAACCATTTACTTTTCTTGAACTCTATTTTATTCTTCTACAATGTACCTTGATTTCTAACATGGTATTAGAAGTTAGGCTTTTCATATATTAGCTTGGTTTTAGCCATTGTAAAGTATGTAAAAGTTTTTCACATCACGTGAAGATGAAATACTTGTGATCATTATTGAGAAACTTATTTTAAAGAATCAGATTAATTACCATTGGAAACAAACTATATATCTTCATCTCTGAAATGTTAATTTGAGAAGACATGGTTACTATTGGCAACATTATTGTAGAAACATATTAGCACAGGAGATTATTTTGAAGACATAATGGATTACATTTAAAACAATACCTTTAAGAACATTGACAATATTGTCAACCCTCATTAACTTGGGCATTCTCTTAGAATCCTTAGTTTACCCTTTTTTTAAGGTTTCCCAACTCATTCTATGTAATGTTTGGAGGTCTCCCAACTAATCTATACAAATACCTAACTAAAATAACAAGCACTATAACATTTCTAATCCAACTATACCTAACATTTCTAACATTTGTCTTCAAAGTATGTTTAACTGCAATATAACTAACCATTACCCTATTTTTAACAAATCCTTTGAAGAACACAACAAATTCTTTAAGTCTCTAACCATGAAAATAAGAAAATAATTCTTTAAAAAAAAATCCTCACAATATACTTAACATGGAACTCTCCTATGCTTTAGTTACATAACATATCCTAGAAAATGCCGTTATCAAACACTTATTCTTACTCCAACAAGAAATAATAACAGAGATTAAGAAAAAAAATACACATAACCAAGACGATAAGTCTCTAGCCTTCCAACGGTATTAAAACTTAACACAACCAACTTAATCTTCCATCATAATCATAAAATAGAATCAATAAACTTACCATACCACGTTGAAACATAGCAAGAATTATATAACGACCCTTCTAGAAAGCATGAGCATAGGGTTGGATAATAGTCCACTCTATATTCTATAAAAGATGAAAGGCATGATGAAGGGTTAATACAACTACATATCTAAAACTAGGTTAAAGAGATGATAAAGACGAAACCAAACTTTTGGTCACCAATATGAATACCAAATAGCAATAAGGATTCTAAAGTTGTCCTAGCCTTAAATGAAAAGAAATACATTTCGATGTAGAGAGTCGTTCCACATATGTTGATTCAAACTGCTCCATCCATTCAACCCAAAAAATTGAGTTGATCCACAATATTATTTTATCGGATTGAATAAGCTTAAGATTATCAATATATATGTTTTATTTTTTATTTTTTTTTAATTTCTTAGTTATGCATATCATTATGTCAAAATACAATGTTTTATTGATTTTGCTACAACTTTTGATGGATTTAACAATTTCCAATTTTTTAAAATGTATTGCAATAGCATAAATTAAGCTTTATTATTGTGTGTCTACAAGAGGTTTAAATTATATTTAATATTTTATAAAATATAAAAACATGAATCATGATTATTTTTTAATTTTTATATAACAAATAATTTGTATAATATATATATATATATATATATATATATATATATATATATATATTATATTATATTAAAATACCATTTAAAAATTATTATTTTTAAACAGTTAAACAAAATTTATGTAAATAAAAATTATATTATGATTATGCATCAACTCCATGGTTATATTGAGAATTCGATAATTTTTTATCTAACCATATAAACTTAAAAGTACAACTTACATTTATATGTATATCATATATTATTTAGATTATTTAGATTTGAAATTATTGATATGTTTTTTTCTTTTTTAGAATAGTTCTATTGAAAAGGGAAATGAACTCTAAATCTACATGTGAATTGGTCAAATTTTTTATGTTCACGGTATTTTTAAACTAACTTTATATAATAATTATATAATAATAATAATAATCTATTTTTAAGATCACCGCCAAGCGAGACACCAATTTGGTGTATGAGACCCCCTTGTTTGTGGGACAAGGGACCCCCCTTGCATAGGGATTTAATTGCTAAAGTCTACAGAGGTGTACATACCCTACCCCACTCCGGTTTTGAACCTATGACATCTTAGGAGGGATCACATGTTCTTAACCATTAGGCCCAGTAACATTATTCACAATACACAAACCCAATTACTATGTTACTATACACAATAAGAGTTTAAACTAATGACATGGTTTCATTTAACACATTTAATACAATAGAAATCTTTTAAAAAATACCTACATTGACTTCAACAAATATAAATGTAGAAAATTGAATAACTTTTATGAATATATATTTTTAATTTATTAAACATTTTCATAACCATATGAATTTTGAGTTATTTTAACATTAACATTTTATTCTTCTAAAAATATTATGATGTATATGTCCATGTTTAACAACATTTGAGCACATTTGAGTACCTAAGGAATGGATTCAATATATAAAAATGTGTATAATGTAGAGAAAAAAGAATGCCAATGTGATGTGGGAGCATCTTCGGGCTTGTACAATCTGCATCATCCAAAACAAACATTTTATTTACATGTAAGTAGATTTAGGAAGAATAATGACAGATGCAATTCCTTAGTTGTTGGTCCATTTCATTAGAACCTTGATGTTACAATTTTTTTGTTACTTGTGCTGCTACAACTCCATGTTACAGTAGTTGTGCGTTGTTACAACCGTGCTACTACAACTATGTGTTGCAATAACTCATGATTCCAACACAACATTGTTACTTCTATTGTGCCACTACTCAAGATTTTGATTCTTGAAGTGAAATCAATCAATTTGTTCCATAGGATTGTTTGCACCAAAAGATGAATGACCATTGGGAAGAAAGGGAAGATAAATTTGGGAAAGAAAAATGGTGGGTCGTTGAACCGCCATGATGGTTCATCTTTTGGTAGTTATTGATTCGAGAGGACAAGAAAATCAAATGTCACAAGTTTGGAGAAACAACTTGGTAATAGAGAGGGAGAGATCAAGAGGAAAAGGAGATAAGAATAGAAGGGGGGCATCACACCAGTTCAAGAAAGAAGTTGCGACATACTCAGAACAGGCGTCAGGTAGTCCATCAATTCAACATCAAAAATTGACTGAGATGTTAACTTACAGGTGCATGCAACAATATATGATTAATTCAAGAGCAAGGATTGGTTGTATGTGTCTTTTTTTATTGTATTGTGATTCTCCTATTCCAGAATTAAATAAAACAATACTTTCAAAATTATGTTATTCCATAAATGTATGATTTTTGTTGTCTACTCTAAAGGTAGAGCATAGCTTTGTAGCTGTTAGTTGTGTTTCGAATCTATGCTTCTAGTTCAAGTGGTATTGAAGCGGGTTTTTGCTCTAGGATTTGTGCCCTAAATTTGTTTTTGTGAGATAGGGTACATAACGCTTGTTCGCGGTGGTTGCTCGGAAAACGTTTTGAAGGTTCAATTTGGAATACAGAACAATGAGTGAGTTCTGTGGATGTTGCTGAGACATATACATTTGGAATAATGTCAATGTAAAGGAGAGGAGTAGGATGAGGGGGTGTAGGAAATCAAGAATTGGAATATTTGATATGGAGAATAGAGGAATTTGAGAATCGAAGGAATGGGGATGCTGATGTTGATTCCAAGCCGGAAGAGGAAATTGAAGAAGAATGGGATGGTGAAGAAGGAGACCCAGTAGTTAGGATGATTTCATATTTGAGTAACATAGGTAGCGCAAGAGTTGATGTTTCATGTTATGATGGAAATATGAGAGCTGATGCTCTCATTGATTGGATTGTGGAACTTGAAATATATTTCAAGTATGAAAGTTACTAGGACCCAAAATGAGTGATATTTTCCCTTATTAAACTTAAAGGTCATGCGGAACTATCGTGGGATATGCTGCAGAAGGATAGAGTGAGTAAACTGTAGGAGAATATTAGAACTTGGAAGAAGATGGTCACAAATATTCAGGATAATTTTTTTTCTACTGATTACCAACATAATTGTATAGACAAGTCCAAAACCTCAGACAAAGGGAGACATGTTTTTGAATAACCAAATAATTCTTTAGGCTGTCACTTTGAGCAAGCATCAAAGAACCATAATTTCAACGAGTTGTGAGGTATGCAAATGGATTAAAGCATTTGATTCAAGATAAAATGAGCACGTAATATGTTCATAGTATTGATGAAGCCTATCAAGTTTCCTTGAAGGTAGAAGAAAATATTGATAGGAAAACACAACAGAAGATTAGAGGAAGTGGTTCTAGAGGAAGAGGTAAGACATGGACTTTTAAAATCAGTGAGAAAGAAGAAGAATCTACCAATGGTCAAAGTGGTAGAGGAGGAAATAATGCTGGGAAAGGAAGAGGAGGATTCAGAAGAGGAAAGGGAAGGTATGTGATTACTTGTTATCGTTGTTGAGTAGAAAGCCACAATAAATTTGAATGCTCAAAAGGACAAACTTCAGGGAGAATAGGTAAAGCACGAACACAAGTCACACATGTCGATGAAGCTTCTGTTGTTGGAGAAAATGTGACTGTACTTCAACAAGAACAAGGTGACAGTTTGATGTTTTAGAAAGTGTTGATTAAAGAAGAGAAATAGGAAGCATAAGAAACGAGACAAAGAAAAAAAGTTTTTAAAACCAAATGTAAGGTCCAAGGAAAATGTTGTAATTTGGTTATATATGTTGGGAGTACATAAAATATGGTATCCATTGAAGTTATGGAGAAACTGATATTGAAGAGGTTGGTCCATCCCACTCCTTACCGTGTTTCATGGTTAAAAAGGGGACAACATGTGACTGTGACTGAACAATCTTTGTTAAGCTTTCAGATGGGATGTCTTCAAGAGCAGGTGTTGTGTGATGTGGTGGAGATGGATGCATGCCACATACTCCTTGGAAAACCATGGCTATTTGAGTAGCAAGTTCACCACAATGGCATAAAAAATACATACGAGTTCAAGAAATATGGATAGTTATATGAATTGACCCCAATGTCTATAAATGTAGTAGAAGCAACATGAAATTATGCTCATAGAAGTACTAGTAATAGAAATATTATGTTATGTTCCACTAAATAATTTTTGCAGGAAGAAGGAAGGGAAACATTTAGTTTAGTAGTGATTCCAAAACAAGTAAAAGAGGAAGGAAAGCCAAATGTTATACCTGCATAAATAAATCCTTTATTGGATGAATTCAAGGAGACCGTTAGTGATAATTTACCATATGGATTAACTATAGTGAGAAGTATCATTCATCAAATTGATTTAATTATTGGATCAAGTTTACAAAACAAGGCACCTTTGTTGAAAAGTTAACGAGGAAAGTTGTCCAACCCTTAACCTTGCTTCATGCAAAAACAAAACTCTTTTTTGAGGTTGCATGCGAGAAATGCATGTATGCATTTTTTAATGCGGAAGTGTTATTTTTGCACGGAAATTAAATTAGGTATTTTGATATCTAAAAGGAAGAAAGCCTAAAAATGAGTTGAGAAGGAAAAACATGAGCATTATTGAGTAGTGAGTTCATATACACAAAGAGGGTGAGTATTTGCATGAGGAGGGAAAATGATTGCATGAGAAGAGGAGCAAATTCTTGATAGTGGAGGGCACAACTTCTAGCAGAGGAAGATAGTAGATCTGAGAGGGATTGAGAACACTTATTATGAGGGTGATGGAGAATGCATTGGAGGTTGAGTCTATGTCTGAGATGGACTGGACTCATCATAAAATAGATCATAGATTGATCATACAAAGAGGAGGCGCACATTTGTGGAAGAGGGCGCACTTCACTAGAGAAGGGAGAGCTCACATATTGAGTTCATCAAACAAAGAGAGGGAAACCACTGAGATAGTGATTCAATAGTAGAGGGGCATGACTCCCATGTTAGATAGCATATTTAGAGAGAGGCACATTTAGAGAGAGGGGCGCAATCATAGAGAGGGGAACATTACCCATTCATTCGGAAGAGATTAGGATTGAGCTCCAGATCCATTGGCTCAGAGATAATTTTGTGTTGGATCTATTCTATTGTACCTACTGTAACTACTTGAAGATACTAAAAGCTATTCTACTCTCTCACTAGTTTTTCTTCAAGGGGTTTCCAAGGTCACATTGACCAAAAATTATGTGTCCATTTTATGTGTGTGATTGCTATTAGTTAAAATAAGTAAATAAATCTCATGTGTTTCATGTTATAAATAATTGTTTGTGCTAATATACATTCTCTAGGGTTGAGAATCAGGTTTTTCATATTACATGTGATTTAGAGAGACTTCAGACCAAGTTGAGGTTAAGTATTTTCATAGCATTGAAAATTTACATGACATCAAAGCACAATTAAATATTAGAGTAGTTTAGATACTGGATCTACCAGATCTGAAGAGCAGAGTTCAAATCTGTGAGGGTAGATACCAGATCTATGAGAACATATATAAGATCTGTAAACGTAGTGACTAGATAGATCAAATCTACGCTAGCAAAGTCCATATCTGTGAGGAGAAACATTAGATATATCAAATCTGTGAGGATACACTTTAGATCTATCATATATGTGAGAGTAAAGGCTTCACCAAGGAATATTTTGAATTCAGGATTCAGTTGGGAGGATCATGGATAAAGGTTTGAGGATTGAGGATAAATTAGATGGGGCTGGAAATTTCAGTCCATGGAAGGAGGGAACTAGTGGTGGTTCCTATAGATGCTACATCTTTGGCAGCCTTTGAGAAGAAGAACCTAAAGTCTAAGTGGATTATCCTTGATTCCATGAAGGACCATTTTATTTTGTATGTTATAGGAATGGACAATGCATATAATATGTGGGATTCCTTAACCAATCTGTACTAGATTTCTAATGAGAATCAGAAGATGGTACTAAGAGAGAAATTGAAGGACATCAAGATTATCAAAACTGAGAGCATGGCGACACATCTTACCATTATCACTCAGGTAAGAGATGAGTTAAGAGAATTTGGGGAGAATATTGAGGACAATGAACTTGTGCATACAACAATAAATGGCATGACCAAGCCATGGGTAGTATTAGCGGAAGCAATTGTGGCAAGGGGAAATATTCCCAAGTGGGATCATATCTTGGATGATTTCATACAAGAAGAGACCCATAGAAGATATATTTAGGGGAGATATTATATTGTTCATGATGAGGAAGATGTGGAACTTGCAACAAAAGGAAAGAAGAAATCCAAGAAGGGTCCCAAGGGTGGGGAAAAGAAGTAGATTGATCAGAAGAAGGATATGAGCAGGATAAAGTGTTTTGTCTGCAACAAGATGGGGCACTGTGTAGTAGTGTGTCCCAAGAAGAAGAAGAAGCCTCAGATGGAAGCAACAACTGAAGTTGAGGAGTTCATAGAGAAATTTGACAAGGAGTTTTCCCTCATTATTTTTCAATTTTGTACTTCAACAGATGTGGATGAGCATTCCACAGAGGAGTGTGATAGGTAATTGTCCCTGATTTCTTATCATTCATTGAGTGCATCTACTACCATTGTATGGTACATAGATAGCGGATACTCCAACCACATGACAAGTTTTTGAGGGTACTTCACAGATCTTACTAAGAATGGTTTAGATCTTGAGGTTGTATTGGCACACAACACTTTAGTCAGGGAAGTTGGACAAGGGACAGTCTCCTTTCAGAGGGGGTCTGGAGAGTCCATGATAGTGAGGGATATTTCATATGCCCCAGGGTTGAATAATAACTTAATATCAGTTTCCACAATTGAGGAGAGATGGTTTTGGGTACAATTCTTTGATGGGAAGGCACTTTTTCATCCTAAGGGATCCAATGATACTACATCAATGAACATTGGAGTCCGTAGTGGGAAATTATACAAGCTCATTTTTCATCTTTATCATGCCTTAGCACATAACAACAACAATGATGGTTCTGACTTGTGTGAGTTACGGAATTGGAGGATGGGCCACCTACATCATCCAACATTGAGGATTTTGATGGATATTGTGACTGGTGTGCTATAGTTCATCACAGAGAACAATGACATGTGCAAAGGCTGTGCACTTGGAAAGTATGCCAAGACTACTTTTCCAAGCAGTGACAATAGAGTAGTAGGGAGGCTTGATTTGGTACATTTACACCTTTCTGGTTTGATTTCCATTGTATCATTGAGGGGTGTTGCGTACTATGTGACCTTCATTGATGACTTCTCCATGAAGACTTGGATCTACTTTCAGAAGAGAAAGGAACCGAAAGAAGTCTTGCAGATATTCAAAGAGTTCAAAGCTCTCGTGGAGAACCACATAGAAAGGAGGATCAAGGTGTTCCATTTAGAAAATGGGGGAGAGTATACCTCCAAGGAGTTTGATGTGTATTGTGCATAGGATGGATTCAAGAGGCAGTTGAAAGTACTGTATACCCCATCGGAGAATGTGGCAGAAGAGAGGAAGAATAGGGAAATTGTTGGTGTAGTGAGATCTATGTTGCATGATCAGGGTTTTCCATTATTTCTCTGGGCAGAGGCTTGTAACATAGCAGTGTACATTCAAAATAGGAGTCCCCATAAGGTTTTGGGGTGCAAGACTTCTAAATAGGATTTCATAAGAAAGAAGCATGAGGTTAGGAATTTTAGGATATTTGGATTCCTTACATACTCACATGTCCCTTCAAAGAAGAGGAAAAAATAAGATCCCATGACAAAGAAGGGAATATTTGTAGCCTGGTATGATAAGACTTCGAAGGACTACCACATATACATTCCTGCAAGGATACAAACAGTCGTGAGGAAGGATGTTATATTTGAGGAGGAAAAGGATTTCAAGAAGTCATGTGAGTTGGAGAAGGGGGAGAAACAGGCTCCTACACCTCAGGGTGGTGCATTGCAGAGTACAACTTCATAGAGTTTAGGGTCACAGGTATGAGGGATGATAGGTTCCCCAGGTGTAGGTACATGTTCAGGTACAATATTAGAAGGTGTTGGTCAACCAATTTCAGGTTCATAGGTTATAGGTTCATGAGCTACAGGGTCATAGACAACTTGGGTTACTACATCAGGCACACATTCTTTGGTAGTTTATTGGAATGAGGATGAGTAGTTCCCTCCATAGGAGGTTACTTAAAGGAAGAGGAATCCCAGGGAGCTTCAAGACACCTTGAAGGAAGATCAGAAATTGGGGACTCCCAAGAGAGATATGAGAGAGAGTAAGGTGTCATAGAGGTTTTGTATCTATTTGGCTAGGGTGAGCAGTATATGTGAGTTTGACATGAAAGACATAGGGCTGATGCATTAATTTTTTGGTATGGAGGTTTGGAAGGAGGATGGGCATATATTTATAGGACATAGTAGATACGCAGTTGACATTTGAAGTGATTTCATATCGAGGATTGTAGGCCTTCAGCCACACCTATGACAACCAACTAGAATAAGTTGGTAGCTTCTGAGGGATAGATGGTTGATCCCACTAGGGATCATCATCTTAGTGTATCATTGATGTATATCATCAACACTTGGACAAAGCTATGCTATGTTATCAATACATTGAGTGAGTATATGGTGGATCACATGAGTGTGAACTAGATGGTAGAAAATCACATGCTCGGGTACCTTAGAGGTACAATGGACTATAGAATGAACTACAAGAGGAGGGATGGAGTAAAATTGAGTGTTTATATAGATTTTGATTGGGTGGGTAGTGTAGTGGATAGTAAAAGCACCTTTGGGTGTTATTTCAACTTGGGTTTGGTAGTTGTGTCGTGGATCAATAGGGAATAGAATTTAGTGGCACTGAGTTATGCAAAGGAAGAATATATGGCAATAGTTATGGCTATATGTGAGGCTATTTTTCTTCGCAAGATGCTAGTTAGTATATTTGATCAGCAGTTGGAGCAAACTGTGATTTACTGTGATAATCATAGTTGCATGAAACTCAAAGAGAATCCAATTTTTCACAACATATTCGAGCATATAGAGATAAGATATCACTTCATTCAAGATCATGTTCAGAGGGGAGAAATTGATCTTCAGTATGTGTTTATAGATGAGCAGGTAGTGGACATTCTCACAAAGTCTCTAATGAAGGGCAAGTTTGTTTATTTTAGGGATAAGATGGGAGTGGTGCATAACACTTTCCTTATTAAGAGAGAGTGTTGAAAATTTAACTAGGAAAGTTTTCCAACCCTTAACCTTACTTCATTTAGAAGCATAACTATTTTTTGAGGTTGCATGCGAGAAATGCATGCATATACGTTTTAATGCGGAAGTGTTATTTTTGCATGGAAATTAAGTTAGGCATTTTGATATCTAAAAGGAAGGAAACCTAAAAAGGAGTTGAGAAGGAAAAAGGCATGCATTATTGAGTAGTGAGTTCATCTACACAGAGAGGGAAAGTATTCACACGAGGAGGGAGAATTCTTGCATGAGAATAGGGGTGAATTCTTGAGAAGGGAGGGAACATATTCTATAAGAGGAAGAGAGTAGATATAAGAGCGATTGAGAACACTTATTCTAAGGCCAAGGGAGAATCCATTGAAGGATGACACTACTTCTGAGATAGATTGGATTCATCAGCATAGAGATCAAATATTGATCATATGGAGAGGGTGCATACTTCTGTGGAAGAAGGCGTGCTTCAATGGAGGAGGGAGAGCTCATAGATTGAGATCATCAGACTGAGAGAGGGAAATCACCGAGATAGTGATTGAATAACATAGGGGTGTGAATCCCAAGTCAGATAGCATATTCAGAGCGAGGCCCATTCAGAGAGATGTGTGCATTCATAAAGAGGGGAAAATTACCCATTCATCCAACAAAGGTCATCCTTGAGCTCCAGATTCATTGTCTTAGAGATAAGTTTTCGTTGGATCTATTATATTGTACCTATTGTAACTACATGAAGATAATAAAATCTATTTTACTCTCTTATTGGTTTTCCCGCAAGGGTTTTTCCAGGGTCACATTGACCAAAACATCTGTGTTGATTTTATGTGTTTGATTTCTATTGGTTAACAGAAGTAAATATATATCATGTGTTTCATGTTATAAATAATTGTTTGTGATAATATACATTCTCTAGGGTTGAGAATCGGGTTTGGAATATTTCATGTGATTTAGAGAGATGTGAGACCAAGTTGAGGTCATGTATTTTTAGAGCATTGAAAATTTACAGCCTTACAAGATGACTCCAATATAAAGTGAAGAATCAAATAGGAAAGTACAAGAGTTGCTTGATACATGGTTGATTAGAGAAAATTTAAGCCCATGTGTAGTGCCAATAGTGTTGAATCGAAAGAAAATAGGAGAGTGGTAGATGTGCATGGATTCACGAGCCATTAATCAAATCACCATCAAGTATTGGTTTCCTTTCCCAAGGATGGAGGATCTTATGGACTTTTTGAGTGGGGTTGCATACTTCACAAAGATTGATATGAAGAGTGGTTATCATCAAATCTAGATAAGGGAAGGTGATGGGTGGAAAAATACTATTAACATGAAATATGGATTGTTTGAATGGATAACTAATGCTCCCAGTATATTTATGAGGCTTATGAATGAAGTCTTGAAACCATTCTTGGTGAATTTTGTTGTAGTGTACTTGGATGAGATTTTGATTTTCAACAGAAATAAGGATGATCACTTGAAGCATGTGAGACAAGTGTTGCAATGGTTACAAGAAGAAAAGTTGTTGATTAACTTAAAGAAATGCAGATTTCTATAGACAAAATTAGTGTACTTGGTATTTTTTATTTCCAAGGATTGAAGATGGATTCCAAAAAGGTGAAGACTATTTTGGAATGGCCAATACCACAATCCACTTTTGAAGTGAGAAGCTTAGCAAGCCTCTACCAGAAGTTCATTAGAAAATTCAGTCAAATTTGTGCACCTCTTACCGAGTGCATGAAAAAGAAAAATTTTAAATGGACAACAACAACAATGAAAGTCTTTGTAGATTTGAAAAAGAAGGTGACAAAGAAACCTATTTTGTCACTTCCCAATTTTGACAGTCTTTCAAGTTGACTATGATCCAAGTAGGACAATAATTGGAGCAGTTTTAATCCAAAAAGGGAGGCCAATAGCATTCTTCAGTGAAGAGTTGAATGATGCTAAAAGGAAATATTTTGTGTATTGTAGCTAGGGTTTTCACCCTAGCTTGTGCAAATGAGAACCTACTAAGGAGAAAGGACTCCTTAGTAGCAGTTCAATAAATAGTAAATTAAAGTAAGAAAACAATACGAATTCTAAACTAGCATGAGCATTAATAAACATAACAAAACATGGAAATATGGTGAAGATCTTTTTTTTTTGTATTAAAATTTTAACTTAGGTGTAGAGGTTGGTGATGTTCTTGCATAGTCCAAGAGGGTTGCTCCAAACTCCAGCTTTCCTCCTTCTCTTTCTCCAAAGGGTTGGAAATGGGCCAAAAGGGGCACTCAAGGGTGAAAGTAGCTCAAGGGTAAGCTAGGGTTTCAAGAGTGATTTTGGCAGAGTAAGGGTGTATTTGACTATGGATATGAAATGAGAGGTCTCCATCACCTATTTATAGGTTTTTAGTGGTGGAGTGTTGGCCCATGGTTTTGGGAACCATATGGTTTAGGTCAGCTGTATAGGTTTTTTCCTCTTTTCCTCTCTTTTTTATATTTTTTATTCCCTTTTTAGAGGGTTTTTGCTATTTTGGAGGAATTTTGGATTATTTTGGGGGAAAAAGGGGTTTTTTGGCCTTTTAGAGGCCTTTTTAATGGTTTTGTGGCCTTTTGGAGGCTTTTTGGGCCTTTTGGAGGCTTTTTTGGCCTTGTGGAGGCTTTTTAATGGGATTTTAAGGTTTTGAAGGTAAATATGGTAGGAAATATGGACAAATGACTCATGTAATGGGGTAGATGAGGTAGTGAGCACTTTTTGGGTGTTAATGTGTATGATTAAGAGTTTAATGCTATTGTGCAGGCTTTGAAGAAGTGGAGTTGCTATTTGTTTCCCAAGGAATTCATCTTGTTTACTGATCACAAGCCACTGTAATACATCAACAATCAAGGTAAGTTGAATCAAAGACACTCTAAATGGGTTGAGTTCTTACAAATTTTTACTTTTGTTTTGAAGCATAGATCAAGAAATTCAAACAAGGTGGATGATGCTTAGAGTAGAAGAGTGTTGTTACTTAAGACTTTATCTGTGGAAGTGGTGAGCTTAAAAAGCATGAAAGAATTGTACGAACAAGATGCAGAGTTTGGAGAAGCTTGTAAAGCATCGTAGAGTGTGGTTAAAACATGCTCCTTGATTATAAAATCCAAGAAGGATTATTGTTTAAATATCAGTAGTTATTCATTCCTCAAGGATCAGTAAGACATAATCGTATTAAAGAGCTACACGGTGGAGGCCTAGGTGACATTTTGGCATGGATAAAACAATGACATTGGTAAAAGAAAGGTACTTTTTGCCTAACATCAACAAGGATTTCATAGATTTTGTTGAATGTTGTAGAATATGTCAAGTATCAAAGGGAAGAAGTCAAAATACGGGATTGTATACTCCATTTCCAGTACCTGAAAGGCCTTGGGAATATGTGAGCATGGATGTTTTCTTGGTGCTACCTAGAACACAAAGGAAGCATGCTTCCATGATGGTTGTAGTAGATTAGTTTTAAAAAATGGCACATTTCATAGCATAATAGAATACAAGTGAGGCTATTGAAGTGGTGTTTTATTCTTCAAATAAGTTGTGAGACTTCATGGTTTACCCCAGAGTATTACTTCAGATCGTGACACAATATTTCTTCGTCATTTTTGGAGGAAAATTTGGAATGAGATGGGATACAAATTGTATAGTTCAACCTATCACCCAAAAACTAATGGGAAAACTGAAGTGGTGAACATAAGTCTTGGAAATTTGTTGAGAAGTTTAAGTGGAAAAAATCCTAGTCAATGGAATGTAGTCTTGGAAAAGGATGAATTTGGTTATAATGATTCAATGAATAGATAAACCAAGAAGAGTCATTTCTATATTTTTTATGGAAGTTCACCAAAGGGGATTCTATACTTAATAAAGTTTCCATATTTGGGAGAAAGGAAGAATGTTGATGCAAGTAAATTTGCAGATGGTATGCAATAAATGCATGAAAATGTGAAGAAGAGGATGCAGTAGAGTAATGGAAAGTACAAAAGGAGGGAAAATTTGTAGAGAAGAACCAAATTTTTTTAGGAAGGTGAGTTGGTAATGGCACATTTATGGAAGGAAAAATTCCCTAGGATTAGATATAGTAAACTGAAGTACAAGAAGATAGGCCTATGCAGAATTTTAAGGAAGATTTATGAAAATGGAGACAAGTTAGAATTGCCAAAAAACTTGGATATCTCTCTAATATTCAATGTTACATATTTGTATGAGTTTCATGAAGGAGAGCAGAGTGATGAGGCAAGTGATCCATATGAATGGAAGCAATAGATACCAATCAAACATGTGGAAGAAATGGAAGAAATTTTGGCCAGACAAGTTGGTAAAGAAACTCACTGGAAGAAGTATTTGGAATACTTAATCAAATGTAAGAACATAGAATTAGAGGTTCTTTAAATTTTTATCCATCTATCACATGAGATGGAAGATCATGTTCTTCTTGGCAAGGTTGTTTGATGCAGGAGAATCTTTGGGCTTGGACAATCTACATCACCCAAAAAGAATAAATATTTCTATGTAAGTAGATTTAGGAGGGATAAGGATGGATGCAACTCCTTAGTTGTTGGTTCATTTCATTAGAACCTTGATATTAGAACTGCATTGTAACATGTGCTACTACAAATCCATGTTACAATAGTTGTACGATGTTACAGTAGTGCTTCTACAACTCCATGTTACAGCAAGTCAGGATTCCAACATGACACTGTTACTTCTATTGTGCCACTACTCATGGTTCTGATTCTTGAAGTCACCTCAATCATTTTTTTCCATAGGATTGTTCACACCAAAAGATGAATGACCATTGGGAAGAAAGGGAAGACAAATTTGGGAAAGGAAAATGATGATTAGTTATATTGTCACGATGGTTCATCTCTTGGAACTTAGGGTTTCGAGAGGAAAGGAAAATGAAAGGTTGCAAGTTTGGAGAAACGACTAGGTAATACAAAAGGAGAGATAAAGAAGAAAGGGAGATATGAACAGAAGGGGGGCAACACACCAATTTCAAGAAAGAAGCTATGAATTACTCAAAACATGCATTCCGTCAATTCAAAATCAAAACCTAACCAATATGTTAACTTTCAAGTGGATGTAATAGTTTGTGATTAATTCAAGAGAAAGGATTGGTTGTATGTAGTCTTTTTTTATTGTATTGTGATTCTCCTATGCCATAATTAAATAAAACTATATTTGAACTTACGTTATTCCATAAATGTATGAGTTTTGTTGTGTACTCTTAAGCCATAGGATCGCTCTATAGTTGTTAGTTGTGTTGTGGGGTTATGATTTTGCGTCATAATATATATATATATATATATATATATATATATAAAAAGTGAAGGAGCACAAAAATTATATTTCCATGTTTATGTAACATTTGAAAGTATTAACATAATGATTTTTTTAGGATGTAAAGGCTAGTATCTATTATATTGCAACATATACATATTTTTTAAAATCCTTGAGGAATAAAACAATTATATTCAAGAATCATTAATAAAAAAAATTTAGATACTAAGTTATTCCATTTTTTTTTAGGAAAGTTAATAAGTTATTTCATAAGAAAAATAAAGGAAAAAAAAGTATTTCTTAAAAATAATTCTAAATTTGTACTTTCCCCAAAAAAGGTTCTATGTATGTGCGCAATTTCACCTTCTATTAGTATGTGTAACATATTATAGTATTTTTTCAAACAAAGAGATATTGAAAAGGGGAAAAAATGTTGAATTTGCTATGGTTTATTCATTCCATACCATTGGCTTGGTTACTTCGAACCTAGGTCCAAGGCATAGAAATAGGTTTAGAGATTACAAATAGCATGTGATAGGTAGGCGATATAAGTGTTATTAAATGTGAGCACACATTTCCCAAGTTCAAATTTTCCACATGTGCTAAGTTCTCACCCAAAATGTGAATTTAACATCAAAAAATGAGTGCATGTTCTAGTGATAATGCATTCATGATTTAGTGATCCATAATTATTTTTGGTTGTATGATTCTTGTTGTTTTGTCAATTTGGGTGAATATTTTTCTGCACTATTCTATTTTGGTTTTATTTGATTTTGTTCCTCTTTTCGACTATCTTAACTTGGATGTATGCTTCCAATGTTATTGAACTATTTTGGTGTATTTCTAAAGATTTGCAACAAAAAAAAAATATATAGAAATCTTGTGTTACAAATACAAAGTTATGTTTGAACCCCAACATCTCAAATCACAATTGGAAAAAATAATAATAAGGAAACGATTATAGAAAATATACTTAGAAAGGAATTCAAGGAGAGTTTCTTATGTCCACCTACACTTGAACCACTTACGTTGGATAGGGTATAGAGAACATTGTGGATGGAGGGTCAAGATTTAACATAACACAAGCCTAAACGATGAGGAAATAGTTAATATACAAGTTAAGGAATTCCTACTTATGATTAAGGTGAAATATCCATAAGCAAAATTTTAAGGTCTAAAATGGGTCTCCTAAGAAAAATAATAAGATAATAGTTAAAATAATAAAATAAGAGTCATGATTTTTTGAAGGAAAGAAAAAAATACTTTTTTTTCTCATATTTTCATCTTATATGCTTGTATGTTTATTCAATTTTGAGTGTGAGAACTCATCGAATGCAGATTTAAATTATGTATCCAACGAGTAACCACTCAACATACTTTGTAGAGACCATTTTGTTGTTACAGCAACATCCCCCCCAAAATTTTTGTGCATATTGGGGCCCCTCCTTTATTTTTCTGGAAAGACTGCTGTAGGAGGCCACTTCTCCTTTGTTACTTTGTTTTTCAACAGAAAATCTTGCTTTAAAGAATTTCCAAGTTTTCTTCCCAAAGATAGAATTCGTGGGGTTTTCCTGAAAATCACGGAATCATTTGAGAAAGCCCCGCAGTTGCAGAAATATTCGACCTTCCCTCCCGAAATGACGGAAGCCATTTAAGCTTCTCGAAAAAGGACTTAGAAACTTTGGAAAGTTTACGGAACGATTGAACAAAGCCCCGCGGAACCATTCAACAGAACCTCCCAAAACGGCGGGAACCTTTAGCGCAAGTCTCCCGAAAAGACTTAGAAATTATTGTTGAAAAAAAATCGCGGAAGCTATTGGCGAATTCCTTCCGAAACGGCGGAAGAATTCAAGAAAACTTTCCGAAACGCGGGAGCCATTCGTCAACTTTTTCGGGGTCCGCCAAGTGACTTCGTCTCTTTTTTGAAAATCTTTAAGTCTCGAAGTTGCGGAAGCTTTTCGCCCGAGCCTTCTGCAACTGCGGAATCCTTCGCGTTATCTTTCCGCAACCCCGGCAAGAAAAGTTTGCGGAACTGTTTGGGTTTTCTTTTCGCGATTGTGGAAGTCTTTTGCGGAAGCCTTCACCATATTTTGCTGAAACCCCGTGAAGACTTAGAAACTTTTCAAAATTTGCGTTGTCTTTCCGAAGCCCGCCGAAAGATTTATTGCGGAACCATTCGCTCATCCGTTCCGAAACAGTGGAGCCATTCGCCAATCCGTTCTGCGGAAGCCAATTGCGAAAGCTTTCGGCAACTTCGGAAGCACTCTCGAAGCCCGACCAAGACTTAGAAAATTTTCTTTTGCGAAAACCATTCACGAGAACCTCCCGAAACAGCAGAAGCCGCCATGATATCTTTCCGAAAGACTTGAACTTTTGCGGAACGCTTTATGGTTTCCCTTCCGCGACTGCGGGAGCCTTTTGCGGAAGCCTTCACGAAACCCTCCCGAAACTACGGAAGCGTTTGCGATATTCCTCCCGAAACCCCGCGGAGTGTTTTCTAAAAGACTTGCGGGAGCCATTCGCCATTTCCCTTCGAAGCAACGGAAACCTTCGTTCTATCATCACGCAATGGCGGGTGGAATTCATGAGCCCGTCCCGCAAGTGGCGGTCGCGTGCGCATATCGAGACCAATTGAAAAGACCGCGACGTACGTTAAATTTAAAGCTTGTGTTAAATGCACCACCCACCATATTGAATGTCGCACGTGCCTAAAACGTTTAAATAAACGATTGAGGTATGGGTTGGCCATTATTATTGTTTCGATTAGCAAACGCCATTGGACGCCTCGCCCGAACTACTTAGCTCGCTCGTCCACGTCCGTGTCCTCCTCGTCCAGCCATCTTCACGGTGCCAGGTAGGATTTCTAACTGTTAATTTTGTCTTATTTACACGTTAGATTACCTTTCCGTTTTCTGTTTCGTCTAATACGTGGCCAATAGGTGCTAGTCGCATATATCATTTTGTTCATTTGTTTAAGGCACCGAGGCCCCATTTGTTTCTTGTTCTACCCCAGCCGAAACCCGAAACTATAACCACCCGAGCTTTTTCATCACCCACATTCCCGGCGTCATCACCCCTGTCCAAGTTTCCAAGCCTACCACAGAACACCTCGTCAAAGTGCCACAAATAACCATGGCGGTTGAAGCCCTCACCTGTTCATAAGTGGTGAAAACGGCCCCCCATTTCGTCACAGGGTTGTCTCACCTGAAACTCACCCGCCACTAACCATTAAAATCACAATGACGAAGGATACCATCTCTCCTAGAGCCAGACCGAGAGCAGGTTGTTCCCTCGACATACCTATCCTTTCGGGAGCATTCCGAACCTTGTCCCTTTAAAAAGAATAAAGTCTCTATAACTAGATTTCTTATTTGGAATGGTGTATTTTGCTTCCCAACATGCAGCTTCACATTTTATTTATCTCATTGACATGTTAAAATGGTGATGCTCTTTGTTAAAATATCATAATAATTTACACATATTTTTTAATGACTTGTATTTGGTTGCCAGCAGAGATTAGTCAAAATGCCGAAAGGTGGTAGGAAGAAGGCTAAAATGACAGAACCACATCCAGCACCACTTAGGACTGAGACTACTTTCCAAGATACCAGATGCACCACTGGTATTCCTCCAGAAATCCGATGAGGCGACATCTACAGGATGATCAGAGACCAAAATATCCCGGATATGTTGCTGGAAGAGGAACAGATTTATCTCAATATCATAACTTCAGGCATAGCCAGGGCTTCTACCTGCCCTGAACTGTTCCCATGTTCTGAAGTAATCGGATGGATACTCCAACATACCGATATGGAAACAAGAGTAATTCATGATAGCGGGAAGATAGCCATTGCCTCATTTCACCCAGCATACCTGGCCGCGGCCTACAAATTTCCCCGCACGCAGCAAGCTTTGACTGATGAATGGCTGGGCTAGATGAACAGCATTGAAATTTCCAAAAAACTACTGGTCGCAGGAAATATTTTAATAAAGAAAGGTAATGATGAATATGACGTCCAGAATCTGAGACCTCCTTTCAGGTTGATTGCCTTGATGTTGTGTAGAATCTTCGGCATGCCCGATGGCACCATGTACAAGATTCAGTGGGTCCCCATCATCCACTTCGTGGCATTTAAAGGAACTGTGTTTGACTGGGCCACTCTCCTGTCAGACAGTTTGGCCTCAATGGTAGTTGCTGCAAGAGAAGGACTGACCTTAAAGAAGGCAGAATTCTACATGCCCTCATATCTTATTGATTGTGTTTTGTCCAAGTTATCTTTTCCCAAATTAGGCTGCACATGGGATAAGGCCAACAACCCGGTTTATACCACTTTCAGGATGTTGTGGGCTCAGAATTACAAACCCAGCTATAAGCTCATCTGTGAGGGGTTCATCATGTCCCTATATGAGCAGATATTCAAGGAGGAGCCCAACTTCCTGTCGGAGAATGCTATGGAAGTCCTTGAAAATTACAGGATTTTTATTTTTCAGAGCAAGGCACCTACCTCAGAATGTTTGGAGGGACTAAAGCTCCATATATTTTGCCGAGGCATGCCACTGACTATGTGGTCCTCAAAGAGGCAGTAAGATAGATTTTCCTGGATGGAATTGGAGCAGTACTTAACAAACAACATAAGGCCTCTTTTCCCCCTCTACCTTTCTGCATAGGGACTTAGAAATTCTTGGGGGTTGCCTCAGCTGAGGAGTTTGTTCAGGAACTAAAAGCCTTCCACTTCGGCGAGGTGATCTTCCATAGGAATGACAGGAAGGGAAAAGTTTCTGAGCATTGTAAATAAATTTATGCTCATTTTGAGTATGCTCACTATCATGATGCCAAGGAAGAGGCATTCAGAGGCATCAGCAACATGGCTGAGCTGCGGGTCTATCTCCAAGGAAGTGGAGCAAGTTCTAGCTCTACCAGGACCCAGAAAACCAGCCAGCAAAAAGAGGCTGAAGATGAAAGACAACAGAAAGAAAATGAAGATCAGGTGCAAGCTGAAGGAGAAGGGAGAAGGCAGGAAGCTGAGGTAGGGCGAAAAACGGAAGAAGAGCTTAAAGCAGGTGAAGATGCCCAAGCAGGTGGATCTGGTGCCCAGGATATGGAGATAGACGTGCCTCAAACAAGTGTCTCCGGCACTCAAAATGTGGAGGCGGATTCAGCACAGGCAGGTGGATCTGGTACCCAAAATGTGGGAACAGATCCAGCTCAGGTAGCCCAGACCCCACCAGCGGAAGTAGAAATAGACATTATAGATCTCCCAATCGTCCTGTACACTCCATCAGGAGAACATACCGTGTCCAGATGGGATGAGTTTGTCTATGATAAGAAGAGGAAGGCAATGGTCCTTAAATCGGAAGAGAGGATCAAAAGACTCTTCCAGGAGGATATCATTACCCACCGTGAGATCACTATAATGTGGAATACAAATAAGGATCCCTTAGCTATGGCATCCGCTACTGTAGAGATGGCAAAAGCATCACTGGACAATGTAGGTGATATAGTTAGAGAAAATGAATCGACAAAGAAGAGAGCTCGTATGCTACAACATACTATGGCTAAGGAGCAAGCCTATAGGGATCTTGTGGTTAATAGGTATAATCGTCTGTCCGTTGAGCATAAATAGCTGTTAGACAAGTATAACCTGCTAGAGGTTGAAAAGGACCAATTGACAGTCCAGATGATGATTCTAGAAGGAGAAAAGATCGATGTAGGAACCAGAGTGTCCCAGCTAGAAGCAGACAAGCTGGCATTAACAGAGCAATTACAACAGGCTGAGGGCAGAACGATAGACATGTCTCCCTTCCATGAGCTGTCCTGCAGCATCCTGAAGCAGATGCATGACACTCAGGAGCTAATCCCTAATGAAGTTTGCAAGCTCAAGGCCATGGTGATCAGATTAAAAGACGTTAATGAAGAGGCCCATAGGATTAAAGCTAAGCATACTCGGGTTAAGGAAAATATCTTGAGCCAGATAGAATGGCGAGAAGGAAAGGTGGATTTCCCCACACATCTCCCATTCAAGTCTGTCGAGGGTTTTAATGAAGACATAGCCCTTTTGGACTTCTGCAGAAACTATGGCAGTAAGCTAATGGCCAGTGTACAAGGGACAATGGATAGGATTAACGGTTTGTATCAAAGAATCCAGGGAGTGCATGACAGGTGCAAATTGAGTTTCCCGCAATCCCTCGATGATTTCCCGGGTGAAGAACATCGTTTGGCTGAACTGAAGGAAGAACTGGGCATCCAAACTGAATATGTGAAGAAAATTGATGTCCTAGCAATTGATGACCTCCAACATTATATTGGAATGTCATCAATCCACAGCCATTTGCTTAAAGAAGTGCATCAAGCTGCAGTAACAGAAATTCAAGGCATTGGAGCAGAGCTTAGGAAAAATGTAACTTCTCAGAAAACCTTGCTCCCTGCTTCCGCAAATGTAGTCATAAGGGACACTGGTGTATGGTATAGCTACATTGTAGAAGAGGAGAAGAAGGCAGAAGTAGCAGCTGTGACAGCAAATCCAGACTCTTCTCTTCCAGCAGCAACAGCTGTGGCAGCTAGCTCGATTTCCTCTTTCCCAGCAGTGACAAAAATTCCAGCTGGCTCGATTCCTTCTTCCCAGGCAGTAGCAGCAGCAACAGTGGGTTCGAGTGCCTCTCCTAAAGCAGCAGCAGCAGCAATAGTTGGACCGAGTGCCTCTCTTCCAACTGAAGCGCATGCCCAGGAATAAAAGCGCTGAGAGCATAAATTCTATTTTTGTATTTTGGGTTTTTTTTCATATGTGTAAAATGTGGAAGTTAGGGGACAGCTGTCCTTTTCCTTTTTAAAATAATTTCTGTAAGAGAAGGGGTCACATTTTTGTCTATTATAGAAGAAAATTTCTGTAGGTGACAAGTGTAAAAGGGCCAGGTGGTAGCCCAAAGGGCATTATTGTAACATTATAAATAGAAGTTAGGAAAGAATAGAGAGGACTTTTGGCAGGGAATTATTTTCAGACTTGTACGAGCTACCTTGTATATGTTCTAAGAAAATAAAATCTTCTAATAAAAGCTGGAGAGGACGCCCTTTTGCATTGGAATGAAGATTGCATGCACTGTGGATTATTCCTGTGTCTGCTATTCTTTCTTGTGAGATCTTTACGACTGTCTTGAATTATTTCATTTGTATTAAATGATCTTCCTCCTCTCATTGCAAATGAATTCTCTCTTTCATGAGTAATGAAATGTGTTATGTTTAATTAGAAGCTATCTTCTGGTATCTTTTATCTTTGCTGTAGCTTTCTCTTTCAGATTTAATGGCTATCTGTTCTTTCTTTAAGATAACTGTTACAGCTCATTGCTCATGCTTTAAATTCGTTCCTTGCAGGGATAGTTAGATTTATCTCAGTCTTAAACTTAGATCTGTTTTCCAGTCTTGCATTTAGATTAAACTTAGACTAGGCACTTGCATATCATTATAAAACATAAAATTCAAAAAGAAAGGTGGATCGGGCCATAACCGGTATAATTGGAATAAAACTCCAAACCCACGGTTGCCAGAACCGCTAACCGGACGGATTCCCTATACCAAACGGTAGATAATCTAATTTGGATAATCTATCGGGGAGAATCCCTTTTTGATTGATGCTACGATATCCGAGGCATCAACAGTTTTTGGCGCTAGAAGGAGGGCCTGAAAGTGCATGGCTGATAGAGGAAAATCTCCCACTGTCTTAAATGTCACTGAAAACCCGCTTAAAGAAAGCATTTGAAACAGCCCAGATCTTGAATTATTAAATCAAGAATGCCTTATTTATGATCCTGAGCCTCAAGAAGCTTTATACGCTGTCCCTTTTACAGAAATAGAGGATTTTAGAAGGCATACGCGATCCGACGTTAGACAACTAGGCGGTTTAAACACTGTGAATTTTCTCCCTAGGAAAACTACCCCTAGAAAAGAGCCACAATATACCCGAGATTCGATTCTTGTTCAAAGTTTTGAAGAACTTGTGAATTTAACTTTAGAAGAAATTTCAAACCCTCTGAACAAGGCAGATCTTGAAAACTCAGAAAATATTTCAGAAGAACTTATCACTCCAAAGAGTACTCCCCAAAATTCACCTTACAATTCTCCGCCAGGTTCTCCACATCCAAACATGGTTGTACCTACCTAGAGAGCAAGGAGAGCGCTAAATCTAGCTGGGCCATTCCATAATCTTCCCAAAAATCTAGAAAAGGTCTTGCCTAAGTTCGACCTAGGGAAAACCATTTCAGCAGAAGATCACCTCAAGAGTTTCTACTTAGCTCTGAACCTTTTGAACTTACAGCATGAAGATGTAGTCTGCAGGCTATTTCCATACACATTCGAGCCAAAAGTATCATCTTGGTACTTTAGCCTACAACCCAGCTCGATCTCTAGTTGGGATGAATTCGAAAACTGTTTCTTAAAGAAATACGGAAACCAAAAGACTGTGGCAACACTTATGAAAGAACTCTTATCCATGAGAATGGAAACGAAAGAAAATGTTCAAGACTTCAATCAAAGATTCATGACGCTTTTAAATAATTTCAGTGAAGCTAATAAGCCAGCAGAGGAATCCCTGATTGAATACTATACAATAGCTCTTGAAGGACCCATAGCAATGTTCGTAAAAAAGTCCAAGAAAACTACCCTGATAGAGAACTTCAAAGAAGCTAGAAAGGTAGAAGAAGAAGCTGATAGCATTGCTAAACATGCCTTAGATGCAAAACCAAAACCAGCAGCCAGTAAAAAGACCTTGCTGCTCACTAGAGGTAAAGAAGAGCCATCTACAGACATGGAAAATGTAGTCAAGATGATGCAGAAATTATCTAATAAAATTGTAGATCTCGAGAAAGATAAGGCTGCTAGCACATCTAGGAAACCTTTCAAGCCATTTTATAAAAGGAGGGAAGACGGTGATCAAATTCATCCACCAATGAATACTTCCCCTGTTTTAAACTTTAATGAAATCGGGATGGAAAATTTCTGCACTTTTCATCAAGAACCGCATTCGGAAAAGAGCTGCCCGCAATGGATTAATTCCATGAGCTTAGTCATGAACCAAATGCTAGATTCACAGATCCCAGACCAAGATGATTCTCCAGAGGAATCGAGCCCTGAATTAGAGGAACCAACCCCGGACACTACTATGGTGCTATGGGATTGGGTACCTATGACTGAATTAGCAGAAGAGGATCCCATAGAAAGCTCTCCCTCTACCATAAACGTTGCTACTCGCAGCAAAGGCCCTATTGCGGATCCTGTGCCAAGCGCAGCTCCTCATAAGCCTAAAGTTTCAAAAGAACTGCCTAGGAGGCATATAACAATTATCCCACCACATCCCAAAGTTAGCCAAATAGAGACCAAGCAGTCAAACGCTGACACCATAGTACAGCCACCTAAGGTCACAATGAGCAAAACAGATCAGCCAGCTTGAATTGGGAACGAATCTGACATAGGATACGATATTATTGAAGATATCAAGAAGGTCAAAGCAAATGTGTCAATATTTGACATGTGCAGCTTGCCCCATCAACGAGACAAACTGCTGCATATTCTACAACCCCAGACCAGCACTCCATTAACGGACTCTCAAGACAATCCCGAAATTAATGAGGCTAGCATCGGTGGGAAATCTAAATCTCAAACATTCCCATTCCTATTGACTTTTGAAATTTTCAAGCATAATGTTCACAATTGTTTGTTAGACTCCGAAGCATCCTCAAACGTCATGCCACTGTCCATTTGTAAAAAAATTAATGGGCAACCTGTGCCGTCTCCAGCCCAAATTATCCGATTAGATAGGACTGTTGTCAAGGTGATTGGGGAGATGAAAGATGTTCCCATTAGACTGTCAGCTAACTCTAGAGTCTGTCAATTGATCGACATAATGGTGGTTGATATTCCTGAATCCTATGGACTGATCTTAAGTAGGGACTGGTCTACCAAGATGAATGGCTACTTTGCCACTGATTGGTCTCACCTGTGGTTTCCTTATTAGAATAGGCAGAACCAGATTAAAGTCCTGAGAGAACCACACATGAAGCAAAACGTAACTCAATTAGAAGAAAAAAATGAGGCTGTAACTTTCTCATCCTTAGTTCTGGGGAATTATTTCTTAGAAATGGATCCGGGTAATTATCAGTCTGAAGCCATTAGCCATGAATCAGATAAACAGTCCGATCTCCTTCATTTCTCTCGGACTGATGATGTTGATTGTAACATAGTTAGTTTAGTTACTGATTTAGATCACAGAGAGACTAACTTAGTTGAATCTGAAGATATTTTTTGGACATTATACTTTGATGGTTCTAAAACTCTGGAAGGATCCGGAGCCGGTTGTGTTCTAATGGATCCAAAAATAAACAAGTATTTTTTGTCCCGTAGATTAGAATTTGATTGTACTAATAACACCGCTGAGTATGAAGCTTTAGTACATGGATTAAAGAAGGCCATTGATTTAAATGTTAAGTACCTGAAGGTCTTTGGTGACTCCGAGATAGTTGTAAGACAGGTAAGGGACACCATTCATTGTCTCTCACGTCATTTGAAGGGTTATCAGGCTGAGGTATGGGATTTAATTATGCATTTCGACGCTTTCATTATAAAATCTATTCCTAGATTGCAAAATTCTGCAGTTGATTTGTTAGCAACATCTGCTTCTAGGTTGGTGCCATCAAATAACAAATGCTCAATTGAATTTATTTTCAGGCCTTCCGTTCCCGATAACATCACAAAATTCAAAGTCTTCGATGATGATGAACAAATTATCAGCTTTCTAACGAACGAAGATAACTTCCAAGGAGTTGCGATAGATGAAGAAGAGCATGATGCTGATTTGATGAAGAAGGATGAGGAGAAAGGAAATTTCATTCCCAAGGGGGTAAGGTCCCTTGAAATGTTGTTCGATCTTCAAAATAAGTTCAAAAGGCCGGCTAATACCAAAACTAACAGCTCATCAATGCAACATGAGTTAGTTAATTTGGGTACCGAGGCAGAACCAAAATTTGTCAACCTTGGCAAATGTTGTTCGCCAGGAGAAAGAGATAGGTTCATCAAATTGTTTAAACAATACAAGGATGTTTTTGCATGGACCTATGAAGATATAAAGACATATGACGTCCGCATTATTCAGCATGTTATACCAATGAAGGAGGGCGTCAAGCCATTTCAGCAGTAGTTAAGGAAGATGCATCCTACTCTAGAACCGCTGATTCAAAAGGAATTAAAGAAGCTCCTGGACGCTAATATAATCTTCAAAGTCTGGCATTCTGAGTGGGTTGCAAACTTGGTTCCCGTAAGAAAGAAGTCAGGAGAGATAAGGCTATGTGTAGATTTCAGAAATTTAAACAGAGCTTCGGATAAAGACAATTACCCCGTCCCTTCAATGGAACAAATCCTTCAAATGGTGTCAGGATCTGAGCTGTTTTCTCTCCTCGATGGTTTCTCTGGCTACAATCAAGTATTAGTAACCGAAGAAGATCACCTCAAGACTACTTTCCGAACTAAGTGGGGAACTTTTGCATACAGAAGGATGCCATTTGGTCTGATAAACGCAGGAGCTACATTCCAAAGGGCGATGGATATCGCCTTCCGAGGATTGGGTGGGAAATGTGTTGTTGTATACTTAGATGATGTGACAGTCTTTTCAAAGAAAAGGGAAGATCATGTTGTTCATCTGAAGCATATTTTTGATCGCTGTCGGAAATATGGTATTTCTCTGAATCCCAAGAAGAGTGTGTTTGCAGTTCCCGAAGGTAAGCTCCTGGGTCATATCATTTCTAAAGGGGGAGTGTCAATAGATCAAGAAACAGTCCAAGCTATTAATAAGATTCCAATGCCTTACAACAAGAAATCTATGCAGTCCTTTATGGGCACTATCAATTTTGTCCACAGATTTGTTCCGTATTTCGCACAAATTGTTAAGCCATTGCAGCAGATGGTTAAACAAAGCATACAATTCAAGTGGATAGATTTGGAAAAGGACGCATTTAGAGATATCAAGGAAGCTATAGCTAAGGCTCCTTCCTTAAGAAGCCCGAATTTTGACAAGGATTTTATCTTATATACCTTTGCTTCGGATGATTCCCTTGCTGCGGTACTTACCCAAAAGGTGGAGTTAGGAGATGAATACCCGATTTCGTTCATGAGCACTGGTCTGCAGGGGGCCGAGCTGAACTATCCCATGGTTGACAAACATGCATATGCGGTCTTCAAAGCAGTCAAGCAGTTTAGGCCATATATTCTTAAGAACAGGACTAAAGTTATAGTTCCCCACCCAGCTGTTAGATCCCTTTTCGTTCGAAAGGAATTGGGAGAAAGGAGAGGGACCTGGGTCACAACTCTTCAGGAATATGATTTGGAATTTAAACCAGCCACAATCATCAAAGGACAAGGCCTGTGCAAATTACTTGCGGGAAACTCGACTGATGAAGAACAACATTGGAAGAATGAAGCTGAGCTAAATTCGGTTGAAGTATGCCCTATCTTCTCAGCTCCCCAGTCATGGTATAGAGATCTGGTGCACTATTTATAGCAGGGATATCTACCTGAGCATTGGAACTCCAAACAAAGAAGGGCACTATGCTTGAAATCAGCACCGTATCAAATCATCGATGGAATACTTTTCAAAAAAAATTATGATGGAGTTTTCCTTAGATGTCTAGAAAAGGAAGATGCAAGTAAAGTTGTTAAAGAATTGCATGATGGCCCCGCAGGTGGACATTATTCAGGAGAGACAACAACACACAAGATACTGAGAGTTGGATATTATTGGCCCACTCTGTCCTGAGATGCCAACACGTATGCACGAAACTGTGATGTATTCCAAAGAAGTGCCGGGAAATTACCTAAGGCAGCAGGGCCCTTGCAGCTAGTTATTATCTCTGAGCCTTTTGAGCAGTGGGCTATAGATGTTATCGGAGAGATAAATCCAAATTCTTCGTTGCAACATCGATACATCCTGACGGCTACTGACTACTTCACTAGATGGACGGAGGCTATCCCTTTGCCCAAGGTCAATGAAGACGCGATCATCAGCTTCCTGAAAGAGAACATCATAACCAGGTTTGGGGTTCCAATTTCTCTTGTTTTTGATAATGCTACTTATTTTTTGTCTTGCAAGATAAATGAATTTGTTTATGAATGGGGAATTAAGTTGCATTATTCAGCCAATTATTATCCTCAAGGGAACGGATTAGCTGAATCCTCAAACAAGAATCTGATTCAAATTCTTAAGAAGACTGTGATAGAAAACCAGAGAAGATGGCATGTAGCTCTCCCAAACGCCTTATGGGCAGACAGGGTGACTCCAAAGAACGCATTAGGGGTTTCCCCTTTCACTCTTGTATATGGCAAGGAAGCCATCCTTCCCCCAAACATCTTGCTCCCATCCCTGCAGTTATTCCAAGCCTCTCGAGGGTTGGGTAGCCAAGCCTTACAATCCAGGATCAATACCCTACTTCAACTTGAAGAATACTGACAGAAAGCTAAAGATCGATTCCATCAACACCAAGACATAGTTAAGAGATGGTTCGATAAGAGGAAGCCCGGTAAAAGAAGTTTTGAAGTTGGGGACTTAGTCCTGAAATGGGACCATAATCATGAAGGTAAAGGAATGCATACGAAATTCCAATATCTATGGGTAGGTCCGTACCAAATTTTGGCAAAATTAGGCCCATCCACTTATAAATTGACAAATCTCAAGGGAGAAGAAGTAACCCTTCCTCTCAATGGCCTCGCCCTGAAACAATACTTTGCATAGTCTCATTGAGACTTCCTATACATAAATAAAGTTTTCTTTTATTGTTGCTTTAGCCTTTATTTGCTTTATTTTCGGCCATTTTCTTTCTTTTATTGTCATGTGAACCTTTGCAACAAGTTTGTTTTTTGAAATCCCTTATGGTTGAGTTTCTCGTCAAGGATAGGTCTCTCAAAGAAATCTCACAACCCATGAGTCCGGAACTATGCTCGAATAAAGTCTATCTGTGTATTGTGCTCTCGCTGAAATTTTCAGAAAGAAGGAAGCCTACTCTGCTAGTCACACTAATCCTGTTTAAATAGCAGAGACCCATGACCATCTTCATCACTATCTCTGGGCTCCACCCACTCTCACACTTAAAGGCATCTCAAGAAGGCTATCAAAGTTGGACCCATGGAAAGTAGCACATCTCGCTGCAAATATAACAGCCAAAATGGCTTATATTCAAGGGTCTGTTTTCCAGAGATTCTCGCCTCAATTAAAGCATGGCTGAGACAAAAGCAAAGCATGTAAAATCAAGAATGTTGTCCAAAGGACATAGTCCAAAATAGGCTCCTCTCCGTCCGTGAGGCTTGATCAAAACAATAAAATCTCTAAACTCACACAAAAGGACATTATGGATTGAGGAGCCTAAATCAAAGAACATGTCTAAAGAAATTATCTCTAGAAGGCTCAAACAGCTGAAGCTGTCCAAAGTACAAACACCCAAAAGGATGCAAGCGGCATGGGAATGAGGAACAAGAGCAATAATGTCCATGAGAAAGTGTTGCAAATCCTGTGGAGTCTGATAGCAGTAACCATCTGAAAGATGACCCTTCTAAAAAATGAATCTCATATGTCGGCCTTTTGAGAGTTTTAAAGATGTCTCGGTCAAAGCTCCCCTTTCCCCAATGGCTAGCAAGTAAAGTGCCTTCTTCCTTCACAGAAATTCAAATGCTCAACTGAATGTTGCATCCAAGATGGATATCTTTGAAAAGGTTTCATACCATGGAGAGGAATTTTTCAGAGATCTGTGTTCGCCAGCGACTCGCCAATTGTTGTTACAGCAACATCCCCCCCAAAATTTTTGTACATATTGGGGCCCCTCCTTTATTTTTCTGGAAAGACTGCTGTAGGAGGCCACTTCTCCTTTGTTACTTTGTTTTTCAACAGAAAATCTTGCTTTAAAGAATTTCCAAGTTTTCTTCCCAAAGATAGAATTCATGGGGTTTTCCTGAAAATCGCAGAATCATTTGAGAAAGCCCCGCAGTTGCGGAAATATTCGACCTTCCCTCCCGAAACGACGGAAGCCATTTGTATAAGCTTCTCGAAAAAGGACTTAGAAACTTTGGAAAGTTTGAGGAACGATTGAACAAAGCCCCGCGGAACCATTCAATAGAACCTCCCGAAACATCTTGAACCTTTAGCGCAAGTCTCCCAAAAAGACTTAGAAATTATTCTTGAAAAAAAATCGCGGAAGCTATTGGCGAATTCCTTCCGAAACGGCGGAAAAATTCAAGAAAGCTTCCCGAAACACGAGAGCCATTCGTCAACTTTCCTCGGGTCTGCCAAGTGACTTAGTCTCTTTTTTGAAAATCTTTAAGTCTCGAAGTTGCGGAAGCTTTTCGCCCGAGCCTTCCGCAACTGCGGAAGCCTTCGCATTATCTTTCCGCAACCCCGGCGAGAAAAGTTTGCGAAACCGTTCGGGTTTTCTTTCCGCGATTGCGGAAGTCTTTTGCGGAATCCTTCACCATATTTTTCCGAAACCCCGTTAGGACTTAGAAACTTTTCAAAATTTGCGTTATCTTTTCGAAGCCCACCGAAAGATTTATTGCAGAACCATTCGCTCATCCGTTCCGAAACAGCGGAGCCATTCGCCAATCCATTCCACGGAAGCCAATTGCGAAAGCTTTCGGCAACTTCGGAAGCACTCTCAAAGCCCGGCCAAGACTTAGAAAATTTTCTTTTGCGAAAACCATTCGCGAGAACCTCCCGAAACAGCGGAAGCCACCACGATATCTTTCCGAAAGACTTGAACTTTTGCGGAACGCTTTTCGGTTTCCCTTCCGTGACTGTGGGAGCCTTTTGTGGAAGCCTTCGCGAAACCCTCCTGAAACTACAGAAGCGTTTGTGATATTCCTCCCGAAACCCCGCGGAGTGTTTTCTGAAAGACTTGCGGGAGCCATTCGCCATTTCCCTTCGAAGCAGCGGAAACCTTCGTTCTATCATCCCGCAATGGCGGGTGGAATTCATGAGCCCGTCCCATAGGTGGCGGTCATGCGCGCATATCGAGACCAATTGAAAAGACCGCGACGTACGTTAAATTTAAAGCTTTTGTTAAATGAGCCAACCACCATATTGAATGATGCACGTACCTAAAACGTTTAAATAAACGATTGAGGTTTGGGTTGGCCATTGTTATTGTTTCGATTAGAAAATGCCATTGGATGCCTCGCCCGAACTACTCAGCTCGCTCGTCCACGTCCGTGTCCTCCTCATCCATCCATCTTCATGGTGCCAGTTAGGATTTCTAACCGTTAAATTTGTCTTATTTACACGTTAGATTACCTTTCCATTTTCTGTTTCATCCAAGACGTGGCCAATAGGCGACGGTCGCGTATATCGTTTTGTTAGTTTGTTTAAGGCGCCAAGGCCCCATGTGTTTCTCGTTCTACCCCAGCCGAAACCCAAAACTATAGCCACCCGAGATTTTTCATCACCCACATTCCTAGCGTCATCACCCCTGTCCAAGTTTCCAAGCCTACCACAGAACCCCTCGTCAAAGTGCCACAAATAACCATGGCGGTTGAAGACCTCGCCTGTTCATAAGTGGTGAAAACGGCCCCTCATTTCGTCACAGGGTTGTCTCACCTGAAACTCACCCGCCACTAACCATTAAAAGAACAATGACGAAGGATAACATCTCTCCTAGAGCCAGACCAAGAGCAAGTTGTTCCCTCGACATACCTATCCTTTCGGGAGCATTCCGAACCTTGTCCCTTTAAAAAGAATAAAGTCTCTATAACTAGATTTCTTATTTGGAATGGTGTATTTTGCTTCCCAACATGCAGCTTCACATTTTATTTATCTCATTGACATGTTAAAATGGTGATGCTCTTTGTTAAAATCTCATAATAATTTACACATTTTTTTTAATGACTTGTATTTTGTTTCCAACAGAGATAAGTCAAAATACCAAAAGGTGGTAGGAAGAAGGCTAAAATGATAGAACCACATCCAACACCACTTAGGATTGAGACTACTTTCCAAGATACCAGATGCACCACTGGTATTCCTTTTGAAATCCGATGAGGTGACATCTACAGGATGATCCGAGACCAAAATATCCCAGATATGTTGCTGGAAGAGGAACAGATTTATCTCAATATCAGAACTTCAGGCATAGCCAGGGCTTCTACCCGCTGAACTGTTCCCATGTTCTGAAGTAATCGGATGGATACTCCAACATACTGATACGGAAACAAGAGTAATTCATGACAGCGGGAAGATAGCCATTACCTCATTTCACCGAGCATACCTTGCCGCGGCCTACAAATTTCCCCGCACCCAGCAATATCTAACTGATGAATGGCTGGGCCAGATGAATAGCATTGAAATGGCCAAAAAACTACTGGTCTTAGGCAAGCATTTAAGAAAGAAAGGTAATGACGAATATGACGTCCAGAATCTGAGACATCCTTTCAGGTTGATTGCCTTGATGTTGTGTAGAATCTTCGGCATGTCCGATGGCACCGTGTACAAGATTCAGTGGGTCCCCATCATCCACTTCGTGGCATCTAAAGGATCTATGTTTGACTGGGCCACTCTCCTGTCAGACAGTTTGGCCTCAATGGTAGTTGCTGCAAGAGAAGGACTGGCCTTAAAGAAGGCAGAATTCTACATGCCCTCATATCTTATTGATTGTGTTTTGGCCAAGTTATCTTTTCCTAAATTAGGCTGCACATGGGATAAGGCCAACAACCCGTTTTATACCGCTTTCAGGATGTTGTGGGCTCAGAATTCCAAACCCAGCTATAAGCTCATCTGTGAGGGGTTCATCATGCCCCTATATGAGCAGATATTCAAGGAGGAGCCCAACTGCCTGTCGGAGAATGCTATGGAAGTCCTTGAAAATTATGGGGATTTTTATTTTTCAGAGCAAGGCACCTACCTCAGAATGTTTGGAGGGACTAAAGCTCCATATATTTTGCTGAGGTATGCCACTGACTATGTGGTCCTCAAAGAGGCAGTAAGACAAATTTTCCTGGATGGAATTGGAGCAGTACTTAACAAACAACATAAGGCTTCTTTTCCCCCTCTACCTCTCTGCATAGGGGCTTACAAATTCTCAGGGGTTGCCTCAGCCAAGGAGTTTGTTCAGGAACTAAAAGCCTTCCACTTCAGCGAGGTGATCTTTCATAGGAATGACAGGAAGGGAAAATTTGCCGAGCATTGTAAATAAATTTATGCTCATTTTGAGTACGTTCACTATCATGATGCTGAGGAAGAGGCATTCAGAGGCATCAGCAACATGGCTGAGCTACGGGTCTGTCGCCAAGGAAGTGGAGCAAGTTCTAGCTCTAACAAGACCCAGAAAACTAGCCAGCAGAAGGAGAAAGAAGCTGATGATGCCCGAGCCCAAGAAGAACAAAGGTTAAGAGAGGAAGCAAGGGCACAACAGGAAGCTGAGGAAGCGAGGTTACTGTAAGAGACTGAAGTTGCCAGATTGCAGCCAGAAGCAGAAAGTGAGAGGATGTAGAAAGAGGCTGAGGAAGCCCAACAGTAGAAAGAGGCTGAAGATGAAAGACAATGGAAAGAAAATGAAGATCAGCTGCAAGCTGAAGGAGAAGGGAGAAGGCAGGAAGCTGAGGTAGGGAGGAAAGCGGAAGAAGAGCTTAAAGCAGGTGAAGATGCCCAAGTAGGTGGATCCGGTGCCTAGGATATGGAGATAGACGCGCCTCAAACAAGTGTCTCCGGCACTCAAAATGTGGAGGCGGATGCAGCACAGGCAGGGGGCTCTGGTACCCAAAATGTGCGAACAGATCCAGCTCAGGTAGCCCAGACCCCACCAGTGGAAGTAGAAATAGACATTATAGATCTCCCAATCGTCCTGTACACTCCATCAGGAGAACATACCGTGTCTAGATGGGATGAGTTTGTCTATGATAAGAAGAGGAAGGAAATGGTCCTTAAATTGGAAGAGAGGATCAAAAGACACTTCTAGGAGGATATCATTACCCACCGTGAGATCACTGTAATGCGGAATACAAATAAGGATCCCTTAGCTATGGCATCCGCCGCTGTAGAGACAGCAAAAGCATCACTGGACAATGTAGGTGATATAATTAGATAAAATGAATTGACAAATAAGAGAGCTCGTATGCTACAACATACTATGGCTAAGGAGCAAGCCTACAGGGATTTCGTGGTTAATAGGTATAATCGCCTGTCCGTTGAGCATAAAGAGCTGTTAGACAAGTATAACCTGCTAGAGGAAGAAAAGGACCAATTGACAGTTCAGATGATGATTCTAGAAGGAGAAAAGATCGATGCAGGAACCAGAGTGCCCTAGCTAGAAGCAGACAAGCTGGCATTAACCGAGCAATTACAACAGGCTGAGGGCAGAACGATAGACATGTCTCCCTTCCATGAGCTGTCCTGCAGCATCCTGAAGCAGATGCATGACACTCAGGAGCTAATCACTAATGAAGTTTGCAAGCTCAAGGCCATGGTGATCAGATTAAAATAAGCTAATGCAGAGGCCCATAGGATTAAAGCTAAGCATACTCGGGTTAAGGCAAATATCTTGAGCCAGATAGAATGGCGAGAAGGAAAGGTGGATTTCCCCACACATCTCCCATTCAAGTCTGTGGAGGGTTTTAATGAAGACATAGCCCTTTTGGACTTCTGCAGAAACTGTGGCAGTAAGCTAATGGCAAGTGTACAAGGGACAATGGATAGGATTAACGGTCTGTATCAAAGAATCCAGGGAGTGCATGACAGGTGCAAATTGAGTTGCCCACAATCCCTCGATGATTTACCGGGTGAAGAACAGCGTTTGGCTAAACTGAAGGAAGAATTGGGCATCCAAACTGAATATGTGAAGAAAATTGATGTCCTAGCAATTGATGACCTCCAACATTATATTGGAATGTCATCAATCCACAACCATTTGCTTAAAGAAGTGCATCAAGCTGTAGTAACAGAAATTCAAGGCATTGGAGCAGAGCTTAGGAAAAATGTAACTTCTCATAAAAGCTTGCTCCCTGCTTCCGAAAATGTAGTCATAAAGGACACTGGTGTATGGTATAGCTACATTGCAGAACAGGAGAAGAAGGCAGAAGTAGCAGCTGTGACAGCAAATCCAGACTCTTCTCTTCCAGCAACAACAGCTGTGGAAGCTAGCTCGATTTCCTCTTTCCCAGCAGTGACAAAAACTCCAGCTAGCTCGATTCCTTCTTCCCAGGCAGCAGCAGCAGCAACAGTGGGTTCGAGTGCCTCTCCTAAAGCAGCAGCAGCAGCAAGAGTTGGACCGAGTGCCTCTCTTCCAACTGAAGCGCATGCCCAGGAATAAAAGCGCTGAAAGCATAAATTCTATTTTTGTATTTTGGGTTTTTTTTCATATGTGTAAAACGTGGAAGTTAGGGGACAGTTGTCCTTTTCCTTTTTAAAATAATTTCTGTAAGAGAAGGGGTTATATTTTTGTCTGTTATAGAAGAAAATTTCTGTAGGTGACAAGTGTAAAAGGGCCAGGTGGCAGCCCAAAGAGCATTATTGTAACATTATAAATAGAAGTTAGGAAAGAATAGAGAGGACTTTTGGCAGGGAATTATTTTCAAACTTGTACGAGCTACCTTGTATATGTTCTAAGAAAATAAAATCTTCTAATAAAAGCTGGAGAGGACGCCCTTTTGCATTGGAATGAAGATTGGATGCACTGTGGATTATTCCTGTGTCTGTTATTCTTTGCTGTGAGATCTTTATGACTGTCTTGAATTATTTCATTTGTATTAAATGATCTTGATCCTCTCTTTGCAAATGAATTCTCTCTTTCATGAGTAATGAAATGTGTTCTGTTTAATTAGAAGTTATCTTCTGGCATCTTTTATCTTTGTTGTAGCTTTCTCTTTCAGATTTAATGGCTATCTGTTCTTTCTTTAAGATAACTATTACAGCTCATTGCTCATGCTTTAAATTCGCTCCTTGCAGGGATAGTTAGATTTATCTCAGTCTTAAACTTAGATCTTTTTTCCAGTCTTGCATTTAGATTAAACTTAGACTAGGCACTTGCATATCATTATAAAACATAAAATTCAAAAAGAAAGGTGGATCGAGCCATAACCGGTATAATTGGAATAAAACTCCAAACCCACGGTTGTCGGAACCACTAACGGGATGGATTCCCTATACCAAACCTCAAACAATCTAATTGGGATAATCTATCGGAGAGAATCCCTTTCTTATTGATGCTACGATATCCGAGGCATCAACACCTTTATAGGAAACAACTCAAAATACATAGAAAAAAACATATTTCCTTAAACAAATGTATATTTTAATATGTTTTCCATTTTTTACTATCAGACGTCTCTCAAAATTATGTTGAGTGGGTACTCGTTGGATGTGAAATTTAATTCCATATTGATTAATTCTACAAGGCGATAAGTTGAAATACCAAAGAAAAAAGTAGTTTTCCCTTTCCCTCCAAAACTATTTAGTCATATGGTTGACATCATCATCTTGAATCCTATTGGTTCTTACAAAGTTGATTTTGATAGTACATTTTTTGTTTGAGGCCCATTTTTTATCTCAAAATTCCTCTAATGAAAGAAGGACCATATGTTGGGAACACCATCTAATTAATCTACTAGAGTTGTGAAAGATGAGGGAGTGTTAATAGACAAATTTTTTTGACTTACTTTTTCTTGAGTATCATCACCATTAAACATCATTTCTAATAGCATTAGCCTCATTTCCATTACCTACACCATATGACCTAAAGAATATGACCAAAAATTTACAAAAAGTAAAAAATTGAACCTAAATAGTCATTGCAAGGATATTTCTTCAAAGTTTGCATAACCTCATCACACTAAAATCCTCAAAAACCATGATGGTGGCCAAAAAGTATAATTTGGTCACTCTTTATTGTTGTGTGAATTCCACAAAGGTGTACTGGCTGAAAGTGGACATTAACTAACCATTATTGACAAAAATAACATCTAACTTGGTCTCCAAAACCTATCTTCCCCGGTAAGTCATCAATGAAAAAGGGATTACTCACATTGGAGCTAAATCTAAGAAATGTCCACATTATATCCTATAAATAAGTCACTCAAGTACATTCCATACCATCTATCCATAATAGAAAGTTTATGTTGTTGGATTTCCTATAGAAAGTGAGAGGGAGCCTCCATCTTTTTCCTTTCACCATTTGTGATCCACCTTCACCATCACTTGGCAAGTAATTTGAACACAAAGAATAAAAATAACCCTCCCTTGGGTCAACTACAAAGGTCCACATCTTCCAAGATGTCTCTATCTCTACCCATTCTCTATGTTAATACAAATGAACATTCTTTGTATGTCTTGATTTGTCACTTTTTAGCTAGTTTTCTCTCTATTTACATTGCATACATAATGAGGAATTATATTGTTCAATTAGCTTATCTTTCCCTATCTCCATTTGATTTGGTACATAGGATTACACAACCTCTGAGTAAGTACATGTTGGTGACGAAAACACCAACACCATATTTGGAAACTCCATTGGGGATGAATTCCATCATTCATCCTTAGTTATGTCAGTGCCATTTCAAGGTCTATTTTTAGGTGATTAGTATAATGTATTTGTTATTTATGATTTTTTGTTTGTTGTTATCTCCTGTTAAGTAGGTGACTTGGGTGAAAACCCCATATTTTGCCACATTTGTGAACATTTTTTTAGATTTCCCACTTCATATTTATGTCACAATTTTCATAGTAAAAGCATGATGCATCATTGCAAAATTTCCCCAAAAAAACATGCATTCATGGAAAACACAAACTTTTATACAAAGGACTTGAATTCCCAATTTTTTCCTTTTGGTTTAGTTATGGTTTCTATTTTGGGTCATAAATACGACTCAACTTTATGTTTGTGTCATTTTATTTGTTGTATTGGTTGGTTATTGCCTTATCTTGTACAAGGTTGATGAAGAAATGATTGAAAGACCATAATATTTGTTTCCTTTAGGGTTCTAAATTGATATAATTTCAGCCTCTTTTCGTTTTTCATCATTTAATTTCCTAAATGGATAATAAGTTAGTTTATTGCATTTTCTTAAAAAAATTCATTTTGGGTGGATTGGATCCTTATCTCTTTTTCCTTGTAAATCCATGAGAAATTAATTTGTCTTCTCTTTTTATGTTAGAAAGTAATTAATTGAGAAAAGGTCCCCTTTAGATTTCTTACTATCAATTATTAGTAGTTCTTTCATTTACATTTCTTAAATTTCACTAAGGTCCCCTTTAGATTTCTTACTATCAATTATTAGTAGTTCTTTCATTTACATTTCTTAAATTTCACTAGTCCGTAGCTAGTTTCTATTTTGAATTCTTTCTTGGTTGAAAATTTGAAAGTGTTCATTACTCATTAAGGAAAGTAATTTTGCTTCAAGAAAGAGAATATTTAATTTTGAAGTGTTTATCATTATCTCTCTTTACTCGAACTTTTTAACTTTTAACATATACTTTTCATTGCAATTTAAGATTTTATTGTACACACCACATGTTCACACAAATCACACCGTAAATCCAACAACACGTGGTTCATGATTCCAACTGAGCCCTAAAATCAACCTGTAAGATAACACACTAAAAATACTCACTTGAGGAGCAAAACAAGATTTTAATTAGGTTAGGATTGTGGTTATATACATCCAAATAACTACCCTCATTCATTATACATTTGAAACTTATAGTTTGTCCTTTAGGAAAATTGAAAATGTTTTCTACTGGGTGAAGTTCAAAACCCATTCAACAACAAACACACTCTTTGGAGTGAATAATTCCAAGGTTGGGACAAAAGGTTTGATTTAGACTCCTATATTTTTCAATACTGGAGATCCCCAAGCCATTTGATTTTATCTTGAAGGAAAGTTGACCTATTGCATGTACTTGTGAAGAGGTATCTTAGAACTCAATTTCCAAGAACCTACTTAGGTGGCTCTCACAAGAGGGAGAGAACCTATGAAATATAGTTATAGGATGGCTAGAGTTGCTCCCAATGTATTTCACTATAATTATCACATTGACACCTTCACTTTCTACTTTGCTTTACTTGAGAACCCATCAAGTGGAGTGTCTGGAAGGTCCTTGTTCATATTTCTACTTCTTCCCATCCAGTGGAAATTTATCTACCACTTGTTACAAATAATTTGAGAATTTTTTAATTTATTTTCACATCACTTTTTCATAGTTCTCCTCCTAGAATTAGTGAGTCTTTTTATTTCTATGGTATTCATTATTTCATTAGATATTTAATTAATTGAAGCACTTATTTCACCCACAATGGAATTCATTTAATTAAGTAATATTTAGAATTATTGTGCATTTATTTAAATCCCTCTCATTAGTCCTCCATAGATCTAGTAGTTGACCTAATGCTTATTACCCAATGTTAAGATTGATATTCCTAAAGATTCTACATGAATTTAAGTATTATACCATCCCTTTGGTATTCTTTCCTAGGTTATCAACTCACCTCAACATGTAATAATCAAACATCAATAACCTCCCCCCTTGCTCATTTCCTAGATTGTTACCTTCACCTAGAGTCGCTAGCCCATTTAGCAACACAATGGCAAACAATTTTGGCATTAGCCCCACAAATATCCCATACCTATAAACCTAGTCCAAATTTCAACCATAATGTAATCATAGCAACCAATGCAACTACTTTCTACGGAATACCTATAGAGAGCAAGGCTTTCTTTCCCTTCCCCCAGAAAAACTAGAGAGGGAGAGTCTTTGTTTCTTTCAATGAAATCCCTATTCATCTATTTAGATGTTGAGACCACATTTGATGGCTAATTAGAATATACTTAACTTGGATATACTATTATCCCAACAATCCTATTAAACATGATCCTACGTGGCCTCCAATGCCAACCAAATTCCCTTGGACATCCCTAAGTTTGAAGGTAAGTTAGAAAAGGAGCCCTCCAATCATATCTTGTTGTTGCATCTATGATGCTCCTACAATATTATTTTATATAATTCTATACATTTTTAATTATTCCAAACAACCATCACTCAATTATAATTGAAGTGGTATATTGAACAACCCTCCACAACACATCCCAATTTTGTTTCATTAGCTTCCATTTTTCTCACCTTTTTCCAATTACCCACCAAATGTGATGAGGGAGTAGAAATTATTTTGGCATGAATTCAAAACATGACTATCGATATCTCATATCAAACCCATGAATGGAAAAGATGAAGAACCCTTTGTAATATGAAACTAGATGATCACATATTTCTAGATTGGTTCTTGAAATATCTATTACCCACCATAGGTAAGGATGTCATTTCTGAGTGTTGGGACAAATAATTGAATCAATGTACTGATTCCCTTATATTTACATTGATTTTCAACCTAGAGTTTGTACAAAATTATGAGGTATTAGCACTGTGTATGCAACTACATAGGTCAAATCTCAAACTAATATTTTGAAAATTATATAAAGAAAATGCTCAACTTCAACTATTCATTCTTCTTAAGTATTCACCCCGAGCTTGTGATATTTACTCCTATCTTCTTTGATATTGTGCAAGGATAAATAGATATATAGATTCACTACTTGAATGAGGAGTTAAGTTAAATAAATATAGTCAATCGAGTGAATTTAGGATCCCTTAGTTTCTAATAGGTCACTAAAACCGTACAAACTTGGTGATTAACATATATTAAAAGGATGTACTATAAAGTGTTGAATATCATAAGTAAAACCATAAAAATGAAGTATATGAAGTAAGGATCATACAATATATTTGAGGATGAAAATCAATACTCATAAAATCTTGGAAAATAACATAAATTAGTTATCTATCTATTTATTACAAGGGTGTATCATATTACTATAGAAGTCCATAAACACATCTAAATAGAATTGAAATGAAAATAGAACGTAGGGACATGAATTCTCAATCCTTCCATTGGTTGGGCCCTATTCAAGGATGATCTTGGAACCCTTGTTTAAAAGGAACAATAATTATGCAACAAAATAACTTTCTCTTTATTTAAAATCTATTCATAACGAAAGGGTGGAAGACTTCCTTCTTCTACAACTCAAATTACTAGTAGCACTATGGTAATGATGAGATAAAATATGAAGGTAAGAAACTATCAACATATGCTTCTATTTAGGCATGAAAATAAATCTAACTTAACTCCCCATCTATACCTTGATTCATGGGGATTGTCCCTAATAATTTACAATTTTGTTTCATGGGATCCTAGACTCCTTTCGCAATTGTTGAAGTAATTCAAATTTCCTAGACTCCTTTTGCATCATTTGAAGTGGAAAAAAGGGACAAAATCCCTAGGAATTATCATGATGTTCGTGGCTATTTGGAATCATAAGCGATGATATGATTTTTCATCTGGTGATTTGATTATGTAGACTCTTAATGTTTGGGCGATATTAGTTTAATAGATCAAATATATGAATTATTTCTCAAAATCATTCAAGAAGCAAAGTATATCACATGTATATTCAATAATCTAGGGAAACCATTCATAAGTAAATAAACAATGTCATAATATCCTCAATAAACATAAAAAAAAATATAATTATTTATAGAGGATGATCAAGTCTTAAGGAAAAGTGTATCAAAATCTTATACAAAAATGGGAAAAATATAGGTCATTATAGAGGCCCATAATCACCCCCTAACTAGAGGTTTTGCTTGCTCCTATGCAAACCCCCCCCCCCCCCCCCCCCCGAAAAGCTATATTTTCCTACTCATTATTCCTGTCTTGGTTGTTTGTTTACACATGGTGTTTGACTTGAATCATAGGCCACAATTTGAGTGGTTTCCCCTTTCTTGTGGTAACTTGTCATGTATTCCTCTTCTTTCCATATCCTGCTTTATTATTCTTGATTTACCTCCCTTATAGAAATATGGTTGATTCATAGAGGGTATTTGAATTTTAACCCAACCCAGTTCAGCTTCGTTCTTTCCACCATCTCTAAGTATAAATATTCCCTAAAGAGGGAATCCTTCAAATTACTTGGAGATTTTTTAGCATTGATTATCATTGATGTCAACTAAGGATGATGTCAAGTGTTTGACCATCATCCAATGTCAAAGATGATGTCAATTGATTCAGTATGGGTCATTGATATCAACACAAGTCAAAGTGGATACAACAGTTCGACAGGAATATGAAGAAGCCACATTGAGGAAGTTTACTACACATAATGAAGGAAGCATGAACATCAGAAACATATGTGCAAGAGGTAAAGGTGGAAAACATAGAACACTGAAGTACATCTAAATGCACGGATATCTGAGGAAGACAAGAAGCATGGATGTGAAAGATGACAAACATGGATGCTAGCTTGAAAGAGAACATTCAGTCACTGCATTCATTCTGAAGAAGTATGAAGTAGTGAATCAAGGATGCAATAAGCATGCAACTTTGGAGTATATCTAAGAGGTACATTTAGGAAGAGCATATCAAGAAGTACATAAGATGACACTTCATAGAGATCCGAAAGGACACTTCATGATGATTTTGTTCAAGAACAAACACAATCAATGTACTCTAGATCATGAAGTCCTTGCGCAGTTATTAAAGTCCACCAATCCATACTCTATCATGAAAGAAAATGCAAAGAATTTGTTTAGACAATGGTTTAAGTGCCCAAAATTCCAAGTATATGTAATATCCTGGGCAAGATCTGACCCCGATATTAACTCCACTTCAAAAACGTTTATAACTTTTACTAGTAAAATTTTCTTTCAAATCCTTCGAACCGGGCAGGATGCAAGTGATGGGTACTGGGGTAAGGATTGAGGATGGTCGGATGAATATTTAATTCTGGAAAATGTATGAGGTTAGGTGCAGCAGCAGGTCAAGGAGGTCATATCATATTTTTCTTATGCACAAGGTACCAATACCATTCATGTTTGAACATAGAACAAGTCTATGTCTACTTCGAGGCTCCCTAGGTAGCTAGCATATGCATATTGGACAAGGGGGGGGATAGTGGAATTTGATGATAGAGTTTATATCAGTGAAATGATGGATGGTTATGTTCAAAAATATATTTTTTCAGACTTGTGAAAGTTTGGGAAGAACTAGGATTTCTGGGCTCTGTCGGGATTGTTGAGCTAGTAATTTTCTTATCTTTACAAAACAAGGCTAAAAGCATTTAAATTCTGATTTTGTGGACTGATGTGGTTAATATATCATGTTATTAACCTACTTCAAAAGAAGGGAGTTCAAATGGATGCATATATTGCATTTTACAAAGAAATCAGTGAAACTAGTCTAGAAAAACCTTGCAATGAGCTAGTCTTGGATTTTGATTGAATAAATGGATTTCCTTAATTAAAATATCCGTTCATAAATATTTTGCAGCTCTGATATACTCCTATGAACAGTAATATAGAACATTTATCATAACAGAACCCTCATTTTTATTCTAGTGTCTTTCTCTTCAAACAAATTGCCTTATAGGCTAGAAATTGTAGTACATTTGATAGAGAATATGAAAAGAGAAGAGATTTGTTGTAGGGGATCTGTTCTAAAGTACTGATCATTCTCTATACATATAAGTGGTCTGATTTGGCTATAGCCACTTCTGCAAAACTCTATTGATGCACCGTCCTTCAACTGGTTAACTCCGCCAGTGAAAACAACTCTAGATTTGGCTGTACGAGCTAGAGAAGTGACAGATTAATAGGAGATTAGATATGAACTCCACCTATGGACATGTAAGCAACTAATATCTACTGATAACAACTCCTGGATCTCACTGAAGGTCTTGGGAATAATCATCCATGAATATCTTCTTCTGCTAAAGAACCTCCACTAAAACTAGCTGCAATTCTTCTCCAAAGGTAGCCTCCTCCTCAATATGATATTAAGACTTCATGGCTGAACTGTACTAAAGATTACTAGCTGTAATATAACTTGTTGGACCTGCATAACACTCTTAGATAACTCACAGAGTCTTGGGGCACATCACCCAAGAGAAAAGGTTGAGGCACAACACTCAACAACTGAGAAGCTCAGAGCTCTCATTCACAAATTCTAAATGATCAAAAGTTGTCAAATGGAGTTGGTTGGATTCTTTATAGACTTCATGATGACCTGATGAGCATGTTCTTGGATTGGTGACCTTTGAGAGTAGGTTACCCACTTTCCCATTCTACTCCAAAGCCATGAGGGCACATTTCTTGAGGAGAATAGCAACTTTTGAGCTTTCAAAACTTTCTTTCCTTCACCTCCTTCACTGAGTTTGGGCAAGTGCGCTTTAGGTAGCTTTTCTGGTTGTTGCTATTTTCTTTCTGAAAGATTATCTAAAACTTTCCACTTTCTTTACTTTCCTCTTTCCTGCTTTTGTCTGATTTTGCCATCTTTTGTCAGTTTCCTTTCTGGGTTCATTTTGCCAACTTGTCTCCATTAGATTCCTTAGCTTTTATGAGACTTTACCACTTAGGAAAGTTTTGGTCACTTACCAATTCGAATTTCCTATCCAAGTCATCACACACTTGGCACATTTATTAGTAATAAACATTTAAATGACAATAATATAACTCAGAAATAATTTTTCAAAGCAATTAATTAATTATCCACTAATTAATTAACTACTATGACGATAATTGCCTCAAAACTTCCCCAAGTAATTAATTTCTCAATTAATTAATAAATCACCTTAGCACTTGGATTGGGGGTTAATAACTTCATGCGGATCCCTCCTTATCCATTTAATTCCTCAAATTCACCCTTAGGAATCTTCCTTTATCCATCCATTAATTATTTAATTAATTCCTAGGTGACTTAGGCTACAAACATCCCATGGACCATAGCAAAAATCTAGGGATATGACAGTCCTCCCTTCCCAAGATTGCTTGTCCTCAAGCAATTTTAGGATCCCACCGAGCTTCTGATGCACCACTTTGATTAAATTTGTCCCCATCCACTAAACATTCTAAAGATTAAACTTTGGCCTTCAAAAAAATGAAGAACAACTGCACTATAATCTATATCTACAATTAACCAACAATAAACAAAATTTTCAACCCAACTAGGATAAATTGAGTAGAATTCCTAGATCCCACTGTTTCTCCTGCAAGGAGCAGAATTCTCCTATCATATTTGGCAATTTGTCACTCAAGTGTATGTCAGGATCCCAAAGTATCAACTGCATTTTCCCCATTATCATAATAATTTTAAAGAATCTATCATCAAACATTTTCCTTTTCATCCGGGGAATAACTGCTAGGGCATTGCTTCCAACCAAACCAAGTGGGGAAAAAAATGTCTCTTCCAGTGAAAACATCCAATGGCTCAACCCTCTGCCATTGGAGAAAAGTTTCAAGCATCCTTCCCAATATGTGGATTCCCTCCACATGGGCCAACCACTACAAGTAAAATGTTCCGTTAATTTAACTTGGCAACCTACCTGCTTAGCTGCCTTCCCTTGACCATAAGCATAAAAACATTTGTAAGGAAGTTTAATGCTTGTCCAGTAATATTTCACCCAATCCACATGTGGATGAGTGACATCAAATGGCTGCAAAATATACTTTTGTTGCTGCTCACAATTCAAGACAATGTCAGTTATAATAAGAAATTTATTGCAGAAACAAGTGAACTTTTTACCTTCTAGATTTTCTTTTCTAGTGAGACCTCTATCCATCCATCTAGTGGGTGAATCAAAGATCCTGCTTGCTGATTCACATGAGATAAAATCAGCCATATATTCTGCAATAAGATCTATCTCCCATAGGAGTACATCGTGATACACCTGTGGTACATGTGGCATCAACAAGAAAAACTTCTTCACCCACTGTTCATTCCCCATTGTTATTGTTGAATCGATGACATGAGGGGAAGGACTATGAACCTTCTTTGTATGTATGCAACCTCCAGTAATCAGACTTATGGCTGCAACTTCATCATTACTGGCTGGCCCAAATTGGGTGCTCTCATCCCACTTGTCCATGGGAGAGAGACTGTTTCCAAGGAACAACTCAATTTCCCTTAGGAAATGATCAGGTGCTTGGTTTTCATCAAACTATTCTGCACACTCCTCAAGCACATGTAAAGATAAATGATCCTTGTGATCCACCATCTCATGAGGTTCCTCCTTATGATCATGAATGCTTTCACCCCAATGAAATTGACTGAATGGTGTGTAGGAGGGTAGGGAGGATCTTTGCAACTTTTCATGAAGCTACAATATTTCTGTCTTGGATTCTTGTAGGGCACTTTGAGTGCTTCTCAAAGAATATTGGGTGGCCATTAATTCATCATTGAGCTTGCTGATCTCTTCATCATCCCTCAAGGATGTACCATGAAACAATTTTACAAGCTCCAACAAACCATCTCTATCAGAAAGCAAGTTCAAGAATTTACCTTTTATGCTTGCCATGGCTTTCTGAAACTCTTCCATGTCTCTCATGGAAGACTGCTCCCCCAAATTCCAATAGAGGTTATTCATTAAGGCATGGGTGTCATTTAGGGTTTTAAGGGCTTCTTGAATTTTTCATTCATTCATCTTTAGTGTCCCTTTAAGGAAATGAGGTTCTGGCTTATGAACCTTCTCTTCTTCTGGCTTCCTAGGATCAACTTCAGCTGATTTTGTTGAAGTTATGAAAGCTGATCCATATTTTGGGGCTGCAAGATATTCATATTTCAGATCATGAATATCAGATCTTTGGCTGCAACTGGGGTTCTCATTCATCTCTGGTGCACTAGTTAGTCTTTCTATCCAATTTTCAGCCCTCCCCAATTCAGGAATCTCAACCCCTAGGGGTTCAACCAAGCTCATATTCTCCTATGAAGTGGCTGCCCCATCATGCTGACACATAGGCATATGAAAATCAGATTTGAAAAAAATTCCCATCTGTTATGTTTTCTCTTCCGTGTGATGGTCTATTGGTGGTTTGGTCTTCCACCAATCTCTCATTTTCAATTTCTATTGTTGCAAGACCTTCTTCTTTCTCCATGGATCTTGCATCCAAAACACCATCACCAATGGGTACTTCCATGTCTCCCACATATATATGAGAATACATATCATTAGATGCTTCCTCACACTTAAAACATTCCTCAATAGGTTCTCTTCCAACCATGTGGGCATCTTGTAAACACATTTCTAGTGATTTAGTCCTATAACTGCATTCACCCTTATCACCAAGGATGCAAGACTCATCATCGAGGGAATCCCTTATGAAATAATCATCCTCTGATGTGGCTGCAACATCATCATTATACAAACTAGTACAAAAATCTGAATGTGGTCCATACCTTGGCATCATGCTTATCTCTTCAATGGGTGGGGTTATGGTGCCTTGTTCTACCACTGATTCTACTAGTTTACATCTAACTGATGTGTGGTCAATTTCTACTACCTTGTGAAGCTCATGTGGTGTCTTTGGATCTGATTTATGTTCTACTTTTAGATTTGATCCTAAATACGGTTCAACACCGCTAACAGTACCAATCTCATCCGAGATGATCTTGAGATCCTCATCCTAGAATCTTGCAGTAGATTCTTCTTCCATTTTGTCAACAATCTCATGATTGGGTTTTGGGTCCTGTCTCTCCTTGGTTGTCTTAAGATGAATATTCTTGGAGGCTCTTCTTGAAGAGGATCCAAAAATTCTTGTGAAGTCACATGCATCCAATAAATCTTTCATATCTTTTATTATCTCTTCCATAGAAGGTTGAGCTTTGACTGTGGAACATGCAACCTTTTCCTGAATATGGCTATTAGAATAACCATAGTCTCTTCTTCCAATCATGATATCATAGGAGATTCTTGTGGAAGGTACTTCTTGGGAATTCTCTTCATCATACTATTTGCAATATTCTTCATACTGCTCATCATAATCATCATACTCTTCATAAAAATAATCTTCTTCTTCATGCAACTCAAACTCTAAATCTTCCATGAATGGAACTAATTCCACAACTGCAACTTGAAGATAGTGCTGAGCTACCTTTCCACTGAGAGTTACTTTCCATAGGCTGAGCCAGGGAAAGTGCTCTGATACCACTTTAATATCCTGGGCAAGATCTGACCCAGATATTAACTCCACTTCAAAAAAATTTATAACTTTTACTAGTAAAATTTTCTATCAAATCCTTCGAACTGGGCAGGAGGTAAGTGAGGGGTACTGAGGTAAGGATTGAGGATGGTGGGATTAATATTTAATTCTGGAAAATGTATGAGGTTAGGTGCAGCAGCATGTCAAGGAGGTCAGATCATATTTCTCTTATGCACAAGGTACCAGTACCATTCACGTTTCAACATAGAACAAGTCTATGTCTACTTCGAGGCTCCTTGGGTAGCTGGCATATGCATACTGGACAAGGGGGGGATACTGGAAGTTGATGATAGATTTTATATCAGTGAAATGATGGCTGGTTATGTTCAGAAATATATTTTTTCAGACTTGTGAAAGTTTGGGAAGAACTGAGGTTTCTGGGCTCTGCTGGGATTGCTGAGCTAGTAATTTTCTTATCTTTACAAAAAAGGCTAAAAGTATTTAAATTGTGATTTTGTGGACTGATGTGGTTAATATATCATCTTATTAACCTACTTCAAAAGATGGGAGGTAAAATGGATGCATAGATTGCATTTTACAAAGAAATCAGTGAAACTAGTCTAGAAAAACCTTGCAATGAGCTAGTCTTGGATTTTGATTGAATAAATGGATTTCCTTAATTAAAATATATGTTCATAAATATTTGGAAGCTCTGATATACTCCTATGAATAGTAATATAGAACATTTATCATAACAGAAGCCTCATTTTTATTCCGGTGTCTTTCTCTTCAAACAAATTGCTTTATAGGCTATAAATTGCAGTACATTTGATAGAGAATATGAAAAGAGAAGAGATTTTTTATAGGGGATCTGTTTTGAAGTACTGATCATGCTCTCTACATATCAGTGGTCTGATTTGGTTGTAGCCACTGATGAAAAACTCTATTGATGCACCGTCCTTCAACTGGTTAACTCCACCAGTGAAAACACCTATAGATTTGGCTATACGAGTTAGAGAAGTGAGAGATGAATAGGAGATTAGATCTGAACTCGACCTCTAGACATGGAAGCCACTAATATCTGTTGATAAAAAATCCTAGAGCTCACTGAAGGTATTGGGCATACTCCTCCATGAATATCTTCTTCTGCTAAAGAACCTCCACTAAAACTAGCTGCAATTCTTCTCCAAAGGTAGCCTCCTCCTCAATATGATATTAAGAATTCATGGCTGAACTGTACTAAAGAATAATGGCTGTAATATAACTTGTTGGACCTGCATAACACTCTTAGATAACTCACAGAGTCTTGGGGCACATCACCCAAGAGAAAAGGTTGAGGCACAACACTCAACAATTGAGAATCTCAAAGCTCTCATTCACAAATTCTAAATGATCAAAAGTTGTCAGATGGAGTTGGTTGGATTCTTTTATAGATTTCATGATGACCTGTTGAGCAATTTCTTGGATTGGTGACCTATGAGAGTAGGTTACCCACTTTCCCATTCTACTCCAAATCCATGAGGGCACATTTCTTGAGGAGAATAGCAACTTTTGAGCTTTCAAAACTTTCTTTCCTTCACCCCCTTAACTGAATTTGGGCAAGTGCGCTTTACATAGCTTTTCTGGTTGTTGCTATTTTCTTTCTGAAATATTTTCTGAAACTTTCCACTTTCTTTACTTTCCTCTTTCATGCTTTTGTCTGATTTTTCCATCTTTTGTCAGTTTCCTTTCTGGGTTCATCTTTCCAACTTGTCTCCATTAGATTCCTTAGCTTTTCTAAGACTTTACCACTTAGGAAAGTTTGGCTCACTTACCAATTCGAATTTCCTATCCAAGTCATCAACCACTTGGCACATTTATTAGTAATAAACATTTAAATGACAATAATATAACTCAGAAATAATTTTGCAAAGCAATTAAATAATTATCCAGTAATTAATTAACTACTATGGTGTAATTGCCTCAAAACTTCCCCAATTAATTAATTTCTCAATTAATTAGTAAATCACGTTAGCACTTGGATTGGGGGTTAATAACTTCATGGGGGCCCTTCCTTATCCATTTAATTCCTCAAATTCACCCTTAGGAATCTTCCTTTATCCATCCATTAATTATTTAACTAATGCCTAGGTGACTTAGGCTAAAAAAACCCTATGGACCGTAGCAAAAATCTAGGGATATGACAATATATGATTGGACCAAAGGAACAATCAAGCTAGCAAGTCCAAGTGTTTCTTAGCCAATATTTGGGGAGTGCACTGGAAGAAAGAAACAACAGATGGTCGAACAATCCCAAAAGCGCACACACACAACTAATTAGATGAATCCTTCAAGTGGTGAAAAGTGCACAAGCTCCTAAATGGGTACAATCGGTTGAAGATCATAATGGACCAATGCTATAGACAATGAACAACAGGTGCGCAAGTCCCACAATTAGGAATAAGGTAGAGGTCAAGGTCCCACAAATGAAATGTTGGCATATGCACAGGTTCCGCAATGTTCCAATACATCAAGGGTGTATCACCAAATTGAAATGACGAGCATGGGTCATAATCCTACTAAGAAGAATCTAGGAATGCATTTATTATGTAAAATGATAATAAATTAAGGGCACATTACCCACAAGGAATGGGATAGAAAAGATGGACAATGTGAAATATTGCACAGATATCAAAATGCAATGGTACATCTAGAGCGCAAGGGTACACCACAAAGGTAAAAAGTCCCACGAAGATGTGGATCCTAAGGGAGCTTGATACATGAAAGATGACACATAAATAACACAGATGATGATGCATGGAATATGCATGATCCGTGAAGTATGGAAGAAGCGATGCTACAACCGACTTGTAAGCATACAATCTATGTAGGACATGTATACATAGAGATGCAAGTTGGAGATTCAAGAGTAAGTGATGTGGATATAGAAGTAAGAAGACTACAAGTCAAGTGTAAGTTTTAGTTTATTTTTGGGGGAGTCAAGGGGCTACTCGACAGAATAAAGTGATCTAATGAAGATCCAGATACGCACATGCAATGAAATGACTTTAAGTATTATACCCTCCCTTTGGTATTCTCTCCCAGGTTATCAACTTACCTCAACATGTAATAATCAAACATCAATAACCTCCCCCCTTGTTCATTTCCTAGATTGTTACCTTCACCTAGAGTCTCTATCCCATTTAGCAACACAATGGAAAAAAAATTTGGCATTAGCCCCCCAAAAATCCCACATCAATAAACCTAGTCCAAATTTCAACCATAATGTAAACATAGCAACCAATGCAACTACTTTCTATGGAATCCCTATAGAGAGCAAGGCTTTCTTTCCCTTCCCCCAGAAAAACTAGAGAGGGAGATACTTTCTTTCTTTCAATGAAATCCCTATTCATCTATTTAGATGTTGAGACCCCATTTTGTGGCTAATTAGAATATACTTAAATTGGATATACTAGCAACCAAACAATCCTGTTAAACATCATCCTACATGGCCTCCAATGCCAACCAAATTCCCTTGGACATCCCTGAGTTTGAAGGTAAGTTAGAAAAGGAGCCATCCAATCATATCCTGTTGTTGCATCTATGATTCTCCTCCAATATTATTTTATATGATTCTATACATTTGTAATTATTCCAAACAAACCTCACTCAAGTATAATTGAAGTGGTATATTGAGCAACCCTCCACAACACATCCCAAGTTTGTTTCATTAGCTTCCACTTTTCTCACCTTTTTCCAATTACCCACCAAATGTGATGAGGGAGTAGAAATTATTTTGGCATGAATTCAAAACATGACTATCGATATCTCATATCAAGCCCATGAATGGAAAAGATGAAGAAGCCTTTGTAATATGAAACTAGATGATCACATATTTCTAGATTGGTTATTGAAATATCTATTACCCTCCATAGGTAAGGATGTCACTTTTGAGTGCTGGGACAAATAATTGCATCAATAAGTACTGATTCCCTTATATTTACATTGATTTTCAACCTAGAGTTTGTACAAAATTATGAGGTATTAGAACTATGTATGCAACTGCGTAGGTCAAATCTGAAACTAATATTTTGAATTTTATATAAATAAAATGCTCAACTTCAACTATTCATTCTTCTTAAGTATTCACCCTGAGCTCGTGATATTTACTCCTATCTTCTTTGATATTGTGCAAGGATAAATGGATATATAGATTCACTACTTGAATAAGGATTTAAGTTAAATAAATCTAGTCGATCGAGTGAATTTAGGATCCCTTAGTTGCTATTAGGTCACTCAAACTGTACAAACTTGGTGATTAACATATATTAAAAGGATGCACTATAAATTGTTGAATATCATAAGTAAAACCATAAAAATGAAGTATATGAAGTAAGAATCATACAATCTATTTCAAGATGAAAATCAATACTCATAAAATGTTGGAAAATAACATAAATTAGTTATCTATCTATTTATTACAAGGGTGTATCATATTACTATAGAATTCCATAAACACATCTAAATAGAATTAAAATGAAAATAGAACGTAGGTACATGAATTCTTAATCCTTCCATTGACTGGGCCCTATTCAAGGATGATCTTGGAACCCTTGTTTAAAAGGGACAATAATTATGCAACAAAATAACTTTCTCTTTATTTAAAATCTATTCATAACGAAAGGGTGGAAGGCTTCCTTCTTCTACAACTCAAATTACTAGTTGCACTATGGTAATGATGACATAAAATATGAAGGTAAGAGTTATTTAACTATAAACATATGCTTCTATTTAGGCATGAAAATAAATCTAACTAAACTCCCCATCTATCCCTTGATCCCTTGATTGATGGGGATTGTCCCTAATAATTTACAATTTTTGTTTCATGGGATCCTAGACTCCTTTTGCCATTGTTGAGGTAATTCAAATTTCCTAGAAGCCATCAATGCCTCCTTGAGTGCTTGCATATTTTGAAGTGGAAAAAAGGGACAAAATCCCTAGGAAGTATCATGATGTTCATGGCTATTTGGAATCATAAGCAATGATATGATTTTTCATCTCGTTAGTTGATTATGTGCATTGTTAGTGTTTGGGCCATATTAATTTAATAAATCAAATATATGAATTATTAATCAAAATCATTCAAGAAGCAAAGTATATCACATGTATATTCAATAATCTAGGGAAACGATTCATAAGTAAATAAAGAATGTCATAATATCCTCAATAAACATAGAAAAATATAATTATTTATAGAGGATGATTAAGTCTTAAGGAAAAGTGTATCAAAATCTTATACAAAAATGGGAAAAATATAGGTCATTAGAGAGGCCCATAATCACCCCCCAACTAGAGGCTTTGCATGCCCCTATGCAAAAAAAATCTCCCCCCAAAAGCTATATTTTCATACTCATTATTCTTGTCTTGGTTGTTGGTTTACACATGGTGTTTCCCTGGAATCATAGGCGACAATTTGAGTTGTTTCCCCTTTCTTGTCGTAACTTGTTGTTTATTCCTCTTCTTTCCATATCCTGCTTTATTATTCTTTATTTAAGTCCCTTATAGAGATAGGGTTGAGTCATATAGGGTATTTGAATTTTAACCCAACCCAGTTGAGCTTCGTTCTTTCCACTATCTCTGAGTATAACTATTCCCTAAAGAGGGAATCCTTCAATTTACTTTGATATTTTTGAGCATTGATTGTCATTGATGTGAACTAAAGATGATGTCAAGTGTTTGACCATCATCCAATGTCAAAGATGATGTCAATTGATTCAGTATGAGTCATTGATATCAACACAAGTCAAAGTGGATACAACAGTTCAACAAGAATATGAAGAAGCCACTTTGAGGAACTCTACTGCACATAATGAAGGAGGCATGAACATCAGAAGCATATGTGCAAGAGGTAAAGGTGGAAGACATATAACAATGAAGTACATCTAAATGCATGGATATCTGAGGAAGACAGGAAGCATGCATGTGAAAGATGACAGACATGGATGCCAGGTTGAAAGAGAACATTCAGTCACTGCATTCATTCTGAAGAAGTCTGAAGTTGTGAATCAAGGATGGAATAAGCATGCAACTTTGGATTATATCCAAGAGATACATTCAAGAAGAGCATATCAAGAATAAGTACGTAAGATGACACTTCATAGAGATCCGAAAGGACACTTCATGATGATTTTGTTCATGAAAAAACACAAGCAATGTACTCTACATCATGAAATCCTTGCGCAGTTAATTAAGTCCACCAACCCATACTCTATCATGAAAGAAAATGAAAAGAAGTTGTTTAGGCAATGGTTCAAGTGCCCAAACTTCCAAGTATATGATTGGACCAAAGGGATAATCAATCTAGCACATCCAAGTGTTTCTTAGTCAATATTTGGGGAGTGCACTGGAAGAAAGGAACAACAGATGGTCGAACAATCCTAAAAGTGTGCACACACAACTAATTAGATGAATCCTTCAAGTGGTGAAAAGTACACAACCTCTTAAATGGGTATGATCGGTTGAAGATCACAATGGAAAAATGCTATAGCCAACGAACAATAGGTACACAAGTCCCACAATCAGGAATAAGGCAGAGGTCAAAGTCCTGCAAATGAAATGTTCGCATATGCACAGGTTCTGCAATGTTCCAATACATCAAGGGTGTATCACCAAATTGAAATGACGAGCATGGGTCATAATCCTACTAAGAAGAATCTAGGAATTCCTTGATTATGTAAAATGATGTGAAGAACCTACAATAATTAATTAATGCAAATACACGAGATATCAGAAATAATAGAACTTAGAATCACTTTTATATTGATCACGAGCCACTTCAAGGGGGCAACCTCCTTTGAGCAAGCTCAATACAATTAACTTCACGGTGCCTTCAATGACCTCAACACACACTTATATACTAAGTCTATGCCCAATACTATGAGTCAAAACCATGGGACATATAATACTACGGGACGACTTACAAAGCATATGCGTCTAATACTATGGGTCAATACTATGGGATAATATAAACTATGGATCAACAAATACTATAGGATGACTTCCAAAGCATATGCGTCCAACAACAATATACTAACATAGTAAAGAGAAGGGTTGACACGGGTTCCTAACATCCCCTCTCCCTAGAAAAAGCTTTGTCCTCAAAGCTTTGGTTGGAGAAATTGCTGCAGAATTTGAAGAAGTGGTTCCCCGGTAGCATCCTTGGGTTGTATTTCGGGCCACTGACGCCTTTGGAGTGTCAGGGAGGATTGCTTAGAAGGTTGTAGATGAAGAAGAACCCCATCAACTGCACGGAAAATGCGCTTAGAACGGTGTTGGTCGGCTTGTTGTTTCAGGCGATTTCTGGCCATGTGAAGATTGTCCTACAGAATGAGAAGAATCTGATCGCGGTTTCGAAGAACCGAGTTAGTTTCCTGAACTGGGGAGCTGCTAAGGGTGTATGTAAGAAGAACTGGCGGTGTCTGTCCATAGACTGCTTCATATGGTGTCCTTTGAGATGTGGTATTGTACCACCAGAGCGCTGCTAGGATATCCATAGAAATAGTTGGCCAAAGCTGTGTAGGGATGGGAAAGGGTTTGAGCAATCCCGAAAGGAGTGTCGTTTCACCCTTGTTGACCTGGAAAGTATCATAGTCAGCCACCATCTATTGAATTGTCTTTTTCAGTCCCTGCCAAAAGAAGTTACATTGTTCCCGATCATACATTTTGAAGAACCCAGAGTGCCCTGCTGATGAAGAAGCATGGAGTTCATATAAGAGATAGCCCTGTTGAACATATTGCAATTAATTTGGAACAAGCAGAGAAAGAGCTGTAAGAGAAACTGGGTCATGAATTGTGCGAGAAGGAGCATCTGCCACCATATTGTCCTGACCTTTCTTGTAAGTGATCGCATAGGGATAACCCATGAGTTGGATAACCCATTTTAGGTGTGTTGGGGAGGAGACCCATTGTTCCAGAAAATTTTCCAGACTCTGGAGATCAGTCTTGATGCAGAAATAATTCCCTAATATGTATGGCTTCCACTTCTGTACTGCATGCAAAATAGCCATCAGTTCCTGCTGAGAGGTAGATGCGACTAAATTCTCACCGGAAAGGTCTCTTGAAGGCGGAAAGCTCATTGGTTCAGCAAAGACACCTGCATATCTATCGAAGGAAGTGGTGGAGACCGTTGATGGGTGCATCTGAAGGGAATGGAGTTGAGCGATGATACCATGTGAATTCTTCTTAAGGATTTTTTCCAGGCGATGTGAATTGATGATGCAGAGAGACCCTGGTTGTAAGCCCATTAATTTGTGTTGTGCCCCATTTACTGAAAACTGCATCCAAAATTCTGAAAAATCCCATAAGATGGGGCCAAGTGTGCATAACCATTGAACGCCCAAAACCACATCACATACGCCTAAGGACAAGGAAACATGTCCGAGCGCAGGTTATAATATTCCATAGAGATACGCACATTGTGACACTTCCCCTTGCAAGGTAAGGTGCCCCCATTGGCAACCATGACTTCAAAGTTGGAGCAAGGATGGACAAAACAATCAGCCTATTTGGCAATCCGAGGGTCAATGAAGTTATGAGTGCTACTAGAATCAATGAGTATGGTAAGAGGGAGCTTCTTGAAGTATCCCCTGACTCGCATTGTTTGTGGAGTGGTGATGCTGGTTACAGCATGGAGAGAGAGCTCGGGTGGGTCGTCCTGAGATGGGGTGTCAACAGGAAGGTGTTGAATGTCGACCTGATCATCTACTATATCTGGAGCTTCTTCATCAAGTTCTGAGGCAGGCGGAGAATCCACATCCAAGAGATAGAGCTTTTGTTGAACACATCTATGTCCCCGAGTGAACTTCTCATCACAATTATAACAAAGCCCTTTTTCTTGGCGTGCCTGCATCTCTGTTTCAGATAAATGCTTGATCGGAGTTGGTTGCAGGGAAGGCATGATGGGAGGTCTTTGGGAACCCATATTTCTAAAGGGAACAAAGGTGGGTTTGGAGTGTTGTTGAGCTGCAATCTTGTCCTTTTCCAAGTTAGCCAACTCTAGGACTTCCATCATTGTGTTGGGACAAAATATTTTGACCTTTGAGCGGATTTCATCCTTGAGACCACTGATAAAACAACTCCTGTAGAATTGATTAGACAATCCTTCTGCTTGATTGGCCAGTTTCTCAAATTCTATCTAAAACTCTCTCACTGTGCCAATTTGTTGAAGTTTAGTGAGTTCTCCTGTGAAGTCATCAAAAGCACTAGGACCAAATCGTGGCAAAAGGAGTTGGCAAAAATCTGTCCAGTTTGGCTCGGGATGAGCTTTGATGTACCAACGGTACCATTGAAGGGCTTCTTGTTCCAAATGAAAGGATGCAAGTGGAACTTTCTGGACATCAAAAGTATTATGCAGACTGAAATATTGTTCTGCTCGGTATATCCATCCAGTCGGATCAGTACCATTGAAGCGAGGAAAATCAAGCTTCGACCCGCGAAAATTGCTAGAAGAAGAGAACCCGGTGGCTACAAAAGATTTTGGCTGTTGGCTATTGTTCATGGCCGAATGCTGAAGATGGAGGCTGAGAAATTTTTCATCCAGATATTGGAGTTTGGTTTGGATGGCTGCAAGTGCTTCCTCCATGTTTTTTTTTTCTTTTCTTGAAAATGGATAGAAAAACACAAACAAAAGCTTATTTAGTAAATGAAGATTTGGATTTGGGAAAAACTCGGATGGGTAATTGGGGTTTTACTAGGTTTTGGACACTTTCTGATGGACAGGGAAGCAAAAAATGGGGATTTTAGAAGCGGGGTGAAATAATGAGAAAATTTGGTAGAGAGGGACAAAGAAGCAAAATTAGGAAAGGAACACGGTGGCAAAATTTGACGACGTTTGGGTGAAAATTGAAGGAGTTGTGGAAAACCCTAAAAATAAATAAATGTAAGATTTCTGGTCTTGGGAAGTGGAATTTGGGATAGGGTCTTCAGGAATGAAAAATGCAGGATGGGATTGCAGGGATGTCAGTGAAGTTTCAAGGAAAACAAAGTTGAAACAAGGGAGATATGGCCGAAAAACATAATTTTTTTTTTTTTAATCCAGAAATGGATCAGCAATATTGGCGCGAAGGGAGATATGGCCGAAAAACAGAATTTTATAGTCTTTTTTTTTTTTTTAAATCCAGAAATGGATCAGCAACAGCGGCGCAGAAGGGATCCGCAACAGATGGATTTGCAACAACGCGGAAATGATCGAAAATGGCTGGATCTGAAACGACAACTGGATCTGAAACGACTTTCAAAATAGATCTGAAACGACGGGATCTGGACTGAAAGTGATCGGCAATAGTTCAGCGAAAAATATATATGGACCTCAGGTATGTGCAGCTTCCTATCGGTTCAGGGGATTCACTTGGCCACCAATGTTGTCTGACAGCTTGCGTATTGGGGCAGTACCCCTCACTACACGGCTCAGGTAAAATTGATAACCGCTTTGCCACAAACGACAGCTCTTGGTTTACCTCACGGGTGGGAACTAGTCAATCAGGTAGGGGTCGTTGCCCTTTTCGTTGGCAGGTCCTCTCAATGGGCCAACTACTTTGGGGTTCCTATGGTACTCCTCACAATGAGTTTTAGGGCTTATTCCCAAGTACTTCCCATAGTTAAGTGGATAGGGGTTATCCCCAGATCCGAACTTGCAACAGATGCGAAAAAAAAAAATTTGGCAGAAATTCCACCCAATGAGCCCAAGAAAGTGCTCTGATACCAGAGGTGAAGAACATGCAATAATTAATGAATGCAAATACACGAGATATCAGAAATAATAGAACTTAGAATCACTTTTATATTGATCACGGGCCACTTCGAGGGGGCAACCTCATTTGAGAAAGCTCAATACAATTAACTTCACAGTGCCTTCAATGACCTTAACACGCACTTATATACTAAGTCTATGCCCAATACTATGAGTCAAAACCATGGGACATATAATACTACGGGATGACTTACAAAGCATATGCGTCCAATACTATGGGTCAATACTACGGTTTAATATAAACTATGGATCAACAAATACTACGGGATGACTTACAAAGCATATGCGTCCAACAACAATATACTAACATAGTAAAGAGAAGGGTGGACACGGGTTCCTAACAAATGGTAATAAATTAAGTTCACATTACCCACAAGGAATGGTACAACAAATATCATGGACAATGTGAAATATTTCACACATATCGGAATGCAATGGTACATCTAGAGCGCAAGGGTACACCACAAAGGTGAAAATCCCCATGAAGATGTGGATCCTAAGGGATCTTGATACATGAAAGATGACACATAAATAACAAAGATGATGACACATGGAATATGCCTGATCCATGAAGTATGGAAGAAGGGATGCTACAATCGACTTGCAAGCATACAATCTGTGTAAGACATGTATACATAGAGATGCAAGTTGGAGATTCAAGAGTGAGTGATGTGGATGTAGAAGTAAGAAGACTGCAATTCAAGTGTAAGTTCTAGTTTATATTTGGGGGAATCAAGGGGCTTGTCGACAGAATAAAATGATCTAATGAAGATCCAGATACTTACATAATGATGCATATGATATAAGACAAGTGCGTTATACTGAATGAACCAATCAGTTGATGCACTGGAGGTCGCAAATCGTCTGAAGTACTACAACACTTATTTAGAATGGACAAATCATAAGGTGCACAGTTACCACTATTACTGGTGCTTCTTTTCAGTACAACATACCATCAATAGAAATCACAATATCAATTGAACGTTGCAGTCATGTATAGAAGTATGTTGAACTAGAAGCGTAGATTGCAATACTAGCAGAGCACACAATCCAAGAAGTAAGTCATCAACATAGGTACAAATTGAGAAGATAGAGAAGTCAAGTGATGTATGCAGTGCAATAACATAATATAGTATTCATACGAAAGTTGTGCACAGTAGAATCATCATCATAAGACCTAAATAAGTGCACAGAGTTGAAGAAATACAATACAACAAAGCATATCAGACATCAGGGAGGTTAGACGGGGTAAGGTGATAGGGAGTTGGATCTTCCTTTAGGTCGGTGCCTGTAAAACAACAAGAAGACAGGGAGTCGCAGCTTCCTTTAGGTTGAAGCTTGTAAAACAAAGTGACAAGGGTTCAGTGCCTCCTTCCAATTGGTGCTAGAGAAAAATCAGGGAGTTGGAGCCTCCTTCCAGTTGGTGCTAGTAAACACGGGAATTTGGTGCTTCCTTGAATGTATTCTTTCATATTATAAAGAAGCATTTGGTGGTTTTATCCCATTTGGGTTTTTATGTAAAAATTATGTGTATTATGTGTTGATGATGTGGTACATGTTCATGTGAATGCTTAATTACTAATCCATAACATATGATGAAAGTTAAGTAAAGTTTAATTAGTTAAAGGAGGTAAAAATCTGCTAATAACTGCGTCAATACTGATTCACCCTCCCTCTCAGTATTAAATCGATTCCAACAATCGGTATCAGAGTGGGTGTCTTCAGTAATATATTAACCTTTGGAATATAGATCATTGTGCAGGAAGTAGAAATGGATAAGCAAGAAGGAATTTGTACAAACATAGCACCAATATTCGATGACACCTACTACATATTCTGGAAGGTACGTATGGAAGTATACTTACAATATTTAGATGTTGAAGTCTGGAAATCCATAGTTGATGGTTATGAAGTCCCAACAGTAGTTCCAATCAATCCCCTGCAAAGGAGACAATATGAAGGCAATGCTAGGGCAATAAATGCTATACTATGTAGTTTGACAGGTGATGAATTTGTCGAGGTTATGCACTTTGCATCATCCAAGTAAATTTGGGACAAACTCAGAGGCATATATGAAGGAGATGATAAGGTAAAGAAAGCAAAGCTTCAAAATTACTATGCACAATTTGAATCTTTGAAGATGAAGGATGAAGAAAACATTACTTCTTATTTCTTAAGGGTTGATGAGGTAGTCAATGCTATCAAAATCCTTGGAGTTGCCTTGGATGAAGAATTAGTGGTACAAAAACTATTAAGAACTTTACCTCCAAGATTCAATTCAAAAGATTATGCGCTAGAGGATCGAGCAAATCTTGATGAACTGACAAAATATGAACTTCGTGGGATTCTCATTGCATATGAGATGATAACAGAAAAGGAAACTCCAATCAGAATGAAAGCATCCTTCTGGGCCACATGAATATACAAGCACGATCATGACAAAGAATGTTGTGGTGAATCTGATGATGAAGAATCAAACTTTGTCAAGAAGCTGAAAAGAGGACGAGGCAAGTACAAGAAAAAAACTACTCGTCAAATGTTTCAGGTGTGAAGGTATTGGTCATTATGACTCAAAAAGTCCTTACGAAAGGGATGATAGTGAAACTGATGAATAATATGGAGTAAATAATGAAAATATTACACGTACTCAACACAAACCAGAAAATAAGAGAAGAATCCCAAAACATAAGAAAAGTATGTACACTGAAGAAGGAAGGAATGCGTCTAAAGAAAGTGATTGCGATGATGAAACCAAGGAAGTACTATTTATGGCCCATGTGGGAGAATAATGTAAGGAAGAACAAAATAAGATCAGCTGAAAAAACTACTCTAGTTTCGCAAAACAAGCCAGGATCACTAGACAAGTGATCATTCAAGACACCTTCAAAACAAGTCACACCTCCTAAAACTATTGAATAGGTCAAAGTGGTCAATTACTCAGATGATGAAGATACTGCAGACGTTGAATAGGAAGGTGAATTAATTGGTGCTTTGGATGAGTTAAAAAATCCAAGAAGAAGAATAACCTCTTACAAGAACAACTATCAAAGTATGAAGAACAATACAGGCCATGCCATAATCTATTGAAGAAGACATTCATGAGAAGATAACCAGCTATGAGTGTCTACTGATTTGTGCACAAGAGAAGATTCAAATACTTGAAAAGGAAAATTCTGTACTCGGACCTTCGCTTGATGAGATAGCACAGGAAATCCAAAATATGTCTAATCAGCTCGAATAAAAGGTCAAGGAAATACTTTTCTTAACAGAGAAGTTGATCGAGATGATGGGAAAGAAGCAAGTCAGCATTGATCCAATCTGCACACTATCCAAAGTTAAAGATAAAGTTCATAACAAGTTAAAATACAGTACATTACTATTGAACAAGATTATCAAGGATTAGATATCACCAAAAGACAAAACTGGTTTGGGTTTTGTTAAGACATCTAAGATGATCTGTGACAGAGATAATAGCTCAATCCATAATAGAGCAGTCAGGCATGATAGCTTTCATTACAATCCATTTCATTACACTAACCAACGAAGGATTAATAGTGTAAAGTGTGCAAGATGTAATCGGTTTGGTCATGTTGCAAAATATTGTCAAACCGTGAGATGTTATGCATGTGATCACTTTGGACACAAAGCTATGTATTGTCAAAAAACTGTAATATATCCAAATGAATAACAATTATGCAAAGGCTATTTAACTCAAGGAAACTTCAACATTAAATCCCAGAGAAGAAACAAAAAAAAATGCTAAAAAAAAAACTTGGATCAGAAAATATCCTCAGAAGTATGTAGAGGATGCAAACAACTTAGGAGCAACAAGTAATTGTTGCCTCTCTGGATAGTCCCATGAGGACTATGGGAACCCCTTGATGTCAACACAATGCATCATAAGGAACTCAAATGGATGTTAATTAGAAGTATGGTTAAGGATGTGTGAAATTTATTGAATAAGTTTGTTTGAAGTTGAATTGTGATTAATCCATTATGTCGCAGAAAGGAAGGTTTGCATATATATATAAAATTATACATATGTCTTACATATTATATAAAAGAGGAACAACACATTGAATCCAGTTGCATAAATACATACATGAAAATGAAACTTAATAGTGCTAATATTGTGCAAAAAAAATCTTTGTATTATATTCAAAATTGGGGCATGTTTACAATAATTGCACGATCTAAAATTGCATGTCGAATCCATGAATGGAAAATATACAAAAGGGAGAAAAATTGATAAACAATGAAGTATTCTACCGTCAAAGTTTGAGGTCAAGCTCAGATTCTGGCCGGATTGCAAGACACATTTCCAAGTCCACTAGAACTAGGGTTGTGCATTCAGAAACGAGATGCAAAGGAAGAAGCTGTAGAGTAGAAAACGATGATAGTTCAACCGTATGAGGCTGAAGACGAGACAACTATTGCAGAATTTGTTGCTGCTGAAACTCCAAATTGTCAACTCTACGAATCAAACTATTCAACTAATTAGAATGATGATGTTGGTAGAGAATTTGATTGTTATTCATTTTATGTTTCCAAATTTCCATATTGGTTTGCAAGCCTGAAAATTCAAACTACTGATCTTGAAAAAAATGTTGCACATTCTCGAGGGAGTTGGTCAATCTGCAATGAAAGGAGGCCATTGCAATCAAAGGAAGAACAAGCATATTGGACCAAACAAGTAATGCGACAAAAGAAGGATACAAACATTGCTCACAAAAATCTTATAAAAGGTATTGAAGAACGTTCACGCGCATGCAGTTATTTGATAAGAAAGGCATTCAATGTCGCACAAGTCGGAAAGGATAGTGGAGTCGCTAAAAATAAATGTCAAACTTAATGAATGTTTTGGAAACCGTATGACAAGAGGAATTTCAATTCATCACACCTCGCGATGAAGATTGTTTCATCAAAGGTTCCACTATGAAATCAACACGTCACTCTTCCCACACGACTTGAGGATCATGAATTCTACATGAAAAATGTTCCATATCACTTGTTGGATGCGACTACATTTAATGCGATAGAGCTTGTGACATTGCAATAAATGCAATATATGAAGCAGTAAGATTTACGGAAATCAGTAGCTGAAAACCACTATGCAATAAGAAAGAATGGAAGACAATAAATATTACTGCACAAGAAAAATATGGCGATGCAGGAACAGAAGATCACTACACAAAGTGATGATGTGTTGTGACAAAAAAAAACAAGTAAAATGGGAGACTGCAATAAACTACAACAAAAATTAAACAAGTTGTGAGAAGAACAAATAAAGATCATTGAAAGAATTGGACCTTTACAGGAAGATGCTTTCAACATTACAGAATCATGTTCTTTATTGCAGCATGAAATCAAGGAGGTAATCAAAGACTATTGTAAATCAATGGATCCTAGATAGGTATAAATAGATTTTGTAAGAAAAGAAGAAAAGTCAAATGAAAAGATAGTATCTCTAACAACCAATTTATGAAGGATTAAGTCTATCATAGGGGAACATAGAAACAATGAAGCATAAAGTCAGGGGGAGTTATCCCAGAATCAGAACATGAGTTCAGGTGCAAAACACAAAAGAAATATTCTCAGGGAACAATGGATCTCTTTTCCATTGATGTCAAAGGGGGATAAATGCATGAAGCTGACACATGGAGATACCAGGAGAAATGCATGAAGGTGATTGAAGCTGAGGAGAAATGAGAAATGCATAATAATGTTAAGTCTAAAAATAAACCCGATGCCAAAGGGGGAGAACAAAAAGTATGCAGCCAATGTGAATGAGCATGAAGTCTTGAATACTTCAGACATGAAAGAGAGCAATACTTAAAGAATTATTATGAAGATATAATGTGCGCATATACAACAGTAGTCCTATAGAGTCCGCATAGGAACGCAATAGCCAAAAATCCCAAAGAATTCAGGGGGAGCACATACAAAGGGGGGGCACTACAACTAGTACACAGATGAAGCACATAGCAGGAGCGCTGTGGAGTTTGCATAGGAACGCAGTATCCAAAAAAAAAAAATCAGGGGGAGCACATACATAGGAAGAGCAATGCAAACAGTACACATATGAAGCACATAGTTCAAAGAAAAGCAGGCACAACTTCATAAGGTGTTGACATCAATGCCAAATGGGGAGATTGGTAAGCATTGATTTTCATTGATGTCAACTAAATATGATGTCAATTGTTTGACCATCATCCAATGTCAAAGAGGATGTCAACTGATTCAGTATGAGTCATTGATATCAACATAAGTCAAAGTGGATACAATACTTCAACATGAATACGAAGAATCCACTTTGAGGAAGTCTACTATGCATAATGAAGGAAACATCGGCATCAGAAGCATATGTGCAAGAGGTAAAGGTGATAGACATACAACACTAAATTACATCTTAATGCACAGATATATGACGAAGACAAGTTCAACATACATGTGAAATATGACAGACATGGATTCCATCCTGAAAGAGAACATTCAGTCACCGCATTCATTCTGAAGAATTCTGAAGTTGTGAATCAAAGATGCATTAAGCATGAAACTTTGGAGTATATCTAAGAGGTACATTCAGGCATAGGATATCAAGAAGAATTACATAAGACGACACTTCATACAGATCCAAAAGGACACTTCATGATGATTATGTTCAAGAAGTAACACAAGCAATGTACTCTACATCACGAAGTCCTTGAGTAGTTATTGAAGTCCACCAAGTCATACGCTATCATGACAAGAAATGCGAAGAAGTTGGTTGGACAGTGGTTCAAGTGTCGAAACTGCCAAGTATATTATTGTACCAAAGGGACAAGCAAGCTAGCAATTCTAATTGTTGCTTAGTCAATAGTTGGGGAGTGCGCTGGAAGAAAGGAATAGAAGATGGTCGGATAATCCGGAAAGCGTGCAAGCACAACTAATCAGATGAAACCTTCAAGTGGTGAAAAGTGCACAAGTTCCTAAATGGGTATCATCGGTTGAACATCACAATGGGAAAATGCTATAGCCGATGAAAAGTAGGTGTGCAAGTCCCACAAGCAGGAATAAGGCAGAGTTCAAGGTCGTACAAATGAAATGTTGGCCTATGCGCAGGTTCCACAATGTTCCAATACGTGAAGGGCACGCCACCAAATGGAAATGATGAGCATGGGTCACAATCCCACTAAGAAGAAGCCAGGAATGCGTTGATTATTTGTAAAATGGTAATAAATTAAGGGAACATTACCCACAAGGGATGGTACAACGAAGATCATGGACAATGTGAAAGATTGCGCACATACCATAATCCAATGGTATATCTAGAGTGCAAGGGTACACCGCCAAGGTGAAAAGTCCCACTAAGATGTGGATCCTAAGGGCGCTTGATACATCAAATATGAGACATCAATAGCATAGATGATGACACATGGAATATGCACGATCCGTGAAGTATGGAAGAAGGGTTGCCATGATCGACTTGCAAGCATAAAATCTGTGCAGGACATGTATAAATCGAGATGCAAGTTGGAGATTCAAGAGTGAGTGATGTGGATGTAGAAGTAAGAAAACTACAAGTCAAGTGTAAGTTTTTGTTTTAGTTTTGGGGCATTAAGGGGCTCGTTGATAGAATAGAATGATCTAACGAAGAGCGGGATGCACACATGCAACAGAATGAAGTTTTGATGGTGCTTAGAATGATGTTGTAAGACTATGATGATTACACAAACGCTGAAAGGAAGAATTAATGAAGAATGTGCAAGTGAAGAATATTTTGAAGGACTATATCATGAGTCATCACCCCGATAGTCACATAATTTGGAAAGACAAAAGCGTAAACACAAAATCAAGGAATATTAGATATTGCGCGATGTCTTGCTGATGCAAATGAACTGAAGGGACAGTGTGCGAATTTGAAGATTGCATCTAATGCACAATAGCCAAACGACATTAGAGTTAGACTGGCACATTGTGATGTAGATGATCTGAGACAAGTGCGTTATACTGAAAGGACGAATCATTTGATGCACTGGAAGTCATAGATCATCTGAAGGACTGCAACACTTATTCAAAATGGACACATCATAAGGTTCACAGTTACCACTATTACTGGTACTTATTTTCAGTATAGAATACCATCAATAGAAAGCACAATATGAGTTGAACATTAGATTCATGTATAGAAGTTCGTTGAACCAGAAGTGCAGATTGCAATATCAGCAGAGCACACGATCCAAGAAGTAATTCATCAGTAGAGGTATGAATTAATAATATAGAGAAGTCAAGTGATGTATGCATCACACTAACAAAATATAGTCTGGATATGAAAGATGCACATAGTAGAATCATCATCATAATACCTGAAGAAGTGCGCAGAGTTGAAGAACTACAAGAAAACAAAGCATATTAGACATTAGAGCAAGGAGACAGGGATTTGTAGCTTCCTTCAGGTCGGTACTTGTAAAACAACAAGAAGATAGGGAGTTGCAGCTTCCTTTAGGTTGGAGCCTATAAAACAAAGTGACAGGGGATCGATGCCTCCTTTTAGTTGGTGTCAGAGAAAACTCAGGGGGTTGGAGACTCCTTCCATTTGGTGCTAGTAAAAACAAGAAGTTGGTGCTTCCTTGAATGTATTCTTTCATATTATAAAGAATCATTCTGTGGTTTTATCCCATTTTGGTTTCCATGTAAAAATTATGTGTATTATGTGTTGATGATGTGGTGCATGTTCATGTGAATGTTTAATTACTAATGCATAAAATATGAGGAAGTTTAAGTAAAGTTTAATCAGTAAAAGAAGGTAAAAATATTCCAATAACTACTCCAATACTCATTCACTCCCCCTCTCAGTATTAAATTGATTCCAACAGAGAATGGGGTTCTAATATTTTTAGGGAAGTGGGAAACTCTTCCCAAATATGTTGGCAAGAATTAATTGTCTTCTCTATTGAGCCCTTGACTATTATTTGATTGTGGTAAACTACCCTTACTTTCTTCACTTCTAAACCTAGTGCTAGGTCTACATTAGAATTCAATTCTATCTATATTTTTATTATCTTCTCTGGACTTTTTGCATCTTTATTTATTCATAAGTGATTGCATACTTCTCTTCCTTATACCTTTCTAACTTTGCAGTACTCTCTTCTTCATTTTGAAACCAGGTGGAGAATGCCCTGATTTGTACATCCCTGACATAAGGATTTGGGGTCCATCTTTATGGATGTGAGATAGAAAAATTATAATGGTAAAATTCACATAGAGCCTAGTCCTTGCCTCTGTCATTGCTCTACTAGTATATTTCCGTAAATTCTCTTTGATTGTCTAGCTCATAAGGAAGGTGGTTGGGAACCTATATCAACTAAAATTTGAGTCATTTTTCCTTATGTGATATAATATATGTTCGTATAGGGGGTCACAAGAAACCATTTATTTTTATATCTCCATGGTTTGATGGAAAATTAGTTGTAGTTTCTAAATTATTTTTTTCTTGTCCTCAACCTCCTTTATTTTCTTCTTTAATGTAGCCATGATTTCTTTATTATATTCTCTCAATTGTTTCATTTCATCCAATTCTTTCATTTGAGGTATATCAATTTTCTCTTGAAATATTAGAATACTCTACTCAGACTGTATGGTGGAATCCTCTATAGTGTGACTTCCATTCTTTATTTTCATTATGTAGTTGTTTTCCATTTGAAATCCCCTTCCTTAGCTTCATCTAGTTGCTCTAACTGGTCTTTTATTCTAGACTCATCCTTTTATGTTTGGATATCTTCATGGGATTTCTCATAATATTGTTTTGTGATAGAACGTGAATAATTCTTCTCTAAATCTATATTGGTTGCACGCTGTTAAAAGGATAACTTCTTGGATGCCTTAGCTCTAGTCCTTAGTCTTATAGATCTACTTGGTCCTTCTAATGGACAACTTGGTGTGAACTTGAGATGGATTATTTGAGGTTTTCCCATGTAAACCAGAGAAGTTCCAATATAGCTTGTATCATCCTCTATTATAGTATATCTCTCTTCCTCTCCTTCTTTCCTATTAGAAGTTTCCTCTTCTTCTACTTCTTGATTTATCTTATTTTTTCTCTTTTTTTTATGTTCACCTATTGTTCCTACTACTATATTTTTCTCCCTTGATTCTCCTATTATTTTTTCCTAACTTGTATCGGCTTGTAGGGCCACAAATTCTTCCTCATTCATGATTAAAAACTTATCCCAACTCAATAAGAAAGCTTGTGTTGCCAATGCATCTTCAACAATAAGTTTTATTACATCGTGATGGGCTAAGGAATATGTTCTTCCTACCTATAACTTGGAAATTGACTGTTTAAGGGATTTCATGTGATATATTTCATTATGTGAAAGGAAATTTAATCCCAATATTTATGCATAAATTCTCCTTGTAACCCACTCTTAGTCTAATCCAACCTCTCATAATGTCTAAAGAATAATTTATTTTTTGACATCATAGGTTGTATTTATTCCTTGTCCCAAGTAAGGCCAATAAAGATACTTATTACTCTAACCAATGTGGGTGCATCTACTTAGATTTGAATACATATTACTACTAATGTATATTCTTTTCCTTGAAGTTGCTGAAAAATTCTCTACAAATTATAATGTAATTATATCATCATACCCTTTGAATTTGTTGAAATACTCCTTCTATGTTAGTTTTTTAGAATTTACTTCAATCTGATCTAGGATCTTAACTGAGAGAACAACATGTACAGCATATCTACATCATATCAATCATGGACACAATAATGCAAGCACACAAGAGACACAGAGTTTCACTGGGGAAAACCAAGAAGGTGAAAAACCCCGCAACTTCCTCAGAGACAGATAGAGCCATGATACAAAACCCAAGAATAAGAGATATACTCCTAGCAACAGCTTCTCCTCCTTCAATAGTGCACCACTCTCCAATGAGTGTATAAGTGATAAGTGAATGATCAAATAGGGTGCCTCCCGCACTCTATTTATACATGACTTGACTTGTCTAATAACCTTTACTAGGTCAACCTCAACTTAACCACATAGCATAATTCTGTCAGGGCCGACCCCCAATAGGGTGGTTTAATAACCCTTTAACCCACATGACTTATACAGGGCCGACCCCATCAAGGTGGTCTAATAACCCATCAAGTATAAGTTACGACACTTACAATATAAATGACACTTCCGTATAGAGGAATAATAACATCTCTATAAAAATACAATATAGATATAAGAAATACATTCCAAAGTTACATATACATCAACATTCTAGTTATACTTTTGGAACTATTCTAATAATTAATTGACGTTAATATCATAAATATTACAAAGGTCAATAGTTTCCCTCTTGCTAAACCCAATTTCCATTTTCTTGATCATGGGGTTGGTTCTAGGGTGAAGGTGAGACACCATGTTCTGTTCTATTTCTAATATTATTTTTGTAAAAGACAAATAGGGATTTCTTAGTCAAATTATATGAAAATGGAGAATTTTTTAGTTCTTTCATTACTTACCTCTCCTTAGAGCTTAGTAGAATTTATCTTGATTGCACTTTTTGATTGACATTGTTTTCCTACTAGCTCTGCTTTTCCAACCTTAGATTTCCTCAACCAACAAAGTATTGCATAGAGATATGGAATTTTGAATTTTTCTAGACTATTTTGTGTGAAAATATTCACAACAGATCTAAGAGATGATGTATACTTCACAAGAAAGATTAAGATTAATGCTAAGTAGGAAAATAGAAGAAGAGTGGTCAATGTAGTGTAAAGGAGCAACATAATTATGATACAGTAGAACTCGGATAGAAGCAGAATAACATCACACACTAACTCATTAATCATAATATGAACAATAAATAATACAATGGTGGAGAGGATTCGAATTCCAAGGTGGAAATTCGAATTATCCTGCATTCACTGATCATTTAGATCAGTGGAGTGTCATCAAAGCACAACTAGGAGTCCTCATCATCATCAGTGGAGTCATCAATGCACAAGTAATTGTCAACCAGGTGTCAAACCGAGTCTAACTGAGTGTGGTAGGTGTAACTGGCACATGGTAGCAATAAGGTAGTGAAGGAGGCTCAGTGGAGGGCGCATGAGGAGCTAACTGGAGTCAGAATAGGTAGTTTAGTCTCACTGGAGGTCCATCGGACTGATTCGGTTAGTTAACAAGTCAATCAATCCTCAAATCAAGGAGAAATCCACAAATAACTCAACTAACTGAAGTGTAACTGATTGGTAGGTGAAGAAGGGTGCCTTTCACATGTGGTAGGTGAAAGGAGGGTGCACTAAGCACTAGGAGGGCTAGAAATTATCAGAAAGAAGCTCTTGGGGCTAGCAGAATGGGGACTAGGTGCTGGGACTGATGACTGGGATTCATGCAATTGCATGCCTGCATGTAAAAATGCATGCATGACTGAAATGAAAAAAATGATAATGCTGGTAGGACTAGGATGGAGTATAGGAATATCCTAACACCCCCCCTTAATCCATCCTGGGCCTTGGTAACTGAGACCAAAGGTCACCCAATACAATGAATAATAAATAACAGTCCATAAACCGAGGAAATGGGGAAAACCTCATGGGAAAATACCCCCCCTCAAAATAGACTATAGGGCACACCAAAATAAATGCTCCAAACTCAAGCAAGTGTGATGCTTGGTCATATGTCTGGAGGTATCTTCTTCTTGGAAAGAAATGGATCATGCTAAAAAAGCATGTGCTTGTACTTACTCTTTAGTGTTAAATTTTTAGAATTCACTTCAATCTGATCTAGGATCTTAACTAAGAGAACAACATGTACAACATATCTATAGCATATCAATCATGGACATAATAATGCAAGCACACAAGAGACACAGAGTTTACTTGGGGAAAACCATAAAGGTGAAAAACCCCAATAACTTCCTCAGAGATAGATAGAGCAATGATACAACCAAGCATAAGAGATAGACATCTCCTAGCAACAGCTTCTCCTCCTCCACAAGTGTGCCACTCTCCCAAGAGTGTGTGAGAGAATAAAATGATAAAATAGAGTGCCTCCCGCACTCTATTTATACTTGACTTGACTTGCTTAATAACCTTTACTAGGTCGGCCTTAACTTAACCACATAACATAATGCTGACTAGGCCGACACCCAATAGGGTGGTCTAATAACCCTTTGACCCACATGGATAACCCCCAATAGGGTGGTCTAATAACCCTTCGAGCCACATGACTTATACAAGGCCGAACCCAACAAGGTGGTCTAATAACCCATCAAGTATAAATTATGACACTTACAATATAAATGATGAAACTTCCGTATAGAGGAATAATAACATCTCTATAGGAATACAAACACTTCCATATAGAGGAATAATACCATATTTATAGGAGTACAATATACATATATGAAATACATTCCAAGGTTACATATACATCAACACTCCCTCTTAACTAGGAAGGTATTTCTCAACATAGGTCTTCTAGCACAAGTCTTCTTCTCTGGATCATCGTCATTGGATAATCATCATCAAGTCATCGTCACCATCACTGTTTCTGCTATCTCAATCAATCTCTGAATCTACTTGTCATAGGAAGTTCTACAGAGCCAGTCCTTTTTCATACTGGATGTAGGCCCACCACCTGCAGGTCTTCATCATCACTGGCCATACTGTGGAAATCTCAGGACTTATTACGTGCATCACAAAACCTTAAAAGAGTCTCTTGGCTAGCAAGAACCCTAAAGAGCATCTGAGGCCTTTTTCATCCTGTCCAAAACTCTAGGACTGATTACATGTGACTCCACCACAAAACCTCGAAAGAGAATCCGAGGACAGATTACGAGCACATGGTCAACCTATCGGATCTCCCAGGGCACAAATTACATGTGGTCACCACAAAACCTCGAAAGAACATCCCAAGACTAATTATGAGCACACGGCTCAACCTATCGGATCTCCCAGGGCACAGATTACATGCCATAGACAAAACCTTGAAAGAGCATTTGCCATATATCTCAGGGCACAAATTACATGCCATAGGAAAAACCTCGAAAGACTATCTGCAAATCTCCCAGGGCACAAATTATATGTCCTCCCAAGCAAAACCTCGAAAGAGCATTTGCGAGATATCCTAGGGCACAAATTACATGCCATAGGCAAAACCTCGAAATACTATCTACAAATCTCCCAGGGCACAAATTATATGCTTATCTGCACAACCTGTTCCACGGCCACAGAGTATCAACCTGATATTCATCATACATCATCCTGATCATCAACACTGCATCATCATGTTGCATGTCATCTGCAGCGACATCCTGAAGCTCATCATCCATGATCATCCTGATCATTCAATGCATCTACCTAATGCATACCAAGTATCTACCTGATACATATCATCATACATGATCCACCTGATAATACAATGTATCCACCTGATACACATACAAATACATGATCCACCTGATCATACCTGATACATATCGACATACATGATCTACCTGATCATACAACGTATCCACCTGATACATATACAGATACATGGTCCAAGCATCCAACATGATGCATACATACATAAATGATCCAACTGATCATATCCAACATCCAACATGATGCATACATACATAAATGATCCAACTGATCATATCCAACATCCAACATTATGCATACATACATAAATGATCCAACTTATCATATCCAGCATCCAACATGATGCATACATACATAAATGATCCAACTGATCATATCTAGCATCCAACATGATGCATACATACATAAATGATGTATATACATATACATAGAAGTAACTGGAGCATCGTCCTGATTCTCATGATCCAGCACTTACATCCATAGCCATGTGAAGGATCCTCCTTCCAACATGCTTGGAATGGATTCAGCAAATGTCTCCATCACTTCTTCCTCGAAGTGTCATTGATTTGAAGAACACCAAGCCTCTCTCTAAAGTACTCAAACTTCACTCTGTCTAGTGGCTTCGTCAGCACATCTACAACTTGCTCATCCGTCGCAACATACAGGAGCTTCACTACTCCTCTCTGCACCATATCCCTGATATAGTGATATTTGATCTCTATGTGTTTCGACCTGTCGTGGAACACCGGGTTCTCAAACAGCTTCACACAACTCTGGTTTCACAAAAGATACCAGTAGCCTCCAGTAGTAGATCAAATAACTCAGACAGTAGCTTTCATAGCCATACTGCCTCACAACTAGCCAAAAATGCTACAACATACTCTGCCTCAGCTATACTTAGTGCTACGCAAGACTGCTTCCTACTAAACCAAGAGATCACATATGATCCCATACCGAAGCAGCACCCATAAGTGCTCTTCCTATCTGCAGCACTGCCTACCCAATCTGAATCAACATAACCCTGGAGGTTAAACTTTTGATTCACATCATACTTGAGCCCATAATCAACTGCACCCTTCCAGTACCTCACAATATGCTTTACAACAACTAGGTGAACACTCCTTGGATCTATCAGAAATTGGCTCAATGTGTTCACCGCAAAGCAAATATTGTTAAATTTTCAGAATTTACTTCAATCTGATCTAGGATCTTAACTGAGAGAACAACATGTACAGCATATCTACAGCATATCAATCATGGAGACAATAATGCAAGAACACAAGAGACACAAAGATTTACTTGGGGAAAACCATAAAGCTGAAAAACCCCAATAACTTCCTCAGAGATAGATAGAGCAATGATACAACCAACCAAGAGAGATAGCCGTAACCTAGCAGCAAATCCTCCTCCTCCATAAGTGCGCCACTCCTCCTTGAGTGCATGTGTGAGAAGTGAGTGTGCAAATAGAGTGCCTCCCGCACTCTATTTATACTTGACTTGACTTGCCTTTTTACCTAACTCATGTAGGCTCGAACTTAACCACATAACATAATGCTGAGTGGGCCGACCCCCAATAGGGTGGTCTAATAACCCTTTGACCCACATGGCTGACCCCCAATAGGGTGGTCTAATAACCCTTTGACCCACATGACTTATACAGGGCCGAACCCAAATAAGGTGGTCTAATAACCCATCAAGTATAAGTTACGACACTTACAATATAAATGACGACACTTCCTTATAAAGGAATAATACCATCTCTATAGGAATACAATATACATATATGTGAAATACATTCCGAAGTTACATATACATCAACACTCCCTCTTAACTAGGAAGGTATTTCTCAGCACAGTTCTTCTAGCACAAGTCATCTTCTCTCGATCATCGTCACTGGATAATCATCATCGAGTCATCATCATCGTCACTGCTGCTGCTATCTCAATCAATCTCTGAATCTACTCGTCATAGGAAGTTCTACAGAGCCAGTCCTTTTTCATACTGGATGTAGGCCCACCACCTGCAGGTCTTCATCATCACTGGCCATACTGTGGAATCCTCAGGACATATTACGTGCGTCACAAAACCTCGAAAGAGCATCCCAGGCTGTTACGAGCACACAGCTCTACCTATAGGATCTCCCAGGGCACCGAATTACATGTGACCTCACCACAAAACCTCGCAAGAGCATCCCAGGCTGTTACGAGCACACAGCTCTACCTATAGGATCTCCCAGGGCAACGAATTACATGTGGTCATCGAAAAACCTCGCAAGAGCATCCCAGGACTGATTACGGGCACACAACCCAACCTATCGGATCTCCCAGGGAAACGAATTACATGCCATAGGACAAAACCTCGAAAGAGCATCTGCCAGATATCCCAGGGAACCGAATTACATGCCATAGGCAAAACCTCGAAAGACTATCTGCAGATCTCCCAGGGCACCGAATTACATGTCCTCCCAGAGCAAAACCTCGAAAGAGCATTTGCCAGATGTCCCAGGGCACCGAATTACATGCCATAGGCAAAACCTCGAAAGACCATCTGCAAATCTCCCAGGGCACCGGATTACATGCTCATCTGCACAACCTGATCCATAGCCACAGAGTATCAACCTGATACTCACCATACATCATCCTGATGTATCCATGATCATCCTGATCATCATCACTACAACATCCTACTGTATGTCATCTGGAGCAACATCCTGAAGCTCGTCATCTATGATCATCCTGATCATCTCTGCAACATCCTGCTGCATGTCATCTGGAGCAACATCCTGAAGCTCGTCATCTATGATCATCCTGATCATCACTGCAACATCCTGCTGCATGATCCACCTGATCATCAATGCATCTACCTGATGCATACCAAGTATCTACCTGATACATATCATCATACATGATCCTCCTGATCATCAATGTATCCACCTGATACAAATACATGATACATATCATCATACATGATCCTCCTGATCATCAATGTATCACCTGATACAAATACATGATACATATCATCATACATGATCCTCCTTATCATCAATGTATCCACCTGATACAAATACATGATACATATCATCATACATGATCCTCCTGATCATCAATGTATCACCTGATACAAATACATGATACATATCATCATACATGATCCTCCTGATCATCAATGTATCCACCTGATACAAATACATGATACATATCATCATACATGATCCTCCTGATCATCAATGCATCTACCTGATGCATACCAAGTATCTACTTGATACATATCATCATACATGATCCTCCTGATCATCAATGTATCCACCTGATACAAATACAAATACATGATACATATCACCATACATGATCCACCTGATCATACAATGTATCCACCTGATACATATACAGATACATGGTCCAAGCATCCAACATGATGCATATACAAAATACGTACACATGATCCAACTGATCATATCCAGCATCCAACATGATGCATACATACATAAATGATCCAACTGATCATATCAAGCAGAAACCAGAACATCATCCTGATGCTCATCATCCAGCGCTTACATCCACAGCCATGTGAAGGATCCTCCTTCCAACATGCTTGGAATGGCTTCAGCAAATGTGTCCATCACTTCTTCCTCGAAGTGTCCTCGATCTGAAGAACGCCAAGCCTCTCTCTGAAGTACTCGAACTTCACTCTGGCTAGTGGCTTCGTCAGCACATCTGCAATCTGCTTGTCCATCGCAACATACAGGAGCTTCACAGATCCTCTCTGCACCATATCCCTGATATAGTGATATTTGATCTCTATGTGTTTCGACCTGTCATGAAACACTGGGTTCTCGGACAGCTTCACACAACTCTGGTTATCACAGAAGATACCAGTAGCCTCCAACGGGAGATCAAATAACTCAGACAGTAGCTTCCGTAGCCATACTGCCTCGCAACTAGCTGAGCAGGCTGCAACATACTCTGCCTCAGCTGTACTCAGTGCTACGCAGGACTGCTTCCTGCTAAACCAAGAGATCACACCTGATCCCATATTGAAGCAGCACCCAAATGTGCTCTTCCTATCTGCAGCATTGCCAGCCCAATCTGAATCAACATAACCCTGCAAGTTAAACTTTTGATTTGCCTCATACCTGAGCCCATAATCCACTGTACCCTTCAGGTACCTCAGAACATGCTTTACAGCAATCAGGTGAACACTCCTTGGATCCGTCAGGAACTAGCTCAATGTGTTCACAGCAAAGCAAATGTCTGGTCTCGTGTTCGTCAGGTACATCAAGGACCCAATCATCTGACGATACAAAGAGACATCAACCGGCTCAGATGAAGCATCACATAGAAGCTTCAGATTCGATGCCATAGGTGTGGCCATATCCTTGCAGTCCATCATCCCGAACCTCTTTAGGATCTCTACTACATACTTCCCTTGTCCAAGGAAGATTCTATCTGCACTCTCCCACACCTTCATGCCAAAAACAAATAGTGCATCATCGATAAGTTCTTCAACTTGAACTCGGCAGCAAGCTTCCGCTACGTGTCAGCAATCAATCTATCATCTCTTGTTACAAACAAGTCATCCACATACAGGAGTAGAATCACAGGATTCCCTTCCTCGACCTTGTAGAAAAGGTTGGAATCCGCTTTATTCTTGGTAAAGCCCAAACTGGATAGAAAGCTGTCTATCCTACCATACCAAGTTCTGCACACATATCTAACTACACCATGCTATCTTGAAATCCATCTGGTGCATCTTCAATTTCATCACTTTTATATTTCTCAATGCTGCCATCTGCAATATGCTTGATCTGATAGTTCCGTTTGGAAGTCATAGCAAACTTCCCTTCATGTCTTGGGATTACATCCCAAACATCATTCTTCATGATCGACGGATCATGGCATTTCATTTCTTCATCCCAGATCCTGGGAACTTCAATATCTTGAATAGATATCTTTGTTGCTGGAACAAATGTTGTAGTTCTTCTTTTGTAGGAGATGGCATACGATCTTTCCTACACAACAAGTTAAATTGCATGATTAGAAAACATCTCATAGTTTTCAGAACAAATTCTTACACATAAAGAAATATGCCATACAGTCATGCAATTATCTTAGCCAATGCTTCAATACAACATTTATCCATATTCCGTAACTTTCTAGATGCCTTCCAATCTCTACCAGAACATTGTTAAGAGTGTGCACAACTCCCATCATGTTAGCAAAGAGGTTTCATTCTAGATAAGTAGCAATGGAATGTTGTACAGTGCCATAGGCCACTTACCCATGCATATTAGGAGTATACTTTTCATCAATGCAATTATTCTAGTATGCATAATACACAACCTAAATCTAGGAACATCAGTATATACATTATTGAACAGTATTATTTAAGAAATGACAATTTAAATACTTATCTTTGTTTGTTCATTGGGTGGACTCCCTCTGAGTCTTCGCTTCCTTGCAGGAGCTGCTGGAGTCCTAATCTGAAGTAGCTTCTTCTACACCTTTCTGTTGTGGGATGTAGAGAGATGGTCAACTCCCTCTGAATATCTGCATCCTTGCATAAACCACTGGAGTGTACTCCCTCTTGATCTTTGCTTCCTGGATTACCTGTTCTTGAATCTCATATTCATCCTTGGTCCCTATGCATGCTTATTAGTATCATGAATGTGTTATCCTTGTGATCTCATATAAAATCATACATACATTAATATACTATTAAAACACAATAATCTCAAGCATGTATAGTCATGATCATTTCAAACATAAATAATAAGTATTAGCATTCAAGGTTTATGTAGGATTCTTATGGTTAGTCAAATCATAATAAACATAACATGTCTAAACTTGTAATTACTCAAACCTATGACTCTTCAGGTTCGTTGAATCATCAATCAAGATAAGAGATATAAAATGCATAAAACCTGTGATTATTCAAACCTATACCATCATGATTTTTCTGGTTAGTCATATCATCAATTATGGTAAGAAAACTAATATGCATACAATCATGATTATTCAAACCTATGACTTCATGAATAATCATTATCAACAACAGTATAAGATCCTAACCCAAGGTAGGATTCTATCTTGATATAGGAAAAACATACCTGGATTAGCATGCTAGTTAGTTATGTCTAACATACTCACAAGATGTCTTCTTGTTCTTCTTCAATGACTTGTGCTAGTAACCTGTATATCTCATAGGTTAGCCATTATAAAACCAAGTTATACATACCTCGTAAATGAATCTTCTATGAGATCCATGACAGTGGATGAATCTTTATCCTCATGTCATCATGATCATATGTTCTTGGACCAGAACATGATTTGTCTTTCTTGGTGTACCTTTCATGTTAGTAGAAAACATAAACCTCATACAACACCATAATTCATTAGTACAATCATAAGTGTCAACACCCTAATCAATGAATATTTTCTATCGTGCATTCATAGTTTTATTAAGGTGATATGACAAGTCTAAAATCAAGATTGTACTAACCGTAATAACATGAAGACAAACATACCAAATATCGAAACATAACTTCGGCCTCTGGAAAAGTTTCCTGAGATAGCTCAGCCTGTTACCTTTCCATCCTGACAGTTCTGACCTCAATTGGACTCTCTGAGAGAGAGTTATGCCAAATGTCGCAACGTGACCTGTTTATGGGATAATACAGGAGAGCGCACTTGTACGGAGTTACACATGTCACTGGTTCCACTTCGGCCTCTGAAAACGTTTTCTGAGATATTACAGACTGTGTACTACCTGTTACTTTTTACGAAATTTCATTTGGAGCTTCCTATCCCAAGATATGACCTTTTTCCCAAGGTCACCTGATTTTGACTCAGATCTGGAAGAGGCAGAAACCCTATATTGTACAGATCATAAATCACAAAGTACAACGAATTAGAGGTTTTTCTTTGGACACAAGGTACCTGGAGATTTAATCTTCGTCCTGTAACAATTTCAGATCCGAAAACTTCGCCAAAACGGATTTATAGAGAAAGTTCTACGATGACTAGTTTTTTCTATATCAAGCCCTAGCATCGTAAGTGCAACAAGTGTCATACATGCCATATCATGCCTTCTTTCAGGCTAGCTATGATACCATGTTAAATTTTCAGAATTTACTTCAATCTGATCTAGGATCTTAACTGAGAGAACAACATGTACAGCATATCTACAGCATATCAATCATGGAGACAATAATGCAAACACACAAGAGACACAAAGATTTACTTGGGGAAAACCATAAAGGTGAAAAACCCCAATAACTTCCTCAGAGATAGATAGAGCAATGATACAACCAACCAAGAGAGATAGCCATAACCTAGTAGCAGATCCTCCTCCTCCATAAGTGCGCCACTCCTCCTTGAGTGCATGTTTGAGAAGTGAGTGTGCAAATAGAGTGCCTCCCGCACTCTATTTATACTTGACTTGACTTGCCTTTTTACCTAACTCATGTAGGCTCGAACTTAACCACATAACATAATGCTGAGTGGGCCGACCCCCAATAGGGTGGTCTAATAACCCTTTGACCCACATGACTTATACAGGGCCGACCCCAAATAAGGTGGTCTAATAACCCATCAAGTATAAGTTACGACACTTACAATATAAATGACGACACTTCCTTATAGAGGAATAATACCATCTCTATAGGAATACAATATACATATATGTGAAATACATTCTGAAGTTACATATACATCAACAAATATCTGGTCTCGTGTTCGTCAAGTACATCAAGGACCCAATCATCTGACGATACATAGTGATATCAACCGGCTCAGATGAAGCATCACACAAAAGCTTCGGTTTTGATGCCATAAGTGTGGCCATGGCCTTGCAGTCCATCATCCTGAACCTCTTCAGGATCTCTACTGCATACTTCCCTTGTCCAAGGAAGATTCCATTTGCACTCTGCCACACCTCCATACCTAAAAAATAGTGCATCATCCACAAGTTCTTCATTTCGAACTCGGCAGCAAGCTTCCACTGCGTGTCGGTAATCAATCTATCTTCTCCTGTCATAAATAGGTCCTCCATATACAAAAGTATTATCACTGGATTGTTAAATTTTGAGCATTAATTCACAATACTCTAGGATCTTTTCTTAGAGAATAACATCTACAGTATATCAATGCATGACAATCACAATATGACAAGCATCACAAGAATCAAAAGCATAAAGACAAGAGACACAGAGTTTCTGTGGGGAAAACCCTAAGGTAAAAAACCCCACAACTTCCTCAGAGATAGAGAGAGCAATGGCTCAACCAAAGTACAACCAAATAACACTGAGATAGTCTCTTGATAGCAGATGATCCTCCTCCTCACTAGTGCGCCACTTTTCAAGTGAGAGTGAGTTACTTTTCCGAGTGAGTAAAATAGAGATCTCTGATCTCTATTTATACTAACCTTTTTGCCCAGTGACCTTATGGGGTCGACTTGTCTATCTAGATACATCCACATTATATTATATATAATTCAGGGATGACCCCACATGGTGGTCTAATAACCCATCAGCAAGTACACACACTTGCGACACTTGTCAATCCACATGACGACACTTCCTTATAGAGGAATAACACATCTCTTATAAGGGTACAATAAATATATATAAAATACATAGATGAAATACATTCCAAAGTTACATATACATCAACACTCCCTCTTAACTAGGAAGGTATTTCTCGACATAGTACTGCTAGACAAGTCTTCTTCTCGGGATCATTGTCATCATAATCGTCACTGCTGCTGCTATCTCAACCAATCTCTGACTCTACTCGTCATAGGAAGTTCTACAGAGCCATTCCTTTTTCATACTGGATGTAGGCCCACCACCTGCAGGTCTTCATCATCACTGGCCATACTATGGAATCCTCAGGACTTATTATGTGCGTCACAAAACCTGGCTGCAGCATCCGAGGCTATTACGAGCACACAGCTCTACCTGTAGGATCTCCTAGGATCACATTACATGTGACCCATCACAAAACCTGGCTTAAGCATCCCAGGCTGTTACGAGCACATGGCTCTACCTGTCGGATCTCCCAGGAGCACATTACATGTGATCTCACCACAAAACCTGGCTGAAGCATCTGAGGCCTTTTTCATCCTGTCCAGATCTCCCAGGAGCAAATTACATGTGGTCATGGCAAAACCTGGCTGAAGCATCTGAGGCCTTTTTCATCCTGTCCAGATCTCCCAAGAGCAAATTACATGCCATAGGACAAAACCTCGTAAAAGCATCTGCCAGATATCCCAAGGCACCAAATTACATGCCAGAGGCAAAACCTCGAAAGACTATTTGCAGATCTCCCAGGGCACAAATTACATGTCCTCCCAAGCAAAACCTCGAAAAAGCATTTGCCAGATGTCCTAGGGCACCGAATTACATGCCATAGGCAAAACCTCGAAAGACCATCTGCAAATCTCCCAGGGCACAAATTACATGCTTACCTGCACAACCTGATCCACGGCCACAAAGTATCATCTGATACTCATCAAACATCATCCTGATGTACACATGATCATCCTGATCATCATCACTGCAACATCCTGTTGCATGTCATCGGAGAAGCTCGTCATCCATGATCACCCTGATCATACAATGCATCCATCTGATGCACACCAAGTATCTACCTGATACATATCATCATACATAGTGTATCCACCTGATACATAGATACATGATCCACACAATGTATCCATCACCATACATGATCTACCTGATCATATCTGATACATATCAATATACATGATCTACCTGATCATACAATGTATCCACCTGATACATATACAGATACATGGTCCAAGCATCCAACATGATGCATATACACAATACATACAGATGATCCAACCGATCATATCCAGCATCCAACATGATGCGTACATACATATAAATTATCCAACTGATCATATCCAGCATCCAACATGATGCGTACATACATACAAATGACCCAACTGATCATATCCAGCATCCAACATGATGCGTACATACATACATAAAAATGATCCAACTGATCATATCCATCATCCAACATTATGCGTACACACATACAAAAATGATCCAACTGATCATATCCAAGCAGAAACCAGAACATCATCCTGATGCTCATCTTACAGCGCTTACATCCACAGCCATGTGAAGGATCCTCCTTCCAACATGCTTGGAATGGATTCAACAAATGTGTCCATCACTTCTTCCTCGAAGTTTCCTCGATCTGAAGAACGCCAAGCCTGTCTCTGAAGTACTCGAACTTCACCCTAGCTAGTGGCTTCGTCAACACATTTGCAATCTGCTCGTCCGTCGCAACATACAGGAGCTTCACAGCTCCTCTCTACACCATATCCCTGATATAGTGATATTTGATCTCTATGTGTTTCGACCTGTCATGAAACACTGGATTCTCGGACAGCTTCACACAACTCTGGTTATCACAGAAGATACCAGTAGCATCCAACGAGAGATCAAATAACTCAGACAGTAGCTTCCGTAGCCATACTGCCTCACAGCTGGCTGAACAGGCTACAACATACTCTGCCTCAGCTGTACTCAGTGCTACATAGGACTGCTTCCTGCTAATAAACCAAGAGATGACACCTGATCCCATACTGAAGCAACACCCAGATGTGCTCTTCCTATCTGCAGCACTGCCAGCCCAATCTGAATCAACATAACCCTGTAGGTTAAACTTTTGATTCGCTTCATACTTGATCCCATAATCCACTGTACCCTTCAGGTACCTCAGAACATGCTTTACAGCAATTAGGTGAACACTCCTCCGATCCGTCAGGAACTGGCTCAATGTGTTCACAGCAAAGCAAATGTTTGGTCTCGTGTTCGTCAGGTACATCAAGGACCCAATCATCTAACGATACATGGAGACATCAACCGACCCAGATGAAGCATCACATAGAAGCTTCAGATTCGATGCCATAGGTGTGGCCATGGCCTTGCAATCCATCATCCCAAATCTCTTCAGGATATCCACTGTGTACTTCCCTTGACCAAGGAAGATCCCACCTACACTCTACCACACCTCCATACCTAGGAAATAGTGCATCATTCCCAAATCTTTCATATCAAATTCAGCAGCAAGCTTCCTCTTAGTATCTGCAATCAGTCTGTCATCTCCTATTACAAATAAGTCATCCACATACAGGAGTAGAATCACAGGATTCCCTTCCTCAACCTTGTAGTAAAGGTTGGAATCTGCTTTACTCTTGGTAAAGCCCAAACTAGATAGGAAACTGTCCATCCTACCATACCAGGTTCTAGGAGCTTGCTTCAATCCATACAAGGCTTCCTTCAATCTGCACACATATGACTCCCTGTCATGTATTTCAAAACCAAGTGGTTGTTCCACATATACTTCCTCTTCAACTACACCATTCAAGAAAGCAGTCTTGACATCCATTTGGTGTATTTTCCACCTCATTGCTGCAGCCAGGGCAAGTACTGTTCTGATAGAAGTATACCTGGCTATAGGTGCAAAAGTTTCTTCATAATCTATTCCCTCTTTCTGAGAGAATCCATGAGCTACGAATCTTTCTTTGTATTTCTCCACACTGCCATCTGCAGCATGCTTGATTTTGTAGATCCATTTGGAAGTCACAACAGACTTCTCTTTAGGTCTTGGGACAACATCCCAAACATCATTCTTCATTATTGATTGGTATTCCTCAACCATGGCATCCTTCCATTCTTTCTTTTCCGCTGCTTCTTCATAACTGGAAGGCTCTTGGTTCATAATGTCACAGAGTAAAGCAACATAGCTAGTCTATGATCTGGTTCTCTTCTTTGCTCTGTGTTCTTCTTCTGGAATGCCAAATCTTTCTGCAACATGAATGAGCTCTCTAGCCCATGCAGGTTTCCTCTTGTGAGGGTTATCCTCACGGGGTGGACCTACAGGTTCTTGTGGATCTTCAACTTCACGAACAACTTCTGGAACTGCTTCAGTCATGGTAGTGTCTTGAAATCTTGTTTCCTTAGGTTCTTCATAAACTTCGATGGGTGCCTTCCTTGATTTGATGAATGCTAAGTTTTCATCAAATGTTACATCCCTGCTGACATCAATCTTTTTGAACCCTGGAAAGTATATTCTGTAAGCCTTCGAGATTTCACTGTAACCCACAAAGATACCCTTCTTTCCTGAAGGATCTTGTTTAGTCCTCTTTTCCTTTGGGACATGAGTATATACTGGACAACCAAATATTCTGAGATGACTGACTTCAGGTTTCTTACCAGAAAAGACCTCTTCTGGTGTCTTGTTGTCCAATATCTTGTGGGGTGTTCTGTTCTGCAAATATACAGCTGTTCTAGCTGCTTCTTTCCATAGATGCATAGGTAGATCTTGGTCATGTAGCATTTCCCTTGCTGCTTCCATGATAGTTCTGTTCTTCCTTTCTACAACTCCATTCTGTTGTGGATTATAAGGAGAAATCAACTCCCTCTTAATCCCTGAATCACTACAAAGCTTCTTGAAGTCACTTGAGGTGAATTCTCCACCATTGTCGGATCTGAATGTTTTGATCTTCTTGTCAGTTTGATTCTCCATCAAGGTTTTGAATTCCTTGAATTTATCAAGCACCTCATCTTTGCTCTTCAAGAAATATACCCAAGTCTTCCCGGAGAAGTCATCAATAAATGAGACATAGTAAACATACCCACTTAGGGAACTGGATGACATAGGGCCACATACATCTGAGTGGATGATTTCTAGGATGTCTTTTGCCTTGCTTTCACTGCTTGGGAAAGCCTTCTTAATGTTCTTACCTTTTGCACATACTTTGCAAACACCTTCATGTTTGGTCTTGATTTCAGGAAGACCCTCTACTGCCTTGCTTGCAAGTGGAAGTGCTCTATAGTGCATATGAGCTAGTCTTCTATGCCAAAGTTCACTTGGCTCCATGGATTCATGCACCATGGCATGTTCAGGTTGTCCCTTCAATTTATACAAGCCTCCCTCTTGCTCTCCAATCACTACTGCATCATCTATGGTCTTTCCCTTTGGCCACATTAGGACTTGTCCATCTACAAATGCAACCCTCATACCTTTTGCATCGAATTCAGAGATGGAGAGTAAGTTCTTCTTGAGACCAGGTACATAAAGTACTTCTTTCATCATCAAGGACTTTCCAGAATCTAGGTTGTAGGAGGCTTCACCACTTCCTTTGATTGGGTATTGATAATCATCCCCAAGTTTCACCTTATGGGGTGATTCATGTTCAGAGAGATTCACAAAAGATTCCTTAAACCCAGTCATGTGTTTGGAAGCCCCACTATCAATCAACCAATCATTACAACCACGAGAGATGGTACCTGTGAGAGCAGAGATCAGAACATACTCTTCTTCACTTGATGAGTCATCATTACTATCACTTTCTTCCCTAGCGTTCTTCTTTGGGGGTTCATCATCTTCGGCAGCATGAGCATGAAACCTTCTTTTGATACCCTTCTTCTTCTTGTTGGAGATGTTGTTGTCCTTCTTGTTCTTGGGACAATTTATGGCAATATGTCCTTTCTCATTACAAGTGAAGCATATTCTTCTTTCTTTGAAGTGATGTGAAGATCTCTTGGAGTGAGATGGCTCTTTCTTGGACTTCCCTTTCTTTGTGTGAGCTGTGAGAGCTTGATCTTCATTCCCCATCTTTTCTTCTCGTGCCACAAGCCTTGCTTCTTCTTGTGAGCATTCTTCCCGTAGTCTACTGAAGGAGATCAACTTCTTCCTTGCACAAATTCCTTGGATAAAGGAATCCCATGACCTGGGTAGGCCATTTAGAGTGGTCATCACCACTTCACCATTCTCCAACATTTCATCCACTGCTTCTAGTTGTTCCTTGATCTAGGAGACCCTTGAAAAATAAGATTAAACGGTTTCTCCATTCTAAAGCTTTACTCCTTTCAATTGGTTCCACACGGTCATCTTCTGATTTATGTTCTTCCCTTCAAACGACTTGGTCAAAGAGTCAAACATCTCCTTGGGTGTCTTAAGAGACGACACATGGGATATGAGATGGTCTTTGATAGAATCAACAATGATTCTCTTTGCCTTGACCAAGTTCTTCTTGTGCAATTCCTTGGCCTCTTCATCCTCTGGGGTAGGGATGTCTTCTTTCACATATGAGTCCAACTCATTTTCTTCCAGGATTAACCCAATCCTATACTTCCAGGCTCGGAAGTTATCAGCCCCTTCAAGCTTATCCTCAAGCTTGGTGTGGAGAGACATCTTAAAGAGTACTTCAAATGGAAATAGAAAGGATTTAGATCTTACCACTTGAAGTGCTGAAAACTGGATCTGGTCCCGGATTAGGGTTTGTCAAAGAAACCCTAAAAATTCAAAATGTGAATTTCAAATTTTTGAAAGAATAGAAAGATGCGCCTTGGTGAGCTGATCAGCCTGGTACATTCAGAATTTGAGATCAACAAAGTCTTACCCTTCAAAATTGTCTTTTTGTCCTCCCGGGTTCACTAAGGAGAGCCCTGAATTAGGGTTTGAGTTTACCGGAGATCTACCCAGCCAAAAATCTCGATCCAAAGCTCTAAACTTCGATTTTTGCAAGGAGCTTCCAGCTGTGTTCAGATTCCAGAAATTCCTATTTTTGTGGAAACCCTAATGTTTAGGGCCAAATCTGAAAAATGCTCGGAATCGAGTTCTGATTGGACAGATAGATGCGCCTTGATGAGTAGAGTCAATCTACTATACTTATTTTCAAAAATTTGTGGAGAGAAACCCAATAAACAAGGAACTCAAGCTTCCGTCACTGCAAAATGTCTTCTTCTCAGGTTAGCTCTGATACCATGTTAAATTTTGAGCATTAATTCACAATACTCTAGGATCTTTTCCGAGAGAATAACATCTACAGTATATCAATGCATGACAATCACAATATGACAAGCATCACAAGAATCAAAAGCATAAAGGAAAGAGACACGGAGTTTCCGTGGGGAAAACCCTAAGGTGAAAAACCCCACAACTTCCTCAGAGATAGAGAGAGCAATGGCTCAACCAAAGTACAACCAAATAACACTGAGATAGTCTCCTAATAGCAGATGATCCTCCTCCTCACTAGTGCGCCACTTTTCAAGTGAGAGTGAGTTACTTTTCCGAGTGAGTAAAATAGAGATCTCCGATCTCTATTTATACTAACCTTTTTTCCCAGTGACCTTACGGGGCCGACTTGTCTATCTAGATACATCCACATTATATTATATATAATTCAGGGCCGACCCCACATGGTGGTCTAATAACCCATCAGCAAGTACACACACTTGCGACACTTGTCAATCAACATGAAGACACTTCCTTATAGATGAATAACACATCTCTTATAAGGGTACAATAAATATATATAAAATACACAGACGAAATACATTCCGAAGTTACATATACATCAACATGGATTTCCTTCCTCAACCTTGTAGTAAAGGTTGGAATCTGCTTTACTCTTATTAAAGCCCAAACTGGATAGAAAGCTGTCTAGCCTACCATACCAAGTTCTGCATGTATATGACTCCCTGTCTTGTGTCTCAAAACCAAGTGGCTGCTCCACATACACTTCTTCTTCCACTACACCATTCAAGAAAGCTATTTTGAAATCCATCTGGTGTATCTTCCATTTCATCACTACAGCCAGAGCAAGTACGGATCTAATGGAAGTGTATCTGGCTACAGGAGCAAAAGTCTCTATGCTACCAATTGCATCATGCTTGATCTTGTAGATCCTCTTGGAATTCACTTACAGACTCCCCTTCAGGTCTTGGGACTACATCCCAAACATCTTCATGATCGAACGGTACTCCTCGATCATGGCATTCTTCCCAAATCCTGGGAACTTCAATATCTTCAATATTTTCAATAGATAACTTTGTTGCTGAACAAATGTTGTAGTCCTTCTTTTGTAGGTGATGGTATACGATCTTTCCTACACAACAAGTTAAATTGCATGATTAGAAAACATCTCATAGTTTTAGAAAAAATTCTTACACATAAATAAATATGTCATATAGTCATGTAATTATCTTAGCCAATGCTTCAATACAACATTTATCCATATCCCCTAACTTTATAGATGCCTTCCAATCTCTACCAAAACATTGTTAAGAATGTGCACAACTCCCAATATGTTAGCAAAGAGGTTTCATTCTAGATAAGTACCAATGGAATGTTGTATAGTGCCATAGGCCACTTACCCATCATATTAGTAGTATAATGTTCATCAATGCAACTATTCTAATATGCATAATACACCACCTAATTCTAGGAACATGAGTATATACATTATTGAATAGTATTATTTAAACAATAAAATATGCAAGGAATGATAATTCAAATGCTTATCTTTGTTTGTTTGTTGGGTTGAATCCTTCTCAGTCTTTGCTTCTTTTCTACAACTCCATTCTGATGTGGATTGTGAGAAGTGGTCAACTCGCTCTGAATATCTGCATCCTTGCAGAAACTACTAAAGTGTCCTCCTTCTTGATCTTTGCTTCCTTGCAGGAACAACTGGAGTGTGCTCCCTCTTGATCTTTGCTTCCTTGCAGGAACAACTAGAGTGTGCTCCCTCTTGATCTTTGCTTCCTTCCAGGAACAACTAGAGTGTGCTCCCTCTTGATCTTTGCTTCCTGGATTACATGTCCTTGAACTTATATCCATCACTGGATTGGTATGTTAGCTAGTTATGTCTAACATACCCACATGGTGTTTTCTTGTTCTCTTCAATGACTTGTGCTAGCAACCTGCATATCTCATAGGTTAACCATTATAGAACCAAGTTATACATACCTTGCAAATAGATCTTCTAAGTGATTCATGACAATGGATGAATCTTTGTCCTCATGTCATCATGATCATATGTTCTTGAACTATAACATGATTTGTCTTTCTTGGTGTACCTTTCATGTTAGCGGACAACATAAAACTCATACAACACCATAATGCATTAGTATAATCATAAGTGTCAACACCCTAATCAATGAATATCTTCTATCACGCATTCATAATTTTAATAAGATGATACAATAAGTCTAAATTTAATCAAGATCGTACTAACTGTCATAACATGAAGACAAACATACCATAAACTTAATCATGAACAAATCTCGAAACATACCTGGATGAGTCATACATGTCGAGATTGCTTGTAATCTTCTTATGTAAGGCCTTAGCCTCATCTCCCTCTGAAACAGGAACTTCTTCACTTATGTAGGTGACCAATCCATTCTCTTCAAGGATTAACCCAATCCACTTGATTTGTAGGAACTGGATCTGGAGCTGGATTAGGGTTTGTTAGAGAAACCCTAAAAATTCAAACTTTGAATTTCAAACTTCCGAAAGGATAGAAATATGCGCCTTGATGAGATGATCAAGCTGGTATACTCATAATTTGAAAACTGCAAAGTTTCACCCCTCAAATTTGCCTTTGAAACTTCCAGATTCACTAGACATGACCCCGAACTAGGGTATGATAAAGCCCATCCATCTGCCCAATCAAAAGGTTTGATCCAAAGCTCTAAGATTTTATTTTTCTAAGAAGCTTTTAGCCATGGTCACAGATTTAAAAAATTCCCATTTTTGCAGAAGCCTTAATTTTCCACTTTTTCGATCAAAGTCCCGAACTAGGGTCTGATCAAGCTCGACCTTTTTCCCAACAAAAAATATGATCTTGGTCTCTAAATTTCGATTTTGATTAGTAGCATTCAGCCATGGTCTCCAGTTACAAAAATTCCATCTTTCTCCGAAACCCTAAATTCTGGAAGCTATGAATGAAGGTGCTAAAAAATAATTATGTTTTGACAGAAATATGTACCTTATTGTTTCTTGTGTAACTCTGAATTTTTTTATCCATGGGGTCTAAAAACGTGTCTTGTGATAGCCCAAATCGTCATCTTTCCAACCCCACAGGTCTGACCTTAAATGGATTCTCTGAGAGAGAGTTATGCCAAGTGTCACAACGTGACCTGTTTATGGGATAAAATAGAAGAGCAAACTTGTACAGCATGCCACATGTCACTGGTAGTTTCAGCCTCTGAAAAAGTTACTTGGAAAAGTACAGTCCGTGCACTACCTATCACTTTTTACGAAATTTCATTTGGAGCTTCCGAGCCCAAGTTATGACCTTTTTTCCAAGGTCACCTGTTTATGATTGAGATCTGGAAGAGGCAGAAACCCTATATTGTACAGATCATAAATCACAAAGTACAAAAAATTAGAGGTTTTCCTTTGGATGCAAGGTACATGGGGATATTAGCTTCTCCCTGTATGATTTTAAGACACTGAAACCTTTCCTAAATTTATTTATAGCGAAAGTGCTACGATGACTGGTTTTTTCTATATCAAGCCCTAGCTTCGCAATTGCAACAAGTGTCATACATGCCATACCATGCCTTCTTTCAGGCTAGCTCTGATACCATGTTAAATTTTCATAATTTACTTCAATCTGATCTAGGATCTTAACTGATATAACAACATGTACAACATATCAATCATGGACACAATAATGCAAGCACACAAGAGACATATAGTTTACTTGGGGAAAACCATAAAGGTGAAAAACCCCAATAAATTCCTCATAGATAGATATAGAAATGATACAACCAAGCCTAAGAGATAGACATCTCCTAGAAGCAGCTTCTCCTCCTCCACAAGTGCACTACTCTCCCAAGAGTGTGTGAGAGAATAGAATGATAAAATAGAGTGCCTCCCGCACTCTATTTATACTTGACTTGACTTGCTTAATAACCTTTACTAGGTCGGCCTTAACTTAACCACATAACATAATGCTGACTGGGCCGACACCCAATAGGGTGGTCTAATAACCCTTTGATCCACATGGTCGACCCCCAATAGGGTGGTCTAATAACCCTTCGACCCACATGACTTATACAGGGCTGACCCCAACAAGGTGGTCTAATAACCCATCAAGTATAAGTTACGACACTTGCAATATAAATGACGACACTTCCGTATAGATGAATAATAACATCTATATAGGAATACAAACACTTCCGTATAGAGGAATAATACCATCTCTATAGGAACAATATACATATATGAAATACATTCCGAAGTTACATATACATCAACATTAAGATCGAATGTGATGAGAACAAATCCAAAGGTATGAGGATGATCCTCGAACCTGCGATTCAAATCAACTAAGGTAGGATCAAATCCATGAATGTGTAGATAGTCTTTTGTTTTCTCCTTTGAACCATCATAGGTGAGATTATGCCCAAAAGAACCATCACATGATAGTGATTGCTTGGAATCCAAATCAGATCCAAGACTTGAAAAATGGTTTCTTGAGATCTCCTTTGAACCATTAGAGGTGAGATCAAAACCATGAAATGCATGAAAAATTATCCCAAGTGAATGGAAATGGCCTACATCTTCAATAAACTTCTGAGAGCATTTAAAAATGATCTTATAGTAGTACATAAGAGGTGAGTGATCAAGGAGAGAGAATGCATTACCTCCAATTGTTGATTTAACCTACGAAACATTCATGAGATCATCATTATGCAAACCAATAGAATCTTGTGCAAGAGAGGATTTAAGAACCTCTGCAGTTTCTATAGTGTGAGCTGGCACAGAATTCGAAATAGAAGATTTTGAGAGCATGAGTGTAGAATATGCAAGTTCTTCTTCTTTGTGGATAACTTCATTATGAGATATGTCTGATATTGATTCATGATCAGAGAGACCATCAAGGAGGGTGAATGCATCACTGGGCTTGCTCTCAAAATGGTTTGGACCGATCCCTTCATTCTTTTTTCCAAATATTTCATCTAGATGGGCTCATAGCACTTTTGGAGATTTGGCATAAAGGAAGTGGGTTACCATGCATTAAGACATAGCAGACATCATTGCTGCATAGGCTCTGTCACCTTCATTTAACCAATCATTCTCTTCTTTAGAGGATTCGAACTCTCTTTCAAAACAATAATCAAAGAGACCATGTCTCTTAAAATGTGCTATCTTCTGTGGTTTCTACTCATCATAGTTGAATGGAGAAAGAGCAGGAATTCCTTCTAGATTCATGGAAGTTGTTTCAGAAGAACTACAAAAAAAAATAGAAAATATCTGCAACTGCTACTGCTGCAAAACTGCAGAAAACTGCAGCAACTGCTACAACTGCTACTGCACTTGAAATCTTGATAATAACCTGCAAAAAAATCTTAGGAATGGAGATAGACAATACTCTCAACAGGCTCTGATACCATGTTAAAACATTCATAGTAGATCTAAGAGCTGATTTATACCTCAGAAGAAAGATTATGATTAAGATTAAGCAAGAAAATAGAAGAAGAGCAGTCAATGTAGTGTAAAGGAGCAACATAATTATGATACCGTAGAACTCAGATAGAAGAAAAATAACATCACACACTAATTCATTAATCATAATATGAACAATAAATAATACAATTGTGGAGAGGATTCGAATGCCAAGGTGGAAATTTGAATTAGCTTGCATGCACTGATCATTTAGATCAGCGGAGTGTCATCACAGAACAACTAGGAGTCCTCATCATCATCAGTGGATTCATCAATGCACAAGTAATGTTCAACCAGATGTTAAATTGAGTCTAACTGATTCTACCTGAATGTGGTAGGTGTAGCAGGCACATGAAAGCACTAATGTAGTGAAGGTGTAACATACCCTTTTAGCTGGAAAACATTTTGTGTTAGCAAACATTATTATAACTTTTATTGTAAAGTTTCATGTTGGACAGGTGTCCAAGGATGACTGTAATTTGCACAATATATTATTATTAAATAAACAAAATAGGAGACAAAAACCTAAGATGACTGTTGAAAGAGTGGTTACTGATCCACTAGGTGGAATGGAATCTAGGGTAGAAGGAAATGGACAAGTGGAAACATCATGATGCAACTAACTAGCTGTTGGTATGGGACAACTCCCTTGAAATGTGGTCATAGTGCCCTAAAAGATGGTACTAGATCTTGAGGCTCATTTATTCCAAACTGGCCACTAAAATACCTAGGCAGTCTATATAATAGCTATCAAATATTGATCTGAGTTTCATCACTTTTCCTGACGAGGAAATTTACCTTGGGGTTTTGTTGTGTTTGCACCCAAGAGATTTGATGAGGGGATATCCTATGTTGTTGATCATGTTGTGAGTCTGCCAAAATCTTATTGAGTTCAGGAGGTTGATGCTGAGTGGAGAAGGTATTTTATTTCAGGAGGTTGATGTTGAGTGGAGAAGGCATTTTTGAGTGCCTTGCTTCTACACAGATTCCACCCACTTATTGGATCAGTAATCAGGCTCGGGGGTTCACTAGAAGTCAGCAGTTGAGCTGCTTCTTCTGAAGCAGGTTGGGAGGAACATGCCTCCTTGGGTGTTTGTCGGCCCTATCATCTTTTACAGGTTCTATTGTCTTATCTATTTTTATTTTTAAAGTTCTGTTATCTACTAGTTTTTACTGTTTACTTCATAAATTTTATTTTAGTTTTCCTGAATAATTTTATAATTTTGTATAAATCAAAATGATTGAATAAAACAGTCTCTGCATTTTTCCCCATGCAAAAAGGAACATCATCGTACTCTAGTACAGAGATAGATTAAGGTAGATAGATATGATAGGCAAAATTGCCAAGATGATAGAAGTACCATTCTGTATATTTAGTTAATTTATCTACTGATAACAGTTAGTATTATTTATGCATTCCTTTACATTACTATTTTTATTTCCATATTTTACTTCATCAAATAGAAATTCATTGTCTTAAAATATTTTCACTGTTCTTTATAATTATTATTGAGATCATTGTTGAAAATAGACTTTATAAATGATTGCTTAATCTCATCATAACAGGACTGATATATCATTTCGAGTTTCAAGTTAGGGTTTATAGATTTCCATTTATTTTCTTCTCAAGCTTACTGTAACTACTGTTATTTCCATTATTGTACACATAGAATAGATACACAAACGAAAGTCTCTTATCACAAACCTAGGGTTACATATTTCACATGTTTCCTATAGCCATAAATTAAAACACACAAATGCAAATTTTCTACAGAGTCGAGCTACTTAAATGAGCTCTCTGTCATTTCATTATTTTTACTAACAATAGACAAACCAAACATATTTTATCAAAATCATTACTGTAGGTCGAATAGATAGATTTCAAACATCATCTCCAAGGTTTAAGAGATTATATGACTGTAGGAGCAAAGTCAAGCAGAAAACACAAACTCTAGTTGATGCTGAAACATATCAACGATCATCATCATTCCATACATTCTAAGCATAGCCAAAACCCTAAATCTTGACAAGTTTATAGATCGATTACATAAACATTCACACATTCAATGAAGCTGCTTAGAGGCCGAAGCCTATCAATGATTACAATACATAACCATTGATTAAATAACAGTAGCAACATTTTTCATTATACACTTAGCATACAATTCTTTTCCCAAATGTTTAAACATTTTCATGAGTTCATGTTAAGATTTAATATGCTAAGATAGAAAATAGCAGCATTACATTCCATTTCACAATAATAGCATATGCAGGATCACTGAAGAAACAACAAGCACAACATAAACACAAGAGACACATATTTATCCTAAGAAACCCTCATGGGGTAGAAAACCTAGCAAAGCTTCCTCAATATAGATGACCAGCAAATACAAAAGATGTAACCCTGAGCATAAGCTCCTCCTTCTCCATAGCAGACCTCTCTCTCATAAGTGTGCCACTCTCAAGTGAGTGAGTGTGTGTCAAATGAGGAATACACCTCCTCTATTTATACACTACTCCGACTTGTCTTTTACACAAATCATGTAGGCTCGTATTTAACCATTGGGTTAAATACCCCATTACAACTAACTGGGCCGACCCCACTAGGGTGGTCTAACAACCCTTTGACCCACATAACACATACAGGGCCGACCCCCAATAGGGAATTCTAATAACCCAAGTTACCACATTCCGACGGAGGAATAAACATCTCCAGATATACAATAAGATCTTCACGGAGGAATGAAACATCTCCAAAGTAATAAAGTATAAATATAATATTCTCAGAAGTTACAATATCTCAACACTCCCCCTTAACGAGAAGGATATTATAACAACATCTGCAGGAGCAAGGAGTCATCAACATGATACATCTATAAATCATTGGAAGCTTTCTCAACATCATCAGTAACTCAACCAGTTACTGGAACATCTTCAATATTGGAACATCAGCATCTTCAGTACTGAGTCCTTATCTTCTGCAGCACTCAAACAGCTAGAGCAACATCAACATCTGAATCCTCACGATCGTCAGCATTGTCATCACACAATCATCAGCATCGTCATCACACGATCATCAGCATCATCATCACACAATCATCAACATCGTCATCTAGATCAACATGATCAGCATCGTCACATCATCTCGATCTACAACATCTGGTTCACCACAATCTATAGCATCTGGTTCATCATGATCTACAACATCTGGATCATCTCAATCTACATGATCATCATCATCGTCATCTAGATCAACACAATCAACAGCATCGTCATCTAGATCAACACGATCAGCAACATCGTCATCTAGATCAATACGATCAGCAACATCATCATCTAGATCAATACGATCAGCAGCATCGTCATCTAGATCAACAGTATTAGTATCCACACCAATACAAGTATACACAACATCAATACAAGTATCCACACAATACAAGTATACACATCATCAATACAAGTATCCACACAATACAAGTATACACATCATCAATACAAGTATCCACACAATACAAGTATACACATCATCAATACAAGTATTCACATAATAGAAGCATACCCTGCAACACACACGATCATATTACAGGATGATCAATCCTGCTCTCTTTAGGACATATGTCCATGGATGATGCAATCCTGTCATGTACCTTTTGAACCGAGGTCCAAGGATGATCCAGTCCTACCATGTACCTTTTGAACTGAGGTCCAGGGATGATCTAATCCTATCATGTACCTTTTGAACCGAGGTCTAGGGACGATCTAGTCCTATCATGTACCTTTTGAACCGAGGTCCAGGGATGATACAGTCCTATCATTCAATTCTCGGAGACCTCATGTCTACGGCTCAATTCAAAAGACCAAAGTTCGAGGACGATCCAGTCCCCTTACCTATTCATTCAGGATTTTATTCTCCGAGACATCCTGTCTATGGCTCAATTCATAGGACCAAAGTCCGAGGACGATCCAATCCCCTTACCTGTTCATTTAGGATTTTATTCTCGGAGACATATTCTCTATGGCTAAATTCATAGGACCAAAGTCCGAGGACGATCCAATCCCCTTACCTGTTCATTCAGGATTTTATTCTCGGAGACATCTTGTCTACGGCTCAATTCATAGCACCAAAGTCCGAGGACGATCCAATCCCCTTACCTGTTTATTCAGGATTTTATTCTCGGAGACATCTTGTCTACGGCTCAATTCATAGGACCAAAGTCCGAGGATGATCCAATCCCCTTACCTGTTCATTCAGGATTTTATTCTCAGAGACATCTTGTCTATGGCTCAATTCATAGGACCCAATTCCGAGGACGATCCAATCCCCTTACCTGTTCATTTAGGATTTTATTCTCGGATACAACTATCTACGAATATTTTTAGAACATGTGTTCAAGGATGATGAAATCCCTCTCCTTTCTCGGAGACATATGTCTATGGATCCTTTTAGAACATGCGTTCAAGGATGATGCAATCCTTTTGTCAACTTAAACCCTGTCTAAGGACCATCCACCAACCTCTCTGTTGGCATCACCAATATAGGTAACCACATCATCGACCTCTCTGTCAATGCAGGCAATCTCATCATAAGTGATCACATCACTCCCCCTTTCGAGGAGGGTCCTTCTGAACTATATTAAGCTTGTCTCGGAAAACTTTACTTGAGGTAGAGGTTTGGTTAGTACATCGGCAACTTGTTCACTTGAGGTAGAGGTTTGGTTAGTACATCGGATCGGTAGAAGTTTGGTTAGTACATTGGTGACTTGTTACAAATTCAAACTTTTAGTTCCTTTTTGCACCATATATTGGAACACTAGATTCTCTTCCATCTTGTTACAACTCTGTTTGTCACATAGGATCATAGTTGGGTCTATCTCTAAGTCAAACAATCCTAAAGCCATACTGCTTCATAACTTAGCAGAGCAAGCAGCCATATATTCTTCTTGTCCTAAGAGCCACACTAGACTGCTTCCTTCTAAACCACAAGATCATGGTTGATCCCAGACAATAACATCTTCTTGATGTGCTCTTCCTGTCTGAAACACTTTCTGCTCAATCAACATCTGTGTAGCCATCTGAAGTCATGATCTCTAAGATAGCATAGATCAAAGTCTATCGTATCCTTTAGGTACCTGATCACATGCTTTGCAACTAATAGGTGAACACATCTAGTTTCCACTAGATACTGACTCAAGGTATTCACATCAAAGCATATATCTGACCTAGTATTTATTAGATACATCAGTGACCCAATAATTTGTCTATACAGAGTTATATCCACTAACTCTGAATAGTCATTTGCTAACAGCTTCAAGTTGAAATCCATGAGAGTGACCATTCCAACACATCAATTCCTTTTAATATTTATCGGCATATTTTCCCTTGTTGAGAAAGATTCCTTCTGAGCCTTTCCATACTTCCAGACCTAGGAAGTATTGCATCAATCTGAGATCTTTCATTTTCATTTATGTTTCTCATTCCTTGTCAGAAAGAGATCATCCTCATACAATAATGGTATGATAGGTTCATCATCCACAACCTTAAGGGAAAGGTTAGGATTAGCTTTACTTCTGGTAAAGCCCAAGCTTTGTCAAGAAGCTGTCAATTATGATTCATTCACACTCTGCATTGAATGATCTTATGCATATCTATCTGTGCCATCTCTTGTTAGATGGGTCTACTGATATGAGCCTCAATATTATTCGAACTCTGTGGTGAGTTCCTTCTTGCATCCATGTCATCTGTGTATAGAATCCATATTCAACCTTGTAGCAAAGGTTGAGATCCACATCACCCATGATGATCATTAAGCTCATCAATTGACTACCAATCCTGGGTACCCATACAGAACCTGATTCACACTTCTTCTTTAATTACACCATTAAGAGAATGGTCTTATCTATCCACTTGGAGCAAACATCTTGTTATGATTCTCTTCCTCTTTCTAAGAGAATCTTCTAGCCATGAGCCTTCTATATTTTGTTTGATTTGTAAATCTTCTTGTTGAACATCCATCACTTGTTCGGTGTTCATCATTCTTCATGATCTTTCCTACAAATCAAAATTAAGTACATGATTAGTAATATTTCATAATCATGAAATCATGATAACCTATTATGCATACATATATCATTTACATAGTTATGCAACTACCTTGACCAATACTTTGGAACAACACTTTTCCATATCCTGTATGCATACAGTGGCTATCTAGATGCCTTCCATCTCTACCAGAACATACTATCGAGAGTGTGCACAGCTCTCAACATGTCAGCAAAGAGGTTTCATTCTAGACAAGCAACAATGGAATGTTTGTCCAACTTACTAATCATATGCATATTAGTAGTATACTGTTTGAATGCTCTATGAATGTTTACACTCAGCATGATATATTATAGGAATACAAATATGCATACAACCTATTACAGACAATATCATTTACTATTTCAAATAACAACTTAAATACTTATCTTTTATGTTTGTGTGGTTGCCTCCCGCTTGATCTTCTATATGTCTTTTGAACTTCTATTCATTCTGTACCACTGTGCATGCTCAAGTGTCATCCTCATGATCTCATACACAAATATACATTCATTAGTATATTTCAATGTTATCAAAACATTATAGTTCTAAATAATCTTGAATATGTATAGTCATGATTAAGTATAATATTCAAGGTTTCAGGGAAGTCTTCTTTTACTCATACATATTCTTGTTTGATCTGGTTAGTTAAATCATCAACCAATATAAGAGACATAATATGCATAAACCCTTGATTACTAACTTTATGAATAAGCATGACCAATCATACCAGGTATACTTATATAAGGGATCCTAACACAAGGTAAGATTCTAACATGACATAGGAAAACATACCTTGATTAGTATACCTGCTTAGTTATGTCTAACATACCTAATCAATATCTTCTTTGTTCTCTTCAATGATTTAGATATCCTATGCTGGAACCTGCATATCTCATAGGTTAAGCATAATAGAACAAAATCATACATACCTTGTAAGTAGAACTTCTATGTGATCAAAGATTGTGGATGAGTCTTTGTCTTCATGTTATCATGGTCATGGAACTTGATTTGTCTTTTGTGATGTACCTGTATCTTGTTAGCATACAACATCAACCTCATACAATACCACAGTGCATTAGTACAATCATATAGCCCTAAACAATGAATGTCTTCTATCATTCACATCCATTCATACTGTTACTAGGGTGATAAGACAATTCTAACATTAATCGAGATTGTATTGACCTAAATAATATGAGGACAAACATATTATGAACTTAATCAAGAATCAGATTTCACGACATACCTGTATCTCCTTAAGTCATACCCGTCGAGACTTCTTGTAGTCTTCTTATGTAAGGCCTTAGCCTCAACTCCCCCTAAAACTTGATCTGGAGCTTGATTAGGGTTTGTTAGATAAACCCTAAAAATTCAATCTTTGACTTTCACACTTCTGAATGGATGGAAGGATGTGTCTTGCTGAGCTGATCAAACTAGCATACTTCAATTTTGAAATCTCCAAAATTTGAACCCTCAAAATTGCCTTCGAAACTTCTGGATCTTCTGGACAGGATCCCTAACTAGGGTTTGATGAAGCCCACCCTTCTGCCCAATCAAAAGGTTTGATCCAAGGCTCTAAACTCTTATTTTCTGAGGAGCTTCTAGCCGTGGTTACAGACTTCAAAAATTCCAACTTTTGCTGAAGCCCTAATTTTCCATCTTTCTGATCAAAATCCCGAACTGGGGTTTGATCAAGCCCGGTCTTCTACCCAACCAAAAAATTTGATCTTGGTCTCTAAATTTCAATTTTCCTGAGTAGCATTCAGCCGTGGATTCCGATTCCAAAAATTCTAACTTTCTTCAAAACTCTAAATTCCAGAAGCCATGAATGAAGGTGCTCCAAAAATAATTATGTTTTGACAAAAATATCTACCTGATTGTTTCTGCTATAACTCCGCACTTTTCGCTCCACAAGGTCTAAAAACGTTTTCTGTGGTAGCATGACCTGTCATATTTCCATCCCAATAGGTCTGACCTCAATTGGATTTTCTGAGAGAGAGTTATGCCAAGTGTTGCAACGTGACCTGTTTATGGGATAAAACAAGAGAGTGAATGTGTAAGGCGTTCCACATGTCACTAGCTCAACTTAGGCCTCTGAAAACGTTTCCTGAGATAGTACAGTCTGTGTACTACCTGTCACTTTTTACGAAATTTCATTTGGAGCTTCCTATCCCAATTTATGACCTTTTTTCCAAGGTCACCTGATTTTGACTGAGATCTGGAAGAGGCAGAAACCCTAACTTGTACTGATCATAACTCACAAAGTACAACGAATCCGAGGGTGTCCTTTGGAAAAAAGGTACCTGGGGATGTTATATACGACTTGCAAACTTTTCATATCCTGAACCTTCGCAGAAATGGATTTATAGCGAAAGTTCCACGATGACTGGTTTTTGCTATGTAAAACCCAAACCTTCAAATTGTCGCAAGTGAAGCAAGTGTCGTAAGTGCCATACATTGCCTTCCTTTAGGTTAGCTCGAATACCATGTTAATATTTAATATTCTAAGACAGAAAATAGCAGCATTACATTCCATTTCACAATAATAGCATATGTAGGATCACTGAAGAAACAACAAGCACAACATAAACACAAGAGACACAGATTTATCCTGGGAAACCCTCATGGGGTAGAAAACCCAGCAAAGCTTCCTCAATATAGATGACCAGCAAATACAAAAGATGTAACCCTAATCATAAGCTCCTCCTTCTCCATAGCAGACCTCTCTCTCATAAGTGTGCCACTCTCAAGTGAGTGAGTGTGTGTCAAATGAGGAATACACCTCCTCTATTTATACACTACTCCGACTTGTCTTTTACACAAATCATGTAGGCTCGTTTTTAACCATTGGGTTAAATACCCCATTACAACTAATTAGGCCGACCCCACTAGAGTGGTCTAACAACCCTTTGACCCACATAACACATACAGGGCCGACCCCCACTAGGGAAGTCTAATAACCCAAGTTACCACATTCTGACGGAGGAATAAACATCTCCGGATATAAAATAAGATCTTCACGGAGGAATGAAACATCTCCGGAATAATAAAGTATAAATATAATATTCTTAGAAGTTACAATATCTCAACAGTTCACAGTCCCTAGAGAAATGAAAGCAACAAGCGTTATTCAAACCTAGTTGCACAACCATTTTCCTTTTACATTAAATTCAAAAGCATAGGTATGATCAAATATAAACTCTTTCCATTTTATGAATCGACGAGTGACAGGTTTCGTTCATGGGCCAAGCCCCAAAACAATGAACACAAAATAGTCATGACAACATAGTTTGCAAAAGATCTTTTATATTATCAACTCAAAAGAGTCTGAAACCCTATTTTTAAATGAAGGAACATTGCTCAGTTCAAAACCCAAAATCCAAACCCTGTACATTAATATATCAACTATTACATCAACTCTGCAAAACCAAAAAGTATCCTAACACAGACTTCAAACCACGATTTCTAGAACATGTGATACAACTTCAATGTTTGCCACGAATCTGCCAGGAGAACCTACGAGGGTTTGCCACCGGGGCTTACCAATTTTATTCGCATGGTATCCATTGCCATCAAACCCAGCACTGTGAATATAGAACGATGGCAGTACCTGCACATGAATTGCAAGGAGTCAATAATGAGTTGAAATAAACATTGATAAACCAAAACGTAATATATAAACTTTGAACGAGATGACTTACCTTGCATTTAATAGTCAAATGGAATGCTCTGGATTCCAAATCCTTCAACCAATGCAACAAAGGTGTCATGCAACTGAACCATAACCAAGCTCGGAGTCAAAATCCTTACCACTAACCTAAAAACTGTCACCGGACGAAAGCCACAGGGCTTCATCGTTACACACTCAGTAAACTCAAGCACTTATACAATGGTTTCACATTAAAATTATAGAGAATGGAGGCACGGTACCATCCACAACCACCCAGGGTCGAGCCCTATAAACCAGCAGCCTGTCGGCCTCTTCCCCAAATGAAAAACACAAAATGAATGCGTGAAGGAAACAATAAACACTATGGCAAGATTTTCTTAGGGTTTTACACATCTCAACGATCGAGACAGGAGATCAACGATCAAGAATGAGCCAGCAAGCCACGATATTACCAAGGCATAGATACGACCAAACAACAATCAATAACCTCATTTAATAACAGCATAGTCGGATGTTATATCACCCAGGGATGAGCTTACAGCTCGGTGAAGCATCACCATTTCTTACCACTATTATCATGTGGAGCCAGAACATGTAGGTGCCAACTTAGCAACCACTAACATCATACAGGATCAAATTTAATGTTGAAATCTCATGTAGAAATCTGTCAGACCCTCGACTACAACGACAATAAATACATATCAGCATCGAGTTATGGTGACATCGAAATTGTCGGGATGGTATCACTGCTATACAACTGTAAAAACAACCGTGATGTAAGTCATCAAACCATAAAATATATATATCGATACCATAACACAAACAAGGCATAGTCCCAACCTTAAACATTATCACGACATTTCATTCATGCTAAGAGTATTAACTTTGTTCTAAGTTCACATAGCATATATGCATTGCACATTCGATCCATAGGGTTTACATATAATATTTCAACAATGTTATTCGCATAGTTTCCATATGTCATCAAAACAAAGGAATCGATATATTCTTATATATCAAGCATGTATTAGAAAAACAATACAATGCCATAGTATTGTAGGAACTACAACAAAGTTTAACATTCAACTCATGTATTTAAGCAACATGCATTATGTTTATAATAGCTAGGTCACATTATGATCATAATAGCTAGGTCACTTTGCATAAGGTTAGTGTAATGAAAACATAACCCTCACACTATTTAGAAAGCTAGGATTTGACACCAATCCTATGTGTCGCATGCAATTATGTCTAGTAGCATCTTGTTTATGAGATGATATAAGAGAACATCATCACTTTAGCATTTCAAGACTTATTTACATTGCAGCTATCATTTCCAGGAGATTCACTTAATTCTAATGGTGACACTATCTTCTCGGGGTCATTCATAAGATCAAACTTGTCACATTTTCAGACTGATAAACTAAGATGTATTACCACTGATCCTACCAACAGATACAACGAGTATAGTGTATAATATTGCTAGCAACACATACAAATATTACCACAAAGACGATACAAGTTGACGAAGTTAAACCGAAGTTACATACCATCAACATCTTCATGCACGACTGATTATACAATTATCTTAAACATAGAGACGACAAGCTGAAGTTTATAACTTGTCTTGTAAAAACTGGAATTACTCTATTACCTTACCTGCAGATCTACGAAAGGAAGAATCCAATGCTTTAGCTTTCAAAGCTAAGTAAACCCAAGGGCACCCGGTAGGAACCCCTCCAGAAGTATGCAAACAAATTCATCAGTATTGTTACCAGATCTTTACACATGACGAAATAAACATTGTTTTGTCGCATCTCATTTACAACCAAGTATCTTTTATGTTTAAAAATAAATATGACAATTTTATGAAGCAGTTATCATCTATTAGTTAATTAATTATCATTCCGCAGATAGCAATTATCTTATAAAATAGGCTATATCAAAAAAAAAATTATTTTGCGATTTTTGGGATGTTATAGAAGGAGGCTCATTGGAGGGCGCATGATGAGCTAACTGGAGTCAGAATAGGCATTCTAGTCTCACTAGAGGTCCATTAGAGTGATTCAGCTAGTTAACAAGTCAATCAATCCTCAAATCAAGGAGAGATCCACAAATAACTCAACTAACTCAAGTGTAACTGAGTGGTAGGTGAAGAAGAGCACCTTTCACATGTGGTAGGTGAAAGTAGGGCACACTAAGCACTAGGAGGGATAGAAATGATCAGAAAGAAGCTCTCAGGGCTACCAGAATGGGGACTAGGTGCTGGGACTGATGACTGGGATGCATGCAATTACATGATTGCATGCAATTGCATGATTGCATGCAATTTCATGCCTTCATGCAATTGCATGCCTGCATGCAATTGCATGACTGCATGCAAAAATGCATGCATGACTGAAATGCAAAAAATGATAATGATGGTAGGACTAGGATGGAGTATAGGAATATCCTAACATTTTGGAAGCATTGGATGGTATAATTCGCACATTCAACGCCTTCTTCCATTGGATAACTTGCATAGAGAATTCCTCTTACATAACTATTAGAATTCACTCATAATTTTCCATCACTCAGGCTTTGTCCTTATCAAGGTGAAAAATATCCTATTTGGATTGGGTTTATTGATGATTTCTATCATAATGTGTTTGCTTTTTATATGACTTTCCCACTTTTAAGATTCTAAGTTCAGTTTTAACAAAAAAAATTGCAATGCAAATTTTGTGCCCCCCTCGAGTTGAGTTGTCAGTGTCCTCGTTGGAAGAGTAGGGTGTTGGATTTATGATGGAGTGAGGTTTGAGAATGTGACATGGATATCTATTCATTCATGATTTGTTAATTATTCAAGATGTGACATACCTTGACCTTATAATGGTTAGAGTTGAAATGATTTGTTGTATTTGATCATCTTTGAAAGTGGTAGGATCATGATTGTGTTTGAATTGATGTGGATCATGGAGAGATTCATTGTTGGATCCTCTATAGTCTTCCATTGTTTCTTGTAGGTGTAGTCTCCTGTAGTAGGTTGTAGGTGGAGTGGGCCAACAGTATCCTATAGGTGAAGTCTCATGTAGTTGAATCTAGGTTGAGGCCTCATTTTTTCTTGTATATAAGGAATATGAGTTTACGGTATCCTTAGATAACATTGTATTATATGTACTAATTTGTTTGGACGACATATATGATTTTGTTGCTATTGGGTCTCATGTGCATTTGGTCATGTTTGTTTTTTTGGATATTTGAATGCATGCTTTGTATAATGTTTAGTTGTTGTAAGATACTGATTATGAATGTGTGTCCACTAATATTTTTGGTAGATAATTAAGATTCATTGGATCTTTGATGGAATAATGGAAAATAAATTTTTTTTGGATACTCTACCTCCCGAATGCTAAAAGCATTTTATTAATTCTGAGATGTTATCTTATTTGTGAATGGTTCATTACTATGAAGAGAGAGGGTAACAAAGACAACTTGCAAGAATATCCCATGCATCCAAATTGACTAAGGATTGGTTGCATCTAAGTGTAAACATGCTCCTTGGTTTACAAGTCCTATCTATATTTTCAAGTACAACAACTTATAAGTCAAATTACTCATTCAATTTTGAAATTTGACAAGATATTCCTACATAGGATTGAACTTGATACATTTTAGAATAAACACTATCATTTTCCCTGTAACAAGTTGGATTTGGTATGGAAAAATCTATCCTTGGATGAGATGTTCACTTTTTACGTTGTTCTAGTCTAATGAAACTTCAAAACAATTTGGTAAAGAAACCATTCCATTGCTAATCAATGTCTTCATTATCAATAGCTTGATTAGGTTCTATAAAAAATTGAATCACCTCTTGGGTTATTTATGATCTATATTTTTTTTCTATAGAGAAAAGAATAGAGAGTATGGAACTTACATGATCTATGAGTGCTAATATGATTCCAAGCCTTTTTCCAATGGTCCTTTATTTCTCTAAAATTATAATGTTGCTTATTCTTGAATTTTTTTTCTTGTATTTCATGTTATATGGATGCTTTATGGGTACAAATGTGTAGGATTCCTTGATTCTTCTTACTTGAAGCGAGTGACCATTGTAGGTCAAGAACTTCTTATTTTATTCTCCTCTAAATCCTTTTTTCTTTGGTGTGAGAATATTTTAACTATTCATAATCTAGTGTAGAAGAGTGATGTTGAAGAGTATGTTGAATAGGTTATGAGCTTGAAAATTGAGAAAAATGTGAGATCAAGAAGAAAACTAGTAAAAGGTGATATTTTGTTGTTTGTTTTTTTCTTTTTTCTCAAAACATAATTGTCATTTTTGGTCTATCTTGTGGTGCCTCTAGGTAGGTTTTTTCCATGGAAGGTTTTTCTTTTTCACAATCCGAGGGCTACTTCTAGGGATGATTTCAAGCCAAAATCTGTTTTAGATGCTTCAAAGAGGTTTTCATATGGAATTTTTTTTCTTATTGTTGGGTATGTGTTATATTCTGTCCATGTGTGTGAGAAAGAGAATGGGGGGGTGCATTTTTTACCATGCAACTAATGATCCTCTCACCTAGTTCTCTACCATATGCACCGGGCATTGCATGAAGTGTTGGGTCATGGGGGGGTTATAGGGGGGGGGCATGATGATGCCCTCCCCTTCTGTGAAGCGAGTTCAAAATTTTTTGGTCTATTTTCAGCCTATGTTAGGGTTCTTTCTAAATATATGGAATTTAATCCTAGTTAAGGGATTGGAGTCTATTTTCTAATTCAGGTTAACAGATTAGGGTTTTGGATTCTATGTAATGCCTATATTTTTATTGTGAGTGGTTAAAAATCAATATGATAAAATAAGAGGTGTGGCTCTAAGTTTTGTTGGTTTCTCGATTAAGAGTTTCCAAGGTAAATATCTATGTATTATGTGTGAATTTTGTGGTGTAATCTTTATTTTTCTTAAAATAATATGTATGCTTTGCTTCTCTGCACAGGTTTAAAACTTACACTTATTTCTATTTTTCTTTTTTTAAAAATCGATATGATTAGTCTTATTTTTGGAGCATTATTTCTCTTAATTGCACCATGATGTTGACCTTGAATCTTGGGGCTAGAATCCTCTTTGTTTAATGGATTATTGTATACTTTGAGTTTTTGTCCATTAACCAACAGAGGTACTTGATCTTCATCAATTGTTTGGATTTTATCTATTACATTGTCATAGAAGGTGTCAATATGATATGGTTCAAGCCATCTTATCCTTAGTTTTCTTTTTAGATATTTAAATATTGAGTCATATAAGAGGGACCAATCACCTTCCTTGGAGATTTTGGTCTTGATTTATATATCATGCCATTTTATTTATTGTTCTTGGACCATCTAAGTATGGAGTATGGATTCTTTCCTATATTCATCTAGAGAATTAAGATTTTGTAATCTTTCTTGTTGTGCATCTCAAAGAACCAATCCTAGTTGCAATGTTTTCCTTAGTGTTTGAATTTCAAACTCTATGGGGAGCATTACCTTATTACCATAACCTAACTCATAGGCGTAAACCATTTGGCATTTTCCTATGTATCTTTATATGTCCATACAACCTTTGTCAATATGTCTACCAATTCTCTTTTATGTTGTTTGACTATATTTCGTAAGATGTTCTCTATTTCTCTATTTGTCACCTTTACTTGACCATTTGCTTGCATATGGTAGCTTACTGATTTTCTTTGTCTTACCTTGTATAAATCCATGAGTTTTTCAACATGATTTGAAGTGAACTAGGATCATTGATCTGTGATATTTTCCCTTGAAACTCCAAATATTGAAAAATTGTTCTCATAGAGGAATTCAACTACTTTTTTCTCCTTTGCATTCTTCATTGGATTTACTTCTTCCCATTTGGTGAAATAATCTATACAAACCAATAAATGGTACTTTTGGTTTGATGGTGGATCTACGAATACCACAAATTCTAGACCCCATTTCTCAATGGGATCTAATGATATATGTGGTTGAAGGTGTTATAAATGTGTCCCTAATCATAAGTCCTAAGGCACTTACATATGCATCTTGCAATATAGTTGCTTTCCTAAGTATTATGCACTTTCTTATGTATTGGGGTTGACCATTATATGGTTATGCATTAAAGGTGCTTACTGAATATTGTACTACATATGTACCTTATGTGTGAATACAAGGATAATTTTGTCTCTTTCTTGTTTCAACCATCTTCTTGTCTTTATGGTTATCTTGATTTTATTTCTCTTGTTATTTCCTTCAATTATTGTCAATTCATGCATTTTGTTAAGGGCCCTAAGGTTGAATAAAAAGAATGGTGTTTGGTTTTTTATGACAATGTTTGTTTGAAGAATTAAGAGTAATAAATGAGAATGGAAATTCAATACGAAAGGGTTTCCTCCAAAGATCATACAAATCAAAATCCAATATAATTAAGCATGAATTTTTGTGTGCATAATTTTTTTCTTTTCCTATTGCATGTGCATTGAAGGCTCCCAACAATATAGAAAAGTAGCTTCATGTGGTGATAGTCCATTAATTGATCATGCCTTAGCATTGATTTTAATTGATAATGAGTCCCTCTCATTCTACTCAAATTCTCTGTCAAAGAGTTTATAAGAAATATTATTATTATTGCTTAATTTCTTCCCTATACAAGTTACAAGTTATAGGTGCTTTGTTCTCATGACATATCATGGGTTCAAACTCTAAAATTCACTCCCTAGCAGAGGATATACAAATGATAGGTTACATAAGAAAATAGTTTTATAAAGGAAATTCATGCATTGAATGGTATGAATAAGTGGTAGTTGTACTATGTTAGAGAAATATCCCCATAATAAACATGGCATGGACCTTCATGTTGTTCTACCTAATGCTATTTGGCCTAGTGCCTAGTTTAGTGTCTTGGACCATAGTTTGTTCACATTTGACCATCTTAGACTAGTGATATGTCGATGAAGCCTTGTTTGTCCACTTATACACTCATTTCCATCATTTTGGGAGTCAATGCGCCCCACTACCTTCCATTTATGAGTTATTTGTGGCATTACCTATTTTAAGGGGATGGAGTGCACCCTCTTAAATATTTGGTCAACTTGTGCATTAATGGCCACTACTTAGCCAACTACTCACCCCATGCACCCTCCTAATGGTACCTTTCACACTATTTTACTAACATAACCTTCCTCATGGTCCATCTATGTTCATTGAACCTCATTATGGCCCAATCTATGAGTTACACTTGGCATCATGTCATTGATGGGTGAATTTGTCCAATCTAAGCCTACCATTTGTGAGATACTCAATCACCTCTAAGCATCTCGACTTTGTCTCTTGAGATCATCTATATATTGTACACATGTTGTTGAATAATATTGTAATGGAATATCAATCCACATGAGTATTTTGCTCTTATGTTCTACTTAATATTTTCTTCATATTTCTTCTATTTTCCTGTCTATGTTTGGAAAATTTCAAGTGAAGCTTTCTCTAGTAATCTAGATCCACCTGTGACACATATAGAATTTGACATGGTATCAGAGCACCATAGGGGGTCCTAGTCTTTCTTCCAAAACATATTTCCAAGTGTGTGTTTTGTAGGTGCCTGAAACAACTTCATGGATTCGAAAGCAATTCCTCAACTCTCTCTATTCAACTATTCTGAGTGGAAAGAAAATATGTGTGCATATATCAAGATAAGATGTCTCTTTGATGTGTCCATTGGTGATGAGAGCAAGCCAAAATATTATGAAGAGAAGTGTTATTGGCTCAGTGACTTTGATTGAGTGTATGTAACTATGTGTCTAGCTATACCTCCTAGAATGCATTATCTCATTAATTATGTTGAGTGTCTATTTGAGCTTTGGATAAATCTATATAGAGCTCTTGGGATGCAGAAAGAAGATATTAGCTATATAATGGACACCTCCTCATGTGTTCTCCCTCCAAGGGTCTCGACCTCATGCATTTCTCAAGAAGTTGTTCAAATTGAAGAAGAAGAAGAAGATACATGTTCAACAAATGATCCAGCTCAACTTTCTTCCTCGGTGGCTTCCTAGGTTTTCCAAGAAGTTTTTTTTCATGAATATGACATATGAGTTGCTGCCATCAATACTTTTGAAGAGATGTCTCTCCATTCCACTTCCTTCTCCTCTATGTCTTCTATTACGAATGTTGAAGATGAGTTGCTGGTTGGTGATCATAATGATCCTTCTCTAGAAGAGGTTTTTTCTTCACATGAGAGTATTGGTTCGAAATATGGTCAAGGAGAAATTTGGAAGTCAAGTGAATATCTCTCATTGCTTCACACTCTTTTTCTTCCTATGTATTCCTACACCATGACTAGCATAATTTCTTAAATTTCACTTGAAGATGGAGAAGCTTTTTCCATCACAATGGCACACTTGGAACTCGTGTTCCTCTTTCTTAGAGATGATTACAACTCTCATGATGCGAAGTTGATTCTTCAAGAGAATTATGATTCACTTGGGATCACTTTCACCATAGTTGGTTTGCATCCTCAATCACCTCAAGTCTCTTTTGGACCTGGAACCCTGGTTGGTTCGAAGATCAAGTCTGAAGAGCACATGCATTCACTATACTATCAATATGTTTCAATTGTTCTACATGGCTTCAGTTTCCACCATGCAGTTGTACATTTTTATTATCTGGTTGAGCACATTCCTCTTCTTCCCAAGAAGAATATTCCTCCAGACATATTCATTTAGTTTTGATAGTATTTAGTTTCTTGGTATCTCTTTCATGTCCATTTTTTAGGCAGGATTTTCCCCATGTGGTTTTTCCTCTTTCCTCATTTTACATGGATTAATAATGCAAAGGGTGACCATAAGCCTTTGTTGCTTGGGCCCTATTTCTCATGCTCACTACCATTTTGGCTTAAGGGGGGGTTTTCTAATAATATCCCCATCATATACATGCAATGGACCTTCATGTTGTTCTACCTAGTGTTATTTGGCCTTCTAGTGCCTAGTCTAGTGTCTTAGACCATAGTTTGTCCACATTTGACCACCTTATACTAGTGATATATCCATGAAGCCTTGTTTGTCAACTTATCCACTCATTTCCATCATTTTGGGAGTCAATGTGCCCCACTACCTTGCATTTATGAGTTCGTTGTGGAATTTCCTTGTTTCAAGGAGAGGGAGTGCGCCCTCTTAAATATTTGGTAAACTTGTGCATTAATGGACACTACTTAGCCAACTAATCACCCCATGCACCCTCCTAATGGTACATTTCACACTATTTGGCTAACCTAGCCTCCCTCATGGTCCATCTATGTTCAATGAACCTCATTATGGACCAATCTATGAGTTACACTTGGCCTCGTGTCATTGATGGGTTAATTGGTCCAATCTAAGCCTACCATTTGTGAGCTACTCGAATCACCTCTAAGCCTCTCCATTTTGTCTCTTGAGAGAATATATATATTGTAAACATGTTGTTGAATAGTAATGTAATGGAAGATCAATCCACATGAGTTTTTTTGTCTTGTGTTCTACTTAATATTTTCTTCATATTGCTTATATTGTCCTATCTATGTTTGGAAAATTCTAAGTGAATCTTGCTCTAGTAATCTAGATCCACCTGTGACACATATAGAATTTGATACACTATGATTTCATTGTGGTAATAAAAATATTATTCAAAATAAAAATTAAATAGTAATAAGACTATCAAGTGCTTCAACAACAATAGGGTGGACAGTTTCACCTTGTTTTATCTACTAGGTTTACTATTTAAGAGGCAAATTATAAATGGGCATCGGTCAAAAGATATATTTTTGTTTAGGTATGGTGATGCTTTTGCATTTGACAAATTTATACTTTTGGTAAAATTCATGCAGTTAGAATAGTCTACTTTGTTGATTGTAGTAGTGTGAAGGATTTCCACTTTGAGAAAACACTAAATCAAAAGTAAGGTAGAAAGCTCAAATCAAAACCCATAACCAATTCACTTGGAATATTGTAAGAGATGAAACCCACCTCTTGAATATTGAAGGATGGAGGAAAATTGTGATAGATTCAATTTATTGAGGCAATATACTTGTGTCTACACATTGAGGCAATATAATTGGGTCTACACATTAACTAAAGAATGGATAGTGCTTTGGTTGCAAAATAACTTTTACTCTCCTCAAATTCCAAAGGAATCATTTGTCAAGAACCCTAACACCATTGGAGAATAATCTAGGAATTTACATGTTTTGGTGGTTTAACTCAAGTTAAACCATGGCACAAATACCTCTCATGGAGTTGCCATGCAAGGGACAACAAGCAAATCCAAACAAATTAATATCTTAATGTAAAGTTTTATAGCTTGCAGTGATTTTTTGTCTAAGTTCTCCACAAGTTTCACTTTTATCTTATTTAAAGTTTTTAGTATAACAATACCCTCCAGGTGATAAGGAAGACCACAAGTGACTTATAAATTACTTGGTGCAATTGATAAGAAATCAAATGACATGTATATTATTCGTTTTAATTGTCAATTTACCCACATTCTTAAAGAGGGATTATGATATGGCCCAAGAGGGGGCATATATGTGGTTAAATGCATATAATATGATCCCAAGGGGGGCATATACAGGGTGAAATGTATATGCAATAGGGTCATACTAATTAATGGGAAACTCATGGAAATGAGTGGATATGTATATATAAAATTAATGTAGTCATTGTTGAGGAACATGTTAAATGATTATCATAATTTCTTAGGGTAATTGGAGAAGGATCTCCCATTCTTTAAGGATTTATTTTCATGTAACTTATCTTATTTAACTATATTGGAGTTGTGCTCCACGTTTGCATTGTTGTGCATGGTGTGTAATCTTATCTATTATGTTATCTTAAAGATTTGGTTCATAACAAATCAAAGGTTCAAATTCCATCTAAGGAGTTATAAAATATAAATAGAAAGGGGTTATAATGGGTTGCATTGTATATTGTTATATAATGCACATAATTTGATATAAATTCAATATTGTAAGACAAGATAAGGGTTTATTTTGAATTAAGGGGTAATTATAATATATATTTTGTAACGTAGAACAAGGATTGGAACCAAGGATTTAATTGGGTTCCAATATTTTGTGGTGATGTAAAGTGTTTAAAAAAGCAGATATGTAAGGAGTTTCTTATAATATTGTACTCATTTTTCTAAATTTATTTTGAGTTATAAGGTGTTAATGATATAGGAGGATCCAAAACTTAATAAATTGAATTTTTGTATTGTGCCCTAGCCCCACCCAAAATTGAATAAGGGGGTTTTAGAATCTTTGTATAATGTGTTCCATAGTCATATTGGTTCCTATTGGTTTGTATTGGTGCATTTCTTTTCTTCTATTGTTTTGACAAACTCATTCAAACCACCACATGCAAAGAGTGAAACACATTTAAAGAAGGAAAGAAACATATTAACATACTCTCATACAAAGAAGGGAGCATATGAATACAAAATAACACTAGATGAAAATCACTCCAGTGGGAATAATTCCACTCTAATATTATTCATCAACATGAGTGCAATATATAGATGCTCTCAAGAGACAAAATCGAGAGGCTTAGTGGCAAGTTGGGTAGAGCAAAATAATGAGGCTTAGATTGGATCAATTAAACCATCAATGACATGAGGCCAAATGTAACTCATATATTGGGCTATAATGAGGTTCAATGAACATAGATGGACCATGAGGAGGTTAGGCTAGTCAAAATAGTGTGAAAGGTACCATTATGAGGGCACATGGGTGAGTAGTTGGCTAAGTAGTGGCCATTAATGCACAAGTTGACCAAATCCTCCAGAGGGCGCACTCCATCTCGTTAAAACAGGTAAATGCAATAAATACCACATAAATGCAAGGTAGTGGGGTGCATTGACTCCTAAAGTTGTGGAAATGAGTGGATAAGTGGACACAAAATGCTTCATGGATATGTCACTAGTCTAAGGTGGTCAAATGTGGACAAACTATGGTCCAAGACACTAGACTAGGAACTAATGAGCCAAATAACACTAGGTAGAACAACATGAAGGTCCATGGCATGTATATGATGGTGATATTGTTCTAACAACCCCCCCTTAAGCCAAAATTGTAGTGAGCATGAGAAATAGGGCCCAAGAAACAAAGGATTATGGTCACCCTTTACACTATTAATCCATGTAAAATGAGGAAAGAGAAAAAAACCACATGGGGAAATCTTCCCTAAAAAATGGACATGAAAGAGATACCAAAACTTATGCTTTCCAGAACTCCAAGGATGGAAATATGTCTGGAGGAATATTCTTCTTGAGAAGAAGTGGAATGTGCTTAGCTAGATCATGTACATGTACAACTGCATAATGTAATATGGAACCATGTAGAGCAACTGAGTAACACTGATAGTAGAGAGAATGCATGCGCTCTTCAGACTTGAAATTAAAACCAACCAGGGTGCCGGGTCCAAGAGAGAATTGAGGTGCTTGAGAATAAGTGACCCCAAGCGAATCATAATGATCATGAAGCATCAAATTTGAATCAAGAGAGTTGTAATCTGGTGCAAGAAAGAGGGACAAGAGTCCCAAGTTTGACAATGTGATGGCCAAGGCTTCTCCATCTTCTGTGCAACTCTTGAAACAAGTCCTAGCAATCATATAGGAATACATAAGAGGCATGGATCTAAGGAGGGAGAATGATACAACTCCAAGCTTTGATCCTTCTTCCATAACATCCAAGGGATCACTCTTTCTCACACTGGCAGAACCAATTGAAAAATGGAAGAATATTGATGAGAGATGGAAGGACTTCTCTTCAACAGTATTGATGGAAACAACTTGTATATTATCGTGATGAAAAAAGCTTCATGCAAAACAAAGGAATCCACAGAGGAAGAAAGTTAAAATGGATCATTTGTTGAGCCTTCTACAATTTCTTCATGTACCTGTGAACAACACTCTTTGAAATTTCTTACTTCAACAACATGCCTGAGAAAGGCCAAAAGGAGAAACCAAATGACCAAAGGTAGTAACTGGAAGCAACTATGGAAATTGTTTTGCATCAAACTAGCTCTGATACCATATTAGAATTTAGATTGCACAACAATCACAACACTAGGTTCTGATACATGTGACAATCCAACCTAGATCTAGATAGAAAAAACCATCTCGCTTAGAATTATTTGCACAAAGAGATAGCAATAATAGAGAAGAAATATTGAACATAATACTATAGGAAAATCACTCCAGTGGGAATAATTCCACTCTAATATTATTCATCAACATGAGTACAATATATAGATGCTCTCAAGAGACAAAATAGAGAGGCTTAGTGGCAAGTTGGGTAGCTCACAATAATGAGGCTTAGATTGGACCAATTCACCCATCAATGACATGAGGCCAAGTGTAACTCATAGATTGGGCCATAATGAGGTTCAATGAACATAGATGGACCATGAGGAAGTGAGGCTAGTCAAAATAGTGTGAAAGGTACCATTATGAGGGTTCATCAGTGAGTAGTTGGATAATTAGTGGCCATTAATGAACAAGTTGGCCAAATACTCAAGAGGGCGAACTCCATCTCCTTAAAACAGGGAAATGAAATAACTCCCACATAAATGCAAGGTAGTGGGGCACACTGACTCCTAAAGGAGTGGAAATGATTGGATAATTGGACAAACAAGGATTCATGGATATATCACTAGTCTAAGGTGGTCAAATGTTGACAAACTATGGTCCAAGACACTAGACTAGGCACTAATGAGCCAAATAAAACTAGGTAGAACAACATGAAGGTCCATGGCATGTATATGATGGTGATATTATTCTAACAATTGGAAGTCCTAATCTATGACAAGATTAAAAAATGGATTTTAATACAATTTTATATTTTCTTCAATAGATCAGTCAACGAGATCGATTGTCAAGGATATCTACGACACCAATCAGTTGAGAATAGGTCAAATTTGGTTTTATAATTGAGGAAAAGTTGACAACCATCCATAACAATGGATCTGTGGATATACATCTTGGAAAAAACTCGAGATATCCCAAATCATGCCTTACTTTGGAAAATAAATCATGTGTCACCTAAATGAGGTCGTTTTGCACAAAACCCATGTTCCATATTTTGGAAATTTGTCCTCATATTCCCAAAAATCGCAACGCAAAACTATCTCTTGTTATATGGCATGTTTTTCTGAGTGGGAGTATTTGACCATAAGTTGGAGCTTAGATGTGCCTCATGGATTTCCTCATGGATGTATGCTAGTATGCTAACCATGGAGGTCTCTGTTAAAACTACTACATGACATTTTGATTCATAAACCATCATCAATAAAAAAATATAAGACTTAACTTATTAAAAATGAAGGCAAATAATCATTATTAACCACTAAAGCATAAAAAGGCATAACGTGGAATTTTACAATAAATTATGGAAAATGAAGCGATAAATGAGTGGAAAGAGGAGGCAAAATTAATGAAATGGGTGACATATCCACAGCCCAACATATCCCCCAAACTGAACATATGGCATGTCCTCATGCAACCCAATACTTTTGTAGCATCCAAGTAGTAAAGATCCATTTGAATGTTGCTTTCATTTTTCCATGCACAATATCCAGCTCTACTTTCCCAATTGATGATGTTGATATAATATAACACTTATTTCTCAAATCCTCTTCAAAACAATGGTTTTCAATTCTGAAAATTTTACATTTCTTGTAAAAGAGGCATCTTAAAAAACAAGTCATTATTGGCCAACCATGAATAAAACAAGTGATCTAACTTAGATTTTTTCAATCCATGGTTACTTAGATCATATTAGCAATGATATGTTCAATTCTCATAGCCAAAACACCTTCAAAAGTAGCTCTCAAGTGATTTGTAGTAAATTTTGATGGAATAACAACAATCTGGAACAAGTGACAACATGTTGCTACAAGTAATAGCAAGCTACTACAGGAAGTAATAGCAATATTTTTCCCAAAATACAAACTGGATTTTGGTGAATTTTTTCAAGAAATATTTTACTACTCCAATGCTTCTCCACACCAAAATTCACTTCTACACAAAACAAATCATAGATACCCACATCATAGATTTCGAGAAAAAGGAAATTTGGATGTAGGTGATGATGGCCATTTTCTCAAAATTTGTGAACTAATTTTACTTGAAAATTGATGGGTATATTATCCTTACCACAATGCTTCAGCTGGCCAATTTTTGTGGATATCCAGTTTTTCATTTGGAAGATATGCTCAAATCAAATTATGCACTTTGTATAAAAACAACATGCATGAGAAAAAGAAATATGAATGGAAAAGGAGAGAACAAACCAACAAGCATAGTAACTCCTCCCCCAAACTAAATAAATAACATGTTTTTATGCAATCAAAATCAACTTCAACACAAGTGCTTGGTCAATTATTCATGTGGCCTATTTGTTATTTTTCAAATAAAACACTTGTTATTGTTACCGATGATCTCTAATGCTTGGGATGCAACCTCTACCCAAAACTGAAGATAGAGAATGTCCTCCTGCAACACCACACCCTTATTTTTCTTATGAATAGGTAATATAAGTTATGTGGGTGTGGATCTTGATCTTCGTTATTCAGAGGTTGTGTTCGAGCTGTGTTTAGATCCCATCCCATGTCTGGGTGGTTTGGGGGGGCTTTCCGCCCCAAAATAGTTGCCATGGGGGTTCTAGGGGGGGGGAAGACTAGTTTGGGAGCCCCCACCGCTGGTGGGGGTTCAGGGGCAGCACCCCCATAGCGAAAATTGTGGAAAAAATGCCTTGTAAAATGTTGTAATTTCATAGTCATGACATGGTCAACAATGGGTGATTTATGGGCCCATGGTATTGGGTGTTCCATAGTATTTTCCCATGGTAATCTCTCTTTAAAAGGAAGGCATTGTAATATGGTTGTGTATTGCAGAATTGTAAAGATATATAATTGTGTGAGAGAGACCATGAGAGAGTGAAGAGGAAGTTGTAGCGGATGTGTTGCAGGTTGTATCCCTTCATTTGTTGGACGGTGTAATAATAAGGAATGGCAATTTCTGTGGGGACGTATCCCATCTTGAGTGAACCACGTTATATTGGTGTCTCTCTTGTAATTTGTTTTATGTGATTTATATTTGCATCTTGTTTATTGTTATTGCTCTGCAATCCTATTTCATTTTTACAGTGAAACCCTGCCTCTAGTTGTAATAAGACTTTCATATTGGAGAAGGAGTGAAGCCATATATTTCCTTGGTGAGGACTAACAAAAACCAAGCTACACTAGATATATACAATGTGCTTTGAAAGGACATGGTTCTTCCATCATGATATGTTTTGATTCAAATGTTGGAACTATATATTAGAGAATCAATCCATACTCTATCATGAGCTTGGCCCATAACCACCATCCAAGGATATTATATTGGTTGACCTATGTAGTGCCCAAAGTGTGGTCATTTTAAATTTGATCAAAGAAAGGTGAGATTGTTTTTATGCTTCCTTAAAAAATGCACTCAACCAATCATTCCAATGACTGAGCTCAACTTATACTTTTGGTAAATGTTGAGTGCAAATACAACTCTGAGGTAAAGTGTTAATTGGCAGCAAACAAGCAAGTAATAATAGTGGATCTGTTTGGAAGGATTTCTTGTCTTTATAACTCATGGATACAAATATGTATGAGAAGTATGTCATGACCACCAACAACAAGACATCCACAGTCCAATAATTGAATGTTGTTGTTTATGTATTATTAAACTTGTCTCTTGAGCTTATTCAAACTTAGTAGAAAACATACCCAAATAGTACCAGACATTGTTTAAATGTTTCCATAGGGATATGCTAAAAGAGACTCAAAGTATGGGAAACATGTGGAATTCAGCAAGTAATTATTGTATTGAGATCTCTTGTTCTATCACATGGATCAAAATTCATTCTAAAGATGCTTTGGTGTAGATAGGCATGAAGGGGTTCATTGCATTTAGATTTTGCTTGTTTGGGACCAAAATCAACAACACTCAAGTTATCCATTCCCATTGTTAAATGAAGGCAACAATCAACAAAGTCAATAATGAAACATCACATTCCATCAATTTATTTTCCAAGAAAACTTATTTTCTCTTTTTTTTTTCAAAATGCACAAAAAGAAAATGCTCCAAGGCATAGAGTATGAGAGAACCAGGATAGATATGTGAGTCATCATGCTCATAATCAAAACATCCTCCAAACATAGTAGGAAAAGAGGATTCAAAATACTCAGAATGACCATGTTGTTATCAAGAATGGAACATATATATGTGTGTGTATGTGTGTGTGTGTAGCCATGCATTGAGGGAGAGGATGGAAATTCCTTAAACATATGTATCAATTGATCTATAGAATCCCTACCATATATAATATGGCCTTCAACAAATCATAGTTTGATTATTTATTGTAACTCACAGTAACTTGTGAAGATATGAACCAAAATATGCATCAATGAATCATGAGAATAAATAAAAAAACTCATACCTGTGAATGCATTCTCTGTTGTGTGGCAACATGGACTTCTACAAAATTTTCTTCTACTATAGATTCTCCCACTCAATAATTCCCTTGGCATGTCCCTATCAGCTTCTTCTCCTATTTTGTTGTTGGTTCTTGTGGAGAAACAATAGTTCCTTCTCTTCTTACTACTGGTTCTTGTGTGACAAAAGGAATACACCCTAATCCTTCTCATACTTTGGAGGATGGAGATGAAGAAAATGTCAATTTGGTTCAAATGGAGTGAGGGATTAGGATTGAATGGGAAAGGATGGGAATAAATAGACAAGATATGTGATGGCATGGTCCTAATAGGTAAGTAACGAAAAATGTCCCTACCCCATATTGAAAGATTTTTATATCGAAGGAAAATGGAAGAAGGTTAGGAAGTGAATAATGCTCAGTGGTTTTTCATGACATTCTCCTAAATTTTAATAAATAAAAAACTCATACTATTTTACCTCAAGTTTTACCTCTGTGAGATCTTGGATTGGAATGCATGGATTGATGTTTGTTGAAGATAATATAGGTCGAACTGCTGCTAAGAGTGATGTTGAAGATGGAATTCATATGATTTGAAGAAAGCACTCTAAAAATCTCCTTCTTTAGGACTAAAAGAACAATCAAATACCAAGAGCGATCAAAGTTGATGCACTGCAGTGGTGGATCTGGTGACTGCTGACTACTAGAAAATGAATGAAAAAGAACCACTGAACTGCTGGAACAATAGAAATATATAGTATTCATCCAATATCCACGCTCATGTACAAGTTAATCCATGTGAATGAATGTTCTTGAATTTAAACATGGATAAATTTTTTTGGATTACCAATCAATAATAAAAATTGTTAACCAACAAGAGACAAATCAGCAGTGATGACAATGAGATGTCAAGGTACAGTAGTACAACCTGGTAGGTATGAATGGGTGTGTAGAGGTTGAGTCACCTGCGGGATCTAACAACAAGAGACATTGATGTATTCCCTTATTCATTAGTGAGGAAATTTACCATTGATGCATGTAAACTCCAAGGTACTATACATAACTCAAGTCTTGTTTCCCATATAATTTGCTGAGATTGATGGGACAAGACCATTGGAAGGTGGACCTTAATGAATTCCACATCATCCAATATGAGTATAAAACAAATGATTATTAAGAACCATATTTAAAAATAGAACCACCATGAAACTTGCAGAACTTATTGGGAACCTTTCCAGCCAGTAACCTGGTTTTCAAGTAAAGTTCATGTCCAGCTACGCTAGTAAACAGGTTTTCACAGCTAGACTTATTTCTCTCTTTACTATTTTATTTATTTATTTTATTTTATTTTTCCATGTCATCCTACCCCACTCTTCTTGAAAAGGAAAAGTGTTCAAGTATAAGATTACTTCCAATGGAGCCACTTTTGAAACAAGGTCTCAAGTATGCTCATACCCAAATCTAAAAAATGTATCTCAATGAAAACCAGGATATGAAAGATCAACTTCCATTGAAAAGACAATGCCAATAATTGCTGAAATATGGAGTAGTGCTGCATATTGATGACAGATTGAAACCAAGCTTCAATATAATATGTGCTTCCTTGATTTCTTGTAGTTTTCATATCATGAAGTTCCTTAGATATTTGATCTTCCTGAATGCATAAAATATCTATATCTAGTGATAATGATGTAGGGAGTTCTTCAAATTTTGGTTCCAATGTTGGATCTTCATTAGATTTTATCCATGGCTTATTGATCTTGTCTACTTGCTGAGAAGGATTAGAAGAAATTTCATTTTCTTCCATATCCCTACAACTGTTGGATTTAAAACCTTCCCAGACCTCGTATGGGTTACTTGCAGTGGTGTAGGTGAGGTAGAACAAGTGGTAAAGGTAATAAAATTTTGCAATTCAACACTGTAAGCATGTTGTACTACTTTATTGTTGTCAGGGTGTGGGATGGATTAGACAGGAATTTGTACAGGGCATGGAGGAGTTTGATGAAAAGGTAGTAGGTATAGATGATTGATTTAAGTGATTGGTATTGATGAACATGTAAGATGTTTTTGAAAAGATTTTGGAAAGTATGGAGGTTTTATTTGTGCTACAACAAGAGGGAAAGCAGCCATAAGATCATAAGATGGGACATTCCAACTATGTCGACAAGGTTTGTAGGGGTTATGTTGAGACTTTTATGGCTACCATGGTGGAAGTGTATTCCATGATTTATTATGAGAGTAAGGGAATGGATGGATAGAGTTTTTAACCATACATGTAGGCCATGGTTTCTATGGTTGTTGTAATGATTTTGCTACAAATTCTATATCTCCTTCATATGCTTCTTTGATCCCAGGTAAGGAAGAGTAGCTAACCATGGGATGATTCAAGTCATCCATGCGACAAATTCTGAGACTATTCAATGGAAAATACTTCACTTCTTTGATTTCATCATGATTTTTATTAACCTACAAAATATACAATTGTGAATTCAGAGAGCTAATAAAATCAGTTTTAAAAATTTCTAATAAATTACTGATTCCAGCTCCTGTAACTCCTATTCTTGCAACATATTTTAAAAATTGAGAAGAAATTTCTCTAGAATTCTTACCAGTCTTGGAGTTTCCTCTTGAATACCTTCTACATAGCTCACAAACATCATCATATGGTAGCTAAAATACATCACCTGTTCCCAACAGATTTAATAGTTCTAAATATTTATCCTGGATCCCTTTGAGTAGGATTGTTTTCAAGGTATTTTTCCCCACCTGTCTGTGATTTTATATTTGAAGGTTGTATTGAAATCGTTCCAGATAGTTCTCCAAAATTTCTTCTTCTCCCAGTTTCATTGCAAAGATATATGCATTGGCCCTGCAATAATCTTGGTACTTCATCAAGAATACATGTTTCATGTCTTCCCGTGTTTCTATGCAATTCCCACCAAGGCTCATGAACCATTGGAGAGTTTCTCCTTTTAGAGTAAGAGGAAATATTTTCAACCTCTGAGTGTTAGTATTATAATCATATCCTCTACAAATCACTTTAAATTGAAACAAGAATGCATCTGGGTCTTCATTTTCCAAACCGTGAAAATTTGGTAGAATAGACAAGCGAATGCTTTGCATTGGTGCCACTCCTCCTGGATCTTTGATGGTAAATTCAAAGGTTACAACATCTTCCCTATTAAATTATGGATCTTTCTGACCTACCATCTCTTCCCGAAATAGAATACGTTATTCATGTGCTCCTCCTTCGAATGTTCCTATCAACTGGTTAGTAGAAAGGCTGGTGCTTAAAACACCACTAAGTGGAATGATATGATATGTTCTTCTTCTACATCTATTTATGCATCCTATATTCTCTTTTACTCATGCAGCTATATTCTTTAGTGCAGGTGAAACAAGAGTCTACTGCAAAGCCCTTTTTCTGGAGGGATTGGCGACAAATGTGTAGGTTCTTACATCCCATCTTTACTTCTCAATCTTTAGTAGAACCGAAGATGTATTGGAATTGATTTAATACTGAGAGGATGGTGAATCGGTATTAGCGCAATCATCGTCATTTTTTACCTTCTTTATAGATAAGTATTAACTTAATCTTGATGATTAATTATGCATCCAATATAAACAAAATCATTCATCCATATATGCACCAAGACAAATAACAAAAAACACAGGAATCTTGACGTGGAAACCCAATCAGGAGAAAACCATAGAATGATTATTTATAATGAGAAAGAATATATTCAAGGAAGCACCAACTTCTTGTATTTACCAACACCAACAAGAAGGAGGAACCGACCCCCTGGTTTTACAGGATCTGACGTGAAGGAATCACCGACTCCCTTTGTTTCTCTAGCACCAACTGGAAGGAGGCTACAACCCCTTTTATCCTTGTTGTTTTATAGGAACTGACCTGAAGGAAGCTCCAAATCCTTGTCTCCTTGCCCCATCCTTCCGCTCTGATGTGCAATTTGTAATTTTGTCTTTCCAAAATTCAACTCCGCACACTCTTCTGATATTTTGACGATAGTTCTGTTGTGTGCTACCTTCGTATGCAGTCAATTCTCTGTCACTGAGTTGCATACTACACTTGACTTCTCATTCATCTCAATTCACACTTCTATTGATGTCTTACTTCATGTACTATGTGCTTGCTGATACTACAGTCTATGCTGAGGTATTATTCATCCTTCTGCTACGACACTACTGCTTTCACCAACTGATACTGTGATTTCAATTGATAATTTTCTACTGTGATATGTTGCACCAGTAACAGATGGAAATTCACACTTACTATTGGGTCTGTTATGGATAAGTTCCACAGTCTTTTAGACAATGTGAGACATGGTGTGCATCAATAAATTCATTCTTTCATTTTAATGCACTTGTATCAGATCATCCTAATCATGATGTGCTTACTAGATATTGTTGTTTTTTCTGTCATTGCGCATCATATGAACTCCTCAAATTCACACACTTTCACTTCTACTTATTTGCATCAACTATACATCTGTTGATGCACATCACATTTGGCATTGTTTTCGAATGCTAACATCGACTGCAACAAGTCATCGATGTCAATACAACTTCAACAAGTTTTGACTCGACATGAATTTGACAAACTCAACAACTCTGACAGGTTTCGATTTCGACACAACTCCGACGAGTCTCGATTTCGACATAATGCGATACACTCTACACCTTCGACATGTTCAACAAACTCACATTTTCGCAACATCGACATGCGACCAGAGATTATCAAACTTCGATATACTTTCTCTTTGTCTTCCAGTCGACTATAACAGTTGAACTGTTGAACCGTTCTAACTTCATCTTTGTAACTGGACATAACGGGAAAGCACCCAAGTGTCTCAGAATTCTTTATAATCATGTATAATATTGTAACATACGTCGATCTTATCATCAATCTATCTGCTTGCAAGTAATAGAGAAGAACAGATCACATTCCTGCATATTGTCTGTGTGTATTTGTGTTTATCTGTGTAGTGTAATCCTGCTTTGCTCATTCTTCTTTTTATTTCTTCTGCCATAATAGAGCCGACTTATTCAGTAGAACTATTGTCCCCCTCATGCTTCCAGGACATGACCTGAATCATTGGTATCAAAGCAATCAGTTTTGTTTGTGCTTAAGTTATGCGTATACACTTCTCTCGAAGTTACTTGACTTATGTATGTTCAAACTCGCTCGCAGTCTCAGCAATCCAAGCAGACACTACCTCCAGAAATGATAGAAGAAACAGATGACATACATGCAGTCGACAAGACATCACAAATTATTGAGCAAGATCTGGCTCGAAAACGGACTGAAATGTTCACCTAGTTCAATGGAATTCTCATGTGATTTGCTTCGACATCTGAAGTATTTTCGATGAGAAATCACTCTGATAAAATCATCCCCTTCAAAGTGAAAATGAATCTGTACATACCGAATCTTGAAGGTAATATTGACACGGAATCCATCAACAATTGGGTACAACAATTGTAATTCTATTACGTTGTGAATCAACTCTCAGAAGCTAAAAGCCTCACCATTGCATCCTTAAATATGCCAACATCTGTGCACTGCTGGTGGGAGAACCTCTCGACAAAGATGGAGAAAAGTGGAGACTCCATCGACACATGGGATAAATTTGTCAAACACCTACGAAAGGATTTTTACCCACCTAAGTACCTTGAGCAGTAGTATAAGAAGTGGCAGCAACTAAGGAAATTCCAAGACCAATCAGTACATAGTTACACCGACGAGTTCTACCGACTCATGGCTAGACTTGGCATCCAAGAAGAAGAGAAATTGCTTGTTCTGAAGTACGTTAGAGGATTGTCCCAGCACATTCAGGAGGAGAGGGAATTTATGACTATCAATATGCTTGCGGATGCATTCCACTACGCCAACAAACTTGAAACCAAGCAAAGAGGGAAAGAATGCTTCGTGACAAAGCCGAAATCAGGATGACCACCTGACAAGAAGGCACTAGCTGACTACGACAAGTTGAAATATTCTCAACTGACACTGCCAAAGCCAGACCATGGCAAGAAGCCTTTTCATAAGAGGGAACGTAGCAAACAACTGTCGAACTAAAAATGGTGCGATTACCACCACTCATCTTGGCATGATACATCTGAATGCAAAGATCGAAAGACATTTTTGGTGAAAGTGTTGACCTCTGACTCGTTCGACGAGATGGTGGAAGAATCTGATCCAGACGCAATGACCCTTTTGAAATCGACAACTCTAAAACCCTCGACTATCCTCGACGAGGAGGAATGAGAACATCTGTTCCATACATGGATATGGGTCTAGAGCAACCCATTGCATCTAATTGTGGACAACGATAGCCAGAAGAACTTTGTTTCTAAATATATTGTGAAGAAACTAAGTCTTGCTACCACTATACATCCTCAGCCTTACAACATCGATTGGATGAAGGATGGAAAAGAACTACGGATCACTTGATAATGCAAGCTCGCCTATTTCATAAAACCTTTTGAAGATGAAGTACTCTACGATGTGTCACCACTCTCCGTAGCCAACAACCTATTTGGGAAACCTTACCTCTAGGGTAGACATGGAAGTTATCAGTCATGGTCTCAGAAGGTGATTGTTAGAATCCGAAATCGATGGTTCAGCATACCACAGTGTCAACCTACACCAACGGTTGCACTTATATCTTCCAAACAGATAAAGAAGCAAATCAATCATGCTCAGAAGTTCACATTAATCATGATCAAGAGGCAACATTCTAAGAAGACTGCAGTGACGAGTTGAGTCACTGACCAATGCCACTCCTGACAGAAGCAGCAAGTTGATCATATTCTCAATGAGTACCAAAAACTCTCCCAAGATCCCAAAAGAATACCTCAATATTTTCAGGTAAAACACTCCATTCAACGTTTTCCTGGTTCTTCTTTACCTAACGCATCTATTTACAGAAGATCCATTCTAAAAAATGAAGAGATTCACATATAGATCCAAGAATTAATCAACAAAGGTCATATCCTCCCCACCTCCTCTCCTTGTCGAATTCCAGTCGTCCTAGTTCTGAAGAAAGATAAGACTTAGCGCATGTGCATCGACTACAGATCTCTCAACAAAATTTTGATAAATAATTGCTACCCTTTGCCACAGATAGACGAGCTCATTGACTGCCTGAAAGGTGCTAAATTATTTACTAATCTCGACCTCAAGTCGAGTTACCATCAGATTCCAATCGAGCCCTTAGATGTGTGGAAAAGTGCTTGCAAAACCAAGGAAGGATTGTTTGAATGGTTAGTCATTCCTTTAGGCTTAACCAACGCACCTGCAACCTTCATGCGACATATGGATAACATTATTCCACCTTTCATCGGCAAATGGGTCATTATCTATCTCGACGATATATTGATTTTCATTCGATCATGCCAAGAACATGTCTGACATCTCCGACAAGTCCTTGACACTCTCCAGCAACATAAGCTCTATTTGAACATGGACCACTACTCTTTTGTGATGAACAACATCAAATATTTGGGGTATGTAATTGACTCTGTAGGCATTCACATCGATCCAGAAAAAGTACAGATCCTCAAATATTGGCCCATTCCTAGAAGCATTCAAGAACTAAGAAGTTTTCTTGGTTTGGTGAAATTGTATTGACGGTTCATACTCGGCTTCAGTCACATATCCCGGCCCATGAATCAGTTGACGAAGAGAAATGGGAAAACTGTCTTCCAATGGAAATCAACACATCAAGGAGCTTTTGAAAAGATAAAACACAAGCTTTGCACTGCACCAGTACTTGTGTTACCTAATTTTCATCATCCCTTTGAGATTGAGATGGATGCATCAAACTATTCCTTGGGCGCAATGATCACTCAGTCGAGTCACCCAGTCGCTCTTCTTTCCGAGACTTTTAACCTCATAGTTAGAAGATACTCGAGGTATGAAAAATAACTGTACTCCATTGTGCAAGCTCTCAAGCAATGGAGGCATTACATCCTGGGAAAGGAAATGGTCATTCTCACTGATCACAAGCCTCTACAGTTCGCTCCGACACAATACAAGTTGTAGAAAAATCGACAAATCAAGTGAATTAATTACCTACAACAATTTTAGTTGGTGATTAAGTATTAGAAAGGTAAAGCTAACGCCGCCGTCGATTTCCTGATTCAACCTCCCATTACTCTCCTTTTGACAGTTATGAGTATGAAGGGATACGACACGACCACTTGGCCACAGTTGTATGAGGACGATAGCAACTTCTTATCAGTCTACCGATAGTTATAGACTAATATGTCATTGACCTCCAATTACTTCCTGAAAGACACCTTGCTATACAATCTTGGATAGCTTTTTGTACTAACTGGTGATAATCGACAACAACTCATTTGGGACACGCACTACAACAAGACTGCAGGACACTTTGGAGTAGAAAATACACTTGCTATTCTGCAGAAGTATTTCTTTTGGCCTACACTTAAATCCGACGTCAACAAGTTCATTCGATCATGCATGGTTTGTGCCATTGCTAAACCGCCTAATCGATGACCGGGATTGTACACACCTCTGCTAGTTCCTAGTCGACCATGGGAATATATTTCTAAGGACTACTTGATGGGTTATCCTACTACTAGAAATCAACATGACGTGATATTAGTAGTAGTCAACTGATTTTCCAAGCTCGCCATTCTCATACCATGTAAGAAGGCCATGACAACGCAGCAGACCGCTCAACTCTTCTTTACACATGTTTGGAAACACTTTGGTTTACCAACGACCATTATTTTCGACCAAGATTCCAGATTTGTTAGTATATTTTGGAAGACCCTCTGGAAACTGCTAGACACATGACTCTCATTGTCGACAACTTTCCATTGTCAGATCGACGGGCAGACGGAAGTTGTGAATCGCTTGGTAGTACAAATACTTTGCATGTACAACCACAATAATCAACGCACATGGGATGAAAGTATTCCATACATACAGCAGAGCTACAATTGTACTCAACACAGATCTACAGGAAAGATTCAACCCTCAGCACCTATCGACTTTATCATCTCCTTGACATAGTAGAGCGACACCGACTATAGCCAGCAAGAAGTTGATCAAGCATTCAAGTTCAGAGATCAGATATGTGACATCCAAAAGCAAGCACAGGACATGTTGCATAGAGCAAGCGAGAAAGCTAAGGCCTGACACAATAAGCATCATATTCCTCATTCATTCCAAATTGGGGATAAGGTCTGGTTACATCTCAAGAAGGAGTGCTTCATAGGACCTTTCAAGAAGTTAAAACCTTTGCGATATGGTCTATACAACATTCTTCGATAGATTGGAAATAACACCTTCCAGCTCGACATTCCTGCATGCTTGGGTCTGCATCCAATATTCAATGTGGATCTACTTCGACCATACCATACACCCTTTTTGGAACAGAACGACTTACCGATAGTAGAGACTAAAGACATCCATACATATGTTATGGAACCTCTTCCTTGTGACACCATTGTGGGATGACGCGTATGACATACAAGGATGAACACATTTCCTTTGTTTCAGGTTTCCAAAGCCAGCTAACTCCCCTCTCAAGGAAAGTGGTACTCTATTACTGAAATAACTGACAAGTTTCCTCACCTTCGTGAGAAAACAATGGAGACAATTTTTTCTTAAGAAAGGAGGTCTGATCCACATCGCAGTTGGCATTGTTGTTGAATGCTAACATCAACTACAACAAGTCATCGATGTCGATACAACTTCCACAATTTTTGACTCGACATGACTTCGACAAACTCAGCAACTCCTATAGGTTTCAATTTCGACATAACTCCGACGAGTCTCGACTTTGACATACTGCGATACACTCTGCACCTTCAACATGTTCAGAAACCTCACAATTTTGCGACATCGACATTAAGCGTCGACATGTGACCAACGACTTTCGAACTTCAAGAGGCTCTCTCTCTGTCTTCCAGTCGACTATAACAGTTGAACTATTTAACTGTTCTAACTTCTTCATTGTAACTGAACGTAATGGGAAGGCACCAAAATGTCTCATAATTTTATATAATCATGTATAATAGTGTAACATACATCAATATTGTCATCAATCTATATGTTTGCAAGTAATATAGAAGAACAGTTCGCATTCCTGCATATTGTCTGTGCATATTTTTGTTTATCTGTGTAGTGTAATCCTGCTTTGCTCATTCTTCTTTTTCTTGTTTCCCCCATAACAAAGCCAACTCATTCAGTCAAACTATTGTCCCCCTCATGCTTCCTGGACATGACCTGGATCATATGCGCATATTCTGATATACTTTGGTTCTGTCTCTGTGCTTCTATCTTTACAACGTCTATGACTATCGACATGCTGACAGTAATATTGTCATTGAAATCATCAATCACTTGTGCATACTTCAGTGTTTCTTCCTTTCAGTACTTGTGAATCCATCACAGATCTACAACATCATTCTATGCACCATCAATACTTCATTATACTGCATGTGCACACTCAACTCCTCTCTATATCATTATGTTCTATCCTCAAGCTCTTTGATTCCCCAAATATAAAACTGAAACTTGTACTTGAAGATCTTATTCTCTCGCCATCAATGTTACTTCAACTCTCCAACTTGTGTCTCTATTTATACATGTCATGCATGGATTGTATGTCCACAAGTTGGTTTTGGCATCCCTTCTTCCATAATTCATAGATTTTGCATATGCCACACGTCATATTCTGCACTATTGATGTGTCATCCTTTGTGTGTCTTGCACTTTCATGGTACTCAACTTAGTGGGACTTTACACCTTGGTGGTGTACCCTTGCACTCTTGATGTTCCATTGCATTGATTTATGTGCACTTCCTTACTCTTCAATTTGGTGAGTCTTCGACCTTTGTTGTACCATCCCTGTGGGTATTGCGCACTTGATGTATTAAATATTTGTGGAATCTATACATTCACCAAATTATGCTTAATGGGACTTTGACCCTTGTTGCTTCATTACATGTGGGAGATGCGCACATGATGTATTGATGCTTTGCGGAATCTATGCATAAATTACCAACTTTTGCTTGGTCATAATTTGACCCTTGCAACATCATCAGTTGTGGGACTTGCTCCTTTGTTGTGTCTTTGACTGTGGAATTTTATTATAGACTAAATTCAACCATTGTACACTCCTTGGAACTTGTTCACCCTTTACAACTGAAAGCATCTTCTGATCTGGAAAAACTTGTGCACTTTCAGGACTATCCAACAATAGGTTGTTAGCGCACTCCTGATCCTTAACCAACTAATGCTTGTGCATTCCATATTTATCTTTCAACTTGCTTTCACACTTGTATCTTTTCTTAACCAACTCCTTGGATTTCTTGTGCACATGTACCTCTATTTAACCAACTCCTTGGTTACTTGCGCACATGTATCATTGTCCTACCAATTATTTTGTTTCTACCTTGAGTGAGTATGACTTGGCAACTTGACTTCTCTACAGGTACCACATGTAGTAGGATACATTACTTGATATACCTTCCTTATGTGATTCTTCAAACTTGATATGCATGATATATCCTTCTATGTACTTTTTAAGCTCATCATGCATGATGTCTCCTTGGACACACATCATCATATTAGATGCAACACATATACTTTTTCATATTGGAATCCATATCTGTCACCCTCACCATCTTGTGAAGATACTTTTTCAAAGTGATTTCCATATACTTATTCACACTACTATAAGAATGTTGTATCCACTTTGAAATTAGTTGACATTAATGACTCGAACTCAATCAGTTGGGATCCTCTTTGACATTAGTTGACATCAATGACAACCAAAGTTCAATAATCTCCCCCTTTGTCATTGATGTCAATACCTTATGAAGTTGTGTATGATATTATTTGAACTATATGCTTCATTTGTACCTTGTCTCGATGCTCCCCATGTGTATATTCTCCCCCTAATTTCTTTGGGATGCTTCAATATCTACTGTTAGTTCGTTTCTACATCTGCGCATACCATGATGCTTTCTATTACTTCAGCACAGACCACATAGATTCTTTACTTCACGCTCTTTCACGTCTAATGTTTACTTCATGCTCTTTCATGTTTTCTATGTTTTTGTTGTTTCTTCAATGATCATCATGTTGGTTCTTATGTTGCATTCATTACTTTTACACCAACTTCATGCATTATACTTCAGTCTTGTAAGCTTAATGCATCTCTCCTTTCTTCAGCTTCATGCCTGATAGCTTCACGTATTTCTCCTTGCTTCAACTTCATGTATTTCTCCCCCTTTGACATAAATGGAAAAGAGGTGCCATTACTTGCACAATGCATGCTCCCTTTTTTGTTTTGTGTTGGCCTCAACCTCAACTATATTTCGGGATGACTCCCATTGACTTCATGCTTCATTTCTCTATTGAAATTATACACTAATATATTTTTATAATTATCTCTTATTGCTTTCTTGATATAGATGTTACCTTGTTCCTTCATCTTGATCTACTATCGTTGTCACAATATTTCATCATTTCTTGCGCGGTGATCCATACAGATATCCTTTCGTGATAACTAAGTAGTGCTGAAGTCAATCCTCTACTAATTTTGCATTATACTTCATGCACCTGACTGCTTCATCTGTCACATTTAATGCGCTATCATAGAACCTTGTCGCATTTAATGTTGTCGCGTCTATTGCAATGAAAAGCAAAGTTATGACACACTTTTCATTCATCATCCAACTCAGCATAAAAGCAGACATGACACTCAGTTCGCGTGGCAACAATCACATGTCACTTCCATATTCGAACCTTTTCGGAAACATTATCGATCACAGGCTGCAATGAATTACTTTTTCTCCCTTTTCTATTGTTTCCAAAAATTCATTAACTCCAACATTTAGTTTTGGCGACTCCACCGCCTTCTTCGACTTGTATGACATTGATTGCACATCTCATTAAATTAATTTCATGCATGTGAAAATATTCCATTCAGCTCAATAAAATCTCCATGAACAATGCCTGGTTCATCATTGTTAGAACTTCTTCATTCCCATGTCGTATTGTCATCTATTTTTTATTCATTTATTCCAATGGCCTCCTTCTATTATAGAATGAGTTCTTCCCTTGAGTATGTGTTCCTTGCCATTCAGTCTTGGTAGTCTGAGTTTTCATGCCTTAAAGTTGAATCAATTGGAAACAACAAATGGAGGAAGAAAAAATATGCCATCAATAGGCTCAATCACAAGTGAGTTGCAAACATACTGAGCAATTGATTCTCTTGACTCATCGGGTGGATAATATGGAATGTCAGCAAAAACAAGTCTTGATGAATTATCCTGTCTTCGGTCTCAACGGGATGAACCACCATCCACTGCAATTCTGCAGCTTCTTCCAGTGCATCCTTCTTGAGATTGTACAACACTGGTGCCAATGGATTTGGAGCTTCGTCTTGCGAATTGACTTGACACAGAACTCAACCTAGAACTACGGCTATAGAACACTTCAACATTTTCATTTTTTCCATATTTACCATCTTTTTGTACACCATTTTTTCCTCGGCAGGGAGTCCCGACTCATGCAATTTTGTAATCATACCCAATTTTGAATATAATGAAAACGACTGCATTTTGCACAGTCTCATGATTTTCAACAATGTTAGTTTCTTCAAGCAAAAAATTTCTTCTTGCGTCTACACTACTCAATTCAAACAAATACTTTGTTCCATGATGTTTCATATGTAGGACAATTCAACAAAACAAAAATGTATGCATGCATTTAAATTTTCCCTTTTCCGTGACATTACCAATTAAACACATAATCTTGTGCAACAGTAATAAATATTGCAACAAACACTTTCTAACCACATACCTAACTAACATATCCTTTAAATTTATTTAAGATGTATCATGTTGAACTTAAGGGTATCGCATAGTCCTTATGAGACTAGCCAGAGAGGGAACAAGTGCTTGCTGCATTAGATGCACCTGGATTGTTTGCATCCTCATAAAACTTCTGACGAGATTTTCTTACCCGAGTCTTATTGTGCGCACTTTTGTTTTTATTATGGACTAGATATTTTTCACTATAGTCCTTTTGAATGAACCTTTGCACAATAATTCTTCATCTGCATATTTCACTTCTCTTTGACAGTACATGGCCTTATGTCCAAAACCGTCACATGCAACTCATCTCATAGTTTGATAGTATTTTTCAATATGACCAAAATTATTGCATAATGCGCACCTCACCCTATTGATCCTTCTTTGATTAGCATATTGAAAATATCGATAGTTGAAGGAATCATCATACCTGAAGGACTTAACATGATTTGGACATTGTGCTCTGTCACAGACCTTCTTTGGTGTCTTTACATAACCAAGACCTATTGTGTTTTCTCATGATCTCTGATCCTTTGGAATCATGTTCAGCATTGATGTGTTGTCTTTTAACTTGTTCATTACTTCATCTTTAGATTATTTCTTGTCACTTTTTTATTGTGTGCAGATAGGATTGTTGTTTGCAATACGTACTTGTTTATTTCCCTTTATCCCAGTCAACTTGTCTTCTAAGTGATATATCTCTCTGTCCTTTTTGTCAAGTTTACTTGTCAACTTCCTGATTTTTTGCACCAACTCTTCCAGAGAAGCTTTCAGTGCAAATCTCTCTTTATGAAGTATCATGTTGAATTGTCATTTGGAACAATTTTCTAATTTTGGTACACTTTTCTAGGTGCATTAAATGCTATTATTTATTGATGTAAAATGCCAGAATTTTTTTATGTGCCGCATGATAAAAATTCTCTCTCATTTACTAGTTTTCCCTTCAAGGCTTTTCCAAGAGAATTTCCTGGAAAATCACTACGTAAAATGTGTGGTTGAATGTTTGTTTACTATTGGTTTTCTGCTGCTAATTTCAAGTTCATAGCCCAATGTATTTATGCTCATAAATTTCCTATTTGAATTCTTTCAAATTAATGTGCATTAATCTATGGTAAATAATTTATTGGAGACAAAAATAATTTTTTGGGTTATTGTGAAATCTCAACACTCCTCTTCAAATAATATTCAAATAATCAAATGATCATTTGGAAATTGTAGCATGTAAACTGGTCTCGTCGACAAACTATCAATTATTCATGGAATGTTGAACACCTAATTGTTTCCAAATTCATAGAGTGCTCAATGATCCTATTTGTTAACTAATAACACAATGGTGATCCTATGTTTTCACCAAATTAGCATAAAACGTCATCTTATTCTAGCAAAATCAGGGAATTTTCAAACATGGTAGCTGCTCATTTCCAAAAGTTTAGCTCTCATTCAAATTTCAACATCCAAATTGGAAATTCTTCAGGTAGTTCTTCAAGCATATCTTCATCGAAGCCCAATTCATAAGCTTTATATTGTATATAATACTAGTTCTCGTTATTTTATTGGTATTATTATTCAAACTTGTAATTGAGGGGGGGAATGTTACATTGTAAGTCCCTACGCAATCATAAAGTACTAGATCACCTCTCATGTGACTTGTTATTCTTATGACTTTATGAGTTTTCATACCTATCCACTAATGACTTTGTCAGTGAGATCTAGATCTATAGGTGACTATAATCCATGTAATGTACCATACCATCATTGGTACATGAAGATCAATGTGAAGAATGGATAAAGCCTTTTCTGACACTTTCTGAATCTTGTGTATTGCTCTATAGTTTATCACACTATTGATTCCTCTATGGGATTGTTTTGAATCAATTGGTTTCCTATGTTAGGTCCCCTGGGGGTAGATTTTAGGTTATCAATCCTACACTTCCATGAAGGTAAATACACACTCTTTAGCGAGAGACCTCTAGTCCTTCTAGACCCACAAATAGGTTAGTCAACCTTTGACTCAAAAATAAAAGAATCTTTCAATGTAATTATTAATAGTCACACTCAACTAGAAAAACTCCTAAAGATGCAATAAAGCAATATTTCTCTTCGAAACAAAATTCCAAGGTGGATAGGACTTGGAACTAGATCAGTGAAGAGATGAAACTAGTCCTTCTAGAGGTCATCCTTAGATGATTAGGGCCCAATTCCAACCAACAAAGTTGTTGGATATGGTTATGCTAGAAGTACAATCACAAACATTGGAACCCTCCAAGAGAAATGAGACAGATGTTATGTGTCTGCCTCAGGTATTGCAAGCACTTCTCACTTGCAGTCACTCGTACAAAACCTAGGAAAAAAAAATATAGTCACCACTTCACAATCGACAATTAGGTGAAACAATCATGGGTCATGTTTCTACGAATGGGTATGGAATGTAGGACTAATTGCACTGAGTGTAAACGAGGTGCTTACAACCCAGTATGGGGGAGATCCTGTAACGGATGTCACATGTCACATGTCACATGTAACGTTTTCAAAAGTAATAAAATGTAAATAGTAATAGTATGGGGGAGATCCTGTAATGGATGTCACATGTCACATGTCACATTTGCCACGTTTGTAGTATGGGGGAGATCCTGTAACGGATGTCACATTTCACATGTCACATTTGTCATGTTTGTCACATTATGTTACAACCCAGTATCGGGGAGATGTTGTAACGTTTGTTACATTTGTCACGTTTGTCACATTACATTACAACCCAATATGGGGGAGATGTTGTAACATTTGTCACATTTGTCACGTTTGTCACATTTGTCACATTTGTCACGTTTGTCATGTTATGTTTCCATGTCGGCTCCTAAATTATAAAAAATCAAAAGTAATTAAAAATTTCATGTTCGCTCATAACTTATCAAAAATAAAAAATAAAAAATAAAAAATAAAAAGAAAGGGATCCAATTTCTTGAGGGGTAATTTTTTTCTTAATGTGTAAAAAATTTAAGATAAAACAAAAAAAATTACACCTCAAGCAATTGGATCCCTCTTGGTGCTTGATAGATCCGGGTTTGAGATGGATCTACACTAGTTTTATATACCCAAACATTCATGGAAAAATGTGTTGATGTATTTGTAACTTCGGAAGATATTCACTTGTATATTATATTTGTACTTTATTGTGTCCCCAACGGATATGTATTATTCCTCTGATTGGAAGTGTCATCAGTTATACTTACATGTGTTGCAAGTTATATTGTAAGTGTCGTAACTTATACATGATGGGTTATTAGACCACCATGATGGGATCGGCCCTGTATGAGTCATGTGGGTTAAAGGGTTACTAGACCACCCTAGTGGGGGTCGGGCCAGTCAGTATTATGTAAAGTGGTTAAGTTGAGGCTGACCTAGTTGAGTAAAGGTCAAGTGAAATTTAGTGTATAAATAGAGAGTGTGTCTCTCTCATTTTACACATTCTATTATTCACTCACTTCGCATTAGTGAGAGAAGAGGAGGATGCACACAAGTGGAGGAGGAGCATGCTTCTAAATATATATATCTCTTGGGTTTCATCATTGTGATCCTTGTATTGATGCTTATTCTATCTCTGAGGAATTTGCGGGGTTTTTCACCTTCTTATTTTTCCCTGGTGAAATATTTTGTGTCTCTTGTCTCTTGGCTCTTATGCTTGATATGTTGTACACGTTGTTATTTCAGTTAAGATCCTAGATCTATTGAATAAAACGATTAAAAACTAACATGGTATGAGAGCTAGCCTAAAGGAAGGCATGGTATGGCATTTATGAGACTTGTTGCACTTGCGACAAATTGGAAGCTAGGGCTTGATATAGAAAAAACCAGTTATCGTGGCACTTTCGCTATAAATCCATTTTGGCTAAGTTTCAAGTTCTGAAACTTAGACAGGTCGTAGATAACATCCCCATGTACCTTCTATACAAAGAACAACATCTGATTCGTTGTACTGTGTGTTTTACGATTAGTACAATCTAGGGTTTCTGCCTGTTCCATATCTCAGTCATAAACAGGTGACCTAGGAAAAAAGGTCACAACTTGGGCCAGGAAGCTCCAAATGAAATTTTGTAAAAAGTGATAGATAGGGCATGGACTGTACTTCACAAGTTCCCTTTTTAGAGGCCGAAGTTGAAACAGTGACACATGAAAGTCCGCACAAGTTTGCTCTCCTTTTTTATCCCATAAACAGGTCACGTTGCGACACTTGGCATAAATCTCTCTCAGAGAATCCAATTGAAGTCAGACCTATGGGTTTGGAAAGATGACAGGTTAGGATAAAATAGTTCAAAGTTTCAGGCCCTGTGGATTCATAATTTTAGAGATGAATCAGAAACAATAGGGCATATATTTATGTCCAAACAGAACTGGATTCTGAGCACCTTCTTTTTTGGATCGTCACTGCTGTGGGAAATTAGGGTTTCAGATAAAGTTGAAATTATTGGGATCAGAGACCACAGCTGGATGATCCTCATCAAAATCAAAATTTAGAGACCAAGATCAAATTTTTTGGTTGGGAAGAAGGTCGGGCTCGATCAAAACCTAGTTCAGGATTTTGATTGAAAAGGTGGAAAATTAGGGCTTCTGCAAAAGTTGGAATTTTTGAAATCCGTGACCATGACTGGAAACTCCTCAGAAAAATCAAAGTTTAGAACACAATATCAAACTTTTTGGATGGGTAGAAGATCGAGCTTTATCAAACCCTAGTTCGGGATCCTCTCTAGAAGATCCAGAAGTTTCAAAGGCAATTTTGAGGGGTCAAATTTTGGATATTTCAAAATTGAAGTATACCAACTTGATCAGCTCAGCAAGGCACATCTTTGCATCCAATCAGAAGTTTTAAATTCAATGTTTGAATTTTTAGGGTTTCTCTGACAAACCATAATCCAGCTCTAGATCCAGTCTTAGCAAATCAAAGTGGATTGGGTTAATCCTAGAAGAAAATGAATAGAAGTTCCAGTTCTAGAGGAAGATGAGGCTAAGGCCTTACATAAGAATGCTACAAGCAATCTCGACAGGTATGAATCGAGGAGATACAAGTATGTTCATGATTAAGTTTATGATATGTTTGTCTTCATACTATTTAGTAAAAGTACGAATGCATGTGAATGATAGAATACATTCATTGATTATGGTTATGACACTTATGATTGTACTAATGCACTGTGGTGTTGTATGAGGATGATATTGTCTGCTAACATGAAAGGTGCATCAAGAAAGACAAATCAAGTTCTAGATCAAGAACATATGACTATGGTGACATGAAGACAAAGACTCATCCATAGTCATGGATCACATAGAAGATCTACTTACGAGGTATGTATAATTTTGGTTCTACAATGGTTAACTTATGAGTTATGCAGGTTACTAGCACAAGTCTTTGAAGAAGAACAAAAAGACATTATATGGGTATGTTAGACATAAATAGCAAGCATGATAATCTAGATATGTTTTTCCTATATCAAGTTAGAATCCTTGTGTTAGGATCTTATACTTTTGTATGAATGATAATGATTATTCTCGAAGTTAGAAGTTTAAGTAATCAAGGGTTTATGCATATTATGTTTCTTAGTTTGATTGATGATATGACTAACCAGAAGAGTCCTATGGTCAAATAAGAATATGCATGAGTAAAAGAAGTCTTCCCTAAAACCTTGAATACTAATGCTTATTACCTATGTATGAAATGATCATGACCATACATAAGATTATTTAATGTTTTAATAGTATTGAGATTATACTAATGTATGTATGGTTATGTATCAGATCTTGAGGATAACACAATGGTGACACTAGTGCACACTTAAGCATGCATAATGGTCCATGATGGATATAAGTTCAAGGACAGATAGTCCAGGAAGCGAAGATCAATAGGGAGCAAACTCCAGTAGTTCCTGCAAGGAAGCAAAGATTGAGAGGGAGTCCACCCTACAACTAAACAAAGATAAGTATTTGAATTGTCATTTATTATGTATATGATTACTTAAATGATGCTATCCAGTCATGTATATACTTATGTTTCTATATTTAGGATGTATATTATGCATATTAGAAAAGTTTCATTAATGAACAAGATACTACTAATATGCAAGTAATGGGTAAGTGGCCTATGGTACTGTATAACATTCCATTCCTACTTATCTTGAATGAAACCTCTTTGATGACATGTTGGGAGTTGTGCACACTCTTAACAATGTTCTGGTAGAGATGGAAGGCATCTAGAAAGTTATGGGATATGGATAAATGTTGTATTGAAGCATTGGCTAAGATAATTGCATGATTGTATGTCATATGTATTTATGCATAAGAATGTGTTATTGAAAAACTATGAGAAGTTTCTAATCATGCAATTGAATTTGACTTGTAGGAAGGATCATGTACAATCACCTACAAAAGAAGGACTACAACATGTCTTCCAGCAAACGAAATTCAAAGAAAACTATCTATTGAACATATTGAAGAATCTGAAGTTCCCAAGATTTGGGATGCAGTAATGGAAGAATGCCATGATCGAGGAATACCAGTCGATTATGAAGAATGATGTTTGGGATGTGATCCCAAGACCTGAAGGGAAGTCTGTTCTGACTTCCAAGTGGATATATAACATCAAGCATGCTGCATATGGTAGCATAGACAAATACAAAGCGAGGTTTGTGGCTCGTGGCTTCTCCTAGAAAGAAGGGATAGATTATGAAAAGCATTTTGCTCCTACAACCAGATACACTTCCATCATAACAGTACTTGCTCTAGCTGCAGCGATGAACTGGAAGATACACCAAATGGATGTCAAGACATCTTTCTTGAATGGTGTAGTCTAAGAGGAAGTGTATGTGGAGCATCCACTTGGTTTTGAGACACATGACAGGGAGTCATATGTGTGCAGATTGAAGAAATCCTTGTATGGCTTGAAGCAAGCTCCTAGGACTTGGTATGGTAGGATAGACAACTTTCTATCTATTTTGGGCTTTACCAAGAGTAAAGCGGATTCCAACCTTTACTACAAGGTTGAGGAAGGCAATCCAGTGATACTACTTTTGTATGTGGATGACCTGTTTGTTACAGGTGAGGATAGATTGATTACCAATACGAAGAGGAACCTTGCTGTCGACTTTGATATGAAGGACTTGGGGATGATGCACTACTTTATAGGCATGGAGGTGTGGCAGAGTGCATATGGAATCTCCCTTGGAAAATGGAAGGATGAAATAGAGATCCTGAAGCAGTTTGGGATGATGGACTGCAAGGCCATGGCCACAACTATGGAATCGAACCTGAAGCTTCTGTGTGATCCTTCATCCGATCCGGTTGATGTCATGGTATATCGTCAGATGATTGGGTCCTTGATGTATCTGATGAAAACAAGACCAGATATTTGCTTTGCGGTGAACACATTGAGCCAGTTCCTGACAGATCCTAGAAGTGTTCACCTGGTTGTTGTACAGCATATTCTGAGGTACCTGAAGGGTACAATTGATTATGGGCTCAAGTAAGATGTGAATCAAAAGTTTAACCTAGAGGGTTATGTTGATTTAGATTGGGCAGGCAGTGCTGCAAATAGGAAGAGCACTTCTGGGTGCTCCTTCAGTATGGGATCAAGTGTGATCTCTTGGTTTAACAGGAAGTAGTCCTGCGTACCACTGAGTATAGCCGGAGCAGACTATGTCGCAGCTTGTTCAGTTAGTTGTGAGGTAGTATGGCTTAGAAAGCTACTATCTGATTTATTTGATATCCTGTTGGATGCTACCTATATCTATTGTGACAACTAGAGTTGTGTGAAGTTGTCAGAGAACCCGGTGTTCCATGACAGGTCGAAGCACATTGAGATCAAATATCACTATATCAGGGATATGGTGCAGAGAGGAGCAGTGAAGCTCCTGCATGTTGCGACATATGAGAAGGTTGTAGATGTGATGATGAAACCACTAGACAGAGTGAAGTTTGAGTACTTCAGAGAGAGGCTTGGTGTTCTTCAGATTGAAGATACTTCAAGGAAGAAGTGATGGGACACATTTGCAGGAGCCATTCCAAGCATGGTCAGAGAAGGATCCTTCCCATGGTTGTGGATGTAAGCATTGTGTGATGAGTATCAGGATGATGCTTCAGTTACTGCTTTGAATATGCATCAGTTGGATGCTTTGTATGATCAGTTGGATCATGTATATGACATGCATCAGGACGATGCAGTGACGATGATCTTGATAGTTTTAAACCTTAACAGTGCAGTAAAAAATCATATAGATTCTTAACCATAAACAAAAAATACACAATGGCACACACATAACACAGAGATTTTCACCTGGAAACCCTTAACCGGGAAAAAACCAACAAAACTTAGAGCCGCACAACTCTTTTCATTATATGTTTTCTTAACCATTTACAATACAATATATAGTATTTGTAGCATCTAAAACCCTAATTCGTTTACCCGAAATTAGGTTACATCCCTAATCCCTTTACCGAGATTAGATAGAATACAATGGGCCGAAACAACAACAAAAAAAGCAAAAACAACCCAAAAACATTTGTGCACTCCGCACGGACTTCGGTGGCCTAACGGCCCCCTTCGTGTCATTTTGGAACCTAATGGTCCGAAACGAAGGGGGGGGGCACTGGTGGGCTACCCCCCCCTCTTGCTGCGCCCGGGAAGGGGATCATGGTGTACACGCACCCACCATGTGAAGAGATATAACACACCCAACATTCTCCCACTTGTTGTTCTCTTCACATACAGGAGAAATTTATGACTTCAACAGTCCAGGGAAACAATGCCCATGTTCTCTTTACACCAAAAGAACTTATGAGTACTCATAGACTTTGTCAAAGAGTTTGCAACATTTTCCAAAGTATCAACCTTCTCCAGCAATACTCTGTTTTGTTCAACCATGTCTCTGAAGAAATGGTACTACACATCAATGTGCTTTGTCTTCGAGTGATAAGCAGGGTTCTTTGCCAGAAAGATTTCACTTGAGCTATCACAGCCTATCGTTACTGCATTCAGAACAAAATCGATACTTGAACACAACCTTTGCAACCATACAACTTCCTTACTTGCATGGGTAGCTGCCATGTATTCAGCTTCTGTAGTTGAGAGTGCAACTACAGCTTCTCTTCTACTCATCCAACTGATTGCTCCTCCAAATAGTTTAAAAACGTAGCCACTTGTAGATCTTCAGTGATCAAGATCTCCATCCCAGTCAACATCAGCAAATCCTTGTATATCTATCTCTCTGTTTAGTCCAGGTCTTCCTTGGTAGCAGATTGCAAAATCTATAGTGCCACACAAATACTTGAAGACCCTCTTTACTGCAGTCCAATGTTCCTTTCCTGGTTTTGACATATATCTGCTAAAAACTCCCACTGCATGAGCTATATATGGTTTAGTACAGACCATAGCATACATCAAATTGCCAATAGCACTAGCATAGGGAACATGAGACATGTCCTCTACCTCTTATTGTGTCGTGGGATAGTGTTCTGCAAATAACTTTACACCTACAGGAACGGGCACCTTCACCGGTTTGCTTTCCTGCATATTAAACCTCTTCAATATTGTCTCAACATATTTTCTCTGATTCAACCAGAGTTTCCTATTTTCTTGATCTCTTTTTATTTCCATGCCCAAAATAAAATTTGTAGCACCAAGATCTTTCATGTCAAATTCAGATGACAACTAATTTTTGACATCCTTGATGATTTCCTTGTTGTTTCCAATTAGCAACATATCATCAACATACAATATCACATAAATAAAATGATCACCAATTAGTTTGAAATAAACACAGTGATCAGCTTTGCTTCTTGAGAAGCCAAGTCCCAATATATAAGTATCAAACTTTTGATACCACATTCTTGGAGATTGTTTATTTCCATAGAGGGACTTTTTCAGCTTACAAACAAGCTCCTTTTTACCTTTCACCACAAACCATTATGGTTGCTTCATATAGATTTCTTCATTAAGTTCTCCATGTAGGAATGTCGTCTTTACATCCATCTGCTCTACTTCAAGATCAAAAGCAGCAGAAATAGATAAAAGAAATCTAATAGAAGTAAATTTTGCAATAGGTGAGAAAATCTCACCAAAATCGATGCCCTCAATTTGAGAATAACCTTTCACTATTAGTCGAGCCTTGTACTTCTCCACTTTACCTACTGCATTTAACTTCTTCTTGAATACCCATTTGCTTCCAATAGGTTTTCTTCCTTCTGGAAACTCAACCAGATCCCATGCCTCATTTTTGTCCAAGGCATCCATTTCTTCCATCATGGCCTTCTTCCATAGTTTACTATCTTCTAAATCCATTGCCTCTCTAACAATTCTAGGATCATCATCAGTAATAGATAACACAAAATTAGAGAAAAAATCAGGTGGACTATACCTTTCAGCTTGCCTTCTTACTCGATCAGATCTCCTCAAGACTGGAGTTTGTGGTTCTACCTTATCATTTGATTCAGACGAATCTGATTCCTCAAATGAACCACCTCTTTCATCCTTAATATCAAACCGTAGTTTCTCTAGATCCTTTTCCTTTGGTGCATCTTCAATCCTGGAAGTGTTTTCAACTTCTCTGAAGATCACATCTCAACTGTAAACTACTTTCCCTTTTACTGGGTTCCACAGCTTGTAACCTTTCACTCCATCCTTGTAGCCAATGAAGATACATTTTTCTGCTTTATTATCCAACTTGATCCTTTTTTTCTTTGGAACATGCACAAAAGAATCACACCCAAACACCCTGAGATGCGAGAGAGAGGGTTTCTTAATAGTCCAAGCCTCGTGAGGTGTCTTGTCAACCAACGCTAATGTGGGTGTCCTATTTACCAAGTAACATGTAGTGTCAACAGCTTCTGCCCAGAATTGTTGTGTTAGCCATGCACCACTGAGCATACTCCTTGGCCTTTCCATCAACGTCCTGTTCATCCTTTCTGCAACCCCATTCTGTTGAGGTGTGTATGGAGTAGTCTTTTTCCTTTCTATTCCACACGTCTTACAGAACTCCTCAAATTCATTTCCACAGAATTCTCCATCGTTATCTATTCTCAGCACTGTTATTTTCTTTTCAGTTTGATTCTCTATGTTAGGATATTTAGACACTTAGGAGTTAGTTAAGATCAACTTGTGTAATATATCCGTTAGGGATAGTGTGTTTCGTTAGTATGCATTAGTATGCATTTGTAAATACTTAATCCGACGGTCACGATATGTTTCCGACATAGAGTGATCCGACAGCTCAACTTCTCTTAGATCAAACCTAACCTTGATCCGTGGCTTAACACCCGATTGGTCCATGATCTCTATTTAAAGAGCATGGAGAGTTATTGTTTAGTTGATCAATTATGAGAAGCTCATTTGTAACTTTCTTTCTTTGCATAATAAATTGTCCCGTAGAAGCTATTTGGCCGGGGCTGTGGAGTGTTTCCCTCAAGAGGGTTTAAACCACGTCAAAACATCGGTGTGTTGATCTGTGATCTATTTGTGTGAAGTGGTTGCTCTTGGTGTTCGGTCCTTTGGTAGTACCCTGTGTACCCGAACATGGTATCAGAGCTTTTATGAAGTGTCGCTTCTGGTTATGATCTAGATCTTGAACTGTTGTTGCCGAAACTCGAAAGGGTTTCTAGTTCTAGTATTTCTGTGCATTTATGGGTTGTGGCAGGTGTTCCATTGTGTCCGGAGCGTCGTTTTCATTGGGAAATAGTTTTCGTTTGATCGAAAACGGTTCTCGGTTTCTCCAGAAACACATATTTCATCAGATCTGAAGGTATAATGTTACAGTGACACATTTTTTTTATTTCGTTTTTTAATAAGAAAAAATCTCATATTTCATTTTTTTTACTGTTAGATTTTTTTTGGGTTCAGATTGTTGCTTTCCCATCTACGTATTCTCTTTTCCGTGCACCTTGAGCGATATTGGCAAATCAGAAACAAAAAGGGAAAGGGTTTTTCTCGGCTGCGTATGCTCTTTGCCGTGCACCTTGCGCGATCTCGGCAAATCAGAAACAGAGAGAAAACATAGACTTTCCAGGAAAGCTAACAAGATCTAACCCCACAAGTGTGGAAAAGTTTTTTTTGTTTCGTTTTGTGGTCTGTTTTGCAGGAAAAAGGGCAAGCACACAAACTGAGCAAGAAAAAAAAAAAAAAACCCTTCCTTATTCCCATATTTTACATACCTTTTAATCTAGCTCGCTTGGTTCAAAGTTGCTTTATTCCTTAATAGGTCTTGAGTTCAAGTCTTAGGAAGTTACTTTGAAAAGGAAAAGTGCATGCTATTTCTATTTTCAAGTTACTTTATTGTAAAAGTGCATCTCACTTAAATAATAAAAAATAAAAATACAAGTGAGTCACTTAAGTTTTTTTTAATTGTTGCACTATTTAAAAGTAATATCATTGTAAAAGTGAAATCACTTATTTTACAAAAGTGGTTCACTTAAAGCAACTTTCTTGTAAAGTGATTGTCAAAAGGTTCATCTTGGGAAGAGGGGGTTTTTTTTTTTTTTGCTGGACATTCTCTAGCTGCCACGTCACTATTGGGGACATCTTCAACAGTTTCTTTGTTCAAGCATAACTTCATCATACAGAGTCAGTTTTCAGTGCCGTTTTTTTTTTAAACCGCCAATTTTTTTGAGCTCTTCACATCTAGACTATTGGTTTCTGCTTTTACAGCCATTAATTTATAAATATGGCCGCCCATTGTGATATTCTACTTAACAGTTCCAACTATTTCTCATGGAAATCTCGTATGGAGGATGTTCTACGAAGTAGGGGACTTTTCAGAATTACCACAGGGAAAGAAAAAGAACCCACTGATGATGATAAGAAAATAAAATGGGAAAATAGATGTGATGAAGCTCGTGGATTGATTGGGATGTCAATCTCTACTGATTTGCGATTCCACATATCTGGAATTGATGAACCTAATACTGCTTGGGACAAGTTGGAATCTGTGTTTGGTAAACACAATGAAATTCAAGGTCACCAACTCGAAAATGAGTTGATTTCTTTAAATCCAAGTGACTTTTCATGCATTCAAGATTATTTATCTAAGTACAAAACTCTCAAGCTCTTATGTGCAGAATGTAAGATTGAGAGGGAAGACAAACAATGCATTTATCATATTCTTTCCAAACTTGGACCTGCATATTTTGTTTTTGTATCTACATTTTACTCCATGAAAGAATCCTTGAATGCAGCTAGCTATCAAGAGCCTAGTCTTGAATCATTTTGTGATTCCTTGATTAGGGAACAAGATAAACTCATTCATCTTGGAATAATCAACAATGCAGATACATCTGGGAAAGCCTTATTGTCCCAACAGAAAGAAAAGTCCAAGCCTCCCAAGAAACAAAATTTTTGCAATAATAAGTCAAACAAGGGTCCAAAACCCTCTCAGTCAACTCCTTCTTTAAAAAATGACAAAGGATCCAAGCCAAAAGGCAAGAAGACTGAGCGTCATTGCAACTATTGTGGGAAAGATAATCATGATGAATCTAAGTGTTTCAAGAAGATGTCAGCCTTGGAAGCAGCAATGAAGAAGCACCACATCAGCCTAGATTCGCCTTCAGAATCTGCCTCTCATGGACATGCACTTTGCGCATCTGGTTATTCTTATAATGCATCTTTTTCTTCTACTTCAAATGAATGGCTCATTGATTCTGGAGCATCTTATCATATGGCTAAGGATCAAGCCATCTTTTCTACTATGCATGAATGTAACACCAAACAAATATTTGTTGGTGATGATAGATCTCTAAGTGTTGTAGGAGTTGGAACAGTTTCAGTAGATAATGGTCATTTTAGTGATGTACTATGTGTTCCAAGAATTTCCTGCAATTTGTTATCAGTCTATCAGATCACTCATTCTGGTGAAGGTAAAACTGTGACCTTTACACCTCACCAAGTTGTAATCAAGGATTTTAAATATCCTCAACAGGTTCTAGCTACCGGAGTTGTTGATGATATTACTAGGTTGTACAAGTTTAACAACTTTGGGTCATCACCTTTCCCTTCAGTTTTTGTTGCTCATAGTGATAACTTGAGCAAACTTTGGCATGAGCGATTTGGTCACTTAAATTATCGCTCATTGCAACAACTATGTAAAGAAAATATGGTGACAGGTCTTTCGATGGTATCTTGCAGAGATGGTGTTTGCTCCGGTTGTGTACTCGGAAAACATCATCGGGACAATTTTGACAAACGTGCCTCTTGGCATGCCTCGATTCCCTTGGAGCTTGTGCATAGTGACTTGTGTGGTCCTCTTCCATCTACTTCCTTTTCTGGTTTCAAATATTTCTTAACTTTCATTGATGATTACACCAGACGCACTTGGGTTTATTTCCTAAAACTTAAGAGCGAAGTATTTAACATGTTCTTGGCCTACAAGGCCCTTGTTGAAAAACAATCTGGTCATCAAATTATTAAGTTAAGATCTGACAATGGAGGAGAATATGTTAACAAACAGTTCACTACTTTCTGCACTAAACAAGGCATCCAACAACAGCACACTGTTCCATATACACCACAACAAAATGTTGTAGCTGAGCGGAAGAACCACACTTTAAAGGAAATGGCTAATTGTATGATCCAATCTAAGGGACTAAGCCTTCAATTTTGGGCTGAAGCCATAAATTGCGCAAATTACATAGTTAATCACACCCCCACAAAAGCATTACAAGGTATAATACCGGAAGAAGCATGGAGTAAAACTAAACATGATGTAAGTCACTTTCGTGTGTTTGGTAGTGAAGCATGGGCTCACATTCCGGATGAAAAACGGAAAGCATTGCAGCCTAAAAGTGAAAAGTGCATATTTGTTGGATATTCTGAAGATGTAAAAGGTTATAGACTTCTTCAACCACATTCTCATGCTATAATCATTAGAAGAGATGTTAAATTTGATGAAAGTCTCTTGGCCTGCGAGCCTAACTCGGCGATTGTGCCATCTTTGGCCTGCGAGCTTGATTCGGAGTTTGTGCCTTCTTCTTCTTCTTCCAACTTCCTTGACAGGTTTCCAACTCCAGTTTCTGATGATGACAGTGAGGATGAAAATCCACCTCCGCTTGCTCATGTTCCTCCAGTTGCACCAGCACAAGTGCTTCCTCGATGGGTCCATTCAACATGTGAAGCAGCTGGTGATCTTGTCGGTGATCCTAGAGATCAACGTCGAACACGTTCTCAGTTTCAGAGAGCCTCTTCTCTTTTGGCTCAAGTTTTCGAGAATCATGATCTAGAAACCTTTGCACAAGCTTCAGGGAATCCAGATTGGGATGCAGCCATGGATGAAGAATATCGTTCCTTAATGGAGAATGATACTTGGGATCTTGTACCTCTTCCAAAAGGAATAAAACTTGTCAGATGTAAATGGGTCTACAGAACTAAGTATGCATCAGATGGAAGTGTTGAAAGACTTAAGGCAAGGTTAGTTGCCAAAGGTTTTTCCGAAGTTGAATGGATTGACTACAATGAAACCTTTGCTCCCATCGCAAAAATGAACTCCATCCGCCTTGTTCTTTCCCTTGCAGCCTTACACAACTGGGAAGTCCATCAAATGGATGTCAAGTCTGCCTTCTTACATGGTTATTTATAGGACAAAATTTACATGGAACAACCTCCTGGATATGTTCAGAATAACTCTAGCCTTGTCTGTCGCCTTAAGAAATCCTTATATGGCCTTAAGCAAGCTCCTAGAGCTTGGTATGCCAAAATGGATAACTTTCTCCTTGACACTGGTTTTTCTAGATGCCATTCTGACCCCAATGTCTATACCAAGAAAGTAGGAAACCATCTCATCATACTTGTTCTATATGTTGATGACCTTATTCTTACTGGTAGTGACCCTAACCTTATAACCCTATGTGAAATCCAGTCTTAAACAAAATTTTGAAATGTCAGACTTAGGACATTTACATTATTTTCTTGGTCTCCAAGTCCTGCAAACCAAAGAAGGAATCTTTCTTTCTCAGTCTAAGTATGATTGTGACCTTCTTCATCGCTTTCACATGGAAGATTGTACACCAGCCCCTTCTCCCTTCCAGTCTGGAGTCAAACTTTCTGCCACTTGTACTTCACCTGAAGTCGATGCCACCTTGTATCGTCAGCTTGTTGGTAGTCTCTTATACTTGACTCATTCCCGTCCTGACCTTTCCTTTACCATTGGTCGAGTTGCCCGTTATATGCAGAAACCTCATGAAAGTCACTGGAAAGCAGCTAAAAGAATACTTCGATATATTCGAGGTACAGTTCAGTTTGGAATTCATTACAGTACAGGGGGGAAACCTTTGTTGGTTGGTTTCACTGATTCAGATTGGGCTGGCGATCCTGATGATCGAAGGTCTACTGCAGGTTATGTTTTCAGTCTGGGATCTGGACCTATTACTTGGGCTTGTAAGAAACAATAAGCTCTTCTTCTTTCTTCAGCAGAGGCAGAATATCGAGCAGCCGTCAATGCCAGTCAGGAAGCTTTATGGCTTCGACAGATCCTTTCAGAGTTTGGATTCAAGCAGCAGCAACCTACTCCACTTTGGTGCGACAATCAAAGTGCCATCAAGCTTGCCAAAGATCCAGTTCTACATCAACGCAGCAAACACATTGAGCTACATATGCACTTCATCAGAAATCTTGTTCATGATCGGGTTCTTGAAGTGCTCTTTTTCCCTATAGATGATCAAGTTGCAGACATCTTCACCAAGTCTCTTACAGAAGCAAAGTTTTCTAAACTTCGATCTATGTTAGGAGTTCAGGAACTTGTCATTAAGGGGGGATAGGCTCTAATGCCTCCTTCCTTCTCTTAATAGTGTCACTTTTGTAAATCCTTCAATCCTATCCCAAGTTGTTCTTAAGGGGGGATGTTAGGATATTTAGACACTTAGGAGTTAGTTAAGATCAACTTGTGTAATATATCCGTTAGGGATAGTGTGTTTCTTTAGTATGCATTAGTATGCATTTGTAAATACTTAATCCGACGGTCATGATATGTTTCCGACATAGAGTGATCCGACGGCTCAACTTCTCTTAGATCAAACCTAACCTTGATCCGTGGCTTAACACCCGATTGGTCCATGATCTCTATTTAAAGAGCATGGAGGGTTATTGTTTAGTTGATCGATTATGAGAAGCTCATTTGTAACTTTCGTTCTTTTCATAATAAATTGTCCCATAGAAGCTATTTGGCTGGGGCCGTGGAGTGTTTCCCTCAAGAGGGTTTAAACCACGTCAAAACATCGATGTGTTGATATGTGATCTGTTTGTGTGAAGTGGTTGCTCTTGGTGTTCGGTCCTTTGGTAGTACCCTGTGTACCCGAACACTCTACAAGAGCCTTAAATTCTTTGAATCTATTAAAAACCTCAGATTTCTTATGCAGGAAATAAATCCATGTTTTTCTTGAGAAATCATCTCTGAATGAAACATAATACACAGATTTACCCAGTGATGGAATAGGCACAAGTCCAAACACATCACCGTGTATTAACTCTAATATTCCTTTATCTCTTACAACACCAGATGAGAATCTTACCCGATTATGTTTACCATATAAGCAATGTTCACATAAATCAAAATCTAGTTTGTAATCAGACATGCCCTTAGCCATACTTTTACCTTGTAATAGTTGAAGACCCTTCTCTCCAATATGCCCCAGCCTTCGATGCCATAGAGTTGTCTTCTCACTAGAGACAGTAAGGACTCTGTCTCCTTCATTTTTACCCTCGGGAACAATAGTAATGTTACATCCATTATTAAAAGTGCTTCCCAACAACTTGTATAGATTTCCAATCCAAACTCCCCTCATCAGCACCATTGATCCTCAAGCCATCTTGCATGTGTTCTTCTCAAACATAGTTTTCACACTTGCATCATCCATTTTACTTACAAAAATGAGGTTTCTAGCCAGTTTTGGAATGTGCAGAACCCTGGGAAGAGTTCTAACCCTTCCATCTTTGAGCAGTAGCTTGATCTTTCCTCGACCTATGATTTTCGCCACTGAGTTGTCTCCCAAGAATACATGACCTCCATCATACTTTTCATATTTAGAAAACCACTCCCTATGAAGAGTCATATGAAAAGATGCACCTGATTCAATCAACCAAGGCATCCTTGGTTGAACTGTCCATGGATTTCTGCCTCATTTCCTCCGATAGCAGGGATGCAACCACATCATCAAAGGTTAGGTTGGTTGCATTACTCACAACAGCTATAACCAGACTATCCCATGAATCTGGTAGGGAGCACAACAAGCTAATACATTTTTCATCATCAGTAATTGTAATACCAACAGATGTCAACTGACTTACAAGAGTATTGAAGGCATTTATATGCTCTGACACAGAGTCTCCTTCATTCATTCTTAGAAGGTACAGTTTCTTTCGAAGAAATAACTTATTTACCAGGGACTTTGAATGATACAAATTTCCCAGCTTATCCTACAGTTTCTTTGCACTGTCTTCTCTAGATACGTTCACCAACACCGAATCTGAGAGGCAAAGTCAAATCGTGCTCCTTGCTTTTCTTTCCAGCTTATCCCATTATTCTTTTGCCATACCAGTGGGCATGGTACCCAGATCTACTGTGATCCATTGTTCTCTATCTACCATAATATCTTCCATCTTGAGCTTCCATAGCTCAAAGCTCTGACCATTAAATTTCTCAATCTCAATTCTAAAAGTGCTCGCCATTCCTTCAACAAAAGAATCACAGCTGCAAAGCTCCCACTGAAACCAAGTTTATCATAGATCCAAGATCGAGCCAAACCCTTGGAAACAAAGGCATCCCTTTGAACCCAATAATGCTCTAATACCAAATTATAGTTTTAAACCTTAACAATGCAGTAAAAACTCATACAGATTCTTAACCATAAACATAAAATACACAATGACACACCCATAACACAGAGATTTTCACTTGGAAACCCTTAACCGGGAAAAAATCAGCAAAACTTAGAGCCGCACAACTCTTTTCATTATATTTTTTCTTAACCATTTACAATACAATATATAGTATTCGCAGCATCTAAAACCCTAATTCGTTTACCCGAAATTAGGTTACAACCCTAATCCCTTTACCATCCCCCTCCGTGTCATTTCGAAACCTAATGGTCCGAAACGAAGGGGGGGGGGGGGCTGGCAGGCTACCCCCCCCTCCTGCCGCACCTGGCGCAGGAGAATCACTACTAGGGAGGGGATCGTGGTGTACATGCACCCACCATGTGAAGAGATATAACACACCCAACATATCTAGATGATCATGTGTGATGAGTATCAGGATTCCTAAAATCACTTGCAAAAAGAGAATGAAGAAATTCAAATTATCAACCAAAAATGCAATCAAACCAGTGAAAGAAGTCCAAAACAAGCAAGTTTTTTCTTCTTTTCACCCAATGGAACCAATCAAATTCTTATGAAAACACTCCCAAAAATTAAAAAATGCCCCTTAAATACTTTCCTACAAGCTCTTGAATGGCCTTCCATACCCCAAATAACAACACCCAAAGAAAAAGCTTCCAAAAAAAGGGGGGGAACTCTTTTTGTAGGGCACATGGAACTGTCAACAAGCGAGGGTGCATGCAAATGCTCCTATAAAGAGGCATAAGTGTGTGTACATGTTTATGGATCTTCTAGACAAACTGTATACTTCCTACAAGTTGAAAAAGGATCCAAAAGAACTAAAAAAATGTGTAATTTTTCATCTTCAATCAGGTAAAAAGACTATAATAAAGGTAGAAGGGAGTGTAAATGCTCAATAAAAGATAGACCACTAGTACCAAGGATTCCTAATAAAGAACAATTTAGGGAATTCTTCCCCAACGGAGTTGGCTCTTCTAGAAAGACTGTATAATTCATATAGGTTGCAAAAGGGTCCAAAAGAACTAAAAAAACTTGTAATGTTTCATCTTCAATCAGGTAAAAGGATTGTTATAAAGGTAGAAGGGATCGTAAATGCTCAACAGAAGCCATACTACTAGTACTAAGGATTCCTAACAAAGAATAATTCAGGGAATTCTTCCCAAATGGAGTTGCTAGTTCTATTTTGGGGAAATCCCCCGAATAGCTAGGGTAGACTATCACAAAGCAAGGGAGATATTACTACTACAATTCCCCTAGGATTATTGATCTATACCTAGTCCATGAAATACAAAATCAATAATGAAATGTATTCAATCAAGAGAGTGATAATAGCTTTAAAGGTAGTGTTAGATCTACATTAAACAAGCTATCTTACAATGAAATGGTGAGTTCCAATGTCAGATATGAAACAATTAACACAAATTTCCTAAGATCTTTAATCAACTATCAAGCATTTATCAAGATTTAAAACCATCATAAACACATCTCATATGGAAGGAAACTTGAATCATTTCATATTAAGCTAAAGAAGAAAGTACATATCTAATGTCCATCCTTCTTCCTTTTCCATGAGCTATCCTTTCTCCACCCTTTCTTTTGATGAAGTTGAGCCTTCCAATCTTCAGAATCTCTCCAGCATGCATTTGCTCTTCCTTTGTCCTCCTTACTATGCCCCAAATTCCTTTGTTTTATAGCATTGGGAAATGTGCTCTCAAGTTTCTCTTTTCAATATGGGATTATCCCTTTTCATGTTTTTTTATTATTTTCTCTCAAAAACCCACTTTCCATAGTAGTTTTAGGCTTTTGTCACAACTTTAGCATATTCAAGTACAATTAATGCACTTTTGTGCATTTCTTCTCACTATTTGATTGGTGGAGCTTAGACTTGAGCCTTTAATGAGTAGTTCAATCACTGAACTTTGTCTTCATAAGCTACCTCTTTCTTCACTCAATCTTTATGATTGTGGATGTAGTGATTAGATAAGAGAGGACCTGTTCTCTTGTGTACTTGTCTTTTGTCTTCATGTTGCGGGCACATAGTAAAATATGCTTCTTCTCCTCATTTAGTTAAGGGTGTTAATTTGAATGTTAACAGACGCCCCATAATGTGTGAGGTCCGAAGTAGAGCTAAGGGCTGAAATACATTATGTTTATATTGATACTCTTCAGAGTGATACTCTATATACCGATACTCTTTATTGATCAAAGCAAGGATGAGGAAAGGATAATCTCACGGACACAACATTCAGGATAGCATCTGCAAGTCAAACATAGCAATTTCTCAAATATATAATATATTCCTGAGGTGGGCATACCCATGCTCAGCAGTAAAAAAGCATGGCCACGAACAATACACAGTGGATCCATGTCAAAAGTAAATTTTTCAAAAATGTAAACATGCACTTTGATGAGTCCGAGAACAAGGTCTTCATTGAACTTCTGACATAGTAGTCTAATCTTGTGTAGCTCGGGCATTTCATCGATGAGTGATTTAACTGTTTTCCCAAGGTTTTCAATACAAACAGACAATAGTACGAGTTTATATCATGCGAATAAATAAACTGATGTCGAGCATAATAAAACACCATCTGATTACTGTTCATTGATGTATACCGTTAACAGATGTGAAGAGACCCACCAATAATGATGATGGACTCTAAGGTACTAAGTACAAACTAGAAAGTGTGAATAGATGTTCTGAAGTCGAACACTTGTAGAGTCAAATAATTAGGGTTCATTGATGTATACCCACTATCATTTGTGAGGAAACCTACCACTAATGACTACAAGATCCAAGGTACTCCCGGGTTTCTAGATCCATGTCCTAGATAATGATTTGATGTCGATAGGAATAGATCCATTAGAAGGAGGGCATTAATGCATCCCACATCAGCTGATATGAAACAAAGATCAATAGTCTGATATAATTTGGTAGAACTATGAGATCCAACACTGTATACTAACACAAGGAAGGATGGACACTTGGAATGCTCCAAGTGTCCAATCATGTTATGATTGGTCAATAATATTTGAGGAATGGCCGACTTGGTTTGAACATCCCTTGAGCACATAACATGACGCAAGATGGACACTTGGAAACAAAGGACTTTGAGTAGCCGACGTTAATGAAATCCGCCAATGTTAGATGCATTAATGAAAGCTCCATTGGTGATGGGAAGGATAACCCATCGGTAAAGATTTTGTCAAAATACTGGTATAGTTTCCTAAGGAAAATGTAGATGGTGTACTGAGAGTGGAGACCAAATTATGTGCCATGTTCAAGGGCAGCAAGGACTGACTGTTTCTGTTTTCTTCAATAGTATAATATTAAGTGATTCAAGTTTCTTCCTTTTCAGATTTTTGTGTTTTTTAATTTTTATACTTTTTTAGTTTATCGGTTTGAAAAAGAATAAAGAATGTTATAGTACATGTGAGGGAATGAGTGTTGCATGGGCGTACTCCTATTTTTGAAGGGCATGGGTTATGCCAAGGCAAAGATCCATATTGAAAACAAGGGCTAAGCTATTTGTGCCAACTCTTACAGATGTTCCCTCCATGGGTAACCTATGTGAGGCAGGATTATGGGTCGATGGATGGTGAAATAATACCATGTGACTAAGTTTATCCAATTTGGTATAATGGCCAAGTGGGAATGGGTCAATGAGGTTTACTTCATGTTGAGTCTTGTGAAAAATGCCAAAATCATAAATAATCATGAATCATGGTCTATATCCAACTACCTGAAACAAATAACTCGAACTGTCATAGTCTGCAAGTCCTGTAATCAAAACCATTTCACTACCCAATTTTTTAGTCAGAAACCGATTCAAATGTGCATCTAGTATCTAAAAAGATAGCCAAAATTGAGGAATGATGCATTATCCTATCATTAAAAAGGGCACAGTTATACATGTATGAATACAAGATAAGTAACAAAAATTCTCATTTTTTACCATATTCGTTGTAGGTGCAGCTGATGGACGTGAGGAAGAATCTCCTTTCAACATGAATTTCTAGAAGCTCTGAACCTTTATTCAGTGATCTGCCAGTTGTGGGTGAGGTTTGATGCTAGACTAGGAAATTTTGAAACAGTTTCACATGCTTTTGAATTTTCCAAATATTTTCATTTTTTGTTGATGAAATGTGTTGGGTTTTATCTTGAAGAAAAAGAAACAAAAAGAGAAAAGTATTTACACTATTCTTTTTGGTGTGTGCAAAGTTACACGCTTTTTGGTGTGTGCAAAGTTACATGCTTTTTGGTTTATGATGAAAGCTAGTTTATTTCGGCTTTTTCTTATGTCCTTAAATAATGTGTTCAATTAAATTTCCGTGAATAATGTACATGCTTTCTTTTTGGTATGATGTTAATGACTTAGATGCCAATCAAGTACATAGTTGGATAAGGAATCAACCAAACTATTTAGACTTCTAGGAACGTGAATATATTCAATGAACTCCAATTGACATTCTAAAAGACACATCCGTAGAAAATTTCTAAATAATGTAGGATTTCAAACCTGATACTGACCATTTAACTGAGATACAACTAGTTCCGAGTCCAGTTTGACTATTATTCGTCGGATGCCAAGGGTGATATCCTCGACAAGAAGCTCAATGAATGTGCTATATTTTGCAACATTGTTGGTTGCAGATCCGAGAAAAGTGCCTCCTGAACTAAAAATTTCGTCTTTAGGTGTGAAAATAACCCATGCAGTGGAAGCAATGTGTCGAGAACTACGGCTGGCGCCATCCACATATCCCAGATATGTGAAGGTTTTTTGGGCCATTTTCCAAAGTGACAATGCCAAGCAAGATAAGTGTGTTCCAAAACAACTAATGTACAAACATTTATACAAAGAATACAACATAATACAACAATTGTTGCGAGGCATCAGTACCTGCGCGAAGTATTTCTTCAGATAGAGACCATTTCTGATCTCCAACATGGGTTCCCCATCATAATTGATTAATTCATAAGCTCCTCTCTTTAACACAGTTTTGACTACAAGTGGGCCAAACCATTTTGGTACAAATTTCCCTTCTCCGATTTTGTCTTGGGTTTGGTCATAAACTAAAACCAAGTCTCCTTCAGAGAAGACTCATGGGCGAGCTAATTTGTCATATTGTGTTTTGACCCTTTTCTTGTGTGCTTCTACATTTAGAGAAGCTTCCCTTCTAGTTTCATCCATAGAATGAAGATGGAGAAGCCTTTCTTCTTCTGTCAAAGTGTTTGGTAGGAGTTCGAATGCTATTTTTAATGATGGGATTTCGCATTCAATAGGAAACACAACTTCCTCTCCATAAACCAATTGGAAAGGAGTGAATCCAGTTACGGTTTTAGCTATGGTACAGTAATCCCAAAGAGCAGTAAACAACATCAAGTCCCAGTTAGTTTTGTTCTTATCAATCGTCCTCTGCAACATAGTTTTCAAAACTTTGTTGATGGCTTCGACTTGTTTGTTAGCTTGAGGATAATATGGCGAGGAAAATTCCTGCCGCAATCCTAATCGATTGGTAAGTTCATCCATAAAGGAATTTCTAAATTGACTTCCATTATTAGTAGTGACCTCTTTGGGTACACCAAACCTTTCTATCACGTGATTGAATAGGAAATATGTTGTAGTTTTACCCGTGCAATGGAATGTAGGCATTGCCTCAGCCCACTTGGTGAAGTAGTCCACTGCTATTATGATGTAGTGGTGGCCATCAGCTGAAGGTAGGTTGATTGTCATGAAATCAATGGCCCATTTTGAAAATGGACCCAAGGTTACTACAGGGTGTAATGGAGCAGGATGTGCATGCATTTTTCTTGTGTAGATTTGGCAAGGGTGACAATTTTTAACCGCATTGATGCAATCTTTGAATATTGTATGCCAAAAGTATCTTGCACACAAGATTTTCTGGGCAGTTTCCAACCCATAAATATGACCACCACATGCCCCAGCATGGCAATCATTCAATACTTGTTTAGCTTCCTCGTATACTAAACAATGTCTTGAGATCATGTCTACCCCTCTATGGTACAAAGTATCCCCTATGATGAGGTATCTTCATGCTTGGTGTCGAATGTGACATCGTTCAATGCTAGAAAACTGAGGATCAATCCTTTGGGTTTGGAGATATGTGATAAATGTTCCATACCAAGGATTTGAAGTTGCAATGAGGAATACATGTTCATCTACCAAGTTTCAACAGATATAGTATCTTCCTTCTCAGAGGGTAACTCAGACATTAGTTCAGCAAATGCCAATGACTTCTTGGATTTAGCATTTCTGAACTCGAGGTCAAATTCTTACAAAATTACTATCCATTTTGAATATTTTCCACCAATGATATGGAAGGACAAAATGTGCTTCATGGGATTCATTTCAACCACTATGGTCATTTTTCTTGGAAGTATTTAATGTCTAAGTCGTTGGACATCATGAACTGTTGCCAAGGCCAACTTCTCAACCTGGGAATACTTCAATTTGGGACCAACAAGGCCCTTACTAAGATAGTAAATAACATGCTCTTGTGAAGATTCATCTTCTTGTGCCAATACCATTCCTATGGTGGAACTAGAGGATGCCAAATATAGTAAAAGGTCTCTACTATAGTTCGGTGGATTGAGTACCAGGGAAGAGACCAAAGCTTTCTTTATTTCATCAAATGAATGTTGAGCTTGGTCATCCCAAATGAATAGTGCATCTTGTTTTAAGAGACGCATGAAACCTTAATCTTTTTCGGCAAAATCATTGACAAACCTTCTCAGGTAATTAGCTTTCCCTTGAAGGCTTTGAAGTTGTGTTATTGTTTTTGGGGAAGGAAACTGAAGTATTGCCTCAAACTTGATGGGATCCACCATAATCCCTTCTTATGAAACTATGAACCCAAGTAATCTCCCAGAGTCCACACAAAACATGCATTTATGTGGGTTTAACCTAATGTTATACTTGCGACATCGAACAAAGATGGCTCTTAAATGTGCACTATGTTCAACTCTCCTTTTAGATTTGGCTGCCAAATCATCAAGATAAACCTCAATGATTTTCTTAATGTCATGAAACGCATATGACATGGCTCTCTGAAAAGTAGCCCCGACATTTTTAAGGCTGAATGACATTTTACGATATGCAAAAGTGCCCCAAGGGCATATGAAAGTTGTTTTATGTTGGTCCTTCTCTTTTATTTGGATTTGGATGTAACTGGAGAATCCATCCATAAATGAAAATATTTAGTTCTCGATACATTCATCTATAATCTGATCAATAAAGGGTGTGGGATAGTTGTCTTTGGAACAAGCCAAATTGAGATCCCTAAAGTCAGGACAGACCCCGATAGTTCCTTGTTTTTTGTTAACAGTAAGAGGATTGGATACCCATTTAGTTAAAGGAACATGATAGATGAATCCATCTTTCAAAATATTTTCGACTTTGGCTTTAATGGCAGCTGATTTCTTAGGATTGACTGGTCTTAGTTTATGTCGCACTGGTTTAACATTATCGTATGTTTGTATCTCATTTTCAATGATGTTGGGATAGATACCCGACATTTCTTCATACGACCAAGCGAACACATCGCGAAACTCTTTGAATAGAGAAGTGTAACGTATGATCTCTTTTGGAAAACAAGGTGCACCTATATTGATTTCTTCAACGGCGCCAGGTTTAATGGGTATATCATTGGGATAGTTTTCGACATGTTTTCCAAATTTCCTTCTGAACTCACATTGTGTGTTTGGATGGGGCATTGGTAATTTTCCATCTTATCATAGAGGTAAATATATTCAGGTTTGACCTCTAATGAGTCTGGTTTCGAAAGAAATGATGATTTGTGATGCATGTCCTCCTATCATCGTTATGAGATATTCATGACCTCAAGGATGGCTTCATCTGATGAAAAAGTTTGATGCAGGATGTCATGGGTGTTGGGAGTATTAATGGCCCATATGGGTGAAGTATAGGGATCATATTCCTCAATCTTGGCAGGATTTTGATCTGAGTCTGCCAAAGCCATTTGAATAGCTTGATAAGAAAGCTCTACAGAATAAAGGGGTACACTACTCGCAGCTTCACTATGTGGCATAGAAGTGGGTATATTTCCATCACTCTTTTAAACTAATATTTTCTCTTGGGAGGCTCCCTCTAATGAGGTGGAGCCAACTTCCGATATGGACTTAGAAAAAACTTTTAATGGAAAGCATACTTCTGATGTAATGGTGAAAATGGGAGCAGTGTTAGGGGTTGATACTGGTGGTGGAATTGCAAAAGTTCCCATGAGGGATGAATCTTTGAACATTCCTACCCCAATATCTTGAATCACCGTTTTCAAATCCCATACAAAAGGCACATTCGAGTGGAGGCTAGTTTCGGGTGTGCAGTAGTCTGGGTGATCGATCGTGATAATATTCCCTTGGTGGGGGAACCGAATAACTCGTAATACTAAAGACACTACAGCTGTCATCTTATGTATCCAACTATGTCCCAATAGAAAATTGTAGTCTATGGGTGCATCCACCACCTCAACATCTACTTGAACTGTTTTACCTCCCAGTTCAACTGGGCAAGCCATGATAAGTTCATGAGGTGGGAATGAATGATCATCAAATGATTTGAGTATTGTATGGGTTGGTACTAGGGTGGGTGATCCCAAATATTTCCAACATGTTAGTGACATGACACAAGTTGAGGCTCCTTCATCCACAACGGTTCGAAAAATGTTCTTACCATGTGAAGTCACTTTGATCTAAAATGCGATTTGTGATGGAAGCCTACATGTGGATTGTTCTAAATCAAAAGTTATCAAATTGTTGTCAGATGGATAGATAGCACCAATAGCAGACAATTGTGCCTTTCGTTGAGCAGGACAACTTTGTAATACTTCCAAGGCGGACATTGCACAAGGAGCTTGAGCTAAGTCTTCAACCACATTGTATTTTTGAGTAGCTTGCGTGTTAGGATTGTGTGTTGTTCTACAGAAAACCCATTCTGGAGGTCAAGGTACTATGTCTATGGTTGGTTTATCAATGATTAGAGAACCACTAGGCTGAGAGCCAGCACTAAGCTGAGAGCCAATTATTTCAGCGTCTTTTGAAGGTATGTCATAACAACGAGCCCTTGTTTGAATGTTTATTTCATGTTCGCCAATTGTGAAGATATTATCATTGGGTGGATTGCCCCCTTGTGGGGGGTTTTCCTGGTTTCCTCCTGGTGTAGGTATTGACGCCACAAAAACCATCTATTGTTGCTAGGGGAAGGGTTGAGTTAGGACGGTAGGTTGTGGTTTTTTCCCTCCCCGTTGTGCCAATTTTTGATGAATATCATCCATGTGGGGACAAAGATGAGTAGGATGATCCCCTTGGAAAATTTTGCAAGGGTACTTTCTTTCTTTTCTTTTTTTTTTTTTTTTTTTTTTTTTTCTTTCAGTTTTCATGATTGCCTCCAGTAGGATTATTCACCTTAGGTGCATCTCTTGTCACTGAATTAGCATTGGGATTTTTCTTCTGTTTCTTCTTTTTTCCTTTCGGGTTCGCAATTTGAACTGTAAGTACTTCAGAAATTTGGGTGGGAATTGCGGATTGCTATGTTGTCTAGCCAGCTGTGGGTTGCGAATTTTGAACCGACATTTGTCCCAATTGTTGGGTAACCTGTTCAAGTTGGTTTATGGATCCAATCACACCATTAGTATGAGGTCCTTTTGGCAGCCCAGCTGGGTTAGACGCATGTCTTATAGCATGAGGTATTAAATAATAAAGTGTGTCTGATTGGGAATATATCAAATCCATCTGGTGAGCACTCTGAATTTGTTTTTCTTCAGTCATGGATCCTGACATGGCTACATATTTGGAAAGAGTAGGTAATAGTGATTTTATGAAACAATCTGCTAAGAATTGATCAAGGATTTCAGCTTTTATAAGCCTTCGGTGCCTCCTCCACTCGTGGATACGATCTGATATGTGAGTAGTGGTGGATTGCCTAAGTGAAGTTAAAAGTTCTGTTCCCATATCATAGCGGATAGGTAATTGGAAATGTGTCAGAAAGACCAGAGCTAATGATGAAAATTCTATGAAAGTATTGCGTGGCAATTCAATGTACCATTTTGCAATAGTTCCCGTTAGGGTCCACTGAAACAACCTTAACCTAACACTATCATCAACTAGGGAATTGGATGAACACCACAAATGGAATGTCATCACATGATTTGATGGATCCTCCCCTAGTTATCCGTCAAACTTGGGTATGTCTGAGGGTAGTTTGGTTGGTATGGTTGGCCATCCATTCAAATGTAGAACAGGATAATTGGTTAGCTAGGATAAATATGGTAGATTCAATGTGGCTAGAAATGGTGATTTGACTGGTGTCATAGAGAATGATTGATATGCGGGTGAAGCTTGATGGCTCCATTGTTGGTTTCCTTGGGCTTGAAAATAATTCCAAGAAGGATTACCTCCTTGTGGAGATTGCATCCAAAAAGATGGGTTACTTACTGAATCTTGTCCATTCCATTGTGGAACAGGATGCATGTATGGATTTCCCCCTTGCGGAGGTATGGTCCAATGAGATTGGTTACTTGGTGGAACATTACCACTCCATTCCGTGATAGGATTAATGGATGGATTGCCCCCTTACGGAGGTGGGCCCTACTAAGATTGGTTACTTGTCGAAATCTGACCACTCCATTTATTGTTTCATTGGTTTTGATAAGCATTCCAAGGTTGATTTCCCCCTTGCGGGGGTGGTTCCCAAGAAGATTGGTTAGTTCTTGGAACTTTCCCACTCCATGGTGGAATGGGGTTGATCGGTGGGTTTCCTCCTGGTGTGCTAACTGTTGGGGGTACGGGAGTGCCCCAAGGATTTACACTAAGAATAGTTGGTTGATGACCTCCCAAGGAATTTCCACTAATCGGTGGAGCATAACCCCAATTGGCATTAATGTTCCATATTCTATTGGGTCCACTAGGAATATTGAGATTCCATGGTAAAGGGTTTCCCCCAGAAGTAGAACTTGGAAAAATGTTAGGTATACCAAGAGGATTTTGGTTTACTCCTTGAATATTTTGACCTTAAGTAGCCAATCCATATGGAAAACCCAAGTTTGGTAAGGCACACCCTCCAGTAGGGATTCCTACGGATGAAGTGGATGTACTTCCGGGATTGGAACCTGAAACTGTACCAACTAGCACTAAAGTGCTGGTTGAACTTGTACTAATGGTAGGCATACTAACTGTTGGGATTGATGTCGGGGCCAAATTGGAAGTATTGATACTTCCAATAACTGTGAGGGGTTGTGATGATGTAGTCCCTTGTGCTACTGATAAATCCATGGGTTGTGGGATTTTTCATAATAGCCCAATATCCAAAGAGAGCATTGATGTAATTTAGTGGTTCACTGATGTGAAGTACCGCTGGGCCTGAAAGTTTTGTTAAAGGTGGGTTTAGGTGATTAGATGTGTTGTTCTCTAGTGTTTCAATTTCAAATGGAGCAAGATGATCAACAATTTTTGTGTTTTCCTTGGTAGGTGATGTTTCAGTATTTGTTTGATGTTGTTCTTCTCTATTGTTGTTAATTGAATCTAGAAGTTGTTTGGTTTCCAAGTCACAAGGTTGGGTGTTTTGTATTCATCTCCACGATGTAGTAGGGCCTTCAAGTTCTGGTGACTCGCCTCGTTGCCGCCCTGATTGTCAGATCAGGAGAGTAGACACTTTGAAGAATTTGATAAAAGGATGTGTTTTTAAAAATATTTTTGATTTGAAAAAATAGAATAATACAATCCTAAGGCAGAATAGACTCAACAAAAATAGAAGGTGTCCACACAGTAAAACGTCCTATAGATCCAAGTAAGAAAAATAGTTTTCCAAAGAACTAAAGTTCAATGAAAAGATGGATTAGAGGGCCTTCCGAAACTAGTAGTTGCTAAGGGATCTCAAGCCTCAAACAATTGCTACTAGCGAATGTATGAGAAACAGTTACAATAAACTTTAATCACTAGAGGTGCAAGTGTTGGTTTCTGACCAATCACCCTCTCATGAAGTAAAAGCTCTAAATTTTGTCTCATGTATTGCAATATTTCCCCACTTACAATAGCCTATATGATATCCTAGGAAGAGCCACTAAAGCTACCACTTCACAATCAACAGTCGGGTGGAACAGTTATAAGTCGGGGACAACTCTCATAACCAGGCACTCTAGAAAAGTGATGACATCCCAAGGACTTGTCACTTCACATAGAATTCCTTGATGAGCTCATGTCCCACTAAACAAGCAAGTGGGGGGAACCACTCTTACTTATCCAGATTGACCTCGTGCTTAATGCATGTTTTAGAAGCGCTTTTTCGGCAAGCGTTTTTTGCTACTAATGGATTTAAACTCTTAGTGATCAATGCTAGTTTAAAAATTTTTGTAGCCTAGAAGTGTTAACTCTCCAAACCTAATCCAGGGCACTAACCTAATCTTGTTGGTGACATGAAAGTCAAAAGTTGGTCAATTTTATATCAAGCGCCAATTTTAAAGATAGTTTTCTTAGTTTCAGGAGTGGAAGTGAAACTGGTGGTGTTTTGACTTGAAAAATATGAACCACACAATGCAATATGCTCACTAAACTATCTTTCAATTCGACGAATGTTCTAAACTAATGAAAGTTTAGAGGTTCATGTGTGTATTTCAATCATGCAAAATGATTTGGATGATTTTGTATTTCCATGCACATTTCTTCTGAAATATGGATAATAATTGATTTCAAAGATCAATGTAAACCAAATAAATATATCAAGTGAAAATCAATCTAATTCTATTACACGGGGGATCTCTTTTTCTCATTTGCAGGGCCACCCAAAAGTGCAAGAAAAGAGGATACGCAGATCCCTTTGGAAAGATTATGAATTAAATTCTAAACTGTTACACTTGAGATCCAATTTCTTATTCGCAAGATCGCACGAAGGCCCAAGTGAAGAGGATATGGTGGCTCGAAAATAAGATGCTTGAAAAATCAAATCCTAAACTGTTACACTTGAGATCCATGACGGGCTTTTTAATTTCCTTCTAATTAATTAGAAAACAACTAAGACATGTACATTAATTGTCAACCCGAGGTTCGTTGAGAACTTGCGAGTTACCGTGCACTATATGTGCAAAACACAATCTCCTCTTACATTGGTTTATCTACATGAAGTTTTAGTTCAATCACCTTACTTACAAACAATGGTATGAGCAGTTACATTGTCTTGGCAAGGAACTAGCCATCTAAACAACTATTGAAACTAAATTGCAAGGAAATTAAATCACACGATACGAAAGTAAATGCTAAAACTAAATTCACACTTGAAAATAAATTCTAAAACTACACTCACACTCTGCAGAAAAGTAAATCCTAGAACTATGTCACACTTTGCGGGAAAAGTAAATTCTAATACTACGTTCACACTGTGCATGAAAGTAAATTCTAAATCTAAGTTCACAACACACTTGACAGAAAGGTAAATTGCAGAAATAAAATCTAAAAGCTATCCTTGTTAAATACAAGTTATTGTTTATGATCCAATGGAGTAAATAACATTATTCCATTAAGCACATTCATTGTAAAAATAAACATTTAAATCACTGATCTATGGATTAAAATCAAACTGCAGAAATAAACTACATAGTGAGAAATGCAAAATTATCTAATTGAAACAACACAACATATTATAACTACATGACCATAAAATTAATAAAATCATGCTACAAAAAGAAAATAATAAAACTAAGAGCTATATGGAATCAAGATAAAATTGAAGTTAGTCCATCATTAATTTGACTAATGCTCTAAGAGTCCTCTCCTAGAATGGAGAAGGAACTCTTATTTATACATGATTTCTCCATAGCAAATCATAAATGAGGATCCAAAATATCCTCAACAAATTCTAATATTTTGGATCTCAAAACTAATTCAAAACTAATCCAAGATCCTTTCCAAATAATCAAATATAATCTTTATCCAAGATTTTTTTCATATCCAAGAGGTTAATGATGCTCCTTGAACCATAGAATGACAAGTGGTTGAGGAGAAATTCGAGTATTAACTGTTCTATAATTTCTGTAGGATTTTCCGCAGTTCTGTGGAGTTTCTGTAATTCTGCAGATGCCTGTAGAGTTTCTATAGTTCTGTAGTTCCACAACTGCATGTAGAGTTTCCATAGTTCTGTAGTTCTGCAACTACCTATAGAGTTTCCATAGTTCTGCAGCTACCTGTAGAGTTTCTATAGTTCCAGGACTTCGTGTAGAGTTTCTGTAGTTCTACAACTACCTATAGAGTTTCCGTAGTTCCGTAGCCTCCTGTAGAGTTTCTGTAGTTTCGCAACTGCCTGTATATTTTCTGTAGTTCTGCAGCTACCTGTAGAGTTTCTGTAGTTTCGCAGCTTCCTATATATTTTCTGTAGTTCTGCAGCTACCTGTAGAGTTTCTATAGTTCCGCAGCTTCCTGTAGAGTTTATGTAGTTTTGCGGCTTCCTGTAGAGTTTATGTAGTTCTGGAGATGCCTATAGAGTTTCTGTAGTTCCTCAACTGCATGTAGAGGCTCCACAACTACTACAGAACTCCCTCGAATATTATGTAACTACATTCAATAATTGATTCAATATTCAAAGAAAATACATAGTACACTAATCCCCTCAATGTTAGTAAAAAATCAAATGAAATATTAAGACATGTAATGGAAAAATCACTTTAGCATAAAAACCTCGATATGAGCATAAGAAGGGATTAATGCATGAATATGAATAGGAAAAAAGGATTATAGATAAGGTGAAATGGTGGTAAAAATATGCTAAATGTAAGGCCTATCATCTCCCCCAAACTGAAAATGTTGCATATCCTCATGCAACCCTGTGTCAACCAAGCTGAATGATGTTTGTTTTTATGCATGAATCAAAATGCATCATCAACAAGCCACCACTAATGTACCTGATCATCAATAGGTATGAAATATCATCTTTAACAATCCTCCATGCCAACTTAACATTTTCAATGCAACAATGCAAGAAAAATAGATTTTGTAGTCAATGGACTGGCAATTTGCATCTTTAAAAAAAATGTGATTTTTCCAAAAATATAAACTGGGTTTTTACCAAACTTTGCAGGGGCATTAGGAATTCCATTATACTTCTCCTAGCCAAAAATTGGAGAAACCCACATCATAGTTTTCAAGAAAATGAGAAAATGGCTATAGGTGACTATGCTTGATTTCTCAAAAAATATAAACTGGGTTTTACCAAACTTTTCAGGGGTGTTAGGAATGCCATTATAATTCTCCTAGCCAAAAATTGGAGAAACCCACATCACGGTTTGGGAGATATCTCCATTTCAATTTCTGTAATTTTTCATAAAAATATGAATGAAATAGATGCACTGCAAAAATAGATGACATTGCTTTGCAAAGAGCACAAACTATATGACCATTGTGAGGTCCACCGATACTGATAAAATTGCATGCCCACTTGTGTCTTTATATGATCATAGAGCATAATTCAACTCTAACAATTCCATGGCTACTGTCTTGAGTGAAAGTATGTTCAAATATGCTACCTGAAATTAATTTAGAACTGCACAACAATAGAGTAAATTTGAGGCCCATTCTCATCTCAACAAACCTAGAAGTGATGTTTCTGTTGTTGGTGCCTTTCAAATTTTGTTCTAAATTTCCACTCATCTTCCTGTACTTGAAGTAAGTTCTGCTCCCAAAATATTGTTCAAAACTGCCTTTAACAGCTCAAATGCTATGAATGTCAACAAATACAGAAAAAGAGCAACCCCACTCATCTTTAAGAAAATAAAAGGAGAGTACTGCAATTGAAATGGAAAAAGTGGCATGTGAATTCCAATGTATTAGCAAATCTGTGCTACTATTATAAATGAGCTTCTACAGGAAGAGATTATTAGATGGTCATGGTATTGGAGATATCCACATTCTAAAGAGCATGTTCACAAGCTTCTCTCTCTATTCCCAAAACTAAATAATCTATTGTCCTCATGCAGAAATGTATTTCTCATCGAAAGGCTAGTGCATCCACTGTGTGGCGAATATTTGGAGCGAAGAAATATGGTTGGTCTTGGCATTAGAAGTGTCTTGAAAGAAGGCCTACAAATAGTTATGACAGATTGGGAAATGATAATTTCTGCTGCAGGTATCACTATTAATGCTATTTGCAAATTTGAAAGAAAAATAATAATGAAAGTGAGATCTTCCCCTCTTTCCATTGAACCAATTTTTAAAAATGCAACAACCATCTATATTTTGAGCATTTTTCTTCATTTGAATATCTTCTTATGGCAGCTATATATAACCTGTCCAAAACTCCATATTCTCCTTCTCCAAATACTAACAATGGATCCACCTTCAATATATTGCTAACCAACTCAACATCCCATTAGCGAGAACATACGACATTCAACAACCATCAACCATATCCATTATAGTAGCCTACAAATATTCTGTAGAAACCTGTAGATGATATGTAGCATATATTCATGTGACTTTTTCATATATTGTAGACACTGCGGTCTAGCATCCAAATACTCCACGATGCTTATTATGTTTCAGAAAATATCCCCATTACTCTTCAAAATTATGCCATGAACTGAAGGCATGATATTCTCTATAAATTGCAGACTTCAGAACACTAGCAATATTCATTTCCCATAAACAAAACCAGTGTCAATAAAAGCACAACTGACCTTACTTCTTCCCATGGGTTGTGGTCTCTTAACTCTGGACTCCATCTTCAAGTTTAGAACAATCTGCAGCAATCTGTTCCAATGATCCTTTGTTGGCAGGAGTGGCTCTATCTGAAGGTGTTCAATCTGACTATCCTGTGGTAAACCCCTTATGTTTTCCACCCTCTTGTATGACAGTAGAGTTTTATGTAGGAATGGCTTCTACAACAACTTATTCTGTTGTAGGTTCTTGTGGCCAGCCTATTCATTTCTTCCTGTAGTGTCATTGTCTTGTAGATGAGCTTCTCCCCTTTTTCCTACTGTTGGTTCTTGTGTGACAACAGTAAGTTTCTTCTTCCAATAGTTTATTTGGCTTGTGCATTAGATGTTATTTTCTTCTCACTACTGGTTCTTGTGTGGCATCAGCAAGATTTTGTATTGTTGGTTCTTGTGTGACAACAATAGGGCTTATGTAGCAACATCATTTTATGCTTGGGTGTTAGGAGATGTCGGAGTGGACTTAGCTAGGGAAGTAAAGATGAGATAATGCTTAAATGGAAGGATGAAGGTTTGGGTTGAGTAAGGATGGTAGGGGATAGGAAATAATGATGATGAATGGACAAGAGAGGTAATGGTGTTCCCCTTCCCCCAAACTAAAAGATTTTACTACCCTTGGAAATATAGGAGGAAGTAGGGAAAAAGACTCGAGTGCATTTCCAAATACAAATCCATAGAATTCAATGAACTTGACTAACAATAAGGAAAAGAAGCATACCTGTACCTACCTACAAATATCATGAAATGTGCAGCATCATCCTGAAAAGCATGAGATCTAATGTGGTCCACAATGGTGTAGAAACTGACAAGAAAGAGCAATGTGGAATCCGGAGCTTGGATTTGGAGATGAAAAATGATCTTCTGATGTAGTAGCAAATCTTGGAAACTTTATTTAAAGAGCATGATGGAATACTTTATTTCTCACTTATTTGCAAACCTTGTCCACTAGCAAGCTGGTTTTCAGACAAGATCTGTCTAATTGCACCCAAAGGGTTTTCACAATCAGAAAATTTTTATTCGCAAGGGATGCCTTCCAGCAAGCTGGTTTTCAAGCATTCCAAGGTATGATGGCACCTGAAACAGGTTTTCACCATCAAATTTTATTGGGAAGGGGGTAGGGAGGTGAGGGAGCTTGACATTGTAAGTTAGCCAAGCTGCTTTATTGTGTGGGTTAGGGATGGATGGAGCAGAAAGTCATGGGAGTAATGGAATGGTGGAGGATGAATTCAATCTAATGAAACTGGTGATATAGATGATGTCCATGAGAAAATATTATCAACCACATAAGGAAATGAAATATTTATTAACTTCAATAGGCATGCATATCAAAATGGGAAAAAGGAAATACATGAGCATACCATGGTGCTAGTGAATGAGCATGATGAATCCTGGGTCTTTCGAAAGGAATCTTTATAGAAATCAGGGATGTGGCAATGAGAATGTGGAAATAGCACTTGAACTTTGGAACATTCGTCTTCAGATTCTTCATATCAATTATTCATATGTCTCATTCTGGATCCATTTGCAATCTTTGATAAAAAGTATTTTGGTTGTTGTCTTCCTGTGAGACACTGCTGGATTAGGATTCTAGGAACTTGAGCTTCAAAAATATCACATATAATGATAATGAATCTTCATTGTTGGATGTCTAGAAAGAATTCCCATCATCATTAAATTTCATCTCCACGAATCATTCATGCATAGATTAACCTTCGTTAATCTTCCAAGGACCTGCAAAAAATTGGCACTTACCTGCAATAATCTGTGAGCTCATGAAAGAGGAGACGTGATCAGTCTCTCTTAATCCAAAACATATGCAATATAAATACAACAAATTCTTATAAAAAAAATCCAAGGAAGATAAAACAAAAATAAATTCACTTTTTAATTGTTGGAGAGCGGTGGCCATCCTAGACTGCCCAAGTGCTGCCCAAAAGTATTTTGTTAATAAAGTCTTCATTTCACAACCGATTTGAGTGATTCTAAATCCAAATGAAAGTGGATTCATAGGGATAACTCCAATAGAAACAGTTTTTGAAAAATGCATTAATATGGTATTCCAAATCTGCTAAAGAACATCATGTAAGACAGACTGGTTTGCAATTTCCAACCTAGACCAACAGTCTGTGATTTGAGCATAACTTTTTCGTTTAATGATGGATTGACTTGATTCAAATTGGAGGTTAAATTAGGTTATGATATGTACCTCCAATAGAAACATATTTTTAATTGAATAAGAATTGATTTGTCGAATATGCCAAAGTACAGCCGATGAGAAAGAGTTCCGGGAGTGCTGCTTTAGGATAGGCAGTTAGTATTTTGGGCATAAATTTCTCGTATGATATCGGATTTGAGTGTTTCAAATTGCGTTGTAAACTATATTCATAGGAGAATATGCCTTATAAATAGGTTTAGAAATTTCATGCATTTAGGCACCCAAACATTAATTGTCCCAACTATGTTATTGAGCTGTCTACCCCACACCCAATCGGTATTTTGACTATATCTTTTTCGTTTGATACCCAAATTGAAAAATTCAAATTGCTTTAGAAACTAGATTCCAAGGGATACTTTGTATAGAAACAGGTTTTTAAAATTGGCTAATATGGTCTCTCAAAACACGACTGTCCTGACTATGTTTTCAGTAAGCCCAACAAGCCAAAATGCCCCAATAGCCAATTTCTCAATGAATGACGATTTAGATGGGAGTGAATGATTTTAGGGATATAATTTCAATGTAATACACCCAAATAACAAACAAATTTAACAATCCAAACCATGAGTTGACCTACACATACATGTTTGAAGGTTCCGCAGCTGAGCTACGGATGTAATGACCCTTTTTCAAAATTTTATGAAAATGCCCAAGTTTCCAATTTTTCCCCAATTTCGACCTTTGACTAGTTTTGTTGTTTTGGCCTCCAAATTAACCCAAATGCTCCCAAATATTATGTAAGGGTGTATGAATGATATTTAGACTTGAATATTAGGTTCAGGGATGATTTATAACTCTCAAAAGACTTCTGCAAACTTGATTTATATTCTGGTCAATGTATGGGATTTTAACTAGTAATTTGTGCATCAAATCCCCCCTGAGTAACACTTAAAATTGTTGATGTATATGTAACTTCGGAATGTATTTCATCAGTATATTATATGTATATTTATTGTACCCTTATAAGAGATGTGTTATTCCTCTATAAGGAAGTGTCGTCATGTGGATTGACAAGTGTCGCAAGTGTGTGTACTTGCCGATGGGTTATTAGACCACCTTATGGGGTCGGCCCTAATTAATATATAATATAATGAGGATGTACTAAAGTAGACAAGTCGGCCCCAGTAGGTCACTGGGCAAAAAGGTGAGTATAAATAGAGATAGGAGATCTCTATTTTACTCACTCGGAAAAGTATCTATCTCTCTCTCTGGAAAGTGGCGCACTAGTGAGGAGGAGGAGGATCATCTGCTAGGAGACTATCTCTGTATTATTTGGTTGTATTTTGGTTGAGCCATTGCTCTCTCTATCTCTGAGGAAGTTGTGGGGTTTTTCACCTTAGGTTTTTCCCCACGGAAACTCTGTGTCTCTTGTCTCTATGCTTTTGATTCTTATGATGCTTGTGATGCTTGTCATATTATGATTGTCATGCATTGATATACTGTAGATGTTATTCTCTCAGCAAAGATCCTATAGTATTGTGATTTAATACTGAAAATTTAACATGGTATCAGAGCTTAACTGAGAAGAAGACATTTTGCAGTGACGGAAGCTTGTATTGCTTGTTTATTGGGTTTCTCTCCACAGATTTTTGAAATTCAGTATAGTAGATTGGATCTACTCATTAAGGCGCATCTTTCTGTCCAATCAGATTTCAGTTCCGAGCATTTTCAGTTTTGGCCCTAAAAATTAGGGTTTCCACAAAAATAGGAATTTCTGGAAACTGAAGGTACAGCTGGAAGCTCCTTGCAAAAATCGAAGGTTTGAGCTCTGGATCGAGATTTTTGGGTGGGTATATCTCCGGGAAACTCAAACCCTAATTCAGGGCTCTCCCCAGTGAACCCGGGAGGACAAAAAGGCAATTTTGAAGGACAAGACTTTGCTGATCTCAAATTCTAAATGTACTAGGCTGATCAGCTCTCCAAGGCGCATCTTTCTATCCTTTCATAATTTTGAAATTCACATTTTGAATTTTTAGGGTTTCTCTGACAAACCCTAATCCGGGACGAGATCCAGTTTTCAGCACTTCAAGTGGTAAGTTCTAAATCTTTTCTATTTCCATTTGAAGTACTCTTAAAGATGTCTCTTCACACCAAGCTTGAGGATAAGCTTGAAGGGGCTGATAACTTCCGAGCCTGGAAGTATAGGATTGGGCTAATCCTGGAAGAGAATGAGTTGGACTCATATGTGAAAGAAGACATCCCTATCCCAGAGGATGAAGAGGCCAAGGTATTGCACAAGAAGAACTTGGTCAAGGCAAAGAGAATAATTGCTGATTCTATCAAAGACCATCTCATACCCCATGTGTCTTCTCTCAAGACACCCAAAGAGATGTTTGAATCTTTGACCAAGCTATTTGAAGGAAAGAACATAAATCGGAAGATGACCCTGCGGAACCAATTGAAAGCAGTAAAGTTTCAGAATGGGGAAACCATTCAATCCTACTTTTCGAGAGTCTCTCAGATCAAGGAACAATTAGAAGCAGTAGATGAAATGGTGGAGAATGGTGAAGTGGTGATGACCACTCTAAATGGCCTACCCAGGTCATGGGATTCCTTTATTCAAGGAATTTGTGCAAGGAAGAAGTTGATCTCCTTCAGTAGACTTCGGGAAGAATGTTCTCAAGAAGAAGCTAGGCTTATAGCTCGTGAGGAAAAGATGGGAGGTGAAGATCAAGCTCTTGCATCTCACACCAAAAGAAGCAAAACCAAGAAGGATCACCCTCACCCCAAAAGATTCCATCAAAAGAATAAGAAGGACCTAAGATGCTTCACATGCAATGAGAAGGGTCACTTTGCTTCAGATTGTCCCAAGAACAAAAGGGATAATAAGAACAACTCCAGTAAGAAGAAGAAAGGTAGCAAAAGAAGGTTTCATGCCCATGCTGCCGAAGATGATGAACCTCCAAAGAAGAAGGCTAGGGCAGAAAGTAGTAGTGATGATGACTCATCAAGTGAAGAAGAATATGTTCTAATTTCCGCTCTTACAGGTACCATCTCCCATGGATGTAATGATTGGTTGATTGATAGTGGGGCTTCCAAACACATGACTGGGTTCAAGGAATCATTTGTGAACCTTTCTGAACATGAATCACCCCATAAGGTGAAACTTGGGGATGATTATCAATATCCAATCAAAGGAAGTGGTGAAGCCTCTTACAACTTAGATTCTGGAAAATCTCTGAAGATGAAGGAAGTTCTCTATGTACCTGGGCTCAAGAAGAACTTACTCTCCATCTCTGCTCTAGATGCAAAAGGTATGAGGGTTGCATTTGTTGATGGCCAAGTACTAATGTGGCAAAAGGGAAAGACTATAGATGATGCAGTAGTGATTGGAGAGCAAGAGGGAGGCTTGTATAAATTAAAGGGTCAACCTGAACATGCCATGGTACATGAATCCATGGAGCCAAGTGAACTTTGGCATAGGAGACTTGCTCACATGCACTATAGAGCACTTCCAATTGCAAGCAAGGCTGTAGAAGGTCTTCCTGAAATCAAGACCAAACATGAAGGGGTTTGCAAAGGATGTGCAAAAGGTAAGAACACTAAGAAGGCTTTCCCAAGCAATGAAAGCAAGGCAAAAGACATCCTGGAAATCATCCACTCAGATGTATGTGGCCCCATGTCATCCAGTTCCCTAAGTGGGTATGTTTACTATGTATCATTTATTGATGACTTCTCCAGGAAGACTTGGGTATACTTCTTGAAGGGCAAAGATGAGGTGTTTGATAAATTCAAGGAATTCAAAAACTTGATGGAAAATCAAACTGACAAGAAAATCAAAACATTCAGATTTGACAATGGTGGAGAATTCACCTCAAATGACTTCAAGAAGCTTTGTAGTGATTCAGGGATTAAGAGGGAGTTGACTGCTCCATATAATCCTCAACAGAATGGAGTTGCAGAAAGGAAGAACAGAACTATCATGGAAGCAGCAAGGGCAATGTTGCATGACCAGGATCTTCCTATGCATCTTTGGGCAGAAGCAGCTAGAACAGCTGTATATGTGCAGAATAGAACACCCCACAAGATATTGGACAACAAGACACCAGAAGAAGTCTTCTCTGGTAAGAAACCTGAAGTCAGCCATCTCAGAATATTTGGTTGTCCAGTATACACTCATGTCCCAAAGGAGAAGAGGACTAAACTAGATCCTTCAGGAAAGAAGGGCATCTTTGTGGGTTATAGTGAAAGCTCGAAGGCTTACAGAATATATTTTCCAGGGTTCAAGAAGATTGATGTCAGCAGGGATGTAACATTTGATGAAAATTCAGCATTCATCAAATCAAGAAAGGCACCTATTGAAGATTATGAAGAACCTAAGGAAACAAGATTTCAAGACACTACCATGACTGATGCAGTTCCAGAAACTGCTCGTGAGTTTGAAGATCCACAACAACCTGTAGATCCACCTCGTGAGGATAACTCTCACAAGAGGAAACTTGTATGGGCTAGAGAGCTCATTCATGATGCAAAAAGATTTGGCATTCCAGAAGAAGAACACAGAGCAAAGAAGAGAACCAGATCACACACCAGTTATGTTGCTTTACTCTGTGACATCATGAACAAAGAGCCTTCCAGTTATGAAGAGGCAGCAGAAAAGAAAGAATGGAAGGATGCTATGGTTGAGGAATATCAATCAATTATGAAGAATGATGTTTGGGATATTGTCCCAAGACCTAAAGGGAAGTCTGTTGTGACTTCCAAGTGGATCTACAAAATCAAGCATGCTGCAGATGGCAGTGTGGAAAAATATAAAGCAAGATTCGTAGCTCGTGGTTTCTCTCAGAAGGAAGGAATAGACTATGAAGAAACCTTTGCACCTGTAGCCAGATATACTTCCATCAGAACAGTACTTTCCTTGGCCGCAGCAATGAAATGGAAGATACACCAGATGGATGTCAAGACTGCTTTCCTGAACGGTGTAGTAGAAGAGGAAGTATATGTGGAACAGCCACTCGGCTTTGAAATACATGACAGGGAATCTTATGTATGCAGATTGAAGAAAGCCTTGTATGGCTTGAAGCAAGCTCCCAGAACCTGGTATGGTAGGATGGACAGTTTCCTATCTAGTTTGGACTTTACCAAGAGTAAAGCGGATTCCAACCTTTACTACAAGGTTGAAGAAGGGAATCCTGTGATTCTACTTTTATATGTGGATGACCTATTTGTGACAGGAGATAACAGAATGATTGCAGATACCAAGAGGAAGCTTGCAGCTGAATTCGATATGAAAGATTTGGGAATGATGCACTATTTCCTAGGTATGGAGATGTGGCAGAATGCAGGTGGGATCTTCCTTGGCCAAGGGAAGTACACAGTTGATATCCTGAAGAGATTTGGGATGATGGATTGCAAAGCCATGGCCACACCTATGGCATCGAATCTGAAGCTTCTTTGTGATGCTTCATCTGATCCAGTTGATGTTTCTATGTATCGTCAGATTATTGGGTCCTTGATGTACCTGACGAACACGAGACCAGATATCTGCTTTGCTGTGAACACATTGAGCCAGTTCCTGACGGATCCGAGGAGTGTTCACCTGATTGTTGTAAAGCATGTTCTGAGGTACCTGAAGGGTACAGTGGATTATGGGCTCAGATATGAGGCAAATCAAAAGTTTAACCTACAGGGTTATGTTGATTCAGATTGGGCTGGCAGTGCTGCAGATAGGAAGAGCACATCTGGGTGTTGCTTCAGTATGGGATCATGTGTGATCTCTTGGTTTAGCAGGAAGCAGTCCTGCGTAGCACTGAGTACAGCTGAGGCAGAGTATGTTGCAGCATGTTCAGCTAGTTGTGAGGCAGTATGGCTACGGAAGCTACTGTCTGAGTTATTTGATCTCCCGTTGGAGGCTACTGGTATCTTCTGTGATAACCAGATTTGTGTGAAGCTGTCCAAGAACCCAGTGTTTCATGACAGGTCGAAACACATAGAGATCAAATATCACTATATCAGGGATATGGTGCAGAGAGGAGCTGTGAAGCTCCTGTATGTTGCGACGGATGAGCAGATTGCAGATGTGCTGACGAAGCCACTAGCCAGGGTGAAGTTCGAGTACTTCAGAGAGAGGCTTGGCGTTATTCAGATCGAGGACACTTCGAGGAAGAAGTGATGGACACATTTGCTGAAGCCATTCCAAGCATGTTGGAAGGAGGATCCTTCACATGGCTGTGGATGTAAGCGCTGGATGATGAGCATCAGGATGATGTTCTAGTTTCTGCTTGATATGATCAGTTGGATCATTTTATGTATGTATGTACGCATCATGTTGGATGCTGATATGATCAGTTGGATCATTTTATGTATGTATGTACGCATCATGTTGGATGCTGGATATGATCAGTTGGATCATTTTATGTATGTATGTACGCATCATGTTGGATGCAGGATATGATCAGTTGGATCATTTTATGTATGTATGTACGCATCATGTTGGATGCAGGATATGATCAGTTGGATCATGTGTATGTATTGTTTATGCATCATGTTGGATGCTTGGACCATGTATCTGTATATGTATCAGGTGGATACATTGTATGATCAGGTGGATCATGTATGATGATATGTATCATGTATTTGTATTTGTATCAGGTGGATACATTGATGATCAGGAGGATCATGTATGATGATATGTATCAGGTAGATACTTGGTATGCATCAGGTAGATGCATTGATGATCAGGAGGATCATGTATGATGATATGTATCAGGTAGATACTTGGTATGCATCAGGTAGATGCATTGATGATCAAGAGGATCATGTATGATACTTGGTATGCATCAGGAAGATGCATTGATGATCAGGTAGATCATGCAACAGGATGTTGCAGTGATGATCAAGATGATCATAGATGACGAGCTTCAGGATGTTGCTCCAGATGACATGCAGCAGGATGTTGCAGTGATGATCAGGATGATCATAGATGACGAGCTTCAGGATGTTGCTCCAGATGACATGCAGCAGGATGTTGCAGTGATGATCAGGATGATCATAGATGACGAGCTTCAGGATGTTGCTCCAGATGACTTGCAGCAGGACGTTGCAGTGATTATGATCAGGACGATCATGAGTACATCAGGATGATGTATGGTGAGTATCAGGTTGATACTCTGTGGCCGTGGATCAGGTTGTGCAGATGAGCATGTATGGGAGATCCTATAGGTCGGAGTTGTGTACCCGTAACAGCCTGGGATGCTCTTTCGAGACATTGCTCTGGGAGGACATGTAATTCGTTGCCCTGGGAGATCTCAGGTCGGAGTTGTGTACCCGTAACATCCTGAGATGCTCTTGCGAGGTTTTGTCCTATGGCATGTAATTTGGGCCCTGGGAGATTTCAGGTCGGAGTTGTGTACCCGTAACATCCTGAGATGCTCTTGCGAGGTTTTGCCATGACCACATGTAATTTGTGCCCTAGGAGATCTCAGGTCGGAGTTGTGTACCCGTAACATCCTGAGATGCTCTTGCTAGGTTTTGTGGTGGACCACATGTAATTTGTGCCCTGGGAGATCTTAGGTCGGAGTTGTGTACCCGTAACATCCTAAGATGCTCTTTCGAGGTTTTGTGGTGGGGTCACATGTAATAGCGCCCTGGGAGATCCTACATGTTGGAGTTGTGTACCCGTAATATCCTGAGATGCTCTTTCGAGGTTTTGTGACGCACGTAAAAGTCCTGAGGATTCCACAGTATGGCCAATGATGATGAAGACCTGCAGGTGGTGGGCCTACATCCAGTATGAAAAAGGACTGGCTCTGTAGAACTTCCTATGACGAGTAGAGACAGAGATTGGACGAGATAGAAGCAGCAGTGACGATGACGATGACGATGCATCGATGATGATGATCCAGAGAAGAAGACTTGTCTAGCAAATCTGTGTCGAGAAATACCTTCCTTGTTAAGAGGGAGTGTTGATGTATATGTAACTTCGGAATGTATTTCATCAGTATATTATATGTATATTTATTGTACCCTTATAAGAAATGTGTTATTCCTCTATAAGGAAGTGTCGTCATGTGGATTGACAAGTGTCGCAAGTGTGTGTACTTTCCGATGGGTTATTAGACCACCTTATGGGGTCGGCCCTAATTAATATATAATATAATGAGGATGTACTAAAGTAGACAAGTCGGCCCCAGTAGGTCACTGGGCAAAAAGGTGAGTATAAATAGAGATAGGAGATCTCTATTTTACTCACTCGGAAAAGTGTCTATCTCTCTCTCTGGAAAGTGGCGCACTAGTGAGGAGGAGGAGGATCATCTTCTAGGAGACTATCTCTGTATTATTTGGTTGTATTTTGGTTGAGCCATTGCTCTCTCTATCTCTGAGGAAGTTGTGGGGTTTTTCACCTTAGGTTTTTCCCCACGGAAACTCTGTGTCTCTTGTCTCTATGCTTTTGATTCTTATGATGCTTGTGATGCTTGTCATATTATGATTGTCATGCATTGATATACTGTAGATGTTATTCTCTCAGCAAAGATCCTATAGTATTGTGATTTAATACTGAAAATTTAACAAAAATGGCCTCCCAAATGCTTCCAAACTCCCTTGAAATTCTGAGAAGATGTAGGGAATGTATTAAGGATTTTATTAAGGTCTCATGTGCACCATTAATTGATTATTATCTCTATTCCAACCCTCTCCCATTCAGCTGCAAAAATCACCCATTCAACCCTTGGGGAAATGGCACTATTTCTTCTCCCAATGCAATTAAACTGAGTAAAAATACTTCAAATACTCAAGTATAGTACATGAAACTTGTAAAATACATCCATGGAATTCTATTAATCACAAATGTATTAGGGAGTCGTCCATTCATTCAAAATCATCAGCATTATAATGAGATACATCAATGTAGTGGGGAAATGGACAGTGTTTGCTCATTAATCAACATTTTTGCATACAATTAGTGGGTATTTCAACTTGAGACTTTCTGAATATGAAGAATAGAGGATATGAAGCTATTACAATCAGAAATACATCATATCAATCTCTCCCACTGAATACAAGAGCTCACCAAAAAATGCCCTCCCTCAATGAGCATGAATATGCCTTCAAACATGGAAATGGTTGAGAGATGGTGTTGCACTAAACAAAACCACGAGTTGCCCTGTAACTGATACCTGCAAATAAAACTCCGTTAAATCTCCATGAAAGACCTGAGTGGCCTCTCCAAACACCAACTTGGATGGGAATCTTTCACCCTCAAAATTGGCTAAGGCAAGAAACTAGTCATCCACTAGCTCTCTCTTCACAAATGCAATTTTTCTCAAATGATCAAAATCCATTCTCATACTTGATTTCTACATTTTATAACCAACATTATCCTTCTAAGGGTCGAAATTATCTCATTAGATTCTAGAGATTTCCACTTAGGAAATATTCCACATTTGCCACTTGTCTCCTAGTTTCCAACCTTCCATCTTCTCCCAAATTCGAGTAGGAGTCTCTTGGGATTCTCCAACTCCATGAGCATCTTCCTTGAGCCTATTTTTGGGGCTGACATGTCATAATGGTCAGATGTCAGAATTCAGATCTGAATTTTTTCATCGTGTCATAGATGCTTCATCATTGTTGTCATAAGACTAGGGAATCTATCCCAAGTGTCCACTAGCCTCCAATTTGACTCTTCCTCTTCCATGGAGGTTACCACTCCATCCCATTTCGACCTAAGATGCTCCATGCCATGTGTACGCCTTACCAACTCACCCAATAATGTTTTCCTTCCCATGGATTCGAAATGGCAAGTGAGATTTGCCATGTGGTAGTGAAAAACCAAGCTAGTGTGGGTCCCACATCCTCCAAATGTCCTCAAAACCATTTTCCACCTATAATTCCTCTTGGATTTATTTATTCAACTTATTTATTAATACTTGGACTATTCTAATGTATAAACATTATTCATTTGCTCCCTTATTACAATTCCCAATGTACTCATTCAACCTAGGGAACTTGGTAGTATTGATGGGGATTGTCTGCTATACAATTATTTGAATGGGGACATTACAATGGATCCTCAAAAATTGAAAAGTTTGCAAGATATAAATAAATTATTATATTCCAACTTCAAAGTAATGTATTTCAATGCTACAGGATGTATTTTTATGAATTGAATAACATTTTACATACCCATTTGAAATTCTTGAGTCCTGTGTACTCCCTCTTCAATGGCTTCCCCTCGAATCCTCTTGAATCCTTCAATAGAATCTTCATTCACCAAGCCTCATTCCTCTTTCCAATATTTTTGCAAAAGACAAATTAGTAATATGTGTGGCTCTTACTGCACCACATAATCATCCTCTTGAATCATTGATTTTATTCATGAAAATAGAAGGTATAAACAAATCTACTGCTATTGCATAAATTATTAACATGGTTCAGATTTGTAGAGACTTGCGACGAGCTATTACACTATAGCAATGCTACAGTGAGGTCATATTTGTTTCTTACTTGTCTCTGCGCCTCCATCCTTCAAACAAAAACATATGCATGTATAATGAAAAACAAATAGCTCACTACCAAAAGAGAATTTACTCAAGCAAAAAAAAGGAAAAGTTCTCACACAAAAATAACTATGTCAACCAAGTAAGGGGCTACAGTGGTGGTGGTAACTCCTCGACAATGGCGCCAAAATCAAGGCCTTTTTAATTTCCTTCTAATTACTTAGAAAACAACTAAGAAGTGTACATTAATTGTCAACCCGGGGTTCGTTGAGAACTTGCGAGTTACTGTGCACTGTATGTGCAAACCACAATCTCCTCTTACATTGGTTTACCTACTTGAAGTTTTAGTTCAATAAACTTACTTACAAACAATGGTATGAGCAGTTACATTGTCTTGGAAAGCAACTATCCATCTAAACAACTATTGAGACTAAATTGCAAGGAAATTAAATCACACGACAGGAAAGTAAATGCTAAAAATAAATTCATACTTGAAAGTAAATTCTAAAACTACATTCACACTCTGCAGAAAAGTAAATCCTATAACTATGTCACACTTTGCTGGAAAAAAGCAAATTCTAATACTACGTTCACACTGTGCAAGAAAGTAAATTATAAATCTAAGTTCACAACACACTTAAGAGAAAGGTAAATTGCATAAATAAAATCTAAAAGCTATCCTTTCCAAACACAAGTTACTAGTTTATGATCCAATGGAGTAAATAACATTATTGCATTAAGCACATTCATTGTAAAAATAAACATTTAAATCACTCATCTATGGATTAAAATCAAACTGCAGAAATAAACCTAGATAATGAAAAAAGGAAAATTATCTAATTGAAACAAAACAACAAATTATAACTACATGACCATAAAATTAATAAAATCATGCTACAAAAAGAAAATAATAAAACCAAGAGCTATATGGAATCAAGATAAAATTGAAGTTATTCCATCATTAATTTGACTAATGCTCTAAGAGTCCTCTCTAGAATGGAGAAGGAACTTTTATTTATACATGATTTATCCATAACAAATCATAAATGAGGATCCAAAATATCCTCAACAAATTCTAAAAGTTTGGATATCAAAACTAATTCAAAACTAATCCAAGATCCTTTCCAAATATTCAAATATAATATTTATTGAAGATTCTTTTCATATCCAAGAGGTTAATGAAGATCCTTGATCCATAGAATAAAAAGTGGTTGAGGAGAAATTTGATTTATTAACTATTCTGTAATTTCTACAAGAGTTTCCTCAGTTCTGTGGAGTTTCTATAATTCTGCAGATGCCTGTAGAGTTTCCGTAGTTCCGTACTTCCACAATTGCCTATAGAGTTTCCGTAGTTCCATAGTTCTGCAACTACCTGTAGAGTTTCCATAGTTTTGCAACTTCCTGTAGAGTTTCTGTAGTTTCGCAAATTCCTGTAGAGTTTTTGTAGTTCTACAGCTACCGGTAGAGTTTTCGTAGTTCCGCAACTGCCTGTAGAGTTTCTATAGTTCCGTAACTACCTACATATTTTTTGTAGTTCTGCAGCTTCCTGTAGAGTTTCCGTAGTTCCACAACTGCCTGTATAGTTTCTGTAGTTTTGTAGCTTCCTGTAGAGTTTCTGTAGTTCTTCAGCTTCCTAGAGAGTTTTTGTACTTCCTCAACTGCATGTAGAGGCTCCACAACTACTACAGAACTCCCTCAAATATTGTGTAACTGCTTTCAATAATTGATTCAATATTCAAAGCAAATACATAGTACACTAATTCCGTCAATGTTAGTAAAAAATCAAATGAAATAATAAGACATGTAATGGAAAAATTACTTGAGCATAGAAACCCGGATATGAGTGTCAGAATGGATTAATGCATGAATATGGATATGCAAAAGGGATTATAGACAAGGTGAAATGGTGGTAAAAATATGCTAAATATAAGGCCTGTCAGTCCACCTTCTCATTCACAAGATCGCACAAAGGCCCAAGTGAAGATGATACGGTGGCTCAGACACAACTTATCACAAGAAAATTGAGATCTAAAGATACAACTTCCTCTAATTATGCAAGAGTATAATGAAAATACTTATAAATCCAAAACAAAATTTGACTAGTTAAAGCTTGTGTTTGCTTTTGGAAGAAAATTGTTTTCAAAATAACTCAAAGTGTAATGTTCAAAATTTTTTGTTTTTCAATGCAAATGTGTTCAAATGATGTTTTTAAGAGTTAGAATTGAGATTTGGTTTCATGTTTCAGATATGCAAGTTTATGAGATTCAGAAATTAAAGGGCCTTAAGGTTCTTTACACATTTTTTTTTATGTTTTTTCCACTTTTCACTATTTGCAAACTATGAAATTAATCAAAATGATTTAAATATCAATCCTAATATTATCCAATCAGGGATATAAAAGAAAAATATGGCATTGAGAAAATAGATCTATCACAATATGTAAGAAAAATTTGAAAGAAATGTCAATTTAAGCCATTTTAAAAGGTTTTTGGATAGAAATCCCAAATCTCAAAATCTCAATCCAAACCCTCCCAAATTTCTAAAAAATTAGTGGTAAACTGATATTAACATATATTAAATCAATTTTCAGGTCTGCAAGTACAAAAATGAAGCCAAAAACTGGCCCTAAAATAGTAAAATCTCAAAACTAGTTCTAGTAGTTTTTGCAAATGTGAAACAAGAAAGCTTTAAAATTCTTTAAAAATATTCCAAATCTTGAGCAAAGGAGGATCCAAATGAGGTTTAAACTCTAATATAAGGGGTTCGTAAGCCCATCCATAAAGAAAAATCACAAAAACCAAGACAAGGATGAAGAACTATGCTTCCAAAACTCAAAAACCCAGTCGACAAAGTTTCCATAACAGAGCAGAGTGCCCAGAGTGGGATGGCGCAGTTGGTACACATGCATGGTGAGCCAGTGGCTCCCTTTTCTAGTGTACAAGGTGATCCAGGTAACCTTGGGCACTCTGTGTACACCGAGGGAGTGTGCGATCCTTCTAAAGCAAGGAAATCCTAGATCTCATCTCAGTTTTGAAGGATTTTGGGAGTTTAAGAGTGGATATAGGCTGGTTTGGGGCCTCTGGACCTGAAATATAAGTTCTTGAATGGATCTTGAGGATAACTTGGAGTAGATACGAAAGGTTAGAACACCAAAATATGAATAAAATTTCAAGAAATTTTAACTAGTATGGTCGCCAATCTGATAATATCTTTAAAGGTAGTGTTAGATCTACATTAAACAAGCTATCTTACTATGAAATGGTGAGTTCCAATGTCAGATATGAAACAATTAACACAAATTTACTAATATCTTTAATCAACTATCAATCATTTCTCAAGATTTAAAACCATCATAAACACATCTCATATGGAAGGAAACTTGAATCATAACATATTAAGCTAGAGAAGAAAGTACATATCTACCATGGAGCTTGATGTGCATCCATCTTCCTTTGCCATGAGCTATCCTTTCTCCACCCTTGCATATGATGAAGTTGAGCATTCCAATCTTCAGAATCTCTCCAGCATGACTTTGCTCTTCCTTTGTCCTCCTTACTATGCCCTAAATGCCTTTGTTTTATAGCATTGGGAAATGTGCTCTCAAGTTTCTCTTTTTAATATGGAATTATCCCTTTTCATTTTTTATTATTATTTTCTCTCAAAAACCCAATTTCCATAGTATTTTTAGGCTTTTGTCACAACTTTAGCATATTCAAGTACAATTAATGCACTTTTGTGCATTTCTTCTCACTATTTTCCCTGTGGAGCTTAGACTTGAGCCTTTAATGAGTAGTTCAATCACTGAACTCTGTCTTCATAAGCTACCTCTTTCTTCACTCAATCTTTCTGATTGTGGATGTAGTGATTAGATAAGAGTGGACTTGTTATCTTGTGTCCTTGTCTTTTGTCTTCATGTTGTGGGCACATAGTAAAATATGCTTTTTCTCCTTATTTAGTTAAGGGTGTTAATTTGAATGTTAGCAGAGAGGGAGAATACAAGTAACCTGGATCCTATAGGTTGTCCTTAATCTTTCTCTCACACAAGATCTCCAAAGAAATATGTTCTGATGAATTTCCAAACTTTCACACAAGAGAGACAACAACCCTTCTCAAGTATGTTATCACAACATGAAATAATAAATCAAGTCACAAATCAATATTAGCATTGATCCATCCTAGTTAACTATCATGAAAATTAAAACTTTTAAACCAACAAGAATTAACCATAAGAATATTGAAAAACAGATTAGAGGGGGGGAGGGGATAATAGATTTATATTAATTGATAAAATAACAACAAGTAGATGTATACTTGATCTCATTGTTAGTTTAAAGCTAAACCTTTTAAACTAGCAAGAATAAACCATAAGAAATATTAGTCATTAGATTAGAGGGGTGAAGAAGGGGGGGGGTAGGGAAGATAATATATTTCTATTAATTGATGAAATAAAAACAAGTAGATGTATACTTGATCTCTTTTTCAGCACCTTTGGAACCTATGTTTGAGTGTCTCTACACCCAAGCCACTATTTTTTTGTCACTCAAGAATGAGGACAAGAATTCTCTGAAACAATGTGGTATTCTCTACCCCCTTAAACTTGAGAATCACATATAATATAGAAATATGAGTATGAAAAAAAAAAAAAAAAGCAACACATAACAAAAAATATGAGACAACAATAGAAAAATATTGTTAGTTTTTCATCATTTAATTCAATATGATCTAGGATCTTATTTGAGAGAACAACATGTACAACATATCAAACACAAGAGACAAGAGACACAAAGCATTTCACCGGGGAAAACCAAGAAGGTGAAAAACCCTGCAACTTCTTTAGAGATAGAATGAGCACCAATACAAAACCCCAAAACAAGAGATAGTCTCCTAGCAACTTCTCCTCCTCCACTTGTGTGCACTCCTCCTCTCTCTCACTAATACGAAGTGAGTGAGTGAATGAATGAATAGAATGAGAGAGTCACACTCTCTATTTATACATTAACTTAACCTGACTTTAAACCTAAGTGGGCTGACTTCCTAAGGAATCCTAATAACCCATCCACATGACTCATACAAGGCCGACCCCACCAAGGTGGTCTAATAAACCATCAAATATAAGTTACGACACTTACAATGTGACTTGAGATACTTGCAAATACAAATGACAACACTTCCAATCAGAGGAATAATACATCTCTTTTGGGGATACGACAAAGTACAAATGATGTAATACATACAATATACAAGTGAATATCTTCCGAAGTTACAAATACATCAACACTCCCTCTTAACTAGGAAGGTGTTCTCTTGACACGGGTCATCAATACCTATAGGCACAAGTCTTCAATACTGTAGCTGGATCATCGTCACTGGATCACTGGAGCATCATCGTCACTGCTACTGTACTCATCATCTCAATCACTGGTGCTATCTCTCAATTCTTCTCGTCATAGGAATTTCTACAAAGCTATCCTTTTTTCATGCTAGATGTAGGACTAGCCTCCATGTAGGTCTTCATCATCTCTACGAGTGTCCTCGTAGAGGTGAAATCTCGGGACCGATTATGTGCTTCTGCAAAACCTCAAAAGAGCATCTCAAGACCGATTACTTACTGCTCAACCTATAAGATATCCTAGGACTAAATTACATGCAGACTTCACAAAACCTCGAAAGAGCATCTCAGGACTAATTACGAGCTTACTGCTCAACCTATAAGATCTCCCAGGACTAAATTACATGCGACCAAGCAAAACCTCAAAAGAGAATCCCATGATTGATTACGAGCTTCTTGCTCAACCTATAGGATCTCCCAGGACTACATTACATGATTACCAAGAAAAACCTCGAAAGAGCATCCTAGGACTAATTACGAGCTTCCTGCTCAACCTATAGGATCTCCCAGGAATACAGTACATGCTTACCAGGAAAAACCTTTAAAGAGCATCCCAGGACTGATTACAAGCTAACTGCTCAACCTATAAGATCTCCCATGACTAAATTACATGCCATTGCACAACCTGCCACATATCCATGGCCTCAGGGTATCATACTGATACTCATGATCAACCTGATCATCCTCGTATAGAGCATCATGCTAACGATCATGATCATACTGATCATCATCATATAGAACATCATTCGAAGCATTGTCCTGATGCTCATCAAACCCTCCTACCACCATGCTTGGAATGGCTCTAGCATCTGTGTCCTGTCACTTCCTCCTAGAAGTATCTTCAATCTGAAGAGCACCAAGCCTCTCTCTGAAGTACTCGAAATTCACCCTAGCTAGTGGTTTGGTCAACACATATTCTATCTACTCGTCCGTCGCAACATACAGGAGCTTAACTGCTCCTCTCTGCACCATATCCCGGATATAGTGATACTTGATCTTGATGTGCTTTGACTTGTCATGGAACACTGGGTTCTCAGACAACTTCGCACAACTCTGGTTGTCACAGAAGATACAAGTAGCATCCAACTAGAGATCAAATAAATTAGATAGTAGCTTCCTTAGCCATACTGCCTAACAACTAGCCAAACAAGCTGCGACATACTCTGCTTCGGCTGTACTCAGTGCTACGTAGGATTGATTCCTGCTAAAGAAAGAGATCACACCTGATCCCGTACTGAAGCAGCACCCCGAAGTGCTCTTCCTATCTATAACACTTCCTTCCCAATATGAATCAACATAACCCTCTAAGTTAAAATTTTGATTCGCATCATACTTGAGCGCATAATCAATTGTACCCTTTAGGTACCTCAGAATATGCTTTACAGCAATCAAGTGAACATGTCTAGGATCCATTAGGAACTGGCTCAAAGTGTTCACAACAAAGCAAATATCTGGTCTCGTGTTCGTCAAGTACATCAAGGAACCCAATCATCTGACGATACATCGTGGCATCAACCGACTCTGATGAGGCATCACTTAATAGCTTCAAGTTCGATGCCATAGGCGTGGCCATGGCTTTGCAGTCCATCATCCTGAACCGCTTCAGGATGTCTACTGCATACTTCCCTTCTCCAAGGAAGATTCCATCTATACTCTTCCACACCTCCATACCTAGAAAGTAATGCATCATACCCAAGTCCTTCATCTCGAACTTTGGCAGCAAGCTTCCTCTTCGTATAAGCAATCAATCCATCCTCACCTGTCACAACCAGGTCATCCACATATAGTAGGAGTATCACTGGATTGCCTTCCTCAACCTTGTAGTAATGATTGGAATCCGATTTATTCTTGCTAAAGCCCAAACTAGTCAGGAAGCTGTCAATCCTGTCGTACCATGTCCTGGGTGCTTCTTTCAAACCATAAAAGGATTTCTTCAATTTGCACACATGTGACTCCCTATCATGTGTCTCAAAACCTTGTGGCTACTCCACATACAATTCCTTTTTGACTATACCATTCAAGAATGTTGTCATGGCATCCATCTGTTGTATCTTCCACTTCGTCACTGCAGCCAAAGCAAGTACTATTCTGGTGGAAGCGTATTTGGCTACAGGTGAAAATGTTTCCTCATAATATATCACTTCTTTCTGGGAGAAGCCACGTGCCACAAATATTTCCTTGTATTTCCCTATGCTACCTTCGGCAGCATGCTTGATCCTGTAGATCCACTTGGAAGTCACAACAGACTTCCCTTCTGGTCTCGGGACCACATCCCAGAAATCATTCTTCATGATCGACTAGTACTCCTCGATCATAGAATCCTTCCATTACTGCATCCCTGATCTTGGGAACTTCAGACTCTTCAATATCTTCAATAGGTATTTTTCTTGAACTTCGTCACTGGAACAAATGTCGTTGTCCTTTTTTTGTAGGTGATTGTACATGATCTTTCCTACAAGTCAAATTAAATTGCATGATTAGAACTTTCTCATAGTTTTCAGAACAAAATCTTACACATAAGGACATATGTCATACAATCATGCAATTATCTTATCCAATGCTTCAATACAACATTTATCCATATCATGTAACTTTCTAGATGCCTTCCATCACTACCAGAACATTGTTAAGAGTGTGCACTACTCCCAACATGACAGCAAAGAGGTTTCATTCTAGATAAGTAGCAATGGAGTGTTGTACAGTACCATAGGCCACTTACCCATTACTATATTAGTAGTATCTTGTTCATTAATGCAAATTTTCTAAAATGCATAATATATATCCTAAATATAGGAACATAAGTATGTACATGACTGAACAACATCATTTAAGTAATCGTATATACAAGAAATGACAATTCAAATACTTATCTTTGTTTGCTTGTTGGGTGGACTCCCTCTCAATCTTTACATCCTTATAGGAATTACCGAAGTGTGATACCTCTTGATCTTTGCTTCCTAGATTATTTGTCTTTGAACATATATCCATCCCGAACCACTATGCATGCTTAAGTGTGCACTCATGTCATCATTGTGTCATCCTCAAGATCTCATACACAATCATACTTCATTACTATAATCTCAAAACTATCAAAACATTATGATTTTAAATAATCTTAAACATGTATGGTTATGGTCATTTCATACACAGGTAATTTATCACAAGTGTTAGTATTCAGGGTTTCAGGGAGGACTTCTTTTACTCATGCATATTCTTATTTGACCATAGGACTCTTCCGATTTGTTATATCATTAATCAAAGTAAGAAGCATAATATGCATAAACCCATGATTATTCAAAGCTATAACTTCATGAATAATCATTATCAGTCATACGAAAGTATACTTATATGAGACCCTAACACAAGGTAGGATTCTAACTTGATATAGGAAAAGCATACCTGGATCATCATGTTTGCGAGTTATGTCTAACATACCCAAACAATGTCTTCTTTGTTCTCTTCAATGATTTTGTGCTAGTAACCTGCATATCTCATAAGTTAAGCATTGTAGAACCAAATTATACATACCTCGTAAGTAGAGCTTCTATGTGATCAATGGCTATGGATGATTCTTTGTCTTCATGTCACCATGGTCATATGTTCTCGATCTAGAATTTCATTTGTTTTTCTTGATGTACCTTTCATGTTAGCGGACAACATCATCCGCATACAACACTACAGTGCATTAGTACAATCATAAGTGCCATGACCCTAATCAATGAATGTCTTATATCATTCACATGCATTCATAGTTTTACTAAGGTGATAAGACAAGTCTAAATTTAATCAAAATTGTACTAACCTCAATAATATGAAGACAAACTTAATCATGAATAAATTTCAAAACATACCTGTATCTCCTCAAGTCATACATGTCGGGATTCCTTGTAGTCTTACTTTGTAAGGCCTTAGCCTCATCTCCCTCTGGAACTTGAACTTGTTCACTTATATAGGTGTCCAAATCATTATTTTCTAGGATTAACCCAATCCACTTTGAATTGTTGAAACTAGATCTGGAGCTAGCTAGGGTTTGGCAGAGAAACCCTAAAAAATCCAAACTTGGAATTTCAAACTTCTATCTGGACAGGGAGATGCATTTGACTAAGGCGAGCAAACTGGTGTGCTCAGATTTTGAAAACTTCAAAAATTGACCCTCCAAAATTGACCTGCGAATTTTGGATCTCCAACTTCTGTCAAAATTTGGTTTACTGATTTTCTGGTCCAAAACCCGAACTAGGGTTTGATAGATCCCGGGGTTCTACCCAACCAAAAAATTCAATCTTGGTCTCTAAATTGCGATTTTGATAAGGAGAGAAATCCTGTGTTGAGATCACTCCAAAATTCCACTACTTTCAAAATTCCTAATTTCCAGCAGCAGTGACAAACCTAAAAATGAAAGTGCTCAAAATCCAATTCTGTTTGGACAAAAATATATGCCATATTGTTTCTGATGTATCTCTGAAATTTCGGATCCTCAGGATCTGAAACTTCATCTTGTGGTAGAATGACCTATCAAATTTCCAACCCCACAGATCTGAGCTCCAATGGATTCTCTATGAGAGAGGTATGCTAAGTGTCGCAACATGATATGTTTAAGGGATGAAACAACATAGCAAACTTGTATGGAGTGCCACGTGTCATTGTTTCAACTTAGTCCTTTGAAAATAGAACTTGTGAAACTATAGTCCATTCCCTAGCTAAATTTTTTTACGGAATTTCATTTGGAGATTCCTAGCCCAAGATATGAGCTTTGTTCCTAGGTCACCTATTTAAGGTGGGATTATGGAAGAGGTAGAAACCCTAACTTGTATGGATCATATCTCACAAAGTACAATGAATCTGAGGCTGAAATTTTTACACAGGGTACATCTGTGTCTAATATTCATCTTGTAACAAATTCAGACCTTGAACCTATTAAATTTTTAGAATTACTTCAATCTGATCTAGGATCTTAACTGATAGAACAACATGTACAACAAATCTACAGCATATCAATCATGGACACAATAATGCAAGCACACAAGAGACACAGAGTTTACTTGGGGAAAACCATAAATGTGAAAAACCCCAATAACTTCCTCAGAGATAGATAGAGCAATTATACAACCAGAATACCAGAGATAGTCTTCTCCTAGCAATAGAGACTCCTCCTCCACAAGTGTGCCACTCTCCCAAGTGTGAGTGAGAGAATAGAATGTGTAAAATGAGAGAGACACACTCTCTATTTATACACTAACTTGACTTGACCTTTACTCAACTAGGTCGGTCTCAACTTAACCACTTAACATAATGCTGATTGGGCCGACTCCCACTAGGGTGGTCCAATAACCCTTTGACCCACATGGCCGACCCCCAATAGGGTGGTCTAATAACCCTTTGACCCACATGACTTATACAGGGCCGAACCCAACAAGGTGGTCTAATAACCCATCAAGTATAAGTTACAACACTTACAATATAAATGACGACACTTCCATATAGAGGAATAATAACATCTCTATAGGAATACAATATACATATATGTGAAATACATTCTGAAGTTACATATACATCAACACTCCCTCTTAACTAGGAAGGTATTTCTCGACACAGGTCTTCTAGCACAAGTCTTCTTCTCTGGATCATCGTCACTGGATAATCGTCATCGAGTCATCATCATCGTCACTGCTGCTGCTATCTCAATCAATCTCTGAATCTACTCGTCATAGGAAGTTCTACAGAGCCAGTCCTTTTTCATACTGGATGTAGGCCCACCACTTGTAGGTCTTCGTCATCACTCGCCATATTGTGGAATCCTCAGGACTTATTACGTGCGTCAAAAAACCTCGAAAGAGCATCGCAGGATGTTACGAGCACACGGCTTACCTATAGGATCTCCCATGGCCATATTATATGTGACCTCACAAAAAAATCTCACAAGAGCATCCCAGGCTGTTAAGAGCACACAACTCTACCTATAGGATCTCCCAGGGACAGATTATATGTGGTCATGGAAAAACCTCGCAAGAGCATCCCAGGACTTATTACGGGCACACAGCCCAACCTATCGGATCTCCTAGGGACATATTATATGACATAGGACAAAACCTCGAAAGAGCATCTGCTAGATATCCCAGGGCTAGATTATATGCCATAGTCAAAACCTCGAAAGACTATCTGCAGATCTCCCAGGGCCAAATTATATGTCCTCCCAGAGAAAAACCTCGAAAGAGCATTTGCCAGATATCCCAAGGCCAAATTATATGCCATAGGCAAAACCTCGAAAGACTATCTGCAAATCTCCTAGGGCCAAATTATATGCTCATCTGCACAACCTGATCCACGACCATAGAGTATCAACCTCATACTCACCATACATCATCTTGATGTATACATGATCACCCTGATCATCATCACTGCAACATCCTATTGCAAGTCATCTGGAGCAACATCCTGAAGCTCGTCATCCATTATCATCCTGATCATATCATGCATCTACCTGATGCATACCAAGTATCTACCTGATACATATCATCATACATGATCCACCTGATCATACAATGTATCCACCTGATACAAATACAAGTACATGATCCACCTGATCATACATGATACATATCAACATACATGATCTACCTGATCATACGATGTATCCACCTGATACATATACAGATACATGATCCACCTGATCATACATGATACATATCAACATACATGATCTACTTGATCATACAATGTATCAACCTAATACATATACAGAGACATGGTCCAAGCATCCAACATGACGCATATACAAAATACATACAAATGATCCAACCGATCATATCCAACATCCAACATGATGCATACATACATAAATGATCTAACTGATCATATCCAGCATCCAACATGATGCATACATACATATACATATAAATGATCCAGCTGATCATATCCAACATCATCCTGATGCATATACAGAGCAGTAACTGGAGCATCATCCTGATGCTCATCATCCAGCGCTTACATCCATAGCCATGTGAAGGATCCTCCTTCCAACATTCTTGTAATGGCCTCTGCAAATGTGTCCATCACTTCTTCCTTGAAGTGTCATCAATCCGAAGAACACCAAGCCTCTCTCTGAAGTACTCAAACTTCACTCTAGCTAGTGGTTTCGTTAGCACATCTGCAATCTGCTCGTCCATCGCAATGTACAGGAGATTCACAGCTCCTCTCTGCACCATATCCCTGATATAGTGATATTTGATCTCTATGTGTTTTGACCTGTCATGAAACACTGGGTTCTCGGATAGCTTCACACAACTCTGGTTATCACAAAAGATACCAGTAGCATCCAATGGGAGATCAAATAACTCAGACAGTAGCTTCCGTAGCCATACTGCCTCACAACTAGCTGAACAAGATGCAACATACTCTGCCTCAGCTGTACTCAGTGCTACGTAGGACTGCTTCCTACTAAAACAAGAGATCACACCTAATCCCATACTGAAGCAACACCTAGATGTGCTCTTCCTATTTACAGCACTGCCAGCCCAATCTAAATCAACATAACCCTGCAGGTTAAACTTTTGATTCACTTTATACTTGAGCCCATAATCTACTGTACCCTTCAAGTACCTCAGAACATGCTTTACAGTAACCAGGTGAACACTCCTCGGATCCTTCAGGAACTGGCTCAATGTGTTCACCGCAAAGAAAATATATGGTCTCGTGTTCGTCAGGTACATCAAGGACCCAATCATCTGACGATACATAGAGACATCAATCGGCTTAGATGAAGCATCACAAAGAAGCTTCAGATTCGATGCCATAGGTGTGGCCATGGCCTTGCAATCCATCATCCCGAACCTCTTCAGGATCTCTACTACATACTTCCCTTGGCCAAGGAAGATTCCATCTGCACTCTGCCACACCTCCATGCCAAAAACAAATAGTGCATCATCCCAAAGTTCTTCATCTCAAAATCGACAGCAAGCTTCCACTGCGTGTCGGCAATCAATCTATCTTCACCTGTAACAAATAGGTTATCCATAGACAAAAGTAGTATCACTGGATTTCCTTCCTCAACCTTGTAGTAAAGGTTGGAATCCGATTTACTCTTGGTAAATCCCAAACTAGATAGAAAGCTGTCTATCCTACCACGTTCTACACACATATATGACTACACCATTCAAGAAGGTTGTCTTGAAATCCATCTAGTGTATCTTCTATTTCATCACTTTTATATTTCTCTATGCTGCCATCGGTAGCATGCTTGATCTTATAGTTCCATTTGGAAGTGACAACAGACTTCCCTTCAGCTCTTGGGACCGCATCCCAAACATGGTTCTTCATGGTCGACGGATCATGGCATGCTTCCCGTATCCTAGGAACTTCAATATCTTCAATAGATAATTTTTTTGCTTGAACAAATGTTGTAGTCCTTCTTTTGTAGGTGAAGGTATATGGTCTTTTCTACAAAACAAGTTAAATTGCATGATTAGAAACATCTCATAATTTTCAGACAAATTCTTACACATAAAGAAATATGTCATATAGTCATGCAATTATCTTAGCCAATGCTTCAATACAACATTTATCCATGTTCCACAACTTTCTAGATGCCTTCCAGTCTCTACTAGAACATTGTTAAGATTTTGCACTACTCCCAACATGTCAGCAAAGAGGTTTCATTCTAGATAAGTAGAACTGGAATGTTGTACAGTGCCATAGGCCACTTACCCATCACATGCATATTAGTAGTATAATGTTCATTAATGCAATCATTCTAATATGCACAATACATATCCTGAGTCTAGGAACATGAGCATATACATCATTGAACAATTTTATTTAAACAAACAAATATGCAAGAAATGATAATTAAAAACACTTATCTTTGTTTGGTTGTTGGGTGGACTCCCTTTGAGTCTTTGCTTCCTTGCAGGAGCTGCTGAAGTAGCTTCTTCTACACCTTTCTATTGTGGAATGTAGAAAGATGGTCAACTCCCTCTGAATATCTGCATCCTTGTAGAAACTACTGAAGTGTGCTCCTTTGCTTTCTTGCAGGAACAAGTGGAGTGTGCTCCCTCTTGATCTTTGCTTCCTGGATTACATGTCCTTGAACTTACATCTATCCTTAATTACTATGCATGATTATTAGTATCATCATTTTGTTATCCTTGAGGTCTCATACATAATCACATTTATTAGTATAATCTTAATACTATCAAAACACAATAATCTTAAACATGTATAGTCATGATCATTCATAGATAATAAACATTAGTATTCAAGGTTTCAGGGAAGTCTTCTTTTACTCGTGCATATTCTTATTTGATCATAGGACTCTTCTGATTAGTTAAATCATCAATGCATAAACCCGTGATTACTCAAACCTATACCTTCATGATTCTTCTAGTTAGTCATATCATCAATTATGGTAAGAAACATAATATGCATACAGCCATGACTATTCAAACCTATGACTTCATGAATAATCATTATCAACAACAGTATATGATCCTAACACAAGGTAGGATTCTAGCTTGATATAGAAAAACATACCTGGATTAGCATGCTAGCTAGTTATGTATAACATACCCGCATAATGTCTTCTGGTTCTCTTCAATGACTTGTGCTAGTAACCTGCATGTCTCATAGGTTAACCATTGTAGGACCAAGTTATACATACCTCGAAAGTAGATCTTCTATGTGGTCCATGACAATGGATAAATCTTTGTCTTCATGTCACCATGATCATATGTTCTTGAAGTAAAACATGATTTGTCTTTCTTGGTGTACCTTTTATGTTAGTGAACAACATAAACCTCATACAACATCACAATGCATTAGTACATTCATAAGTGTCAAAACCTTAATCAATGAATATCTTCTATTAAGGTGATACGACAAGTCTAGTAATTAATCAAGATTGTACTGTAATGATATGAAGACAAACATATGATAAAATTAACCATGAAACATACCTGTAAGCCATACCTGTCAATATTGCTTGTAGTCTTCTTATGGAAGGCCTTAGCCTCATCTCCCTCTGAGATAGGAACTTCTTCACTTATGCAGGTGACCAATCCATCTTCTTCTAGGATTAACCCAATCCACTTGATTTGCAAGAAATGGACCTAGAGCTGGATTAGGGTTTCTCAAGGAAACCCCAAAAATTCAAACATTGAATTTCAAACTTCCGAAAGGATAGAAATATGTCCCTTGATGAGCTGATCAAGTTGGTATATTCAGAATTTGAAAACTGCAAAGTTTCACCCCTCGAAATTGCCTTTTAGATTTTTGGATTCACTAGGGAGGACCCTGAATTAAGGTTTGAGTTTCCAGGAGCTTCACCCAACCAAAATATTTGATTCAAAGCTCTAAGCTTCTATTTTTCTGAGGATCTTCCAGCCGTGGTCACAGATTTCCAAAATTCCAAGTTTTGCAGAAGCCCTAATTTTCCATCTTTCCGATCAAAGTCCCGAACTGGGGTTTAATCAAGCCCGGCTTTCTGCCCAACCAAAAAATATGATCTTGGTCTCTAAATTTCTATTTTGATGAGTAGCATCTAGCTGTGGTCTCTGATTAGATAAATTCCAACTTTCTCCAAAGCCCTAAATTCCGGAAGCCATGACTGAAGGTGCTAAAAAAAATTGTGTTTTGACAGAAGTATGTACCTGATTGTTTCTGGTGTAACTCCAAACTTTTTGCTCCAAATGGTCAAAAAAATTTCCATGAGATTTCCTGTCCTTCTATCTTTCCATCCCGACAGGTCTGACCTCAATTGGATTCTATGAGAGAGAGTTATGCCAAGTGTCGCAATGTGACCTGTTTATGGGATAATATAGGAGAGCAAACTTTTACAGCATGCCACATGTTACTGGTTCAACATCGGCTTCTGAAAACGTTTCCTGCGATAGTATAGTTTGTGTACTACCTATCACTTTTTACAAAATTTTATTTGGAGCTTCCTAGCCCACGTTATGACCTTTTTCCCAAGGTCACCTTATTTTGACTCAGATCAAGAAGAGGCAGAAACCCTATATTGTACAAATCATAAATCACAAGGTACAATGAATTAGAGGTTTTCCTTTGGACACAAGGTACATGGGGATCTGATCTTCGACCTGTAAATGTTTTAGATCCAAAAAATTCTCGAAAATGGATTTATAGAGAAAGTTCTACGATGACTTGTTTTTCTATATCAAGCCCTAGCATCGTAAGTGCAACAAGTGTCATACATGCCATATCATGCCTTGTTTCAGGATAGCTCTGATACCATGTTAAATTTTTAGAATTTACTTCAATATGATCTAGCATCTTAACTGAGAGAACAACATGTACAACAAATCTACAGCATATCAATCATGGATACAATAATGCAAGCACACAAGAGACACAGAGTTTACTTGGGGAAAACCATAAAGGTGAAAAACCCCAATAACTTCCTCAGAGATAGATAGAGCAATGATACAACAAGAATACCAGAGATAGTCTTATCCTAGCAGTAGAGCCTACTCCTCCACAAGTGCGCCACTCTCCCAAGTGTGAGTGAGAGAATAGAATGTGTAAAATGAGAGAGACACACTCTCTATTTATACACTAACTTGACTTGACCTTTACTCAACTAGGTCGGCCTCAACTTAACCACATAACATAATGCTGACTGGGCCGACCCCCACTAGGGTGGTCTAATAGCCCTTTCACCCACATGGCCGACCCCCAATAGGGTGGTCTAATAACCCTTTGACCCACGTGACTTATACAGGTCCAAACCCAACAAGGTGGTCTAATTACCCATCAAGTATAAGTTATGACACTTACAATATAAATGACGACACTTCCGAATAGAGGAATAATAACATCTCTATAGGAATACAATATACATATATGTGAAATACATTCCGAAGTTACATATACATCAACAGAACCTTCATCAAAACGGATTTATAGTGAAATTTCCACGATGACTAGTTTTTACAATATCAAGCCCTAGCTTCCAATTTGTCACAAGTGCAACAAGTGTCGTAAATGCCATACAATGCCTTCCTTCAGGCTAGCTCTGATTCCATGTTAGTTTTTCATCATTTAATTCAATATGATCTAGGATCTTCACTGAGAGAACAACATGTACAACATATCAAACACAAGAGACAAGAGACACAAAGCATTTCACCAGGGAAAACCAAGAAGGTGAAAAACCCGACAACTTCCTCAAAGATAGAATGAGCACCAATACAAAACCCCAAACCAAGAGATAGCCTCCTAGCAGCTTCTCCTCCTCCCCCTGTGCACACACCTCCTCTCTCTCACTAATACAAAGTCAGTGAATGAATGTATGAATAGAATGAGAGAGTCACTCTCTATTTATACTTTAACTTAACCTGGCTTTAACTCTAACTGGGCTGACTTCCTAAGGAAGCCTAATAACCCATCCACATGACTCATATAGGGCCGACCCCACCAAGGTGGTCTAATAACCCATCATATAAAAGTTATGACACTTTCAATGTAACTTGCAACACTTGCAAATACAAATGACGACACTTGCAATCGAAGGAATAATACATCTCCATTGGGGATGCAATAAAGTACAAATGTAATACATACAATATACAACTGAATATCTTCTAGAGTTACGAATACATTAACAAATATGACATGAACTGAGCTTTGTTATTATGGGAAAAATATTCACGAGCCTCTTATGGTGCGGTGGAAATTCATTTGAGTAGATCTCATTATAATATTCTTCACAGAAAACTTCATAGACTTGAATCTATTTAAATAAGATTCGAATATCCAAAACCATATCTACTTGACATTGTCAAAATACAACTTCTTAGTGGGTCTTAATTAATAAATAGACCCTTTTTGCATTGATTGTTGAACACTATGTTATTTGGCCTTGTTATAAATTTATGGTCTTATACAATGTGTGATTAATTCTTAGAGTAAGGTGAGTTATGATAGGAACCTAACATGCCCCCCCCCTTCAAAAGTAGTGTTCCCCTCAACAATGAAGGTGTGGAAATTGTTGTAAAATGTTGGTTGGTTCCCAAGTTGCATATTCTAGAAACATCTTTGGCCATTGGATCAAAACTTTCTTGATAATGTTCCCTCACAATTGTATTTCCCTAGAAGCTAATATTGGATGCATCTAAATACAAATTAAGTCGTCCCCATCCAATTCTAGTAAAATAGTATGTAGTTTTCAATTAGATCCCACCAAGTTTTTGAGGGAAGAGACATGGAACACAAGGTGAATCTTGGAGTGGTCTAGAAGAGAAATCTTAAAGGCTACTTGTGCAATGCACTATAAGATGGTGAAGGGTCCATAGAACTTTGGAGCAAACTTCTAATGGAGATGGGCCTTGAGAGATGTATGTTTATAAAGTTGGAGTTGAAGAAACACCCAATACCAAACTTCAAAGGAGTTCTTGGAGTGATGTTGATTGGAATGTTTCTTCATTCTATTTTGGGAAACAATCATATTATCTTTAAGAATGCAAAGAATGCCATCTCTGGTGTAGAGTGCTTCATCCACTACCTGAACTCGTGGGGTACCTAAGATATAGTAAAACATTAATAATGGTTTTTGGTCATACACTACTTCATATGGTGTCATCTTTGTGTAACTGTGATAAGTGGTATTATACTACCACTTAGCTAGAGCGAGCCATTGGGCCCATTGGTGGGGCTTATATGGAAACAAATTAGTGTAAGTAGTTTTCCAAGCATTTTATATTGACTTTTTTAGCTTGATCAACTATTTGGGGTGGTTGTTAACACCCAAAAAATGCTCACTAGCTCATCTCCCTAGTCACACGACCTATTTGTCCACTTTTCCTACCATTTTAGCCTCTAAAACCTCAAAAAACTCTCAAAAGGCCAGCAAAAAGGCCAAAATCCATCTTTTTCTCCTCAAAATAATTAGATTTCCTAAAAAAATACCAAAAACCCTCAAAAGGGGTCCAAAATTCCCAAAAATTAATTAAAAGGGAATAAAATTCAAAATTATATTCAAAAAAGGAAAAAAGAGGGAAAAAGAGGAAAAGAAATCCTAAAACATTGTTACCAATACCATTGGTTACCTTAAACCATGGTTGTATTCTCCATCACCTAACAGCTATAAAAAGGTGATAGAGGCTCCCCGTTATTCATCCACATTCTTTCCTATCCTTATGCTGCCAAATTCATTCTTGAGATCTTAAGCCCATCATTTGTGTTTAGATCCACCTTTGGAGTGAACCCTTTTGGCCAATCCCCATTTGCATTTGGACAAGAGACGGAACCATTGGATCATTGGAGCAACTAATCCTTGCAGCTAATCAATCTCAACCAACCTCACCATTGAGGTAATCTTTCATTTGTAAATCTATTTTTTATGAATAAAATTTGTTTTACATGGAAGATTTGAGTTTTTTACTGTTTACTGTAAAGTTTATTATGCACATGTTAGATTATTTTTTACCTTTTACATTAGCTTTTTACTGTTTTATTGAAAATGCTACTACGAATTTAGTAGGTGCTCATTTGCACAAGCTTGGGTGAAAACCCAAGCAACAGTTTTTGGTGACTCCGCTTTTCTTTGAATCTTTGGTTAGATTTAGATTTGTTCTTGTTTTTGTTGTTATTTTACTTCAATATTGTAGATATGATCAACCCTTAAACTTGCAACTTGTAGCCTAAGCCCATTGTTGGTTCTTTAATGCCTGTAAACCCCATTTTTTAGTTTCGGTTTTCATTTTCGGCCGTCGTTTTTCCTGTTGTCAATCACGGGTTTTTCCCCCAGAGTTGCGATCCATATCACACCTGCCGAGCCTAAAACTGGGATCCGATCTCTCATGTTCGCCCTAAACCCGCGAACTGTTAACCAAATTTGCATAACCTAGCTGCAATACAGATCACGCCTACCCAGCCTAAACCCACGATCCGATCGTGCTTGTTCGTCTCAAACCCGTGATCTGCAAACCAAATATCCACAATCCAGTCGCGACTGTCCAACCCATAACCGCGACCCCGATCGTGCATGTTTACCCCTAACCCACGATCTAATATTCGGCTGATGAGTCCCAATCGTACCATTTAGCCTCACAGTTGCGATCCAGATCACCCCTTGTAGCCTCATAGCCACGACCCAGATCGCGTCTTTAAGCCTCTTATCCATGATCCATACCATAATATTTTTTCTCAGACCCATGACCCAAATCCCTAATTTCGGCCCGAAATCTGCGATTTGTTTTCTGAGATTTCTTCCCATTTTTTGTCCCATATTTTTCTCCACCTTTGACATCCACCTATTTTGCTTGAAACACCATCTATTCCCTCTATTTTTTTGTTATTTGCTTTACTATACCATTTTACAGATTTTTCAATAGTTTTATTGAAAAATAATTTTCTTAGCATTTACAGTTAAATTCCTGCATTGGCAAGTTTAAATTCAGCATTTACATTTGATAGATTGTTTCCCAAGCATGGCATCTTGTTGGATATGCCATTTTACCTACACACAATCTGTCACCATAATACAAGTGAGCCTTAAAATCTACTTAACTCAACCAACCTTCTAACCCCGCTTGGGGAACATAAAAAGAAGCTTGTAGTTAGGTAGGACAGGGAGGATAGGTATCAAAATAATACCCCTCGGTCACTTTTCACTTGAAACATAGTTGTTGTCCATTAGGGTACGAAAATCCCTTGGTATTTTTTGACACGGTTATACACCAATTTGTCGGAAAGGCCTCTCCCTTAGGAGGGTCGAAGTAGCAAGACTGGTTCCGGAGGCCTGAGTGGAATACCGCAATCCATTTAGTAACCAAATGCTACCTACTTGTTGTTCTTGTTGTACCACCCTTGTGGGAGTACAACGGCGATAGAACAGGAGCTGCGGATCTACCTTTCTAGACATGTCATTAACGGGGTATCTTAGTAGCCATTCTTCTAGGATTCCTTTACCCGTTGTCCCTCCTAGTACGGGGACATTTATCCATTTCGTTCTACTTGTCGTATTGTCTGATTTGGAGTTCATCACATTGCAGAGGATACGTCTGGTTTGAGCTAGCATACCTTTTAGTTAGGCATTTGCATGCTCTCTTACCTCCCCTTGGTTTAGCGAGTACACCATTTTTTATTCTAGGAGTCATTTGCTTGTTGGTATTCTGACCACATTTTCTGGTCACTCTGCTTACCGTAGCACAACTGTTGCAGTGAGTGTTTTGAGTTTGTTGTTGGCCTGAGTGCCATATTTTTTTTGCGCTCCCCTCCTCCACACCCTGTTTCATTAGGGTTTTTGAGCTTTTCACTTGCCACTACCTACTGATTTTAATATCCGTATGTCACCATTGAGTCCCCGAGACATTCTCAATGTTTCCAGGGCGAACCCCCGCAGTACAATTCACTTGAAACCACTTTTCACAGGCGTAGAGCCTTGTCACTTGACTCCACGCGTCACCAACATAGAGCTTCGTCACCTGAATTTGATGCCCCTTATTTTACATATGACTCTGAGGCAGAATCAGAAAACCCTACATACACAACACCAACTAGCCCCATGGCTGGCATTACTTCCAACCCATTCTTCATAAGGACTGTATGTGGAGAATCCACCACCACCCCTACCACCACAGTGGCCACTACTACAACAACTAACCTAGGTATACCCTCAATGGGACCCACACCTACCATCCCCATCACTTTTCCAATTCCAACAGCTACGGGACTCAATCTCACCCCATCTGTGACCCATGTTACACTTGGAGGCGCAAGCCCCTCTCACACCAACACCACACCTTTGTTTGGGGGTCACATCCCTGTCACGGCTCATATTCCCTTTGGGGGCAGCAGCCTGCTCAACAATGTTACCACCAGCATATATGCCCCAACAACCATGTCATATTCTTTTGCCAGCTTGCCATTTATGGCTAGTCTCAACCTCCCTGACCTGGCAAGATTAACAAATGATCCTATTCGACATGATCCCACTTGGCCTCACATGCCTCCCAAACTCCCATCATAAATCCCTAAGTTTGATGGAAAGCAAGGTGAGGATCCCCAAAATCACATTATGTCTTTCCATCTACGGTGTTCCTCCAACTCCATACTTGATGACTCCATCCGCCTATGCTTGTTGCAACAAACCTTCACTGGCTCTGTAGCTAAGTGGTATATCGAGCAGCCTCATGGGACCCACCCCACTTTCACATCCCTTGCCTCAACCTTTATGCAGTTCTTCCAGTTACCTGTCCATTATGACGCAGGAGTAGAGATCCTATTTTCTTACAGGCAAATCACGGCTACCCACATCACTGATCACATTCATGAGTGGCGTAAACGTCATAGTTTATGCAAGATTAAGATAGTTGACCATATTTTCCTAGATTGGTTCCTAAAATCTCTCCTTCCAGCCATTTCCAAAGATGTGGCATCTAAATGACCCCAGTCGGAAGAAGAAGCCATTCTCAAAGCCTAGCAGTTTGATTTAATCTACGCCCAGTCTGGCTACATATATACTATTTTACCTGATGCACTCCGTAGTGATTCCTCCCAGAATGACGCGCCAGGGGAATCCCATGCCGTCGATGACATCATTGGCCGTGTTGTGTCACACAACCAACCCTTTTCCATTATGAGCAATAATACTGTCCCCGACCTTTCACAGGCCACATCTCACTCTGGAGCTACAACTTTGTATGCTCCCATGACACACTCATGGACCCTCATATCCACCACAGTGTTACGATAATGCACCTTCAGCTTATGCACCTCCTACATATTATCACCAACATGCCACTCATGCTCTTTTTAACTCACAAGCCCCATCGGCTTATTACCCTCCATAAGCAGCGCCTACAACACCACAACCCCCAGTCGCTCAGACTTACCAACAACCACAATCAGCACCTAGACCACCCCCATCCCCGCCCGCTTATTATCCACCATAGCCTGCTTCAGCACCTACGCAACCTCAAAACCCCCCTACTTCCCAAGGGAAAGTGTATGCACAGCAGAACCAACCCCAAAACCAGAACACCCAACGCAATCAAGGAGGTCAACAGAACCGTGGAAGAGGACACAACCACAGAAACAATCAACCTCAAAACCAAGGCGGTTAGCAACCTAATCCTCCAAACAATAACAACACTATCCCCACCAACCAAAACCCTGATCGTCCACCGAAATAGGGTAAAAAACCTAATTTAAGAACAAACCATCTGTGTTCCATATGTGGGGTATATAGCCATTACACACACCCATGCCCCCATTTTGAGCTAGCACGTCAACTTTGGACTAATGATTCCCAACACCAAGGACACGTGGCACAGCCAGGGCCACCTCCTCAACCGCAACCCATGGTGTTGCGGAACCCTTTACCCACACAAGGAGTGGTGAACACCCGTCTGATGGATCCCCCACAAGGATCCACGGCACCACAACAACAAATCACTTATGCTGCAACTGATTACCAACACATGGATTCAGGTACTCACCATCTATTAGTGATGTCATCAGCTGATGTCCACCTCTGTTAACACTCAAAAAGTGCTCACTAGCTCATTTCCTTATCACATGACCCATTTCTCCACTTTTTCACCATTTGAGCCTCTAAATCCATCAAAAGGTCACCAAAAGACCTTAATACACCCTTTTTTCCACTCAATTTGAATATTTTTCCTCTAAAAACATAAAAAAAACCCTCAAAAAGGGTCCAGAATTCCCAAAAATATTAAAAAGGGAATAAAAATATTAAAAATATTCAAAAAATGAAAAAGGAGGGAAAATGTACCTAAACCATGTTGGTCAATACCATTGGTTTCCTCAAAACCATAATGGTATTCCCCACCACCAAAAACTATAAAAAGGTGGTAGGGGCTCCTCACTATCCATCAATCCATCATCCTATCCGCATGCTGTCAAAATATCTCATGAGCTTTTGACCATTGTATCTATCTTGGAGAAGAGACCTTGGAGCTTGGAGCTGCTCACCCTTGGAGCTACTCAACAATCTTCACCACTTGGAGGTATCACCATTGCAAGCACTTGCTTGCCCCTATTCTTAATACAAAATTATTTTTTACATATTGTCAATTGTTTTGATTTCAATAATATTTCCATTGTTTGCTTATCTATTTCACATAGATCCATGATTAATATAGTTTAACGTAGTTTGTTATTTATTTCTATTGAGACTACTGCTACTAGTTAGCAGGTGCACCATTGCACTAAGGTTGGTTGCAAAACCAAGCCAACAGTTTTTGGCGACTCCGCTGGCTTTGAATTCTTAGATCTCAAATCTCTGCTTTAGATCTTAGTTTTTGTTAGTTTTAATCAGTTTAATTCATAGATATGCCATCCTAGACAGCAGATCCATTGCTGTTCTAGATCTTGGCCCCTTCCATTGCCATTAACAGCCTGAAATTTCCATTTTCGGGTTCGTTTTTCGGCATCCGTTTTCGCCTTTTGCCTCGCGGTTTTTTGCCTGACAGTCGCGTGGCTCATCGTGACCTTGCGGCTTTTTTCCACGCGGCTCGCTACGGCTTCGAGGCCAATTTACGTGCTGCACATCGCGGCTTTGTGGCCATTTTCCGCGCTGCACATCGCGACTGTGTGACGAAAACCCGCGCTGCACATCGTGGCTTCGCAGTTGAAATCTGTGCTGCCCATCGCGCCTGTGTGACAGAAATCCGTGCTGCACATCGCAGCTTCGCGGCTGAAACCCGCGCGGCCCATCGCAGTTGTTTTCCCGAAACCCGCGATGCAAGTTTTTTAAATTCGGCCAATTTTTTGAAGATTATTTTTTGCTGTATTTTCTTCCCATTTAGCATATTTTACAGTATTAAATTTTCTGCATTTTTTCAGCCATATGAAATCTTTTACTATTTAGAATGCTTCATTAAAAGTCCTTTTACAAAATTTTCAGAAATTGAAAGGGAGATTTTTCTGCATTTTATCTAAATCAAGGTTTTGCTGTTTATTTGCTTGATACTTTGCCCAAGCAATTTTTAAGAGATCCATTTATTTCTTGAAGTATTCATGTTATTTGCTTTCCTTCAAATTATTTCAAGATCCATTATTTTTGAATAGTTTTTTCAAGCATTTACATTTCAAAAACGCCTTTATTTTTTGCAAAACTGGAAGCGTCTTTTCTTTCATTTGTAAAATTGCCCAAGCAAGGCAAATCAATTTCAGTTTAAATACCACACTTGCACCCACTCTGCCACATAATTTAAACTGAGCCTTAAAATTTACCTTAAACTCAACCAACTTTTAACTCCACTTGGGGAGCACTTAAAAGAATTTTGTAGTTAGGTAGAATTGAGGGGATAGGTGTTCCAATAACACTGCTCGGTTATTACATTTGAGACATAGTGGTTGTCCTCTATGGTACCAAAATCCCTTATAATTTTGACACGGTTATCAACCAATTTATCGGGAAGGCCTCTCCCTTAGGAGGGTTGAAGTAGCCAAACTGGTTTCGGAAGTTTGAGTGGAATACCGCAATCCATTCAGTAACCGAAGGATACCTTTCAAAGTTCTCGGTGTACACCCCCCTCGTGTATAGTGACGATAGAACCAAACTGCAGATTCACCCAACCGAACGTGTCATGAACGGGGTATCCTAGTTGCCACTCTTTAGGATTGTCTACCTGGTGTCCCTCCCGGTAGGGGGATATCTAGCCATTGATTCAACACTCTATATTGTCTGACTTGGATTTCATCACCTTGCCAAGGATATCGTTTGTTGACTCACAATACTTCTAGTTAGGTGTTTGCATGATACATTACCCACCTTTGGTCTAGTAGCACCTCTTTTTTCTAGAAACTGTTTGACTGTTGGTATTCTGACCAATTTTGTTGCATCCCTCCACTTTTATAGCACAACTGCTATAATAAGTGCTTTTTTGAGGTTGATTTTTGGCCTGAGAGCCTTTATTTTCACTCCCCTTTTTTGCACTCTTTGTTGCATTAGAATTTCGAGTTTTTTACATCACCGCCTTACACTGAAATTTTTTATTTCTCACCATTGAGAATTTTAGACGATCTCGTCGTCTACAAGGTGAACCCCCTCAGTTCAGTCTACTTGGTTCTCCATGTCACTGACGTCACGCCTTATCCCTTGACTCGACACGTTATCGACCAAACATACAGTCATCTGATTCTGACATGCCTCACTTCACATCTGATTCTGAGGCTGAATCCGAAAACCCTACTGAATTATTACCAACCAACCTCATGGCTGGAACATAATACGACCCACTTTTTACCAGTACTATTGGAGATACATCCACAAACCCTTCTACTCCTGTGCCATCCATGGTAACAACAACCCCCCTAGGCATGCCCAATATGGGGGATACTCCACCTTTAGGTATGCCCAACACAGGACTACCTCCTATTATGGGTATGCCAAACATAGGAATCACACCACCTATCATTACCACAGCCCAGATCCCAGGAATTCCTGGCACTATTCCTAACCCCAGTGTAACCCATGTTGCACTTGGAAACGCTGGCCCATACCAAACCACAGCAGTTGGAGGACACATACCTTCAAAACCTAGCATACCCTTAGGGGCTACTGGAGCACTACATAATGCCACCATGAATAGTTATGTCCCAGTCACTACGCCACACCCATCTGCTAGTTTACCTTACATGGCTAGTCTAAACTTACCAGACTTAGCGAGGATAACCAACGATCCTATCAGGCACAACCCTACATGGCCACCCATGCCTACAAAGCTCCCCTCGGACATACCCAAGTTTGAAGGAAAACCTGGGGAGGACCCTCAAAACCACATAATGTATTTTCACCTATGGTGTTCATCTAACTCTAGAGTGGATGACTCCATTCGTCTAAGACTGTTGCAACGAACGTTCACTGGCTCTGCAGCCAAGTGGTACATCGAACAACCACATAGACACCGTTGAGTTAGGGGGCATAATAGATTACCTCGACCCTAGGATAGGGGGCATGATCAATCATTTTGACCCTACCCCATCACATCTATCTCAGCACGTCCATGACCCCCTTGTTCAAACCAACACATATGTGATCCATAATCACAAACCCCATGCACATAGCATGGGGGCAGGTCATTAACCCTGCCCACTTTTTCACATGCATGATCTCAACCATTTTTTAGGTCACATGTCACTTGTATATATGAGTTGATTTGATACACCTAGTATTCTTCCCCCATGGGTAATCATTTCTCTCCACCACTGCATCCTTCGCTTGGTGGGATCACCTTTATTTGTAGCCATTTTTTAACCTAGTTATTTGCTTTGACCATTCCGGAGTCCTTATGACCTCCTTTTTTCGCAACATTTACACCACCGGATTCATATTTCCGCGCTCGTAATGACGCTTGAGACAATTTCTCGCTCTCACGCCTAGATTTTTTGGGCATGTTTTTCCCATGCCCCCTCGTTACCTCAGTTTGCGTGCCACATCGAGCGTTCTCCATTTTTTACGAGTCTTATATTGCTGGATTCAGTTTTCCGCACTCGTGATAACGCTTGAGATCATTTCTCGCTCTCACCTCTAGATTTTTTGGGCATTCTTCCCATACCCCCTCGTCACCTCGGTTTGCGTGCCCCATCGACCATTCTCCGTTTTTAACGTGTCTTATATCGCTAGATTCAATTTTTCGCGCTCGTGATGATGCTTGAGATCATTTCTCACTCTCATCCCATAATTTTTGGGCACTTTTTCAAAATGCCACTCATCACCTCGGTTTGTGTGCCACATTGGATGTTGCCCCTTTTTGACAATCTTTGTGTCACCGGATTTAGTATTCCGCACACATGATCATGCTTGAGACCTTTTCTCGCTCTCATCAATCCCCTTTTTGTTTGGTATAATTTTACCCCTTTTTTCGAGCCGAGCAATCCCTTTTTACGAAAAAGGCACTTAGGGAGTTTCTGTTAAGCTCTTTTCTGACTCCTAAAACAATGAAAAGATCACCGAGCAACCTTGCTTCCTTTCATGCTCGCTAAACGTATCTGAAAGGGCATCTACCTGGTATAAGTTTACCATTTTTCCGGACCTTGTAGACTAATTAAGAAAAAGGAATACTCTAGTCACATTGGCTAGAAGAGTTCTCCATTTGCATCATTTTATGCTTTTTCGGGCTTTGGAGACTAACTTACGAAAAAGAACACCAATGGAGTCCCCTTACTGCATTCAGACTCTCTAAACATGAAAGCAACCACGAGCAATCACCATCCTGGGCTCGTAAAAACCCACAGGACGGTACTCATAACCACTGCAGAGTCTTCTTATCGTTTTCAGACTCCTTAAAAATGAAAGCACACATGAGCACGAACAGTCCTGGGCTCGCAAAATCCATAGGACAGTACCATTTTCAGAGCACACTTTTATCCCTCCTTGGAGCTCATTAAAACTACGAAGAAGGACCCAATGGTGCTTCTTAGTGCCACAACAGATCACGTCTACTCATATGGCAGCTTCCCCATTTTGGTCGCCTTTGTTCAAAGTATTCTGCAGTATGTCACCCTGAGAATCCCTCGACAGCACCCATCAGCTCATCCCCTTCAGTCCTTAAAAGTTATGATCGCTGCACCTACAAGTCAGTTCCCTATGCTACCAGGTCAACCATGTCATCATGCTCTGAACAAAGGAAGTTTGAGTCTACCGACTCTATGACCCCAGTTACTTCCCATCCCCACAAGAATGTCAGTCCTACCATCAGTACTACTACACTTTAGTTCTACACCTCGTGCTACTATCAAGGAAACATCATTGCCTTGTTAGTTGTTGGTCTCCCTCTATCGACGACAACCAAATTTATTCTAGAGGATAGACCTAGAGGCCCCTGTGTCTTGGACTTGTTACAATTTATGATGAGTGCCTATGAATCATTTCGAGAAGAGTCCTTAGTGCCTCTCCAAATGGTTGTTTCTCACATGCTCGACTTCAACACCTTGATCTCATCGTTGAGACTCGCACAGGGTATTGGTCCGTTCAGTTATTAGTCAAAGACCCCGAATACCACCTGACTCTTCCACATTTGAGAGTCTACCTATGGAAACAACCAATTACATTTTTTCTATAGATATCTGGGTTGCGCATGGTGACAGTATTCAGATGTACCTCAGTTTTATACTCCCTCAAGTATACAGTTACATGTACTTCCCAGAGATGGCTCACAGTCATTGAGTCCCTACAGATGTTAAACACCTTCAGTTTCAGTAGTTCATCAACCCTTCTGAGACCTTCTTCAGAATGGTTGACGCTTTATTCCAGTGTATCCATTATTGAGATCAGTCATGTTATGATCATGAGTACATCCCAAAATAATGTCCCCTCTGGACCATTACGATGTACCAGCATATTTTTTATGTATTTTTCAGGTCCCCCTTCTTGGGACTAATTGTTATGTATATGTCTTGATACGAGCATGGGTATGCCGGCCTCATCCATTATCAAAGATTATTCCTCATTCATATTGAGGCCATGTAATATTGTTTATTTTGTAGCTTCCAAGGGCCGTGGATCCAGTCTCCAATCGGTCTCTTCTCTTCCCCAAACCCCAAAAAAATGACAAAAGAACTATGATGTATATCAGCCATATGATGAGCTCCTGCCCTCAGACATCATGGGGCAATCTGTTAACACCCAAAAAGTGCTCACTAGCTCATTTCCTTATTCACATGACCCATTTGTCCACTTTTTCACCATTTGAGCCTCTAAAGCCATCAAAAGGTCACCAAAAGACCTTAATACACCCCGTTTTCCACTCAAAATAAATATTTTTCCTCAAAAAGCATAAAAAACCCTCAAAAAGGGTCCAGAATTCCCAAAAATATTAAAAAGGGAATAAAAATATTCAAAATATTCAAAAAAGGAAAAAGGAGGGAAAAGGTACCTAAACCATGTTGGTCAATACCATTGGTTTCCTCAAAACCATAATGGTATTCCCCACCACCAAAAACTATAAAAAGGTGGTAGGAGCTCCTCACTATCCATCCATCCATCATCCTATCCTCATGCTGTCAAAATCTCTCATGAGATTTTGACCATTGTAGCTATCTTGGAGAAGAGACCTTGGAGCTTGGAGCTGCTCACCCTTGGAGCTACTCAACAATCTTCACCACTTGGAGGTATCACCATTGCAAGCACTTGCTTGCCCCTATTCTTAATACAAAATTATTTTTTACATATTGTCAATTGTTTTGCTTTCGATAATATTTCCATTGTTTGCTTATCTATTTCACATAGATCCATGATTAATGTAGTTTAAAGTAGTTTGTTATTTATTTCTATTGAGCCTGCTACTACTAGTTAGCAGGTGCACCATTGCACTAAGCTTGGTTTCAAAACCAAGCCAACAACCTCCAAACACACTGAAACCAATATGGCTCCACTCCTGAAGCCATGCCCACTGATCCAGCCACTAAATCCCTTCCAAATGATCAGCCATTATGTATACCTACTATATTGTTGGACGAGGGCCACAAAGCCCGTCGCTTCCCTCTACGATGAATCAACAATAATCCTAATGCTCGTGCCGCTTGAAATTATAATATTGTGGATGACTTGGCCCATTCCCCCACTTCTATGTCTTCCCTGGAAGTTCTAAAAAAATGTCTTGCACAAAGAAAAATATTGTTATCCACCATTGGTGTGATAGACCCTTCTGAATCACGAATGATGGCAATCAATTTTGACCAAGCCGAACCACATTTTCCTTACACACTAGCATTTCAGGTTTTTGTATCCATTCGGAACCTTGTGATTCATCGATGCATCATTGATGAAGGTGCCTCCACCTGTGTGATGTCAACATTTGTCTGGAAGAAACTCAGATCTCCTACCCTACAGCCATCCACCACCACATTACGAGCTTACGATGGTCGTTCATCTCAACCACAAGGCCTCTTGGCCAACGTTGCCGTGCAGCTAGGTGGAAAAATGATCCTTATCGATATAGAGGTCATCAATGCCCAGCTTGATTACAATCTCTTACTTGGACGAAGTTACATGTATGCCATGAAGGATGTCACTTCATATGTCTTCCGCAGTATGATGTTCCCCCATGAGGGATGTGTAGTCAAAATTGATCAACTGACATACTACGATCCTAACGCCCCCACTGCACCTGAAAATGTTCTACCTATGATTGAACAACCCATTCAGAGTGCACCCACATTTTTGTCTCCACAGTCGGACTCGGGATATACTTAGATACACCCATGACTTCCACATTCCAATCCATTCCACCCCCTCTGCAGATAGTTGAGATATTTGATTTGTGCACCCTCTCACACAATACACATGCACCTAACCAATAGCCCCCTTTACTACCGCAACCACCCTCAGTGCCAAGTCATGTCGGAGCCACACCCATCCACACCCATCCACACTATCCTGTTTCTATTTCCTCCTTCACGAGCAGTCAGGACCCCAGTAATGGCTACGCTCAATCTTCGAGGGTTAAATTTAGGACTACCTATGTGGTACCTATCCGCCCCAACTCCTCCCCCAACACCAACTATCATTTTACAAGTTGTCCAACCTATCACTGTGACGAACCGACCACCTCTAGGGGTGAGAACCGCATCAACATCTAGTAATGAATCCCCTCCACCCCATCACACTGGGGGCATAGGCCCACTAACCTACTCTACTCCACCTGCAACCTACACCACCCCACCTACTCCAAAACTAGCAAAGAACCCCCCAACATTTCGTGCTCCCCCCAAATGCTCTTTCTGCGATGATTTAGGCCATTCCACCCATCAATGTCCACAACTACCAGCACTTCAGGAACACATGCAAATGTTAGATGACAATGCTAACATCCAAGTTGTTAAACTTGACATTACCCCTCATTCTCACGATAAATCCCTACGTAGCAATCAGCCTTCTGCAATATGTGTATTTATGGCCATTACTCACATCACTGCCCCGATCTCCCAGATTACAGGAAAAATTTCTATGAACTGAATAATTCTGACCTAAAGACATTCCCTCCTCTTATTGAGGAAATATATCCCCCAACGTCTTCCTCCTCAGAAGAAATTAATACCATTTATATGATTTCGGCCACCAGTGCGCCTTAGTCAACTAATTTGACGATACAGTGCTTCCGCTGTGATGAAGAAATACTTGAATCACTTACCACACCTGACTACCCCTGGGATGATATGCACCATCGATCATATTTCATCCATGAGGCATCTACCTCATCCATGGCAAAACAATTCTCCGTTGAATTCAAAGATTTCCTTCCCACCAAGGTTGACTAGTTTAAAGATGCCATCTGAGCTCCTGATGCCTTTAAGGAAGGAAATATGGCTAATATTTCACCCATCATTAAAGTTGATATCTCTACCAAGCCCAGAACACCCGAACTCATTTCTTTAGGTGCATCATGCACCGAGGATGAGGTACAAGCTTATAAGAATCTCTTCCAAGAGTTTTGTGATGTCTTTGCATTGTCCTACACCAAGATGCCAGGTCTTGACCCCATTATAGAATACCACATTGACACTTGACCCAACATACCACCCATCTGCCAAAAACAACGCCCCATACACCCATCTAAGCTTCCCGTCGTCAAAGTGAAAATTGAGAAGCTTCGTACATCGGGGTTCATTTACCCCATCGCCTACACCACCTGGGTTTCTAAACCGGTACCAGTTAACCAGAACCAAGGCACTATTCGTGTCTGCACTAACTTCTATGACCTAAACCAAGCTTGTCCCAAAGACAACTTCCCCACAGCATTTATCGACCAGCTTATCGATGCATGTGCGGGGCATGAGATACTATCTTTCATGGATGGTTTCTCTGGGTATAACCAAATTCATATTTGCAAAGAAGATCAGTACAAAACTCCCTTCACCACCCCATGGGGCATTTTCGCTTATTACGTTATGCCTTTTGGCCCTAAAAACACTGACGCCACTTTTCAGTGAGCCATGACATATTGTTTTCACGACTTTGTTAATATAATTTTTGTCTACCTCGACGACCTCACAACCCGATCCAAAAAATGGTCTGATCATCTAAACGACCTCCGACAAGTCTTCCTGCATTGTCAAAAATACCAAATCCGCTTGAACCCATTCAAGTGTGTATTCTACGTTCCGACGGGCCAGTTGTTGGGTTTCATCATTTCATAGAAAGGAATCGTAGTCGATCCATTAAATGTCCAAGCTATTCTAGACCTACCATCACCGCGCACGATTCGACAGTTACAGAGCCTTCAGGGGAAGGAAAATTTCCTCCGCCGTTTTGTTCCCGATTATGCCACGACAGTTCATGGTTTCCTTCGTTTTCTCCGTACCCACATCCCTTTTAGGTGGGACGACCAAGTGCAAGAATCTTTCAAAGTCCTAAAGAAATCTCTTACACATACCCCATTGATCTACCCTTCATATTTCTCAAAAGAATTCATCCTTTACATTTTGGAATCCAATCATGTTGTTTCTGGAGTTCTTATTCAAGAAGATTCTACTCGTAAAGAGCACGTCATTTACTATGTGAGCCAAACATTATGAGGCCAACCACTATGTTACCCGTATGAAGAGAAACTAGCCCTCACCATCATCTTTTCAGTTCAAAAGTTGCGACATTACATCCTCATAAGCCACACTAGAGTTGTTGCAAATTCCAATCTCATGGTCTATCTCTTCAATCGTCACCTTCTATAAGGCTACGTCACTAAATGGCTTATCATCCTAAAACAGTATGACCTAACTTTCACAACCTCTAAGAGTACCAAAGCCCTTGCACTTTCTCAAGTCATGACAGATCTACCATCCCTATCACCATCAAACTCGGTCACACTAATCTAACTGACGACCATTTGTTCATGATCTCATCAGATGACCCTTGGTACGGTGACATTTTAGTTTACCTCTGCACACAAAAGTTTTGACCCAATTTCGACCGTGACGGACATCGTCGCATCTATCACCATGCTTCCCATTACCTCCTCCTAGGCGATGTCCTATATCGACGTGGTGTTGACACCATCTTATGACGTTGCCTTTCATAAGAAGAAGTAGAATAAGTTCTCAATGATTGTCAAAGCGGCGCCTATGGCAGTCATTTGTCGGGAATGGCCACTGCACAAAAGGTTATCCGCACAGGTTATTTTTGGCCCGTACTATTTACTGATTGCATCACAGCAGTCAAACATTTCCATAACTACTAGCTCTTTTCCCCCAAGGAAATGACACCCCTTGCCCCCATTCATCCATTCGTCACCATTGGTCCTTTTTGCAAATGGGCCATCGACTTCATGGAGTGTAATCCTACATCAGCTGGCAGCCATATATACATTGTTGTGGCTATCGATTACTTTACCAAATGGGCAGAAGCCATGCCTACTTTCAACTGCACAGCCGACATTGCAGCCCATTTCTTCTTTAACCACGTTATTACTTGTTTGGGAGTACCTAAGCAACGTGTCTCAAACCATGGTTCTCATTTCAAGGACTCTATCTGGCAAGAATTGTCAACCCTCCTCAAATTCGAACATCAATATGCCTCCCCCTACTACCCCCAAGGGAATGGCCAATTTGAAGCCATTAAATTTTTTTTGAAGACAATCCTCCAGCGTACTATCGACCAACATAAGCCCAATTGGCATCATATGCTTTTTCCTGCACTGTGGGCTTAACGTACCTCCACTAAGACCGCCACCGGTTATACCCCTTTCCACTTGGTTCACGACATGGAATTTGTCCTTCCCATTGAGTGTCAGATCCCAACATTGCGTATCACCATCGAACTCCTCCTAGATACCTCACCACTCAAACAACACTTACTTCTATTGGAGCAAGCTGATAAGGATTGCCGTGCAACCCTCGAAACCATTGAAGCCGCAAAACACTACTCCAAAGCTAGCTATGATATGCACGTTCACCCAAGAGCCTTCCGTGAAGGAGACCTTGTACTCGTTTACGATCAAGCCCGTGACAAAATAGACAAAGGAAAGTTTGAATCCATGTGGCAAGCCCCCTACATTATACACACCTGCCTTGGTCACGGGGCATACATTCTGACCGATTTAGAAGGTAACCCCCTGCGCAACCCCCATAATGAGTTGTACCTCAAACGATTTTACAAATAAAATATTTTGGACACCATAGTCCATACTGTAGAGTTTGGATTCTTTTTTCCCTTTCATTTATCAAAACCTTACATTTTTCCTTTTTCCTGCATGACCATAGATGGATCCTGTTTCACTTTACTATGTTGGCTTTGCCGACAGTGCAAGTCACTGGTCTCCACATCTTGTCTCTGCAGCTTGGGTACTCTATTCCCCCTCACATGAGTTGATTCACCTTGTTACAACGTAATTTTCCACCTTGTGAGCATCAACATTCTTTGGAATACAGGATCCATTTCACTGACTAAAATTCAATTTATGTCCTCCAAAAAACACATTTTTCCCTGTTTTTCTTCCTATACGCTTGTTGTTCCATTATAGCTAGTGTACACATAGGATGTTCCACTATAGCCCGTGGGTACCAAGTAAAATGGTAAAAATCATTAGAAAATTACTCTTTACTCCAAAAAAGTGGTCTTAGGGTGACCTTTGGCCCTCCATATACCCCGAAACGCCTCGATGTGTCCTTTCACTTACCTTTGGAAGGCTATATATTGAGCTCTTATAGTGTATGGAAGGGAAGAGAAAGAGAGAGCAAGATAACTCTAGTGTATTTTTGCCGTGACTTGAGTCTACACTCATTGATCCTTGTTGTTGTGAACTCCTTATGTTCACCTACCAAACTCCTTTCATAGTTTGAGTTTTCCATTGCATGGGGGATTGAAGTGGTGGAGGCACAAGTGGAGAGACCCAGTTCTTGGTTCAGATTGGTTGCCAGTAAGAGGTCGTATATTGTACTTCTTGTTATTCATTAATGGAAATACTCATTTTCTCGTCTAATTGATGTTGTGAATATTGTTAAATTACATTGGGTTATGTTCACTTATGATATCATGGATCATGCTAATGTCTTTCACATGTTATATGCATTTGCGTGTACTTATTGTTGAGACTAATCTACAGGTTCAAGTGTAGAAGTGGAAAGCTCAATGGGGATCTACTTCGAACATCCGGTTGAAGGTTGGTCTTTTCTCCATTATCTTCGCATTGTCATTTTTATAGCATTGTATTGGGAATTGAGTCATTTTCTGATAGTTAGCTGTCTGTTGTGGTCTGCCCCAAGCCATAGGAATTTTTCTCCATAACAGAAATGGCGACCATACTGGGGAAAAACATCCATTTTGGGGGATTTTTAGGCATTTGTCCTTATTTAGAGTTGTTGTGTGTCGAGCTTCTATGTCATGGAATGGCCATTGGGATCTACTATAGAAAACAAGCTTTTTCTGGGTTATTGGACTTCTTGTTTTCTCATTTATCTTTCCCTGTACGCAGGTCAACTGAGTTTAGCCCGCATCTAACCGCTTATATATGCATTGTAACCCATGTCTACCCACAGTTTTCCTTTATATAGTAGCGTACAACTCCGATATTGATTGATTTATGGCCTTGGATTGTTACTTTGTTGGTTTTGAGTATTCCTGAGTCTTAATTGGCATGATTCCTGATTGTTGCATGCCCCGTTTGTGACCATAAACTCCTTTTTCTCTTTGTTTTGAGCCTTTATGGTTTATCACCATTTTTTTAATTTTCTAGCTCATTACATTGGCTGAGTCTCACTGTTTGGGATTTGTTGGGTTGTCTTAGTGATCTGCTCTGCATTTCGTTAATTGAATAGGTAGATTTCACTTGCATTTTTTCATTTCATTATATTGAAAAAATAAATAAAAAAACATAGTTTTGCATTTTCTTTTCCATTATAAGAGAAAATACAAAAATATTTGCTTTCTGTAATGCATTTTGCATCTGAGTGCTTGTGCTTTCATCTAGGATCTGCTTGTGCATTGGAATTTTAGAAGAGTTGCATTTTATTTCGAACCATTGGATTGATTGTCATTCTAGTGGCATTGTTTTATTGGATAGACGAGTCTAGAGTTTTTCGATTGTGCATACTATTGAGTCCTATACATCATCAATTTCATGACCATATCCTTTGAGTAATTACAACCATTTAAAATCAACGCTTATTCTTAAAATTGATTAGAACGATTTTTCTTTTATAGAGTACACCAACTAGAATAGGTTTAAAGTCTTGGAATAGATCAGTGTAAGTTAACAATCTAAGACTATTGAACCAACAGTATGTGTCTAACCAAGGAGTGGTGAAACCCATAATATACATCAGTGTTCTCAGGAAGCTCTACTCAGACCAGAGTTAAGCACGAGGTCACGGGAGGTTGGTTGCAAAGATAGCCCTCCAATACTAACTGAACATGGGAGATATTTCTAGGATTTGTTCATGTACGAGGACTCTTGGGGCATTTTATGGATCCCACCTACGACTGTCTTCCTGAGAATTGGTTATATTGTGGTGACCTTAGTTTCCTTACCTAGGTATCGCATAGGGAATTCATAGTGGTTATAATGCGGTTTTCCTGAGTCAGATAGGGGTTGGACAACACAGTTTCCTGTTGTATAGGGATTTGACCTTGTGCATGCAGTGAAGTATGGGAACCCTTAGAACTAATTTTGTTACCTCTGGTTATAGTTTGGGAGTCTCAATCATCTCCTAGGCAATACATACCGGCTGTAGTGTCGAGAGTTCCCTTGAGCCAGTCATGTTTGTGTGCATTTGGCTGTAGTTTCTTTAGGTGTGTGCTCTTTGATTGTTAGTTTGGCCATTAGGGAATGCTTTGGTTTATTGATTCTTCAAAGGTATCATGGCACCAGGTCCAACTCTCTGCCGGTCTCGTCAGTTGGTTGGTTTACCGGCCACCGAAGTTACACGTCGTGTTCATAGGGGACACTGGAAGGCCCTCTCTGATTCTTTTGATTCTTTTGAAGTGCTTCGCGTTGATGTTATCACTGCTCATTTTGGCATGGGAGAAATCCCTACGACTCCGTTGGGTAGATTCGAAGACACTTCTTCTCCTCCTACTCCTAAAGAGGAAAGGGGGGGCGATCCATCACAACCAAAGACTCAACCTCATCTATTTGGATCAAATCTACCCGAGGATGACCCATTCGATCCTTCGAATCCACATAATTTCCTATATGGGATGTCGAATTTGCATGTTAACACAGTTCCTATGACCACTACAAATGATACCTGATTTTCTTATGGTATGCCTAGTTACACCACAGTTAATCCATCCACTATGTCTGCTAGTCATGCTAAGACTAGTCATGTTGTTGGAAACACTGCACCCACTAGTGGCGCTACCCTCACTGGGGGCACCACATTTTCTACTCACACACATAATATGGGGACTGGTCATATCCCAACAAACAATCCAAATTTTGGAGGAAGGCCACCTCCCAAGACTACCCCTCATGATGGGAACATTGTTCTCAATACGAATCACAATCCACAGTACAATACACATGCCTATACACATCAACCCAGGACCACGTTCTCTAATGTTAACAATCCTCCTAATACAGGGGGTGGATACATACTATATCCTTATGGTAACAACACGACTGCTCCTGCTACTAGTAATGCTAATGTAGGAGTTGGGAATATAACTTCTACTTATGGTAACAACACGACTGCTCCTGCTACTAGTAATGCTTATGCAGGGGGTGGGAACATACCTTACAATTATGGTCATTACAATATTGTTCCTGCTACTAGTAATAGTTATATGCCCCATATATATGGTGGTAACCCTTACTATAATACAGTCGGTTCTGGCCCTCATTACTATACTCATAATACACATATGCCTGCTTACTCTCACATGGGTCAGGTTGGGGGAAGTTATCATCCTTATCACCAGGGTCATGGTTATGGTCCATCTTATCCTTCAGGTCTGTATAATCAACCTTTTATGGGATCTTATAATCAAGCTTTATATCCGCAACTCCCGTTCCTTACTCGATTGAATCTTCCAGATCTTTCGAAGCTCACGAATGATTCGGTGTGTCACGATCCTACTTGGCCTCCAGTCACTACCAAGCTCCCTTCATACATTCCCAAGTTTGAGGGGAAGGGTGGTGAGGATCCGGTTGATCACGTCACGAATTTTCACCTTTGGTGCTCATCAAACTTGTTAAATCACGATTCCATTCGTTGGAGACTATTTTAACGCACCCTCACGGGGGCAGCCATGAAGTGTTATGTTGAGTTTCCTGGGGGCACGTACAGGGGTTTCAATGAGATAGCCTTGGTTTTCCTGGATCATTTCCAGCTGCTGGTTGGCTACGATACTGGCACTTAACTCTTGTCTACCTTCCTCTAGAATATGGCCACACACATATCTGACCATGTTCAAGAGTGGCATCAACGGAAGAGGCTAGTGAAATCCAACATTCCTCCAGAGTTTCTGTTGGAATGGTTTCTCAAGTCTTTTCTTCCATACATTTATAAAGTTGTTTCGATGTCTGTCATTACGACTGAGGAACAAGCTATACTAAAAGTCCAGTAAGTAGATTTACTCTATTCTCAATTTGTTATCATGTATGGCATTATTCCTGATGCACCGCAATCACGACATGAGCCCAAGCCAGTTCCTGGACCACATGCTGATGGCATTGTTGCATCCGCAAGTACTCGACCTGTAGATTTAGTTGCTAATCAAATGAAAAATTTGTCACTTAACCAATCTAATCCTGGAGAGGTTCACACCTTGTCCACTTCCACCCCATCGTCCAATGTACACACTATGTAATCCACGAACCCATCGGTTAACCAGCAACTTGGTGGTAAGAAGAAGGGGAGAAACAATCGCAAGGGTGGAAATAATGGGAACAATGGTAGTAATTGTAATACTCCTTAGAAGGAGAATGCCAACCCTCCTTGGGACGGTGGAAATGTTGGTGGGGACAGTAAACCTAGGCATAAAGTGAAATTCCCTTGCAAGCTTTGTGGGGAAGATCATCTTACTCACTTGTGTCCTCGGATTGAAGAAGCATCAAAGCATCTAGCACAGAGACCAACTATGTTGAAAGTGTTAGGATATTCCTATACTCCATCCTAGTCCCACCAGTATTTTGATCATTTACATTTTCAGTCATGCATGCACTTTTAGGGTTTGCATGCATTCTAGGGTTTGCATGCATCCTAGTCATCAGTCCAGCACCTAGCCCTCAATTAGCTAGCCCCCATGAGCTTCTCACTATTCAGTTTTAGCCCTCCAGTTGCTTAATGTGCCCTTCTTCCTTGAATTTAGGGAGCAACTCGCCCTTCTTCACCTACCAGTCCAGTTGTCTTCAGTTTACACTCAGTTACACTTAGTTACACTCAGTGACACTCAGTTACAATTAGTTACACTCAATTACTCTCAGTTACACTTAGTTACACTGAGTTACACCTACCAGAGTTAGTTTGACTAATGGTTGACAGTTACTTGAGCATTGATGACTCAACTGATGATGACGAATACTTCCAGTTGTGCTCTGATGACACTCTATTGATCTTATGATCACTCTGAGAGGATAATTCGAATTGCCACCTTAGGCATTCGAATCCTCTCTACCATTGTACTATTTATTTGTCCATATTGTGATTAATTAAGTAGTGTGTGTGAAGTACTATTGCTTCTATCTGAGTTCTACTGTACCATATTATTTTGTTGCTCATTATACTGTATTGACCACTCTTCTTCTATTTTCTTGCTTAATCATAATCATTCTCTAGTGAGGTATACATCATCTCTTAGATCTGCAGTGAGGATTTTCACATGGTATTAGAGAATGTTGAGAGTATTGTTTATCTCCATTCCTGAGAGTTTTTTGCAAGTTATTATCAAGATTTCGAGTGCAGCAGTTGCAGCAGTTTCTGCATTTTTGAAGTAGTAGCAGTTGCACATATTCTCTATTGTTTTTACAGGTCTTCTACAGCTTCAATGTTTTCAGAAGATCCTCCTCTTTATCTATTCAACTATGTTGAATGGAAACAAAAAATGATAGCATATTTGAAGAGACATGATCTCTTTGATTATTGTTTTGAAAGAGAGTTTGAATCCTCTAAAGAAGAGAACGACTGGTTAGATGAAGGTGGAAGAGCTATTGCAGCCATGATGTTTGCTATGTCTCGAAGCTTGGAATTCTACTCCCTTGATGATGAATATGTTAAATCTCCAAAAGAGTTATGGGCCCACCTAGATAAAAGTTTTGGTAAGCAGGATGAAGGGATTGGTCCAAACCCTTTCGAGAGAAAGCAAATTGATGCATTTGCCCTCCTTGATGGTCTCTTAGATCATGAACTAGTATCATCTCATATTGAAGTTGTTGACAAAGAACTTGCAAATTCTCCACTCATGCTCAAACTTTCTTCTCTTTCTGTGCCAGCTCACACTCTAGATATTACAGAAGGTCCTAAATCCTCTCTTGCACCAGAGTCTGTTGGTTTGCATCATGATCACATGATTATTTCGGAGGTAAAATCAGCTATTGGAGGTAATGCATTCGCTCCTCTCAAGAAATCATCTCTTTTATACTACTATATGATCATTAATTCATGCTTTCAGAAGGTTATTGAAGAATATGGCCATTGCCACCCACTTGAGATAATTTCTCATGCATCCATTGGTTTTGATCTCACCTCTTATGGTTCAAAGGAGATCTCAGGAAACCATTTCCATTCGCTTGGGATAAATTCTCATGCATATGATAGTTTTGATCTCACCCCTACTGGCTCAAAGGAGATCTCATGAAACTATTATTCAAGTCTTAAATCTGATTTGGATTTCAAGCAATTATTATTTGATGGTTCTTTTTGGCATAATCTCACCCATGATGGTTCGAAGGAGAAGACAAAATACTATCTACATATTCATGATTTTGATCCTACCTCAGCTGATTCAGATCACAGGTTCAAGGATCATCCTCATACTTTTGGATTTGTTCTCATCACATTCGACATGAAGAGCAAGTACAAACACATGTTTTTTGAGCATGATCCACTTCTTCCCAAGAAGAAGATACCTCCAGACATATGACCAAGCATCACACCTACTTGAGTTTGGAGCATTTAATTTTTGTGTGTGCCTTATAGTCTGTTTTTTGAGGAGGGGGTATGTTTCCCATGAAATTTTCCCACTTCCTTGGTTTATTGATTGTTATTATTCATTGTATTGGGTGACCTTTGGTCTTAGTTATCAAGGCCTAGGATGGATTAAGGGGGGGTGTTAGGATATTCCTATACTCCATCCTAGTCCCACCAATATTTTGATCATTTACATTTTCAGTCATGCAGGCACTTTTGGGGTTTGCATGCATCCCAGTCATCAGTCCAACACCTAGCCCTCAGTTAGCCATCCCCCAGGAGCTTCTCACTATTCAGTTTTGGCCCTCCAGTTGCTTAATGTGCCCTTCTTCCTTGATTTTAGGGAGCAACTCACCCTTCTTCACCTACCAGTCTAGTTGTCTTCAGTTTACACTCAGTTACACTTAGTTACACACAGTTACACTCAGTTACAGTCAGTTACACTGAGTTATACCTACCAGAGTTAGTTTGACTGATGGTTGACAGTTACTTGAGCATTGATGACTCCACTGATGATGATGAAGAATTCCAGTTGTGCTCTGATGATCATGAGGACACCTAGTTGTGATTCGATGACACTCTATTGATATTATGATCACTCTGAGAGGCTAATTCGAATTGCCACCTTAGGCATTCGAATCCTCTCTACCATTGTACTATTTATTTGTCCATATTGTGATTAACTAACTAGTGTGTGTGAAGTATTATTGCTTCTATTTGAGTTCTACTGTACCATATTATTTTGTTGCTCATTATACTATATTGACCACTCTTCTTCTATTTTCTTGCTTAATCATAATCATTCTCTTGTGAGGTATACATCATCTCTTAGATTTGCAGTGAGGATTTTCACAGAAAGATACCCTTCCACATCATCATAATATGGCTTTGAATGCTTTCGCTATTGGTTATGGGACTAATGAAACTTCCACGTCTTCTTCCCACACCGGTGGCTTTGGTTGCATGAATATCGTTAAATCAGAGGTTAGTGTTTCTACTTGTCAACGTGATTACGATGCACCACAACCGAATATGGGGAATGAACCTCCTTCTCCTCCTGATACCTCTTTGCATATCGAGAAGCCCACTATTATACCGCAGATACCAAAAGGTGTGCTAAAGCGCTCTATGCATAATCCCAATGCTCGAGCCGCCCATAACTACTCTATTGTAGAAGATTTGAGTCAAACTCTGTGTGCCATGTCGGCTCTTAAGGTTTTACAAGCGTGTCCTTCTGAAAGGCATGCCCTTTTGTGCGCTTTAGGAGTTCAGGATGGGGGAAGTCCTAACGTTATCAAGTTTGACACTACTGACATCCAACCTCGCTTACCTTACCATGTGGATTTTCAAGTCCATGTGGAGTGCTTGTAGAATATCGCCAAAATAATGGTGTTTGACGAAGGTTCTTCCATGTCAGTAATGTCTTTATCTTGTCAGAAAGCTCTTGGCTCTCCTCCCTTATCCAAGTCTATGACCATGCTCACTGCATTCAACGGTCGGTCGTTTAAGCCGCATGGTATTCTCCCTTCCCTTGTTGTCTGCTTTGGTGGGAAATTCATGCTTATTGAAGTCAAGGTGGTTGATGCACCCATCGACTACAACCTTCTCCTAGGTAGGAATTGGATTTATGATATGAGAGCAGTTGTGTCCTCTATATTCAGAATTATTTGCTTTCCACACAAAGGAAAGATTGTGACAGTCGACTAGCTCGATTTCATTAGTCCCTATTCCACAACATCCATGGGACCTATCGTCCCCCAGGTTGGGACCTATCGTCCCCCAGGTCAAAGATTCTCAGCCAAACACTGGGAGCATTGGTGTAGGATTGTACCCCTCATTGATGGGATCTTTTGATTTCGCCACACCAATCACTTTTATTGGAACCATTTCCAATAATGCGCCTCCTCCATCAAATAATGTACCATTCTGGACTTCGTATTTTAGTGATCCATGGACCTTGTTGTCCATGAGTTCCACGTCTGGAGACATTGCGCATGTTGGAATGGCTATGCCAATATCTGTTGTTGAGCTTGCATATCGAGATATTCAACAAGCCACGGCAAAGATGGTATTCTCATCTTCACGGGAAGAAGAAGAAGATCTCGTTATGCTTCCCGTGTGGGCAGTCGACTCATCTTGTTTGCATGATTTTCTTGATGGTAATTTACCTTCGGATGAAGCTATTGTTGAGGCCATGTGTGGTAGTGAAAGACCTTGGGAAGACATGCATCATCACTCCCATTTTCTTTCTAGCCTTGATCTTATCGAGCAAGAAGAGTTTAGGACGACTCTTGCCGAGATGGTTGGTCACCATGTGGTTCCTTGGGATTCGCATGGGATTTACGCAGAGGGGAACATGGCTAATATTTTTCCTACCATACCGATCAACATTTCTGGTACACCTAGAAAGGTTGAGAACATTTATATCGGTGTTGATTTCTCTCCTGAGGAGGTTGGAATTTACACTGAGTTGTTTAAGGAATTTTGGGAAGCTTTCGCCTGGTCATATGAGGAGATGTCAGGAATAGACCCCAACATTTTCGAACATGAGATGAGAAGATATCCCAATGATAAGCCGGTTCGACAATGCCTTTGTGCTGTAAACCCTAGAAAGGAAACCACGATCAAGGCAGAGGTGGAGAAACTGCTTAAGGCTAGTTTCATCTGCCTAGTTCCCCTTACCGAATGGGTTTCAAATCGCGTTCTTGTGGATAAGAAGCAGGGAACTATCCATGTATGCAATGATTTTAGAGACCTGAACCGCGCATGTCCGAAATACAATTTCCCCACTTCATTCATAGATCAAATCTTGGATGCTTGTGTAGGAAGCGAAGTATTTTCGTTTATGGATGGATTTTCAGGATATAACCAGATCCAGATAAAGCCCAACGACCAACATAAGACTACTTTTATTTGTCCTTGGGGTACATTTTCATACTAGAAAATGCCCTTCAACCTTAAAAATGATGGAGCCACTTTTTAGCGTGCTATGACATACGCCTTTCATGACCTTAAATGCATAGTGGAGGCATACTTGGATGATCTTCCTGGCCATTCTTGCAAGAAAGTAGACCACCCCAAGAACCTCCGTTTGATTCTCGAAAGATGCATATGCTACAAGATTCGGTTAGATCCCAATAAGTGCATTTTTGTTGTGAAAATGGGTCGCCTTCTAGGTTTCATAGTTTTGAAAGAGGGTATCAGAGTCTCCAAGGGAGAGCCACTTTTCTACGTCGTTTTGTAGTGAATTATGCTAGTCTTACCAAAGGTTTCACGCAGCCCAGTAATATTTCGATGCTTTAAATAAATCCTTGGTATCGTCCCCTCTTCTTAGTCTGCCTGACTTCGCAAGAGATTTTATACTTTATGTGGCCAAGTCTCAAGACACGATTGGCATGGTCTTATTTCAGGTTGATGATGTGCTCGCAAAGTATTTGATCTATTACCTTAGTCGAAATTTAGTAGACACTGAGCTGAGATACACTCATGTGGAAAAGTTGGCACTTGCGACTGTTCATGCAGTCCAACGTTTAAGTCATTACATTATGCTGAGGAAAACCACTATTATAACGCATATCAATCCATTTCAGTTCGTTCTATCACGATGTCTTATAGGGGGGAAATATAATAAATGGATTATCATTCTTCAGGAGTTTGATCTTGATTTCGCTTCGACGAAGTGGGTGAAATCCTTGGTTTTTGTTGAGCTCATGTCAGACCTTCCTTGACTCGATGAGGATATTGTCAATGAAGATTCCTTTGCGGATGAGCACTTATTCCTTATCTCATCTATGGACCCTTGGTATGGGGATATCATCGTATATCTTCAAACTTTGAAGTTTCATTCGCACTATTCATGAGATGAATGGCGGCATGTAAAACACCACGCTAAAGATTATACCATCATTGGCAACACTTTTTGTCGTCGAGGAAAGGATTATGTCCTCCATCGTTGTTTGACTCATGAAGAAGTGGAGCGTGGTCTTAATGATTGCCATGCTGGGGCATGTGGTGGTCACTGATCAAGGCTTGAAACAGCCCAACGCATTATGCGAGCTCATTACTTTTGTCCTTCAATCTCCAAGGATTGTATGAATGTCGTAAATAGATGTCACCCTTACCAGGTGTTTTCTCAGAATGTACACTCGCATCGAGCGCCCCTTCATCCGGTCGTCACCTTCGGTCCCTTCACCAAGCCGGGGGTGAATTTCATGGATTGCAAACCAACTTCGGTTGGGGGGCATCACCATATCATTGTGGCCGTGGACTATTTTTCCAAATGGGATGAGGCCATGCGTACCGTAAACACTGATGGTGCTACAACATCCCATTTCGTATTCAATCAGATTATCACTCGGTTCGATATTCTGAAAGAGATTGTCACTAACCATGGCAGTCACTTTCAGAACAAGATGATGGCAGATTTGTCACTCAAGCTTGGGTTTCATCAAGAACATTCATCTTCTTACTACCCCCAAGTAAATGGTCAGTTTGAGGCAGTCAATAATTCTTTAAAAACCATTCTCCAACGTGCTATCCAGCAGAGCAAGAAGAATTGGCATATTATTTTATATCATGCTTTGTAGGCATATCGAACTGCAGTTAAGACTACCACCAAGTTCTCACCATTTCAGCTAGTACACGGTGTGGAATATATTCTATCGATTGAATGCAAAATCCCTTCGTTAAAACTAGCCATAGAGATCCTCCCTGATACATCGGATATTGAGCAACGTTTGATCCACCTTGAGCAACTTGACGAGCAGCGTCAAGATGCCGACGTGGCTATAGATTCCAATAAGCATTGTGTCAAGGTTCAATATGATAGGTCTATCCATCCCCGGTAGTATACTAAACATGACTTGGTCCTCGTATATGAGCAGGCTAAAGAACCCCTGGTGGCAGGCAATTTTAACCCAATGTGGCATGGTTCTTACATCGTGAGGTGTGTCCTTGAGAAAGGAGCCTACGAATTGGAAGATTATGAAGGGAACACCTTGAAGGATCCTAGAAATGGGATCTACCTCAAGTGGTATTATGCTTGAGCTTCTAGCTCAAGCTAGTACTTTTGTATACTATTGTATAGTTGCTTCTGTACATAGTTTAGATTTCTTTTGGTTTTTCGGATCTGTTGATTCGCTTATGTTTGATTGACAGATGTCAGCGGAATCTTCCATGTTCTTAGGGTTTGTGGATGGTGGTAGACATCATATGTAGCGACTCACTTCTGTTGCGTGGGTTATTTATTCACCGGACCATCAAATTGTGTCTTTAGGAGGTGCCTGTCTCTGTCCTACATCCAAAAATGTGGCTGAGTAAAGTGTCATTGTTGAGCTACTTTGTGATGCCATTTCACATGGTATCCAGTCTTTAGAATTCTGCCTAGATTCACAATTGGTTTTGTCTCAATTGAATGGTCAATACCATGTGAGGGATCCTACTTTACTACGGATGTTCTTGAGGGTAAGACTCTTGGAACATCATTTTGTTTCCATTACATACATTCATGTTCCAAGAAGTTTTAATCATGTATCTGATGCATATGCTAACTATGTTTTAGATTGGCATTTTTCACATTCATAATGAAGCACACAAATAAACATACCTTCATACATTTGTACATACACATATAGTAGAACCGGAGAATCATAGTTTATATATATATAAATAACATGTCCAAAAAGGTAGTGTCACAGTACAAAACTGGAGCCCGTAGCTCTCCAAAATATACATATCGATACAAAAATATGGGACTCTAAGATGTCTAAGCCCCATGAGGAGTCCTAACCACCTCGGTAGGATGAGTCTGATAGTAGTAGTGAACTGCTTGGGCTATGTGTCTCAGTAGTCGCACCCAGGGACCCGGTACTCCCACTGCATATCGCCGCATCGCCTCTAGAAGATGCTCCACCTCTATCATCGGGACCCTGGTGGTCATGAGGGACAAGTTGACCTGCACGGTCTCTAATGCGCGCTCTGCTGCAAGGTCGGCTACCTCTCTACCCCTACCCCATCGATGATGTCTCGTGAAACCATCTGGTCTTCGCGGACCCGTATCTGTGAGCAAACAGTAGAATGTCAATATGTGATACTACACCCAAAAATATTTTTTTCATTTTCATAGATAATAAAAAATCCCTAAAAAAATAATATACAAAACATAAAAAGAGTCACATACCGATGTCCCTGAATGCGGCTCTTGGAGGAAGTGGCATGTCGCGATCGCCACGGAAGTCTATCCCTCCATAGGGGTAGTCATCAATGGATATGACCTATCGATCCCACCAGTGAAAGAAATCATCTGTGTATGGTGATGCCTATCGGCCACCACCCTATTGTGTCAATACCTCTTCCCACTAGGTTAGGGCTGGGTCACGGAGACTATGAGGAGGGACTTCAACCCTTGGACTGAGCCCCATAACTCTCTCGAAGAAAACACTACATAGTATACTTCCGTATCCGAAGTTCTTTGCCTCCCCACACTTGCACTCCATTAACTGGGTCTTCATAGACACCAGTAACTTTCTTCATCAGTCATATATCATGGGCTGCATGCACTCTGCAGTGTAGAACATCACCGGCCTTGAAGCCTAGTTTAGAGTTGCCGAACCTGTAATCCTGACGAGAGTGGACATTATAATATTCATACTCAGACTAACTATGGCTCCAATGGGTACCTGACTCCCCACCTTTCGGGTGTTGGGAAGACAGTATTTCTCTATTAATGGTGATCCCACCACGCACGGTACAAGATCGAAGACTTGCCACTTCCCCTCGACGAGACAATCTTGTAATGAAAAATATGTCATCCACCTCCAAGGAGAGTGTTTGACCATCCAGGTTGAAATTTTATGCGTCTACGTCCCAGTAGTCTATCAAGTGAGGGAGCAATTGGTTTTGGGCCCTCAAACCCCCAATGCTCCAAAATTTGGAAATCCCACACGCTTGTAATGCTTGCTGTGTAGGAAAATCATGGCGGACAACCTCATCCAAAAGGTCATGCTCCCTTTCCCTCCACTCTAGAACCATCCTGGAGGAATAAACACAAGGAGTTTAGCCTTTTACATTTAAAAAACCAACTTCATGGCCGTACCCTCGGGCTACTGAGAAAACAAAGGTGTCTACCCACGGTCAATGCATGTGTTGACTACGGATAACAGGCCTTACCTGTGACCCGTATGCTTGTAGCCCGCATACAGTGCCGTGACCAAATAGGGCTTGCCCAATAAAAAAATTGGACCACTAAAAAATGAAATAAAAACTACCAAATGAAATAGAAGGATGAGATAGCTAACCTGCTCCAGACGGCTCGACAAACGGATGCTTATAGCTCCTAGAATCAACAACGGAAATCCAAGGTGAAAACTAACAAAAAACTCCAATTTGGGGTAAATTATAGAAATGAATTGTAAATTGTAATTTTTTATTACTATTTATAGTTTTCAAAACCCACTTTTCTATAGTTTTCATTGTTTTAAGCTGTTTTGGACTAATGTGATGTCTTGGAGTAGCATTTTGAACAAATTTATTTGACGAGAGTTGGCTTTTTTACCGTTTCTTGCCTACGACATGTATATTTCACACCTGGCATATAGGTTAGATTTCATTTTCACATGTATTATGCATTTTACCTTTTGACCGTTTCTATTAAGCCTGGGTGTGACCTTGCTTCTTAATTGACACAGAGCTTTCACACTGTTATAGAAGTGTCGTTATTTGGCGGTAGGTTCTATCTGACCATGGGTGCCCTAGTTAGAGCCCCTTTTTTCCTTTTGGTGCCCATGTTGTTGTCTCTCTTTAGGATTGGGAGTCCTTCATAGTTACGCCATGACTTTGTGATAAAAACTCATACTCTACATTGTCTTATGCTGGCCATCTCCCATAAGGACTCCTCCCATTTTTCTATCAAGTTATGATCGCATTACATCATCCTACTTGCCACTTGAGACTTGTGTCGGCTCCCGCTTACTCAATTGTTAGCCTGTTGCCTCAGCACTTTCCTTGTCGAGCCCTACAGAGCTTCCATTTTCCCTTCACAATTTGATGACCTTTTGACCCTAAGGGAACACCCCCCTGAGTGTCCACATCCTACACATGCTTCCTTGCATTGATCATAGGTATGTTCCACTGCTTGGGACTAGTATGCTCGCTATTTGACACTTGTTCCCTCAATTGTTGCACTATTATCAATTTTATTCTTTTTCAAGCTTTCCAAATATGAAAAATACCAAAAAAATCAAATATTCCAAAAAGCCGGACGGGAGAATATTTAGTTCTTTTTGTTGGTAGATGTTGTGTTTCCTTTAAATAGAGCGTTCATTCCACTCCATACATTATGAGTCGGGACTATAGTCCGACCTTAGTAGTTGTACTCTTTTCTCAATTTACTGCACCATTGGTTAAGCTTCCAGTCACTATGGAGCCCCTTGTCGATGCCTCCTCCATTGCACAAGTGTCAAGAGTCCATGCTTCCTGAGTCTATCCATCTGCTCATGCTCTTGTTCAAAGGAAGTCCTGAAACCAGAGTCGTCCACTCTTCAGATCTCTTGACTATTGCGGTCGGCCATCCTTTTTGTGTCAGTCTGTTTCATCTGAGTTCTTCCAAATCTTTCAGCGTAGCTGTTACCTCATGTTGGTTGATGGGGGATTCCTTAATTCCCTCCTTCTAGCGAGTTTCATTCGACTTCAACTCATTTATTCCGGAATTGAGACTTAGAGTCAGTTGAGTACCTTGAGGCTTGCAGTCATTAGTGGTAGGTTCTCTCACCGTCAACAGTTTTGGGAATACATCAATGTCCCTTGATCAATGGATTCATCTTAGTGTTCGACTTCAACACATCTATTCACACTCTGATGATTGTACTCTATTCCTTGATGCCCATTTTCATTATTGGTGGTTTATCTCGCGTCTGTTAACGGTATACATCATTGACTGGTAATCAAACAATGTCACATCAGGTTCAACCTCAACACCTTTATTCATTTGATGGGACTTGCATCACAGATGATTTATGTAAAATACCCTAGACATTAGTAGCATTCAATATGATGCTCTTGATCATGACTGTACATCTGGGATATCACCTGTCAGACATCAGCAGTTTGTACCTCCAGTATTGCACTAGTTGTTTCCTTTTCAGCAGGAGACCATATCTTACTATATGGATCGGGGCTATGATCGCCTATGACATGTACTGACTATGTACTGCCTATCATGGCCATTGTATTAGATTGTTGTATTATACCGACATGTACTCAGAGATATTATTGTATTATGACGAGTGAGTTGTTCCTTCTACTTGTGTCTCCATCACTCCACTTCTGAGATTTATAATGTATTTCAGCCATCGTAGTCCCTTCTCTGACCTCACACATTAGGGGGCATCTATTATAGCGTAATTTTCCACCTTGTGAGCATCAGCATTCTTTGGCTTGCATGATCCATTTGAATGACTCAAATTCACTTTATGTCCTCCAGAAAACACATTTTTTCCCTATTTTTCTTCCTGTACGCTTGTTGTTCCATTATAGACAGCGTACACGCAGGCTGTTCCACTATAGTATGTGGGTACCAAGTAAAATGGTAAAAATCATGAGAAAAATACTTAGGGTTACCTTTGGCCCTCCATATACCTTGAAATGCCTCAATGTGTCCTTTAACTTACCTTTGCAAGGTTATATATTGAGCTCTTATAGTGTATGGAAGGGAGGAGAAAGAGAGAGCAAGATAACTCTAGTGGATTTTTGGCGTGACTTGAGTCTACACTCATTGATCCTTGTTGTTATGAACTCCTTATGGTCACCTACCAAACTCCTTTCATAGTTTGAGTTTGCCATCGCATGGGGGATTGAAGTGGTGGAGGCACAAGTGGAGAGACCCAGTTCTTGGTTCAGATTGGTTGTCGGCAAGTGGTCATATATTGCACTTCTTATTATTCATTAATGGAAACACTCATTTTCTCATCCAATTAATGTTGTGAATATTGTTAAATTACATTGGGTTATGTTCGCTTATGATATCATGGATCATGTTATTGATTATGCTAATTTCTTTCACATGTTATATGCAGTTGCTTGTATTGTTGTTTAGACTAATCTGCAAGTTCAAGTATATAAGTTGAAAGCTCAATGGGGATCTACTTCGAACATCTGGTTGAAGGTTGGTCTTTTCTCCATTATCTTAGCATTTTCATTTTATATAGCATTGTATTGGGAATTGTGTAATTTTCTGGTAGTCAGCTGTCTGTTGTGGTCTGCCCCAAGCCATAGGAAGTTTTCTCTGTAACACACCTCGAATGAGTGTGTATAGGTGTTGCTATAGATAACCAGGCTCAGTATGATGCCGTGATGGGTCTCCTAACTGCTGCCCTCCACATGGGTATAAGTAACCTTCACGTCTTACTCAACTCCCACCTCCTTGTTTCCAAACTCAACAATTGTTACCAGGTACGCGATCCTTGCATTTTTATAAAATTCCTGTGCACTAAACAAATGATTAGATAATTTGAATCCATTTTATTCACTCGTGTCCCAAGAAATCAAAACAGTGTGGCAGACCAAATGGCTAACAACATACAAGATTGGCACATCAACCAAACCATGTAGGACATCAACAATGCATCAACATAACATCATATAAGCATCAAAATACCATAGAAACAACAAAAGAATCCATCATAATATTGCATCCACGTGCATATCATAAAATGTGCCTCCACGGGCATACATAAACATAACAATTGAATCCACACGCAACAAAACATAAAAACATACGACAGATGTGCATCCACGTGCATACACGACTATAACATCAAAAAATGCATCCGTAGGAATAAATATATATATCGTATAGTCATAATGTCAAAGAGTGCCCTCAGCACCTGAATATAGAAAAATACATCAGTCGTATATCAACCGTATATACAAAAAATATCCCCATATGCTCATCAGCATTTGGGGGCAGATCATGAATAGTCTAGTCAGAATACCCTCCTCGGTCAGTGTCCTCATCACCACCTACCTCTGCCATAGACTCATCCTCTCCTCGCTCTTCCTACAGCACCTCCTTCTCTGGATCCTCATCATCATCTATAGGAACATCTAGCAAGACTTGAGCCCTCCTCTCTGCTGCCAAGACAGTGTTGGTTGTGGAACCGGATCTTCCAGTCTCATAGATGATGATTCAGCTGTGTCCATACCCCAGTTTTGGTAGTGACTAGAGAGAAACTGAGTTCCTTCTCGGTTTCAGTTGGCCTTCTAGCATGAAGGTAAAGAGGAGAATGTTGCCAAGTCCAAGTCCAACAAGTGCAGCAACGGTGGAGTTGTTGTGATCAGTCTCCAAGTGGGAGATTGTTGGTTATGGAACCTGATCTCCAGATTCAGAGATATTATTATCTAGTCGTGTCCATACCCTAGGTTTGGTTATGATCGCGGCATGATCCTCAGGGGGTCCGGGGGAGTGGTTTCACTCCCCCGCCTGGGGGGGTGCGGGGGATAGTAGGCCCCTGTCGGGGGTTCGGGGGTAGGGCCGTCGAGAAAGGGGGTTTGGGGGAAAATCCCCCGAGAATGGGGTTCGAGGGAAATTCCCTCAAGAAAATGGGGGTTTGGGGTCAAAGCCTCGGAGGAAAATATTTGGGGTTTTTTTCGCCACCAGTTTTCGGGCCCATGGTTTTGGGTAACCGGTGGTATTTTACCATTGTATTTCCATTATAAAAGAAAGACATTGTCACATGACTAGGGTTAATGATGTTTTAGGTTTTATTCATTGTAAATATCTATGAGATATATGAAGAGATACTATGAGACATTGAAGACAAAGTGCAACAGTTGTGTTGCAGGTTGTATCCCTTCACTTTGTTGGACGAAATAATAATAAGGACTGGCAAATTCAGTGTCGACGTAGCCCAAGTTGGGTGAACCATGATATATTTGTGTTTCTCTTGTAATGTGTGTGTGATTATATTTGCATTTCTGTTTATTGTTATTGCTCTGCGATCCTGTTTTTCTAACAGACAGCAACCCGTCTCATGATCGATCTCCAATCTTGTGGAGCATCGTAACTCAAATCCAAGATCTTCAGGTCTAACTCCTGCCAACCATCATTTTCTATATCGCTCAATAAGTGATCAAATCCATCCCATAAGGTCTCTAGATCCAAATCATCCTCCCGTCGACGTGCGGCCCCTCGAGCAGGTGGGGTAGGTGGGGCTGCAATCACCATACGACCCCTCTGGACCCGATATCCCGCTGGTGGGTGTGGTCCCACATCTGCAACAACCAACAAAAAGAGTTTGAAATCATCTAACATCTACGGCTATCATAAACTGACAATACAATATGATTTTCTAAGAAGAAACAAAAAAAAACACATACGGTCGGGCCCCTATGCCTCTCCAAGAGGCTGTGGAAGCTCAGTGTCCCTCTGATAGTCCATCCCCCGGTACGGATAATCATCAATCAAAACCAGTATCTGAAACCACTGCCTAAAAAATATCGACCGTAAAAAACTAGCCCACGTCCCCACCACCACGGCGGCGCATCATCTCTCCCCACCGCACCATCCACGGCTCTGTCACGCCTCCATCTCGGATAGGAACATGGGGCCATAGCGAAGGAACCCGCTCAATGAAGAAACAACACAGAAAGGAAGCATAGATAAAATTCCCCCACCCATCTGCCTCACCTTGCTCACCTCCCGCTAAACGCAGGTAAGGAACATTTGCCCCCATGAAAAATAAGTCCCCGATATGACTCGCTCGATCAACTACATCTGCCCTCCCGATACACGGTTGGGCACCAATGATCCCAGTACTTGCAAAACGCATGCTGCGACCACGTGAGTCACCGAATCCCACAAATCTTGGACCAACTGTGCATTCTGATGCACACGAGCACCCGGAACACAATACCTTCTCACCATATCGTCTATCTCCACATTCCCTCTCCTCCGAGGCTCTACAATCATCCCCAAACGGGGAAACCCAGTCAAGAAATACACATCTACCAAGGTGAGATCCAATCTCTCACCTTGAACCATAAAAATACTAATGGCCGGGTCCTAGAACCCGATCAACCTAAGCTACTAAACGCATGGGGGGCACTTGTGCAAAATTTAGCAGCCTGGCCAGTGCCAAAGTAGCCTGAACACGATGATCTCGATGGATGATCCTCATTGGGTCATCTAGGATCTCACGCTCCCTCCAAGATGCCCTCGGCTTCCTGAGCATCCTTCCAAACACACAAGGAAGAATCATTAGAAACATATCACATAAAACCCTCATTGTCCCCCAGCAACGATCCAGATCACGGCTGTGGGGCCCACAGATGCAATCCTGACACAACTATGAAGGCCATGCCTGTGATCCCGATCGTGACTGTGAGAACCAAAATTGTGATCTCGATCGCGACTGTGGAAGCCACAGATCCCGATCACGACTATGGAAATCACAGTTGCGATCTTGATCGCGACTCTAAGATCCACAATTGCGATCCAGATTGCAGCTGTGGGTGACGTAATCACAATCCAGGATCACAGCTATAGGAGCCACAGGCACGATTCGGAGCATGCAAAAGACCTTGGAAGCCGCGATATACCTCATTGGTCACCCCACATGCCGAGTACACCGGCCCCAAGGACCCAATTCCCCTTGAAATTAAATAAAATTAAAGCTAAGGGATAATAGAGTTACCTGGAACTCGCAGAATGAAAATCCAATGGTCATTTCTCCCGCAAATGATGAAACTGCTCTTGCTCACTTGAATCTCCTGTCAAACTCAACAGTGCAAATGACACGTGTCACTATGGGTCCACTTCCTATTTATAGACATTTGACCCATTCTCATTTCACCATTTTGGAGTCATATGGAGTTCGTTCTCCAAACCATTGATACCATTGGATTCAGCGCAGCGAGAGCTTTGTGGTAGTCAACTCAGTTTCTCGATTTCACTGGCCCCTTTTTTGGGCATTTTTTCACATGCCCCTTGTCACCTCGATTTGCGTGCCACATCGATTGTTATCCATTTCTGACAATTTTTATATTGTCAGATTCCGGTTTCGGGGATCATGATGATGCTTGAGATCATTTCTTGCTCTCACCACCATATTTTTTGGGCAGTATTTTCCACGCCCCTCGTTGCCTCGATTTGCGTGCCACATCGACCATTTTTCGTTCTTGACAAGATTTATATTGTTGGATTCAGTTTTTCACGCTCGTGATGATGCTTGAAATCATTTCTCGCTCTCACCACCATATTGTTTTGGGAATTTTTTTCCATGCCCCTCGTTGCCTTGATTTGCATGCCACATTGGCCATTGTCCGTTCTAGATGGGTTTTACATCACCGAATTCAATGTTTCGTGCTTGTGATGATGATTGATATCGTCTATCGCTTTTACCAAAAAACATTTGACATTGTGTCCACACACATTGTCTCCTCAATTTGCGTGCCACATTCGTCGCTGTCGAATTTCACAAATTCATGCATCACATCTCATACATGAGCCCTCCACTCCATCCATACTGAAATTATGGCATTTTTTGTTATCATTCATCAACCCGAAAGGAGGACCCATCAGTGTTCCCCCCTATCATTATTCTTGGTCCCCATACTTGTCCCTTGATCGAACACTTCCTCCTTGCCTCACCATTACTTTTGTTCGATATAATTTTATCTCTTTTCGGGCCAATCAATTCCTTTACGAAAAATGCACTTAGGGAGTTTCTGTTAAGCTATTTTCTTACTCCTAAAACAATGAAAAGATCACCAAGCAATCTTGCTTCCTTTCATGCTCATTAAACATATTTGAAAGGGTGTCTACCTGGTATAAGTTTACCCCTTTTCCATACCTTGTAGACTAATTATGAAAAATGAATACTCTAGTCACATCGGCTAGAAGAGTTCTTCATTACATTATTTTATGTTTTTTCGGGCCTTGGAGATACTAACACATGAAAAATAACCCCCTTGGAGTCTACTTAATTCTTTCTGACTCTCTAAATCTGAAAGCAGCCTCGAGCATGAACTGTCCTGGGCTCGTTCAAATCCACATGATAGTACCATTTCTTGAGCACACTTCTATCCCTTCTTTGAGCTCCTTAAACCATGAAGAAGGCTCCAATGGTGCCTCTCGGTGCCACAACAAAGCATATATAATCATACCATCATGGAAGCTTCCCTAATTTGGTCGCCTTTGTTCAGAGTATTCTGCAATATGCCACCTTAAGAGTTTCCCAATACCATACATTAGTTTTCCCTCCCAAGTCTCTCCCATTATAGTACATACCCCTGATCCCTTAAGCTAAGATCCCCGTACCTAAAGTTAACTGCCAGGTCATCCATGTCATCTTTCTCTTAACAAAGGAAGTTTGAGTCCCCCCACTCTGTGACCCCAGTTATTCCCCATCCCCACAGTATGTCGGTCCCACCTTCAGTACTATAACTTTTTGGTTGTACAGCTCACGCTCCTATCAAGGAAACATCATTGCCTTGGTAGTTGCAAGTCTCTCTCTATCGACACTAGCCAATCTATTCCAGAGGATAGACCTAGAGGTCCTTGTGCCTTGGACTCATCACCATCAGTGGTGAGTGCCTATGGATCATTCTGAAAGGAGTCCTTAGTGCCTCTCCAAATGATTGTTTCTCACATGATCGACGTCAACACCTTGATCGCATCGTTGAGATTCGTGTCACGTATTGGTCCTTTCAGTTACTAGTCAAAGACCTGGATGTCACATGACTCTAGCACATTGTTGAGTCTACTTTAGGAACAACCAGTTATATGTTCATGTGGATATCCGGGCTGCGTTTGGCAACAATATTCGGAAGTACCCCAATTGTATACTTCTTTGAGTACACAATTAAGATACAGTTCAGTGTACCCTTGAAATCCTGACTCACAGTTATTGAATCAATCCAATTGTTGGATACCCTCAAATCCAGCAGTTCATCAGACCTTCTAACAGCACATTCAAAATGGTTATTTCCTTTTTCAAGTGTATCAGTCCTTCAGATCAGCAATGGTATTGAACATGAGTATATCTCATCTTTGTGTCCCCTCTAAACCATTATGATGTACACATTAGTTCTCCATGTATTGATTAGGTCCCCTTTTTGGGCCTCATTGTTATTTATATTTCTTGATACAAGAATGGGTATGCCCACCTCATCCATATATTAAGATTATTCCTCATTCACTATTGAGGCCATGTATTTTTAGTTTTTGCAGTTTGTATGGGACCATTGTTCCAATCTCCAATCGGTCTCTTCTCTCCTCCAAAACTTCGGGGAAATGACAAAGAAACTATGATGTCTATCGTCCATACAATGAGCTCCTTCCCTCCCACATCAAGGGGCAATCTGTTAACACCCCAAAAATGCTAACTAGCTCATCTCCCTAGTCACATGACCTATTTTCCACTTTTCCTACCATTTTAGCCTCTAAAACCTCAAAAAAATCTCAAAAGGCCACCAAAAAGGCCAAAATCCATCTTTTTCTCCTCAAAATAATTAAATTTTCTCAAAAAAATACCAAAAACCCTCCAAAGGGGTCCAAAATTCCTAAAAATCAAATAAAAGGGAATAAATTCAAAAATATATTCACAAAAGGAAAAAAGAGGGAAAAAGAGCAAAAGAAACCCTAAACCATTTTTGCCAATACCATTGGTTACCTTAAACCATGGTTGTATTCTCCATCACCCAAAAGATATAAAAAGGTGATAGAGGCTCCCCATTATTCATCCACACTCTTGCCTATCCTTATGCTTCCAAATTCATTCTTGATATCTTAATCTCATCGTCTGTGTTCAAGTCTGATACGAACCGTTACACCAAAACCTTGAGATATTAGTGAAGGCTGCCCACTAGGATCTTAACATCCCACCATGCTCCACAGTCCAGACTCTGGGATGGATGTGCGCCCGTACGGTGGTGTCCCCTTTGCACTGCATGAGCCCCGGGCCAACACTGGAATGCCGACGTTTCCACCCGCTCTGTGACTTGAACCTTGGTGGAGGCTCTGATACCAAATGATACGAACCGTTACACCAAAACCTCGAGATATTAGTGAAGGCCGCCCACTAGGATCTTAACAAAGTCCACCTTTGGAGTGAACCCTTTTGGCCAATCCCCATTTGCATTTGGAGAAGAGAAGGAACCATTGGAGCATTGGAGCAACTCATCCTTGCAGTTGCTCAAGTTCAACCAACCTCACCATTGAGGTAATATTTCATGTGTAAATCTATCTTTTATGAATAAAATTTGTTTTACGTGGAAGATCTGAAGTTTTTTACTGTTTAGTATAAAGTTTATTATGCACATGTTAGATTAGTTTTTACCTTTTACATTAGCTTTTTATTGTTTTATTAAAACTGATACTACGAAGTTAGTAGGTGCTCATTTAAACAAGCATGGGTGAAAACCCAAGAAATAGTGGTATCTCATGATAGGATTCAGCTAAGTGCCTTGAAGTTTGAAAAACTCTTTCCAAAACTTGTAGTAAAAGTGGGGTCATGATCAGAAAAAATTGAAGTGGGCATGCCATGGAATTTTAAAATTTTACCGAGGAAAACTTGGTCCGCCAAGGAGGGTGTAAAAGTGGGTGGTAAGGCACAAAAGTGGTGTATTTGGTCAACGATCTATTACCACCATAATGATCATTTTATTGCATGTCTTAGGAATCCCTGTAATGAAATTCACAGAGATGCCCATTTTGATATGGTTAGGAATGGGGTGTGGTTTCAAAGCCACTGGCAACTTCACAATCTCACCATCATGTTACCCACAAGTGTTGCAAGTGGAAATGAATTTATTGATATATTTTTTCATTCCTTCCTAGAAGAAATAGAATTAATTATTTCATAAGTTTTATCAAATCCTGAGTGACCTGCTCTGGGTGATAAATATAATTCATCCAAGACTCTTGGTTTGAAGGCTGAATCTAATGTGAGAAAGATGCATTGATTATACCTCGAAATATTTTTGTTCCATGTATACCTAGGTGGGGAATTTGACTCTTCTTGAATCCTTTTGATGAGGTGTCAAACTATGTCCTAGGAAAACCATTTTCGTCACACTTCATATATCCATCCTAAGACTAGTAAGGATAAGGCGAAGAATGAAGCCTCCTCTTCAAATTGCCTACACAAGGAATCAACCACCACATTGTTGCGACCCTTCTTATACATGATTTCATAATCATAACCCAACATCGTAGTGGCCCATTTCTGTTTCTCAGACGAGGAAAGGAGCTATTAAAATAAATACTTGAGACTATTATGGTCTATATTGATCTAAAAATGTCAACTTGTTAGATGGTGTTGTGACCCTGTCTCAACTGCATGAAGGATAGTGATCATTTATTTCGCATAGGTGAATTTGTTCAATTTTTTGTCATGGAGTTGTTTACTAGTGAAGGCCAAGGGATGTCCCTCCTATGATAAGACTACTTCTAGTCCACCACCTGAGGAATCACATTATAAGACAAATGCCTTCGTGAAATCCAGCATGACTAGCATAGGTGTAGTAAACATGGCTTCCTTGTTTCATGCCATAGGTGTAGTGTGGAGAAGGCCTACTCTATTGTTTCATGCCATGAAAATACATTCTTTTTTAGAAATGTTGTAAGAGGAGTTTCAATCTTCCCCTATTTTTCCACAAAATTATGATAGTAGATTATAAGGCCAAGGAATCCCAACAATATTTTGAGAGTGTTGGGTTGCAGCTAGTTCTTCAAAGCTTCTTATTTCTTTGGATCCACCTGAATATTGTCATGACTCACAATATGGCGTAAGTGTTAAAACTTAGTCACTCCAAAGGAACACTTGGAGCATTTCACATATAATTGTTGGTCCTGCAATAATTGTGAAGTACAAGAAACATGTTGGACATGGATTTCCTATTTAGGATTGTATAAAAAGATATTATGAAAGAAAAATAAGACAAAATTGTGGAGGAAGGTGTGAAAAGTTTTATTCATGAGACTTTGAAAAGTGTATGGGGCATTGCAGCGGCTGGAGGGCATGACCAAAAACACATTATGACCTTCATGAGTGTAGAAAGTACTTTTGGATATATCTTCCTCTTTCATCTAAATTTTATGGTATCCTCAATGAAGGTCAAGTTTGGTGAATAATTTGGTTCCATGCAACTTGTCTAAGTGGTACTCAATGAACAAAATAGGAAATTTGTCTTTAGTGGTTATTTTGTTGAGAGTGTGGAAATCAGGACACATGCACCAATCACCTTATTTTTTTAGGACCATAACCACATGTGAATAATAAGGTCTTTTTCTAGGACAAATAACACCGATCGACAACAATTTGTAAATGATATTCTCAATTTCATTCTTTTTGGAAAAAGGGTGACAATAAGGACAAGCATTGGGGGGTTGACTACTTGGAATTAAAGGAATGGCATCGTCATGTTCCCCATGGGAGGGAGGTAAACCCTTGGGCACATCAAAAACCTATTGATACTGGGAGAGAACTTGTTGCAACTTGAGGTGAATATATGAGGAGGGAATGTCTAGAACTTGTATGGCATGGAACTTAGAAATAACACCTGAGTGGCCCTTGTTCAACAGTTTCTCCTTGTGGTGGGAAGAGATAGTTTTAGGAGAGATGGAGGTAATTCCATGGAGGTGATGTATGTGCCAAACCTGATTAAATTGGAGAGAGAATTCTTGGAAATCCATTGTGATGGTACCTAATGTTTTGAATCATTCAACACCCAAAATGATATCACAACCACCCATGTTAATAGTAAACATATGATTTTTTATATGGTAGTATCCCATTTGGAGTTTGGAATTCTCAAATCAACCACCGAATTTTGTTGTACCCCAATTGACAATTAGTATTTGGAAATTGGAGATGGATTGGATATAGCAATGTGTGTCTTCTAACACATCCCTATGGATGAAATTATGGGTGTTACAACTGTCAATTACCATTATGACTTTCTTGTGGTTTATGTAACCAATCAATTTCATTGTTTTAGGGGCGGAAAACCTAGATAAAAAATGAAGTGAATTTCACGGTTGCTCCTTAGGAACTAACATATCAAGAGCATCCTCAAGAAGTGACATTTGGTTGTTTCCATCTGGTTTAGGAAAATTTTCCACTATGTTGGCTTCTATGACCTCAGGGGGGTTGTCCTCGATCAAGAATGTTTTGTGTTCCTCACATTTATGTCCCCTGGGATATTTTTTGTCATGATTTTTAGAAAAGGATGAGATGTTGATGCTCAAATAAGGCCTTTGGGGAGATCACATGGATGCAGAGAGGCAGGGTCATGGGGTTGTTGGGAGGAGGATCCATGGAAGATATGGTGTGAGGGTTGTATTAGAGAATTCTTCCTATAGATAGTTAAACTCTCTCATGGGTTTATAAAGTTACCTAGAGACCTAACCCACGACATAAAGGTAACAAATTAACAAATTGAACCCTAAACAACTAAATCAAGAATACACAAGTAATCAAACATGGAAAGGAAGGGGAAGAGATAAATATCTTACCTATTGATTTGAAGGTTGTCTTAGCTCCAACTCCAATATTGATGTCCAAGGATCTTGAACCTGCAACATGATATGGGAAACCAACCTTCCAAACAATTTCATTAACAATATCTAATATAATATATCATATAACAAATACATGACATGGAAGAATAGGCCAAGTTCTTATTAAAAAAGCTAAAAGACGTTGATTACAAATGCGATATACCTGATCTCCAAGACAGAAACACCTTCTTCCAAGCTCTCTAATATCACCCTTACAATACTTGTGGGATCATTATGTAATGTCCCCTTTTAATAATTTTATTAAAATGACAAATTGTTCACTTTTTTCCCTAGTTTGACCTTTGACTAGTTTTGTTGTCGAGGTCTCCAATTTGCTCCAAATGCTCCCAAATATTCTGAGAAGGTATATGAATGATATTATAACTTTAATATTATGTTCAAGGATGATATATTACTTTTACATTACTTTTTCAAATCCTCTTTTAATTATGTCCCAAGTAGGGAGCTTGACTAGCAATTCCTCTTTGACTAGTATTGGTCTCTTGGTCTCCAAATGACCCCAAATGATCGTATAATGGGTCTGAAGGTATTTGAGAGGTATTAATACATATAAAATAGGCTCATGTAAAGTTAAAAACCCTTAATACACTTATTCACATTCATTTACAATCTGGACAAGGTAGGGAAGATTACTAGTAATTTCGAGCATCAAACCCCCAATGGTAGATGGCTCTAAGTAGCTCCAAATGCTCTCAAATTGTACCAGTAGGGGTATGAATGATGTTAATACATAAAAATTGTTTTTATAGGTTTATTTTAACCATCAAATGACTTCTGCAACTAACTTTTGAAATCTAATCAATGTATGGAGTTTTACTAGTAAAATTGTGGTTCAAATCCCCTAGGAGTAGATGATGAAAATGACTTTCCAAATGCCCTCAATCCAACTCAAAATTAGGAATGGAATCAGGTGATATATAAATTACATAAACATGAACTAATATTCATCACCATTCAACTTTTAATGTCTTCTATAACTCCCTTAAATCAGATGCAAGAAGACTAGTTTCGACCTTGGGGGAAATAGCATTAAATCTCCTTAAAATAAAATAAAACTGAGCAAGATGGATCCAAATGCTTAAGTGCTGAACATGAAACTTGTAATACTCATCAATGGAATTCCATGAATCATAAATATATTAGATAAACATTCATCCATTCGAAATCATCATCAATACATTGGCATACATCAATCTAGTGGGGGAATCGTCACTGTTTGCTGATTAATAATCAATTTTACATATAACCACTTGGTATTTCGACCTGAAACTTTCTGAATATGAATAAAAAAGTATATTAATAATATTACAATAGAAATGTATCATGAGAATCTCTCCCAAAGAGTACAAGATCTCACCAAAAACGCCCTCCCTCAACGATAAAGAATATGCCATGAAAAATGGAAATGGTTGAAGGAGTCAGCTTCAATAGAATAAAAAATGAGCTGCCTTATAGCTTAAACCTGCAAATAAAGAATCCATTAAAGCTCCAAATGAAAGTTATGAATTGACTTTACAGTTACCAACTTGGATGGGAATCTTTCACCCTTGAAATTGGCTAAGGCAAGAAACTAGTCATCCACTAGCTCTCCCTCTTCACAAATGCAATTGCAAATTTCTCAAATGATCAAAATATGCCTTAATTATTTGTTCTTGGCATTTATAAAGTTTCCAAGCTCTCTATGGGTCGAATTCCTTCCAAGAGATGAATTCCAACTCAAGTTGGGAAGAGATTCCAAAGAATGCCACTTGTACAACAATTCCTAGTCTCCCACTTCCACCAAATCACATGTGGAAGCATCTTAGCTGCCCTAAATCCCTTGAGCACCCTATTGGAGGCTATTTTTAGCCCTGACATGTCATATGTCAGCCTTCGGGTCTTATTTGTGTCATAGATGTCATAGCATATTCATCATTGTTGTCATAGAGCTAGGGAATCTAGCCCAAGTGTCCCACTAGCTCCAAATTGCCTCTTCCTCTTCCATGGGAGTTACTCTTCCTCTACATTTAGACCCTGTATGAGTCATACCATGAATAATACCATTTGAACTCCCCAAATTATGTTACCATTCACCTTGAATTCAAATTGGTGAGAGAATGATGCCAAGTGTAGGAGGAAATCTAGCCATATGTGGGTCCCATTTCCTCCATGCGTCTTCATGATTAAATGCCACTTTGATTTTCACTTATATATATTTATTTATATCCTTTATGAAATATATGTGCCATTCTGATGTGAAAACATCATTTATTATCCTCCTTATGTAAAATCCCAAAGCTTCCACCCTCAACCTAGGAAACTAATAATTTTCCTCCTATGCAATATTTTGACCCTTAACATCAATTTGACAAACTTTCATGAATATGGTCATTGGGATTAGGCCATTGTGACCCAATTCCAAATTTGGGACATGACAAATCCTCCCTTCCCAATATTGATTGTCCTCAATCAATTCCAAACATATGTGTTGAATAACCTACCTTCGTTTCCACTATATAACTCTTTGAAGCTGCCACTAAGTTGCCCAATTTTGAGTCCTCAAGACTCCATGAAAGTTTTAGAGAGGAGCCACCATGCTTGCTGCTGCACTAATATGATTAACATCACTTTATTAATTGGGAACTCAATTTCCCCATACTTATTTCCCAAAAAAATTAAAACCAATGAGACAAAAATTATTCCAGGGTCCCATTGCTTGCATTGCACCCCAACAATTAAGAGTGCTCTCCAACCCATAGCATCAGATAAGAGGGTTCCTAGATCCCATTTTCTTGTATGCATTATTGCAAACATCATGAGTTCAAAATATATATCATCAAAGTACATAACAACATATTGAAAATGTACATCAAGAAGATGCTTCATCAAAGAGTCATGAAAGTGCTTATACCTCCAAGCAAGTAGACCACCATTTTCCAAGTGCATACAATCAACAAGTAACCAATCAAATATGATCCAATGACATAGATGAGGATCCCATGTCCTATAATGCTTCTCCAAAAGGATATGAGATGCATCAAAATATTCAGCCATGTATTCCTTCATCCAAGAAGTGAATGAAGAATCTCCACTAAAATCTGAACCAAATAATGAGAAGAAAAAACAAGAAGACTTCAAATGACTCAAAGAATTCTCACCCATACATCCATGAATGTGAGAAACATGAAGATATAACAAAGTATGTGGCTTCCAACAAAAATATTCTCCAATCATAAATCTATTCACCCCAGTGTTGGATGAAGTTCCTCCAACATCAAAAGAACCAAGTGTTGAGCAAGAAAAACCATCAGTCTTCAAGTGACTCAAATGCATATCATAGGTGCATCCATGTAGATGTGCATCATCATAAAGTAACAAAGTATGTTGCTGCAAATGTGAATAAAAATGTGCTCCAACCATGTCATCATAAAAAGTAAATCTAGGAGTTCCATACTTCTCATGTGGCACCATAGAAAAGAACCCTTTCACCCATACTTCATTGAGACTAATGCTACAAAACATGGAATTGTAGGATGTAGGAGAATGAACTAACTCACCCAAATGATCAAAAAGTGAAGAAGATTCATCATGGGAAGGATCCATATGGGTAGTATCATGCAGCTTCTTCAAAAGTGTGAAACCTTTGCCATAGATTGGTTCAAATGTAAAGGAATCATGCTCTTCTTTAAAAATTGCATAACCTTCATCAAGAGACAGTTCAAGTTCCTCTTCCACCACATCAAGTGTTTGGATCTCTTCATGTTCATCTTCAAATACATCAATAAAATTCAAATTTACACATTTCTCATGATCCACCATGTCATGAGAATCCTCCAAACAATCTACCATTTGACAATCTGAAACATGGGAGGAAAAACAAGTATCTTGCAACTTTTCAAGAAGTTGCTCATTTTGAATTGTGAGCTTATGATTTTCCTCATTATTCTTCAAGTATGGATCATGTAACCATTCATTAAGCTCAAACAAATGTTTTCTATCAAAAAGCAAATACATGAAATTACCTTTGATGTGGCACATTGCTCTTTGAATCTTCTCCATGTCTTCAAGGAAGGATGTTTCCTCCAATGAAGTAGCTCTTCAACAAGAATTTGACACCAATGCGTGAGTGCCATGGAGAATGCTGAGGGACTCTTGGATCTTCTTTTCTTTCATATTTAATGACCCTTCAATAAAATGAGGCTCTTGCAAATGAACCTCCTCATCTTCTTCCTTCTTGCTTGGACCAACTTCATGAAGCTCAAATGGTGATGGGGAAGTTGATCTTGTTTCTTCTTCAACTGCTACAAGGTCTTCATTTTCATGTTTAATGGAAGTTTGGCTTGGAACAACACTTTCAAAAGTGATCTCTATGTCACCAAAATAGAGGTGTGAGCACCCATCAGTAGGCACTCCTTCATAGTTCAAGCATCCATCAATAGATGCTCCTTGATTCATGTCCAAGGTAGAATGTGTCTTGAAATGATCTTCAATATTTTCAATCGGATCTTCTTCAAGTTCATGGGATGTATCTTCATCTTTCTCCTTCAAGAAATCTGATGCATTTTGTACCCAAGTATGTGCAGAAATTTGAGATGAGCCATCAAAGGTGGGAAGTGGAATTTTACTTATTGCATAATTCAATTCTCTATTTTGAAATGGATTCTTATTACGTTCCTTCATCTTGAGCTTGTATGAGACAATGAGGTATTGATAAAATGGTATAGTGTTTATGTAATATTCACTCAAATTTTTCCATTCGAAATGAATTTATTCCACATATTTGGACTCAAGAAATTTTGGTGCAGTAGGCCTTGTTGTTCTCTGAAATTCATTTTCTCTATTATGGGATCCTGTGCTTGAGAAAATATGCTCTCCCATATTTGGCTTCTTTTCCTCACCATGAGAATTGTTGCTGCCCTTTATTACTCCTTTGCTCCCAAGTTGGATAGCCATCAATTCGAATCTTTTCATCATATTTTTGTTCATATCTTCAAAGAATAGTTTTATGTGTTTCCTATACTCCTTAATATCATATGAGGTTCCTTTTTCATCCCTAGCCATAGTTTCCTTAAAAAATGCTCTTATTTTCCTACTCTCTCCTCTTTAAAAAAGTACTTTGGGTTTCAATATATAATGGTGGTCCCTGACTTATTGTCCTAATGAACATTAGACCACATAAGGTTCCAAGATAATGCTCTGATACCATAGTAGTGTCATTTTTTAATAATTTTATTAAAATGACAAGTTTTTCACTTTTTTCCCTAGTTCGACGTTTGACTAGTTTTGATGTCTAGGTCTCCAATTTGCTCCAAATGCTCCCAAATATTTTGAGAATGTATAAGAATGATATTAGTAATTGAATATGATGTTAATGGATGATATATTACCTTTAGATTACTTATGCAAATCCTCTTTTAATTATGTCCCAAGTAGGGAGTTTGACTAGTATTGGTCTCTTGGTCTCCAAATGACCCAAAATGATTGTATAATGGGTATGAAGGTATTTGAGATTTATTAATACATATAAAATAGGCTCATGGATACTTAAAAACGCTTAAAACACTTCTTCACATTCATTTACAATCTGGACAAGGTAGGGAATATTACTAGTAATTTCGAGCTTCAAACCCCCAATGGTAGATGGCTCTAAATAGCTCCAAATGCTACCAAATTGTACTAATAGGTGTATGAATGATGTTAAACATAAAAATGGTGTTTATAGGTGTCGTTTAAAAATCAAATGACTTCTGCAACTCACTTTGGAAATTTGATCAATGTATGGAGTTTTACTAGTAAATTGTGGTTCAAATCCCCTAGAGGTAGATGATCAAAATGACTTTCCAAATGTTGATGTATTTGTAACTTTGGAATGTATTTCATATATGTATATTGTATTCCTATAGAGATGTTATTATTCCTCTATACGGAAGTGTTTGTATTCCTATAGAGATGTTATTATTCCTCTATACGGAAGTGTTTGTATTCCTATAGAGATGTTATTATTCCTCTATACGGAAGTGTTTGTATTCCTATAGAGATGTTATTATTCCTCTATATGTAAGTGTCGTCATTTATATTGTAAGTGTCGTAACTTATACTTGATGGGTTATTAGACCACCTTGATGGGGTCAGCCTTGTATAAGTCATGTGGGTTAAAGGGTTATTAGACCACCCTATTGGGGGTCGTCCCTATCAGCATTATGTTAAGTGGTCAAGTTGAGGCCGACCTAGAAGAGGTTATTACGCAAGTCAAGTCAAGTATAAATAGAGTGCGGGAGGCACTCTATTTTATCATTCTATTCTTCACTCACACTCATTCGAGAGTGGAGCACTAGTGGAGGAGGCGAAGTTGCTTCTAGGAGTACTATCTCTTGTACTTGGGTTGTATCATTGCTCTATCTATCTCTGAGGAAGTTGCGGGGTTTTTCACCTTCTTGGTTTTCCCTGGTGAAACTCGGTGTCTCTTGTGTGCTTGCCTTATTGTGTCCATGATTGATATGTCGTAGATATGTTGTACATGTTATTCTCTCAATTAAGATGCTAGATCAGATTGAAATTTCTAAAAAACTAACATGGTATCAGAGCTAGCCTGAAAGAAGGCATAGTATGGCATTTATGACACTTGTTGCACTTACGAAGCTAGGGCTTGATATAGAAAAATCCAGTCATCATAGAACTTTAGCTATAAATTCATTTCGGAGATGTCTCAGGATATGAAAATATTACAGTTTGAAGATAATATCCCCATGTACCTTGTGTCCAAAGAAGAGCCTCTAATTCGTTGTACTTTCATATTTATGATCTGTACAATATAGGGTTTCTGCCTCTTCTAGATCTTAGTCATAAACAGGTGACCTAGGTAAAAAGGTCACAACTTGGGATAGAAATCTCCAAATGAAATTTCGTAAAATGTGGCAGGTAGAGCATGGAATCTAATTTCACAGGTATGATTTTCAGAGGCCGAAATTGAACTAGTGACACGTGGAACTCCGTACAAGTTCGCTCTCCTGTTTTATCCCATAAACAGGTCACATTGCGACACTTGGAATAACTCTCTTTTGGAGAATCCATTTGAGGTCAGACCTATGGGATTGGAAAGATAACAGGTTATGCTACCACAAGAAGAATTTTCAGACCCTGTAGATCTGAAATTTTGGAGTTACACAAGAAACAATCAGGTGCATATTTCTGTCAAAATAGAATTTGATTTTGAGCACCTTCATTCATGGCTCCGAGAATTTAGGGTTTCAAAGAAAGTTGGAATTTTTGTAATTGGAGACCACGGCTGGATGCTCCTCATCAAAATCGAAATTTAGAGACCAAGATCAAATTTTTTGGTTGGGCAGAAGGCCAGGCTTGATCAAACCCTAGTTCGGGACTTTGATCAGAAAGGTGAAAAATTAGGGCTTCTGCAAAAATGGGAATTTTTGAAATCTGTGACCATAGCTGGAAGCTCCTTGGAAAAATTGAAGTTTAGAGCTTTGGATCAAACCTTTTGGTTGGGTGAATCTCCAGGAAAGTCAAACCCTAATTCAGGATCCTCCCCAGTGAATCTGGAAGATTGAAAAACAAGTTTGAGGGGTGAAACTTTGTAGTTTTCAAATTCTTAGTATACCGAGTTGATCAACTCATCAAGGCGCATATTTCTATCCATTCAGAAGTTTGAAATTCAAAATTTGAGTTTTTAGGGTTTCTCTAACAAACCCTAATCCAGCTCCAGATCCAGTTTCAGGAAATCAAAGTGGATTGGGTTAATCCTAGAAGAGAATGGATTGGTCACCTGCATAAGTGAAGAAGTTCTTGTTTCAGAGGGAGATGAGGCTAAGGCCTTACATAAGAAGATTACAAGCAATCTCGACAGGTATGACTTACCCAGGTATGTTTCGAGATCTGTTCATGATGAAGTTTATGGTATGTTTGTCTTCATTAAGGTTAGTACAATCTTGATTAACTTTAGACTTGTCATATCACCTTAATAAAATTATGAATGCAGATATTCATTGATTAGGGTTTTGACACTTATGATTGTACTAATGCATTGTGTTGTTGTATGAGGTTGATGTTGTCCACTAACATGAAAGGTACATCAAGAAAGACAAATCATGTTCTAGTTCAAGAACATATGACCATGGTGACATGAAGAGAAAGATTCATTCATTGTCATGGATCACATAGAAGTTCTACTTACGAGGTATCTATAATTTGGTTCTACAATTCTTAACCTATGAGATATGCAGGTTACCAGCACAAGTCATTGAAGAGAATAAGAAGACATTGCTAGACATAACTAGCAAATATGATAACCGGATATATTTTTCCTATATCAAGTTAGAACCCTACGTTGTGTTAGGATCTTATACTGTTGTATGGTTGATAATGATTATTCATGAAGTTAGAAATGTAAGTAATCAAGGGTTTATGCATATTATGTCTTTTACCTTGATTGATGATATGACTAACCAGAAAAGTCCTTTGGTCAAACAAGAATATGCATGAGTAAAAGAAGTATTCCTTGAAACCTTGAATACTAATGTTTATTATCTGTGTTTGAAATGATCATGACTATGACTATACATGTTTAATATTATTGTGTTTTGATAGTATTGAGATTATACTAATGAATGTATGATTATGTATGAGATCTCGAGGATAACACAATAATGATACTAGTAAGAATGCATAGTGATCAAGGATGGATATAAGTTCAAAGGACAGGTAATCCAGGAAGCAAAGATTAAGAGGGAGCACACTCCAGTAGTTCCTGCAAGGAAGCAAATATTGAGAGGGAGTCCACCCTACAACCAAACAAAGATATGTATTTGAATTGTCATTTCTTGCATACTTGTTTGTTTAAATAATATTGTTCAATGATGTTCCTAGAATTAGGGTGTGTATTATGCATATTAGAATAATTGCATTAATGAACAAGTATACTACTAATATGCATGTGATGGGTAAGTGGTCTATGGCACTGTACAACATTCCATTGCTACTTATATAGAATGAAACCTCTTTGCCGACATGTTGGGAGTTGTGCACACTCTTAACAATGTTCTGGTAGAGATTGGAAGGCATCTAGACAGTTATAGGATATGGATAAATGTTGTATTGAAGCATTGGCTAAAAGAATTGCATGACTGTATGACATATTTCTTTATGTGTAAGAATTTGTTTTGAAAACTATGAGATATTTCTAATCATGCAATTGAACTTGTCTTGTAGGAAAGATTGTATACCATCACCTACAAAAGAAGGACTGCAACATTTGTTCCAGCAACGAAGCTATCTATTGAAGATATTGAAGAATCTAAAATTCCCAAGATCCGGGATACAGTAATGGAAGAATGCCATGATCAAGGAATACCAGTCGATCATGAAGAATGATGTTTGGGATGCGGTCCTAAGACCTGAAGGGAAGTCTGGAGAAATACAAAGCGAGGTTTGTAGCTCGTGGATTCTCCTAGAAAGAGGGATTCAATATGAAGAGACTTTTGCACCTGTATCCAGGAACACTTCCATCAAATCAGTACTTGCTCTGGCTGCAGTGATGAAATGGAAGATACACCAGATCGATGTTAAGATAGCTTTCTTGAATGATGTAGTTGAAGAGGAAGTGTATGTGGAACAACCACTCGTTTTGAGACACGTGACAGGGGGTCATATGTGTGCAAATTAAAGAAATCCTTGTATGGCTTGAAGCAAGCTCCTAGGACTTGGTATGGTAGGATAGACAGCTTTCTATCCAGTTTGGGATTTACCAAGAGTTAAGAAGATTCCAACCTTTACTACAAGGTTGAGGGAGGCAATCCAATGATACTACTTTTGTATGTAGATGACTTGTTGGCTACAAGTGAGGATAGATTGATTGCTGACATGAAGAGTAAGCTTGTTGCCGAGTTCGAGATGAAGGACTTGGGGATGGTGCACTATTTTCTAGGCATGGAGGTGTGGTAGAGTGCAGATGGAATCTTCCTTGGACAAGAGAAGTATGCAGTAGAGATCCTGGAGAGGTTCGGGATGATGGACTGCAAGGCCATGGCCACACCTATCGCATTGAACCTGAAGCTTTTGTGTGATGCTTCATCTGATCCAGTTGATGTCACTGTGTATCATCAGATGATTGTATCCTTGATGTACCTGACGAACATGAGACCATATATTTGATTTGTGGTGAACACATTGAGCCAGTTCCTGACAGATCCCAGAGGTGTTCACCTGGTTGCTGTAAAGCATATTCTGAGGTACCTGAAGGGTACAATTGATTATGGGCTCAAGTATGATGCGAATCAAATGTTTAACCTGCAAGGTTATGTTGATTCAGAATGGGCAGGCATTGCTGTAGATAGGAAGAGCACTTCAGGGTGTTGCTTCAGTATGGGATCAGGTGTGATCTCTTGGTTTGGTAGGAAGCAGTCCTACATATCACTGAGTACAACCAAAGCAGATTACGTTGTAGCTTGTTCGGCTAGTTGTGAGGCTGTATGGCTGAGGAAGCTATTCTCAAAGTTATTTGATCCCTCGTTGGATGCTACTGGTATCTTTTGTGACAACCAGAGTTGTGTGAAGCTTTCTGAGAACCCAGTGTTCCATGACAGGTTGAAGCACATTGAGATCAAATATCACTATATTAGGGATATGGTGCAGAGAGGAGCAGTGAAGCTCCTGTATGTTGCAATGGATGAGCAGGTTGCAGATGTGTTGACGAAACCACTAGCCAGAGTGAAGTTTCAGTACTTTAGAGAGAGGCTTAGTGTTCTTCAGGTTGACAACACTTCGAGGAAGAAGTGATGGACACATTTATAGGATCCATTCCAAGCATGGTGAGAGGAGGGTCCTTCCCATGGCTGTGGATGTAAGCGTTGGATGATGAGCATCAGGACGATGCTCCAGTTATTGCTCTGTATATGCATCATGTTGGATGCTTGTTATGATCAGTTAGATCATGTATGATGATATGTATCAGGTGGATACATTGTATGATCAGGTAGATCATGTATGATATGTATTAGGTAGATACATTGTATAGATCATGTATGTAATATGCATCAGGTAGATGCATGATATGTATCAGATGGATACATTGTATGATCAGGTAGATCATGTATGTGATATGCATCAGGTAGATGCATGATATGTATCAGGTGGATACATCTTATGATCAGGTAGATCATGTGTGACGATATGCATCAGGTGGATGCATTATATGTATCAAGTGGATACATCTTATGATCAGGTAGATCATGTGTGACGATATGCATCAGGTGGATGCATTATATGTATAAGGTGGATACATTGTATGATCAGGATGATCATGAATGATGAGCTTCAGGATGTTTCTCTAGATGATATGCATCAGGATGATGCTATGATGATGATCAGGATGATCATGTGATGATGTAAATCAAGATGATGTATGGTGAGTATCAGGTTGATACTCCGTGGCCGTGGACAGGTTGTGCAAGGGTAGCATGTAATAAGTCCTAGAGATCTAGACAAGTTGTGCCAGTCACGTAAAAGGCCTCAGATGCTCTTTAGAGATATTTCTTGGAAAGACACTCTTTTAAGGTTTTTCTAGACCACATGTAATACATCCTGGAGATCTAGATAGGTTGTGCTAGTCACATAAAAGACCTCATATGCTCTTTAGAGATCTTGCTCGGCAAGACACTCTTTTAAGGTTTTGTGGGGACCACACGTAATAAGTCCTGGAGATCTAGAGAGGTTGTACTAGTCATGTAAAAGGCTTCAAATGCTCTTTAGAGATCTTGCTTGGAAAGATACTCTTTTAAGGGTTTGTTGTAGGGGTCACATCTAATAAGTCCTGGAGATCCAGACAGGTTGTGCTAGTCACGTAAAAGGCCTCATATTCTCTTTAGAGATCTTTCCAGGAAAGACACTCTTTTAAGGTTTTGTGACAGTCACATGTAAGTGGACCTGGGAGATCTTGTCGATCGTGATTCGGCACATAAATGGTCTTGGGATACTCTTTTGAGGCATTGTGATGCACATAATAAGTCCTGAGGATTCCACAGTATGGCCAGTGATGATGAAGACCTGCAGGTGGTGGGCCTAAATCCAGCATGAAAAAGGGTTGGCTCTATAGAACTTCCTATAAGGAGTAGATTTGAGATTGATTAACATAGCAGCAGCAGTGACGATGACGATGATCCAGAGAAGAAGACTTGTGCTAGCAGATCTATGTCGAGAAATACCTTCCTAGTTAAGAGGGAGTGTTGATGTCTTTGTAACTTCGGAATGTATTTCATATATGTATATTGTATTCATATAGAGATTTTATTATTCCTCTATACAGAAGTGTTTGTATTCCTATAGAGATGTTGGTATTCCTCTATATGTAAGTGTCGTCATTTATATTGCAAGTGTCATAACTTATACTTGATGGGTTATTAGACCACCTTGATGGGGTCGGCCCTGTATAAGTCATGTGGATTAAAGAGTTATTAGACCACCCTATTGGGGGTTGGCCTTATTAGCATTATTTTAAGTGGTCAAGTTGAGGCCGACCTAGAAAAGGTTATTAGGAAAGTCAAGTCAAGTATAAATAGAGTGTGAAAGGCACTCTATTTGATCATTGTATTCTTCACTTACACACTCATTGGAGAGTGGTGCACTAGTGTAGGAGGAGAATCTGCTGCTAGGAGGACTATCTCTTGTACTTGGGTTGTATCATTGCTCTATCTATCTCTGAGGAAGTTGTGGGGTTTTTCACCTTCTTGGTTTTCCCCGGTGAAACTGTATTTCTCTTGTGTGCTTGGATTATTGTGTCCATTATTGATATGTTGTAGATATGATGTACATGTTATTCTCTCAGTTAAGATCCTAGATCAGATTGAAATTTCTGAAAAACTAACACCAAATGCCTTCAATCCAACTCGAAATTATGAATGGAAGTAGGGTAAATATAAAGGAAATCAACATGAACTCATATTCGTCACCATTCAACTTTTAATTTCTTCTATAAATCCCTTAAATCAGATGCAAGAAGACTAGTTTTGACCTTGGGGGAAATATCATTACATCTCTTTCAAATAAAATAAAACCGAGCAAGATGGCTCCAAATGTTTAAGTGATGAAATTTGTAATAATAATCAATTTCAGTCCATACATAATAAATATATCATATAAGCATTCTTTCATTTGAAATCATCATCAATACATTGGCATACATCAATCTAGTGGGGGAATTGTCACTGTTTGCTCATTAATAATCAATTTTACATATAACCACTTGGTATTTAGATCTAAATTTTTTTTAATATGAATAAAAGAGTATATTAATCATATAAAAACATAAATTGATCATGAGAAGCTCTCCCAAAGAGTACAAGATCTCACCAAAAACTCCCTCCCTCAAGGATCAAGAATATGCCATGAAAACTAGAAATGGTTGAAGGAGTGAGATGCACTAGAAGAAAACATTAGCTTCCCTGTAGCTTACACCTAAAAATAAAGACTCCATTAAAGCTCCAAATTAAAGTTATGAATGGCCTTTCCAATTACTAACTTGGATGGGAATCTTTCACCCTCGAAATTGGCTAAGGCAAGAAACTAGTCGTCCACTAGCTCTCCCTGTTCACAATGCAATTGCAAATTTCTCAAATGATCAAAAGCTACCTTCATTCTTTGTTCTTGACATTTATAAATTTTCCAAGCTCTCTATGGGTCGAATTCCTTCCAAGAGATGCATTACAACTCAAGTTGGGAAGAGATTCCAAAGAACGCCACTTGTACAACAATTCCTAGTCTCCCACTTCCACCAAATCACATGTGGAAGCATCTTAGCTTCCCTATCTCCCTTAAGCACCCTCTTGGAAGATAATTTTATCCCTGACATGTCATATATGTCATATGTCAGCCTTCAGGTCTGGTTTGTGTCATAGGTGCCATGGCATCTTCATCATTGTTGTCATAGAGCTAGGGAATCTAGCCCAAGTGCCCAACTAACTCCAAATTGCCTCTTCCTCTTCCATGGGAGTTAGTCTTCCTCTAAATTTCGACCTTGGATGAGTCATTCCATGAATAATACCTTTTGAAATCCCCCAAGTATGTTACCATTCACCTTTAATTCGTATTTGTGAGAGAATGATGCCAAGTGTAGGGGGAAATCTAGCCATATGTGGGTCGCACTTCCTCCATGTTTCTTCATGATCAAATGCCACTTTGATTTTCACTTGTATATATTTATTTAGCTCGTTTATTAAATATTTATGCCATTATAATGTGCAAACATCATTTATTATCCTCCTCATGTCAAATCCCAAAGCTTCCACCCTCAACCTAGGAATCTAGTAATTTTCCTACTAGGCAATATTTTGACCCTTAACATCAATTTGAAATTTTTTTGTGAATATGGTCATTGGGATTAGACCACTATGACCCAATGCCAAATTTGGGACATGACACGTGATGACCTCCTTATGATTGTTCTCCATGAATTACAGGACCATAGGTTTTGTGCTTCCAAGACCACCTCCCCATAGCTCATGGATGGCCCTCCTTAAGTAGGATTTGGGGAGGCCATCCACTTGGAGAGGGTTTAGGATCTAGGTGAGGATAAATTGGATCAAGTATATCCAATATGCCATGGATGGAATGTGAGAGAGGATTCGAAGGATAACTTCATCCCAAGATAATCTCCCCAAAATACAAGATTGAAAAACCTAGGGATAAGGTCAAAGAGGGATTTTGGCTCCCCTAAAGTAGTGTACAGAGCGAAAATGGGGATATTTTTCGCTCCCCCATAGGAATGCAAGAAGTGAAATGTTGCTCCTAGGGACAATAGAAAGGCACATAAATACCAGGATGAGGTAGTTTAGGGTGTTTGGTAGGTAGGATTTTGATCCCCGATGAGTTGGATTTGCTTCCAAGTGTGACTAGGGAAGGGACCAACATTATGACAAAGGGTCGTAGCACCCCTAGGACCATCATGTTTATCATGATGATATGACATGAAGACCCTCAATGGTACATGGTGTGACAATTTGAGGTGTAACATATGCCCCCTAAAGTATGAGGTCAGAAAAGATTATGATGGCTGAAACACTTTACCAATAGTAAATCTGCAAGGATTGATGAAAAAGAACCGGAGAAGAGTTGCAATCAAACAATATGTCTAATGACCATGAGGATGGAATACCCATTCTCAGAAAAAACTGACTTGAAACATGGATTCTGACCAATACATTGTAGATCCATGATAGTACTGACCAATGATATGGCCACAGACATACAACGTGGATCCATACCTGAATGACTGAAGACAATCATGGATATGGCATACAAAGTAGATCCATGATGAAATAATGACATAGAAACGACCAATACAAATTGGATGTGTGTGACAATAGATAAATGAGGTCACCAACATGATGTCCATATGGGAACCTACACAAAAAATATTCATCACAACCTTGTAAAAAGCACAATAAGGATCACCAAGGTCTTCTACCCAATCCTGAATCTAACCATGTGATTACAAGGTGTTGAAGTTGAACATCGTAGAAACCACTTGATTACCAGTCAATGATGTAAATTGTTAACAAGTACAAGGTAAATCACCAATGATGACAATGATTCCCAAGGTATCACCATACATTCCATCAAATGTGAATAGATGAGCTAGAGTCAAAAAACATTCATGGACTATTTCGCTATGAGGTCAATGATGAAACCTACCATTGAGGCATGCAAATACCAAGGTACTAAAGGTGTTTCTTAAGACTAATTCTTGGATGATTTGCTTATGTTGATAGGAATAAACTCGTCGAACGAGGGCCATGATGAATCCCACATCATCGACATGAAACCAATAGGTTAATGATATGAAGTGATGAATCTTCTGAATATATGGACTAACACAAGGATGTAAATGTTGATGATATTGTAGAGGCTAACTCAGGTAAACTTCCCTTGAACATGGATGGCATGGAAATGACCAACTTGGCAGCATTTACTCGACAAGGAAGAGACAAAGACATAATGTGATAATGACTGAGGCATTCTTTAGATAACTTGAAAGAGTAGGATGAATTATTGACTTGGAATGAATCAAAGGAAAAGCATATTTCCCAACTGTATGACAAAATGAATATAGGAGCCATGTTCAATGGGCGACATAAGCTACTACAAAGCTATTTAGAAATAGACTTGGATAATTTCTCCCTAATCCCCATCATGATGGATGAGTACCCGTTTATTTTTAACGAGCTTGAGGAGGATAACAGATCCTCGATATACCTCATCTTTGGGATAAGTCCAATATCACATGTTTTAAGAACTTGGGAAAGGATGGGTTCAGTACCATATGGGTCCTTCGATGTATAATTTTACAAGTCCAAAGAAGGACAACTCAGCGATGTTCAACATTTAGAGTGTCTGAAACAATGAAACGAAGACTCTAAAAATTTCTTTTTCGTAAAGTAAGTATCCTAAGCTCGAAAATGGATAAAATAATGAAAAGTAGAAGTCTCTTAGTAAATGGTTGACTAAGGTATTCCTTTTTCATAAATAGTCTAAACAGTCCAAAAAAGTGATAAACTATCACCGAATAGATGACCTTTCAAATAATTTTACGACCGTAAAAGATACAAATTCGCTTGGCAATATTTTCATGTTTTGAGAGTCTAAAAAGAGCTTAAAAGGAGGATCCAAAGCATTCCTTTTTCGTAAATTAGCCCACCTAGTCCAAAAAAGGGGTAAACTAATACTAAGCAGATGCTTGCTTTTTATTTTTATGAGTGTGAGTAAAGAAGACTATACTCGACACCTTTTTACTTTTTTTTTCACAAGAACGACTAAGGTATCAAAAGCACTTGGAATCTTTTTCATGTCTGAATCTAGAGAATGAAAAATGAAAAAGTAAGCTCAAACCACTTTTCATATTTTTAACCAGAGCACGAAAAAGTGAAAAGTAATCTCGACACCTCTTACTATTTTTAACGAGCTCGAAGAAATTTTGGAAGAATGCTCATGGTATTTGTTTCATTTTTTAACGAGCTTGCAACAGAAAATGAACTATGCTCGGGACGATGGTTTCAAATTTTAGTGATATTGAAGTTGAAAATAAACTATGCTTGAAATGAGTCCCATTGATGAGTTTCTTCCCAACATTATGTCCATAGGTGTTAGGAACCCATGTCTTTACTTTGTTAGTATATTGTTGTTGGACGCATATGCTTTGTAAGTCGTCCCGTAGTATTGGTTGATCAATAGTTTATGTTATTGTTGTTGGCGCATATGCTTTGTAAGTCGCTCGTAGTATTGTTGATCCATAGTTTGTAGTGGCCCATGGTTTTAACCCATAGTATTGACACCTAGACTTAGTATATAAGTGTGTGTTGAGACCTATGAAGGCACCGTGAAGTTATTTGTATTGAGCTTGCTCATAGGAGGTTGCCCCCTCGAAGTGGCCTGTGATCAATATAAAAGTGATTCTGAGTTCTGTCATTTCTGCTATTTCGCATATTTTTATTAATTAATTGTTGCAGGTGCATCACATCTGGTATCAGAGCACTTTCTTGGGCTCGCTGGGTGAAATTTTTGCCAAAAACATTTTTTGCATCTGTTGCAGGTTCGGATTTGGGAATAATCCCTATCCGCTTAACTGTGGGAAAGACTTGGGCATAAGCCCTAAAACGCATTGTGAGGAGTACCACAGGAACCCCGAAGTAGCTGGCCCATTGAGAGGACCTGCCAGCGAAAAGGGCAACGACCCCTACCTAATTGACTAGTTCCCACCCATGAGGTAAACCAAGAGTTGTCGTTTGTGGCAAAGCGGTTATCAGTTTTACCTGAGCTGTGGAGTGAGGGGTACTGCCCCAATACGCAAGTCGTCAGACAGCATTGGTGTCCGAGTGAAACCCTTGAACTGTTAGGAAGCCGCACATACCTGGGGTCCATATCTATTTTCAGCTGAACTGTTGTCATTCATTCCTGCACCGTTTTAGATCCAGTCGTTCAGATCCATTTTGCAAGCCATTCCAGATCCAGCCATTTTCAATCCATTCGGCACCGTTTCAGATCCCTTCCAAGCCGTAGCCATTCCAGATCCAGCCATTTTCAATCCATTCAACGTCGTTTCAAATCCCTTCCGAGACGTAGCCGCTCCAGTCTGGAAAAAAAAAGTATAAAATTCAGTTTTTTCTCCATATCTCCCTTGTTTTCACTTTGTTTCCCTTGAAATTTTTGGGGAACCCCTATCATCCCATTCTGCATATTTCATTCCTGAGGACCCTATCCCCAATTCCCCTTCCCAAAGCCCGATATCCCACATTTGTCTATTTTTAGGGTTTGCCATAACTTCCTCAGATTTCACCCAATCACCTTCAAATTTTACCACAGAGTTCCTTTCTGAATTCTGCTTCTTTGTTCCCCTCTGCCAAATTTCCCCATTCTTTCACCCCACTTCTGAAATCCTCATTTTTGCTTCCCTGTCTATTCGACAGTGTCCAAAACCTAGTCAAACTCCAATTACCCTTCAGATTTTTTCCCAAGTCCAGATTTTCCTTTACTGAAGTAGTTTTTGTTTTTGTTTTCCTACCCAATCAACCGAAAAAAAAAAAAAACTCCTGCTTATGGTTGTCACCCGTGCAGGAGCAAAAACCATGGAGGATGCACTTGCATCCATCCAAGCCAAACTCCAGGATCTGGATGAAAAATTTCTCAGCCTCCATCTTGAACATTCAGCTATGAACAACAAATTGCAGTCCGAGTCTTCATCAGACAATGGGTTCTCTTCTTCCAGCAATTTCTGTGGTCCAAAGCTTGATTTTCCTTGCTTCAATGGTACCGATCCAACTGGATGGATCTTGTTGGCTGCTTTTTGGACAGACCCAGGTTTTAATGAAGCGCAGCAACAAAACCCCTTGGCGCACTGGCCCTCTCGGCAACGAGCTGCACGGCAGCTCGAGGTCTCACCCGAAGTGGCTATGGGGAGGCTAAGGAATCAGGTTTCCTTAACCTAGGCGACGCGGAGACTGTTCTCTCTTCTTGGACAATTCCTCTAAGGCGAATGTCTGAACCCTCTTCAGACTTACGAGCGCAACAACTCTCAAGCTCCTGCTCGGCAGCTGAACTGCGCGGTACTTCCACTCCTGCGCTAGGACCAATTATCCTCTGCGCGGATACTCTATGTGTAGTTTCACTTGCGTGCTCGTCGCAGCAGCAGGTTCTCCTATCGCAACGGCGACGTCGTCTTACCGATTCCTTCGACGCTGAACAATTATAGTTCCCAAGGAAACTTCACCGATTTACTCAACACATTCATAAAGGGGAATGCAGTATTCCTGGGTTTGCTGTTAGTAAACTAAAACAGGTAATCATTTCATTCACAACATTGCAACAACGAGAAATACGGAGTCCACCTCCACGGGAAAAACCACGTCCCCGGGAGTATCTTATATTAACCAGAAAATGATAGACTTATATAATATGCTGCGCACACAGCTGCAGCCTTAGATCTTTCCAGGAAACTCCACGCACACAGCTGGGAGCCCTTCTCTCGATCTATTCTCTTCCTCTCCAGAGATTACAATAGTTCAGACGTCGCCTCGGACTGTCTGCAACTCAAGGATTAGCTTCACTGCTAACCAGCTCTACTTCCTGTTTTCTAGCAACACGGTAGAAAACAATCGACAAGATCATAACAGAGGATGATCAACTCGATCAATCCTTCTTACATCTAGCATCAATTATCTTAGCTAGCTCACTCAGAGGCTTAGCTAACTGACTCACTAATCAACCAACTCACAGACTAGCTAGCTAACTGTCTAACCAACTAACTCTCTAACATCTACCCATTACAATTATACATATATATAGGTGGCCATGGCGGTCGCACCTTTACAAAACTGTGGGCCTTTCCCAGCAGTAATCCCCAAAAACCCTAACCACGCACATGGCTAGGTGTACTGTAGGCACCGCTTGCAGTCATGTCGCCGCTTCCTGCAGGCTCCATGAATTCCGGTGTAGCTTACGGGTATGGGTGCCTCGTCCTTTGCCTTCAATGCTTTGGTACGTTGCTCTTCCTTGATCCGAGCAACCATAACTTCTGTACTTAGCCTTAAATGAGGGTAGCTGGGCCCTCTACTCCATTGCTTCATTGATTGTGGTAGCTGGGCTTTCCAGTCGGCTACCTTCATTCTCTTCTGACGTGCGTGCGAGCTCCACGATTTCCGGTCCGTAATCTGCACTAAGATTATCCATCTGGCACCGTACTGCACACCGTCTTCTTCTGTCCCAAAATTGGCGCTTATTCAAAACTTAGCACTCTTCCATACTTGTGCTTTTTCCTCAAAATTCGCAGCTTTTACCATAGCTGCGGCCTTGGCTCCAACAGGCCCCTAACACTTACTTGTGGCTCTCCCTCGAGCCACTCGCACTAGCGCGTGGTCGCTTTACTTGCGCATCTGCGTTCGCTTGGGTCTCCGCGAATGTTTTCTTCTACTGCGCAATAGCGGAGTCCAATTCATCGACACACTCGACAGCAGTCTGCACCGTTTCTGCAGTGGCTTCTTCTTTAGTGATGGCATCAATCACCTCTTGAGATTCAGCAATTTCTTTGATTTTTGCCTCGACTTGGCCCACGATATCAGCATACTCATCCATGAATGGCTGAATGCTGTTGGTGAGCTTCTCATCTTCAGTTCTGAGCTTGTGCAGTTGTTGTTGCATTCTGCGCACTTCACTCATTTTCTTCATTTTTGGTAAGCCTGTTAAGGCCTTAGCTTCTTCAGTCAGAACAGTTAGGGACTGTTTTGCGGCTTGCACCTGTTCCAAAAGACCAAATTTAAAAGGGAGCTTCTCAAGCTCCATCCAAGCTTCCATAGCTTGGCTCATCAGGTTCTCAGCTTCCTGTATTCTGTCTTTCATTTGTGTGGAAGCTCTGCTCAGCGCTTCAAATTGTACCTTCGCATCATCTGTAAACTGCGCGGCAACATGAGCTTCTAGCTCAGCGATTTGGGTTCTATGGCCCTCAGCCATAGCAACTATTTCTTGTTCCAGGGTTTTCACCCTTCCTCCAATAATTTGAAATTTCTCAACCAGAGGGAGGTCTGGTTGAATCTCGCAAATCGGCAATTCCTGGGCAATCTCATCCACTGCGTTTCTGATGCCGATGTCTTGCGCCTCATAAAGTGCAAGTTTCTCGGAGATATTCCTATGGCTTGCCTTCAGCTCTATCTCCTGCGATTGCAGTCGTTGATTTTCCTGGAATGTAGAGAGCTCTCTAGCTCTCAACTCAAGAGAAACTCTCATGCACTAGCTGTAGAGTCTCTATAGGAATTAGAGACAAATTTATTTCAACGGGCCCAACTGCGCTTACCTGTAGTGCAGCTAGCGGATCTGGAAGTGTCATGCTCGTAGGCGGAATATGCACGACAGTATACCTTTCTATGAGTTCTTCAACTCGCTCGGTACTTGGAATTTCTTGTGGCGCCTGCGAAGTAGATGCTGGCGCATGGGTCTGCGCAATCCTTCCTGCGAGACCTTTTATTTCCACAAACTGCAGGTCTAGAGCACTTCTGATGTGAGTGTGCGTGTTACGCAGCTCATGAAATTGCTCTTTCAGATATTGGTCGATCCCCGAGGGAATGGCCTCAGAGGGATGCGACACCTTTTGTTTCTTGGTCGCCGGCTCTGTCGAGCCTTCATCACTTCTTTTCTCAGGGGCTTCCTTACCCTTATTCTTCTCTTGCGCAGCGGCGGGTGGCATCGCGGATGCGATGTCGGTGGCTTCTCTCCATTCGTCCGACCAAGACTTGATAGTTTCTTCGACATCTTCTGTGGTCATCCTGTAAAGACCTACGACCCATTCCTCCTGAATGCCACAGGGACGGAGGTAAAGTTGATGTAAGTCGGCAGTAAAGGCCAACTTCCCTTCATATATCCTCGCTGTCTCCTCAATCAGCCTTGGCATTTCCTGAATGGTATCTCTGAGGAGATAGTAGTATTCACAAAATACAGCGCGGTTCATCTTGCGCTTCGTGGGATTAGGGGATTCCCAAAGGTTAACATAGCGGATTCTGGCAGGTTCTCCTGCGCGGCGCGGAAGGAACTGAGTGTTCGGGGGCTCCTTCCACCCGATGAGAGCACATAAAATTAAAAGCCAAGAAAAATGGAACGACTTACCGGGGTTATCTTGAACGTTCCGACAGTCTTCCAAAAAAGAATTGAGGAGGAAGAGGCACCAGTTGTACTGCTCTCCCTCCGCAGCTGCGATGGCGAGTTCCACGACAGCTCTAGTAACTTACTTTGGTCTGCACTTCGTGAAAAGTCTTCCCGCGAGCAAACTTCCTGTAAATCTCAGTGCTTCGTCTTCTACTATTGTGAGGTCATAAGCCCGACCTCCTCTTGTAAGGTTGTATTTCTGCACCAGCTTTGTAGCCAGTTTTCTATCCTTCTCCTTTCCCATAAAATGGATATTGGGATCCTTACCAACCTTAGACAGGCCAGTAATGCGATGAATCAAATCGACATTTAAGTCGATTGGCCTCCCGAGCCAAAGGTAACCTCCATGAACGCAAGATAGTAGTGTTTTAACGACTGCGTTCACTTCATTGCTACACCCGAAATGCGGTAGCTTTAACAGGTTCAGGAGTCCAGGGCGCTCAAGATTTGCTGCAAATCCCTTCGGGATAAATTCTTCAACCTTTCTGGTGGGATTATGCACTACCGTAAGATATTGGTCTAGCTGGAACTGAGGATATGTCTTATAGTCTACGAGGTTGAAATCAGAGAACTTGACCAGTGGAAGGTGTCCGAGCAAGGACCCTTCTATTTGCACGCCAGCCGGTAATGGAGGTAACGGAAGCGGATACTTTGCATTCTTCAGAATATGCACCTCTGGTGCATCTTCTGGACGCGGCGGAATATAATTCACCATAGTGGCCAACGGCTCTGGAACGGGCTCTTCTGGCTGTGGTTGAGATGCTCTTGTGGCCGGAGATTGTCTGGGATCCTGAGAACTAGGATGTACATAAGTCGAAGCCGTCACGGGGGTAGTCATGCTGAAATCTAGGCCTCGACGCAGGAATTGACGAACAACTTCTTCAGTCGACAGGTTCTCCGTCGTGAACAGGTATAGGTAACAAGAAATTTGGACAGAAACAATGGAACAGGGTGGGATATGGACGCTAACTACAAGGAAGACACTCTGCACGACTCGGCTCTGAAAAAAATGGCTTAGATTTTTCAAACAAGACTTATGCAGCTCGAGAAAAGTAACCCGAAATTATACAAGTGTGGGGTATTTATAGCAAAGGTGATAGTAAATGCGGGCAAGTGGGGCTACTAGCTATAGGCGTCTATGCATGAGTTGACAACCCTACGATCCCCCTCGCCTCTGCGGTGCATTTACTGTGATGGACGGGTTCTGACAGGCTTCCGGGAGAAGCTAAAACTTTCCAGCACATGGTTTAAATGCAAATCTTACGGAGATCAAGACGAATCTGTCAGAGCGGCTACACTTAAATGGCGGGTTTATCCTTCATTTATTCAGACGCGGCTACATAACTGCGGTAATTCAAATTTTTCGGCGGGTCATTTCAACTTAGGAAACTGTGCCTATAGGGGTCCACAACAAAACTTCTTCAAGCGGCAAATTGACACAGGGAACTTCGCAAGAGCGACAGTTCAACGGTCCGGGGAGAACCTTCGCAAGAGCGCAACTAGGTTCGCTCCAACCAAACTTTATAGACATGCACGGATGTTTCAAAAATAACTGCACGGGAAGCCGGAGACTGAGTGTCTCGCAACTTCCGTGTAGACTGAATGCGATGCCTCTTTCAACTACACTGGGCATCTGCATCTCTTTGAGCAGCTATTTAAGTCGACAGGGCGGAGTGGCCGTCGCGGTAAAGCTTGAGCCGACTCCCGTTGATCTTTGTAGGCAGTACTTCTCCATTCAGCTTCGCAAGCTGAACTTCTCCTCCTTCTGTTATTTTTATTACCTGAAAAGGGACTAACCAATGTACACGAAACTTGCCTGGAAACTTGGTGAATTTACTATCATAGAGGAGTACCAAGTCTCGTTCCTGAAAGACTTTATTCTTAATATGCCTGTCATGCCAAGCTTTCTGTCTTTCCTTCTGTACCTGTTGATGGAATCCAGCTAAAAGTCTGTCTTCCTCTAAGGCAAGCAGTTGTGAGAGTCTTGCGCTCATAGTATCAGGATCTGTCATTTCTGTAATTTGCGCAATTCTGAGACTGGGAATAATGTATTCCATAGGCATAACTGCTTCTTGTCCATACACCAAACTGAAAGGTGTGTGGCCTGTTAATTTCTTGCAGGTAGTTCTGTAAGCCCATAATACAGCTGTGACTCTAAGGTCCCAATCATCTCTTTGTTGATTACAGATCTTCGTCAGGGCATTCTCAAGAATTTTATTGAATGCCTCCACCGTGCCATTAGCTTGAGGGTGGTAGGGTGTACTCTTATGGTGACTAATTTGGAATTCTTCAGTAAGGGCTTCTATAGTCTCATTGAGGAAATGTGTACCCTGATCACTCATTAGAATCAGTGGACATCCAAATCTAGTGATAATATTCTCAAAAATGAACTGCACGGCCGTAGCAGCGTCGCAGTTCTTAACTGGCTTAGCCTCAGCCCATCTGGTGAGGTATTCAGTAGCTGTGATGATGTATCTTGCGCCGGTTCTCTTTCCTGGTGGGTTGATAGGACCTACAAAATCAATGGCCCATTTATCAAAAGAACGTAGTGTTATCTGAGGTCTTAGCGGCATTTCATCTCTTCTTGAAGGTTTTCCTGTCAACTGGCACACATCGCAACATTTGCAGAATTCCTTAGTATCCTTATGCAATGTCGGCCACCAAAGACCTGCGGCTAAGATATTCTGAGTAGTTGGCTTTCCTGCGAAATGGCCTCCTGCGGTGCCTGAGTGCGCTTCTGCGATGATAGAGTTCTTTTCATGCGGTAGGATACATCTGCGCAAGACTTCATCGGGGCCCAACTTATAAAGCTGGCCTGCTATCAAAGTGAAGTCTGCGGCTTTGACGACAAGTTGTTTCTTCTGCTGGATTGTAAACTCAACTGGCGCTTGTCCAGTAGTGAGAAACTCAAGGATATCAGAATAATATTCATCTGCTGCTTGAATAGAGAACAACTGCGCATCAGGTAGATTGTCCTCCAGATTTGTAGGTTCCTCTCCTGACTCAATCCTAGATAAGTGGTCAGGTCCTGCATTCAATCTGCCTGGATTTACAATAACCTCAAAATCATATTCTTGAAAAAGCAGTAGCCATCTGCAAATTCTTCCCCCTAACATTGGCTTATTGACCAAGTATTTCAAAGCAGAATGGTCAGTATATATTTTAAAATGTGCGCCCAGTAAATAGTGTCTGAACTTCTGTAGGGCGTACACCATAGCTAGTCCTTCTCTCTCTGTAGTAGTGTAGTTCTTCTCGGCTGTGGAAAACTTTCGGCTAGAGTAAGCAATGGGGTGATCGATACCTCCTTTTCCTGGTTGTGTAAGTACGATTCCCAATGCTATAGAAGAAGCATTGACATGAACATGAAAGGGTTTATTCCAGTCTGGGAAAACTAGAATTGGTGCAGTGATCATCTTGTCTTTAAGTGTGTCCAAGCTCTGTTGGCATTCTTCTGTCCATTGGAATTTCGAATCCTTTTTCAGCAATCTTTCCATAGGTGCTGTGATCTTTGCATAACCTTTGATAAATTTTCTGTAGTATCCAGTATGTCCCAATGTAGTGCGCAATTGTTTGACTGAGTTGGGTGCAGGTAAATTAGCAATGATGGCAACCTTCACAGGATCCATCAGGAGTCCTTGTCTGCATACAATATGACCCAACAAAATACCAAAAGGAGCACAGAAGATACATTTTTTCAAGTTAAGGGAAATCTGATGCTGTCTACATTTTTCTAACATCATTTGCAGGTTCGCTATATGGTTCTTTAATAAGCCAAATACAGTCCATTCATCAAAATAGACTTCTAAGAACTTATGGATGAATTTTTTAAAAACAACAACAACGACTCTAGAGAAGATAGCAGGAGCGTTTTTAAGACCAAAGGGCATTACCGTGTACTGGAATGAGCCCCATTCAGTCGCAAAAGTAGTCTTATGGCGGTCGTCTGGATGGATTCTGATCTAATGATATCCCGAAAATCCATCAGTGAAGGAGTAAGCCTCTTGTCCTCCAACATTATCAAGCACTTCATCTGTAAAGGGCGTAGGAAATGGATCATGCGCTGATGCGTCATTGAGTTTGCGCAGGTCCACGCAAATTCTTATTTCACCTTTTGTCTTCTTCTCTTGTACAACCATAGGGCTAATCCAATCGCTTTCTTCTACTGGCTCAATAATACCTGCTGTGAGCATCTTGTCAATTTCTTCTTTGACTTTTTCTTTATAGCGTGGGTTCACCCTGTATGGGTGCTGCTTTACTAGCTTGGCATCTGGTTTCAGAGGTATGCGCATCACTCCTAAGTCTCCTAGGATGCCTTTCATTTCTGTGAACTTGGTAGGAAATATATCCTGGTAGTCACGTAATAGATCTGAAATGTGCCCAACAGTTTCATCATCCCAATAGTCTCCTATAGAAGCAAACTTGGGTTCGGCTTCTGTACCAATGTTAACCTTTTTGAGCTTGATGTGTTCTGTAATGGCAGGGATATCAAGCTGAGGACCTTCAACATTGCGCGTTCCTTCTGATTCTGGGATATTGATGTTGCGAGGATCATCCTCCTCTTCTTCAGTGGTGAAATTATAGCATTCCAGGGCATGTTCTATCTGGACAGCCCAATCTAGTTGGGAATATTCTGGTAATAGACATGGTTCAAATACCTTCTTTTTAATACACTTCAGAGCCTGATCAATACTCGGATGCTCTGACTCAAAGCTGAAGGTAAGTTGAAAACTTTCTATCATAAGAGGCCAAGTAAGAGTGCCTCTGCGCAATTCTGTTTCAGTGTACCAGTTCCTTGGAACTGTGTCCAATGTGTGGGTGAATAGGTGAACCCACTCATCGTCCGAAATATCCGACCATTGCTGAATGCATGCTTCAATGTGTGACCTGGGGTCACTCTGTCCCTCATATTTGCGCGACACTTCTGCTGTAGTGTCCTGAAATCTGCGCAGTATCAATCTGCGAAAGTCTTGCCATGTGTGAATATTCTCTTTATGCGCACCCCACCATCTTGCGGGTGTAGCGCGCAGTGATACATCTAATGCCTTTATGCGCTGCTGTTCTGGAAGCTGTTGTTCATATGCCTGTATGAATTCACTTACGTTAGTTAGACCATAAAAAATTGGAGTGTCAATCAATTCTGTGCCAATCCATCGAATGGATTTAGTCATCATGGCGCAACGTCTTGTAGAAACCTCATGTAAGCGATTCTGCCAGTTTTCCAATCCTGCATCTGAGTCTGATGTGCACGAGCTATCGCATCGCCAGCTGATATGGCCATCTGCTGTGGGATTGACATAGTCACTCTGACTAGCAGTCATCTGATACAAACTTTCCATTTGGCGCGCTTCTTCTTCTGCCCGAATGGGTTCTATATACCTTGGTCCTTGAATAGGATCAAGCGGTGCAATGACCCTAATCTGGTCATCCTCGAAGGTCATCTGTCTTTTCTTCAAATTGATGACAGCCAAATTATCAAATGCCCAATCTATACCTAAAAGTGCTGGGTAAGGTCTACTATCATCCAGAATTTTGATTACTTCAAAGTCTGCAGAACTTCTTACTACCTCAATATCAATAGGTACATTGGGTAATCTTCCCAATGGAGAGACTCGTTGCTGGTTCACGAGTCTTAGCTGGATGGGGGATCTGGTAAGTTGAGGACTTCCCATCTGTTCCCATGTCTGCATGGTGAGAACATTAACTTCTGAGCCCAAATCTAAAATAACTTCGTCCATCTCAAATGCTCCAATCTGCGCTGTGAGCCTCATCTCTTTTCCAGTTCTAGTGTGACTCCCAATCTGATGAACAGCACGCTGCGGCGTGTTGGTCGAAGCAGATTGTTGACATTTATCCAATAGGTGTTGAAGTTCCATAGTTGCTTTTTCATTGCGCAACAACTTTAAGCAGTTCCTTAGAAAATTATGGACAGTACCTAGTGCATCTTCTTCATCGGGCCTTCCGGATGTAGTGGCCTGTTCTTGTACCAGGTTGTCTTGTGTTAGCACTTGCGATCTAATATCATTATGCGGAATTGCGACAGAACTTGAAGCTCTGGGATCTGAGAAATACTCTTGGGCTTGCTTGAATGCTTCTTTTTGCTTCTGCAGATTAAGTGGGGCTGGTTTAATATTAGCGCGGCACACCCATTGCGTTGCTTGCTTTCCAGTTCCCGACTCTGGCGCACCAGTGGTTGTTCCACTGCGCGTCACAATATTAACTGTACGGTCTGGTTCCATTTTTTCTGCTCCAATCAATTGAATATTCTGGTTGACCTGTGGCGTCTTTGCTTGCATTTTATTCATCAATTGAGGGCATTCTTCAATGATATGATCATAAGATTTACAATATCTGCAAAGGGTTGTAGGGTTTTGGCAATCTCTTGCAAAATGACCTTGCGCTCCACAATTATAACAAGTGATCTGGCCTCTTCCGCGGCCAAAATTTGTTGTGCGTCCGCGGCCTCTGTAATTTCCTGTTCGGCCGTCGCGAGTTTGGTCATACTGTGGACCTGCTACGGGTCCTTGTGCTTCTGACTGTACTCTATAAACATCATGTTTCCTTTCCATCATAAGGTCATATGCTCTGCAATTGTTTTCATCATGGCCTACTGATTTACAGAAATTACAATATAGATTCTTTGGAGTTTGTACATATTTATGAAGTAAGTGACATTCTTGAGGTCTATGACCTCTAGTTCTACAGATTTCACACCAAGGCCCCTGTGGCTGTGGTAAGGGGTTAGGTGCTCCAGTTGCAATATACTCTATGAAAACGGGACAGTGGTCCTTTGAATGACCTTGTGCTTTACATTTTGTACACCATATTTCTTCCTTAACATCCTTGCCTTTCTTAATATCATGCACTTGTAAGGTTAAGTTTGCTAATTGGTTCTGCAACTGCGCAACATCATTGCTTGTTCCAGCAATTGGTGAAGCTTCTAGTTTCATAGCCATCTCTAGAGCTTGTTCCTGAGTCGTGAGATTCTGTTGCATAAGAGGAAGTCTAATGTGTGGAAGCAGCGCAGCAATGAACCATTCCTTATGCTGTTGTGGTGCAAACTCAAAGCTTACTTGATCTATCAAGGCTTTGAACTTTTGGTCAAAGTCCCATACTGACTCTGTAGGTAACTGCTTGATGTCTTTGAGCTCTGTTATACACTGTGATTCTGATTTAGGTTTCTTGAATTCTCTAATCATAGCATTTCTTACCTCAGCAAGCGTTCTGTTCTGTGCTGCTGAGTATTTCATGAACCAAGTTAAGGCTCTTTCTCTTAGTGTGGTTGCTAACTGAACCAGTTTAACAGCATCATCATTAATTTGCTTAATTGTCCAAATGGCTTCACATAGGAACCAGTGTTGCTCAGGGTCTTCTATTCCTATTCCTCTAAAAGTTGGTAGTTTCATGTCATCACCCATCTTTCTTGCGCTAGGTTGAGGTGTAGGTGCTGTAGCAGTGCTGGGCTGGTTGAACAAAGGTGGTACAGAGGTACTAGAAGTACCTTGTGGGCTACTAGAAGGTGTTACTGCAGGATTATACTGAGCTTCGTCTGGCTTTTGCGGTGTAAAAGGGTGGTAAGGGATATGAACGCTCCCTTGTCTTTCTATGTGGCTTGCTCTAGGAACTTGACTGTCTTCTGGGCTTGACTCAAAAGAATGTTGGTCAAGGCCTACTTTATACCGTTTTCCACTACGAGTGCAACCAATAACTTCAGGGTCACTATCAAAGTCTAGGGACATTACTTGTCTATGCTATTCATCTGAAGCTATACATAGTTTTGCTTTTTCATACAGAATCATTTTAATCGATAAGTTCAAAGAATTCAGGAACTTACCTCTATGTGCTTGAAAGAAACTCCTCTCAGCTTCACTGAAACTCTTTCTTGTATCCACTGCAAACTTAGTGATGAAACCTTCCAGCAGACTATTCAACCAAAAGTCTACTGCGCGGGACACAGAATTGTCTACCCGCTTCAAAATAGTGACTAGCTCAGGGGTCCAAGCGACTGGTCGATCAATATGCACAGTGGGTCTAGTATCTGTTAACTTGGCTATCCAAGCATGTAACTCAAGTGCAAATGTGACAAAGAAAATTTCGTGAAGGTCAGTATAGATATACTTCTGCAACCATTCTTCTGGCTGGAGTCTAGAGCTTCTATTTTCTTGTTCAGCGAACTCTCTAGCCTTTAAATCGAACCACTCCTGAATTTCTATAGTTGTAGGATTCCAGTAACACATTTGTTAGCTGAGCAAGTCTCAAGGCAACAGAACCATTTGTTGGCTCAATCAACAATCTTCTTCGTCGCAAAAATAGCAAGTCTCACAGTAACAAGTCACAAGACAACATAACCATTTGTTGGCTCCTTTCTTTCTCTGGGTTTCGCCTCGATCTCACGTGTCGCTGAAATAACAAGTCTCATTCACGCGGCAACGGAACCATTTGTTGGCTCCTCAATCAAAAAGTCATAAGGCAATGGAACCATTTGTTGGCTGCTTTTTGGACAGACCCGGGTTTTAATGAAGCGCAGCAACAAAACCCCTTGGCGCACTGGCCCTCTCGGCAACGAGCTGCGCGGCAGCTCGAGGTCTCACCCAAAGTGGCTATGGGGAGGCTAAGGAATCAGGTTTCCTTAACCTAGGCGACGCGGAGACTGTTCTCTCTTCTTGGACAATTCCTCTAAGGCGAATGTCTGAACCCTCTTCAGACTTACGAGCGCAACAGCTCTCAAGCTCCTGCTCGGCAGCTGAACTGCGCGGTACTTCCACTCTTGTGCTAGGACCAATTATCCTCTGTGCGGATACTCTATGTGTAGTTTCACTTGCGTTCTCGTCGCAGCAGCAGGTTCTCCTTTCGCAATGGCGACGTCGTCTTACCGATTCCTTCGACGCTGAACAATTATAGTTCCCAAGGAAACTTCACCGATTTACTCAACACATTCATAAAGGGGAATGCAGTATTCCTGGGTTTGCTGTTAGTAAACTAAAACAGGTAATCATTTCATTCACAACATTGCAACAACGAGAAATACGGAGTCCACCTCCACGGGAAAACCACGTCCCCGGGAGTATCTTATATTAACCAGAAAATGATAGACTTATACAATATGCTGCGCACACAGCTGCAGCCTTAGATCTTTCCAGGAAACTCCACGCACACAGCTGGGAGCCCTTCTCTCGATCTATTCTCTTCCTCTCCAGAGATTACAATAGTTCAGACGTCACCTCGGACTGTCTGCAACTCAAGGATTAGCTTCACTGCTAACCAGCTCTACTTCCTATTTTCTAGCAACACGGTAGAAAACAATCGACAAGATCATAACAGAGGATGATCAACTCGATCAATCCTTCTTACATCTAGCATCAATTATCTTAGCTAGCTCACTCAGAGGATTAGCTAACTGACTCACTAATCAACCAACTCACAGACTAGCTAGCTAACTGTCTAACCAACTAACTCTCTAACATCTACCCATTACAATTATACATATATATAGGTGGCCATGGCAGTCGCACCTTTACAAAACTGTGGGCCTTTCCCAGCAGTAATCCCCAAAAACCCTAACCACGCACATGGCTAGGTGTACTGTAGGCGCCGCTTGCAGTCATGTCGCCGCTTCCTGCAGGCTCCATGAATTCCGGCGCAGCTTACGGGTATGGGTGCCTCGTCCTTTTCCTTCAATGCTTTGGTCCGTTGCTCTTCCTTGATCCGAGCAACCATAACTTCTGTACTTAGCCTTAAATGAGGGTAGCTGGGCCCTCTACTCCATTGCTTCATTGATTGTGGTAGTTGGGCTTTCCAGTCGGCTACCTTCATTCTCTTCTGATGTGTGCGCGAGCTCCACGATTTTCGGTCCGTAATCTGCGCTGAGATTATCCATCTGGCACCGTACTGCGCACCGTCTTCTTCTGTCCCAAAATTGGTGCTTATTCAAAACTTAGCACTCTTCCATACTTGTGCTTTTTCCTCAAAATTCACAGCTTTTACCATAGCTGCGGCCTTGGCTCCAACAGATCTATCGTGCAGAACAGTATTTCAGTCCGCATAATGCTTTTGATGTCAACAAAGTTCCGCTGGCATCCTTTCATTTGGAACAGGAAGCTCTTCAATGGTACCGTTGGTACATCAAGGCTCATCCAGAGCCCAAATGGCCAGACTTTTGCCAGCTCCTTTTGCAATGATTTGGTCTGAGTGCTTTTGATGACTTCACAGGAGCCCTCACTAAACTTCGCCAAATTGGCACTGTGAGAGAGTATCAAACCGAATTTGAGAATCTAGCCAACCACACCGAAGGATTGTCTGATGACTTTTACCGGAGTTGTTTTATCAGTGGTCTAAAGGATGCCATCCGCTCTGAGGTCAAAATGTTCTGTCCCAACACAATGATGGAACCCCTAGGGTTGGCTAAGTTCGCAGAAGACAATATTGCAGCCCAACAACACTCCAAGCCCACTTTTGTTCCCTTCCGAAATATGGGTTCTCAATGACCACCTATACTGCAGGCTCCTCGACCAACTCCTATCAAGTGTTTGTCTGAAACAGAGATGCAAGCATGCAGAGAAAAGGGGCTTTGCTATAATTGTGATGAGAAATTCACTCGGGGACATAGATGTGTTCAGCAAAAGCTCTATCTCTTGGATGTGGATTCTCCCCCTGCCTCTGAAATTGGTGACGAAGATCCAGAAACACTGGATGCTCCGGTCGACATTCAGGAACCACCTATTGACCCTCTGTCTCAAGATGACCAGCCAGAGATATCTCTCCATGCTTTAGCTGGAATCACCACCCCCCAAACAATGTGGGTCAGGGGTTACTTCAAGAAGCTTCCTCTTACAATACTCATTGATTTTGGTAGCACTCATAATTTCATTAACCCTTGGATCGCCAAACAAGCTGATTGTTTTATCCATCCTTGCTCTAACTTTGAAGTCATGGTTGCCAATGGGGGCACCTTACCTTGCAAAGGGAAGTGTTGAAATGTGCGTATCTCTATGTGAGATTATACCTTGCACTCTGACATGCTTTCCTTGACCTTAGGCGGATGTGATGTGGTTTTGGGCGCTCAATGGCTGCACACACTTGGCCCTATCTTATGGGATTTTGTTGAACTTTGGATGCAGTTTTCCCTCAATGGCCAAAAACACACCTTGACAGGATTACAACCAGGTTCTCTCAACATCATCAGTTCACATCGCATGGAAAAACTCCTCAAGATGAATTCACATGGTGTCATCGCTCAGCTCCATTCCATTCAGATGCAACCTTCAGCGGTCTCCACTACTCCTTTGGATCTACAACAAATTCTGGATCGATATACAGGTGTTTTTGCTACACCATTGGGATTTCCACCTTCTAGGCCAGAATACCATCATATTCAGCTCCTTCCTGGCAGCGTTCCTTCCAACATCAGGCCCTATCGCTACCCATTTCACCAAAATACGGAGATTGAAATGCTCGTTCGGGACTTATTGAAGCAAGGTATTATTCACCCAAGCACTAGTTCCTTTTCTTCTCCAGTTATTCTTGTCCGCAAAAAAGATGGGTTATGGCACCTCTGCATTGACTTTCGAGCACTTAATCACCTCACCATCAAGGATAAGTTTCCAATTCTTGTTTTTGATGAGATTCATGGGGCTCACTTTTTCTCCAAGTTGGATCTTCGTTCTAGGTATCATCAAATTCGGGTTCATGAGGATGATATCCCTAAAACAGCTTTCCGCACACATGATGGCCATTATGAGTTTTTGGTCATGCCCTTTGGCCTCACTAATGCTCCTTCCACATTCCAGGCAATAATGAATAAAATATTTCGACCCTACTTGCGGAAATTCATTCTGGTATTCTTTGATGATATCCTCATCTACAGTAAAACATGGGATGAACATCTCCAGCATCTGAATCTTGTCATGCAACTTTTCTCTGACCATCATCTCCATGCCAAGCAATCTAAATGTGTTTTTGGACAGAAGGAAGTTGAGTATCTCGGGCACATTATCTCAGCACAAGGGGTTCACGTGTATCCTGCCAAAATCGATGCCATGAACAATTGGCCGCATCCTCAGACACTCAAGAGCCTTCGTGGTTTTTTGGGGTTGACTGGCTACTACTGCAAGTTTGTCAAGGATTATGGGAAGATTGCAGCTCCATTAACTACTCTATTGAAAAAGGATGCTTTTACATGGACACATGCTACTCAGTGTGCATTTGACAAACTAAAACAAGCTATGTGTACTACACCTGTTCTAGCTATGCCCGATTTTTCCAAGCCCTTCACTATTGAGAGTGATGTTTGCGGCAATGGACTTGGTGCTGTTCTCCTTCAAGATGAACACCCCATTGCGTTCACCAGCAAAGCCCTTTCATGTAATAATTTAGATTCCTCTACCTATGAGAAGGAAATGATGGCTATTTTGCATGCAGTATAGAAGTGGTGCCCATACCTATTAGGGAATCATTTCTGTATCAAGACTGATCACCAGAGTTTGAAATATTTCTTGGAACAGCATGTCTCCTCCCCGGCACAATAGAAATGGGTTAGCAAACTCATGGGTTATGACTATGAGATCACTTACAAGAAGGGTAAAGACAATATTGTGGCAGATGCTCTTTCTCGCACATTTGATGCCCAAGGTTCTCTTTCAGCTATTTCTATGCCTGTTCCAAATTGGTTGCAATCTGTTCAACAGGGTTATGTCAATGACTCTTCCTTATCTCAAATCATCCAATTCTTGACTAAAAACCCTTCTGCTGTACCACATTACTCTTGGGATGGTGCTTCTCTGAGATACAAGGGTCGTTTGGTGCTTCCCCAAAGCACAGATCTTCAACAGGCTGTCTTCTATGAACTCCATGCTTCTCCATCGGCAGGGCACTCTGGGTTCCTCAAAACGTATGAACGGGCACGGCGTAACTTCTTTTGGCAGGGCATGAAAAGGACAATTCAACAGATGGTGGCCGAATGTGATACCTGCCAGCGCAATAAGGGTGAAACAACACTCCTTCCAGGATTGCTCGAACCCTTTCCCATACCTACATGGATTTGGATAGATATTTCTATGGATTTCATTGAAGGGCTCCCTAAATCTGGTGGGAAGACAATGATTCTCATTGTGGTTGATCTCCTCTCCAAATATAGTCATTTTTGTTCTCTCAACCATCCCTATACAGCCTCTTTAGTCGCTCAAATTTTTCTGGACTAGATCTTTCGTCTTCATGGCATCCCTTCTTCCATTGTCTCGGATCGTGATGCAACTTTCACCAGTCATTTTTGGATTGAACTATTTTGCCACACTGGCACCAAACTGAAGATGAGTTCAGGGTACCACCCACAAACAGATGGTCAGACTGAGATTATCAATAAATGCTTGGAAACTTATCTTCGTTGCTTCACCTCTGAACAACAACATCAGTGGGCAAAGTGGCTCCCTCTCGCTGAATGGTGGTACAATACCTCTTACCACACTGCCTCTAAAATGACCCCATATGAAGCAGTCTATGGTCAGGCACCTCCAGCTCTTCTTCCATACACCCCGACCAGTTCACCAGTTCAGGAAGTTGACACAGTCCTTCGAAACCGTGATCAGATTCTTTGCATTTTGCAGGACAATCTTCACATGGCAAGAAATCGCATGAAGCAACAAGCTGATCAGCACTGTTCTGAGTGCACTTTTCAAGTCGGCGATATGGTTTTTCTTCGTCTCCAGCTGTAGCTAGGGTTTTACCCCTAGCTTGTGCCAATGAGCACCTACTAAGGAGAATGGACTCCTTAGTAGCAGTTCAATAATGATTAAATGATTAAGCTAAAACAACAATTAACAAACTACTTTAAGCATTGCATGAGACATAAATGAAAGATGTAAAAAATGGTTTTATATTAATGTTACCTTGAGTGTCAAGGTTGATGAAGCCCTTTGCAGTGTCCAAGAGGATGCTCCAAGCTTCAGGAATGCTCCTTTCTCCTTCTCCAATGTTGGGGATGGGCCAAAGGTGGCTCTCAAGGTGAAAATAGTTCAAAGGTGAACTAGGGTTTCGAGAGAGATTTTGGCAGAGTAAGGGTGCTTGTGATTGTGGATATGGAATAAGGGATCTCCATCACCTATTTATAGTTTTTTGGTGGTGGAGTGCTGACCCATGGTTTTAGGAAACACATAGTTTTGGGCAGCTGTATAGGGTTTTTTCCTCCTTTTCCTCATTATTTTATATTTTTTATTCCCTTTTTAGGGGATTTTTGCTATTTTTGGAGGAAAAGGGGGTTTTTTAGCCTTTTTTAGGCTATTTTGATGGTTTTGTGGCCTTTTGGAGGCATTTTAGGCCTTTTGGAGGCTTTTTAATGGGATTTTTTGGGATTTTAAGGGAAAAATGGTAGGAAAATGGACAAATGAGCCATATAATGTGGTAATGAGGTAGTGAACACTTTTTGGGTGTTAACAGATTGCCCCCTGATGTGCGAGGTCAGGAGCTAATCGTATGGCCGATGGACATCATAAGTCATGAATGGTTTTCCTGGGATGTGGAGAGAAGAGAAGAAACAAACTGGAGCCCGGAACAACGATCCCGAACAACTGCAAGGACTAAAAGTACATAACCTCAATAATGGGTGAGGAATCATCTGATCATATGGACGAGGCGGGCATTCCCATGCTCGTATCAGGATATAATATAACAATAACAATGGGGTCCAAAAAATGGGGACCTGAAATATATATGACCTCAAAAACTGACCGAGGAATAATCTCAATATATGGACGAGGCGGGCATACCCATGCTCGTATCAAGATACATAAATATAACTGTAAGGCCCGAAAAAGGGGGACCTGTAAGAAACATGACCACTGTGTACATCATAAGAGTCCGGAGGAGACACAAATCTGGGACATACTGCTGAGCGGATCATGTGTGAACTGCAGAACTGGTGCACTGGAACAATCAGCAGTGCTACTGAGTGTGGTACCAAAGGAACTGATGAGCTGCTGGATCATAGTGACTGGGGTCAAACTCTCCATGGTACACTGAACTGGAACTGAAACTGGGTACTCAAGGAAGCATGGAACTGGATGGCTTCCGAATACAAACGCCAACGCAGCCCGGACATCCACGGGAATATACAACTGGGCGTTCCGAAGTGACTCACCAATGTGCTAGAGTCGGGGGAAATCCGGGGTCTTCGACTAAAAACTGATGGGATATAATCCTACGCGATCCTCAACGATGCGATCAAGGTGCTGAAGTCGAGCATGTGAGGAACAACCACTCGGAGAGGCAATGATGTCTCCTCTCAGAATGATCCGTAGGCACTTACCACAGATGGTGATAAGTCCAAGGCGTAGGGACCTCTAGGCTTATCCTCTGGAATAGAGGAGCTGTCGTCGACAGAGGGAGACCTGCAACTATCAAGGCAATGATGTTTCCTTGATAGGAGCGCGAGGTACAAGACCGAAATGTGATAGTGCTGATGGCAGGACTGATAAACAGTGGGTGGGTAACTGGGCAAGTAGAGGGGGTGGACTCAAACTTCCTTTGTTCAGAGTATGATAATGGGAATGATCTGGCAGCATATGAAACGAACTGAGGGGAAAGGGATCATAGCTGTAATGGATCTGGGAGGATAACTGGCTGAGGGAGACTCAAGCTGGTGTAAAATGGCAGAAAACTGCTGAATACTCTGAACAAAGGCGACCTGATTGGGGGTGCTGCCGAGATGATAGATCAAAGTGCCAGGAGGCACAGGAGGGTACTTCTTCATGGGTTTAGGAACTAGAAGAAGTGTGTGTAACAATGATACTGTCGTGTGGATTTTACGAGCCCGGGACAGTTCATGCTCGTGGTGGCTTTCAATTTTAAGGAGTCTGAAAGCGATAAGAAGACTCTGAGGTAGTGGAATGGTACTGTCGTGTGGATTTTACGAGCCCAGGACAGTGCATGCTCGTGGTTGCTTTCAATTTTAGAGAGTCTGAAAGCAAGTAAGAAGACTCCAGGGGGTTGCTTTTTCGTAGATTTAGTCTCCAAGGCCCAAAGAAGCATAAAAGGATGCAATGAAGAACTCTTCTAGCCGGTGTGACTAGAGTATTCCTTTTTCGTAATTAGTCTACCAGGTCCGGAAAAGGGTTAAACTTATACTAGATAGACGCCCTTTCAGGTACTTTAACGAGCATGAAAGGAAGCAAGATTGCTCGGCGATCTTTTCATTCTTTTAGGAGTCAGAAAAGAGCTTAACGGAAACTCCCTAAGTGCCTTTTTCGTAAAGGACTTGTCCGGCCCGAAAAAGGGATAAAATTATACCGAACAAAAGGAATGGCCAGGCAAGGAGGAAGTGTTCAATCAAGGTTTAGTAATGATGACCAAGAACGAGGGTAGGTGGGAACACTGATGGACCTCCTTGCGGGGTAGATGAAATGGTGGCAAAATAACGAAACATTTGCAGTATGACAGGCGTGAATGGCTCATGTAAAAATGTGGAACAATCCGATGGCGGCCGATGTGGCACGCAAACCGAGGCAGCAAGGTGTCGGGACACAATGTTGAAATTGTACCAAGTGAGAGCGAGAAATGATCTCAAGCATCATCACGAGCTCGGAAAAATGAATCCGGCGATATAAAGGATGTCAAAAACGGGTGACGGCCGATGTGGCATGCAAACCGAGGTGACGGGGGCATTTTGAAAAATGCCCAGAAAATATGGAGGTGAGAGCGAGAAATGATCTGTAGCATCATCACCAGCTCGGAAAAATTAATCCGATGATATAAAACATGTGAAAAACGGAGAACGGCCGATGTGGCACGCAAACCGAGGCGACTAGTGGTGTCTGAAAAAATGGGTAAAAAATGACAGGACAAAAATAATGTAACGAGGTGACCATCATGACGGTCACGTCGCGCTGATTCCAGTGGTGGAAACGGTTTGTAAAAACAAAAAACAAAAAAGAAAGTACTGTACAACGCAGACCAATGAGGCCGCGGGTTTCTTTTTTTTTTTTTTTTTATGGGTAAAAACGCTTAAGATACAACCCATTACGAGGGTTGCGCAAAGGACAGCCTTCAGAGTCAGCTAAGATGTATGCCCCCTTGCCGAGGCAGGTCTGCACGACGTAAGGGCCTTGCCACATAGATTCAAACTTCCCTTTACCGGTTTTGTCATGGGCTTGGTCATAGGCGAGGACGAGGTCCCCTTCGCGGAAAGTTCGAGGGTGAACATGTTTATCATAACCGGCTTTGGAGCGGTTTTTGGCAGCTTCGATGTTCTGGAGAGTGGCCCGGCGGTCTTCATCGGCTTGTTCGAGGTGCAGCAGACGTTGCTCGAGGGGGGTGGTGTCAGGGAGAAGCTCAACGGCGATCTGTAAGGCAGGGATCTGACACTCGATGGGGAGAACAGACTCTATACCGTGAACTAAATGAAATGGTGTAAAACCAGTGGCGGTCTTAGTGGAGGTGCGATAAGCCCACAAAGCAGGGAACAACATGTGGTGCCAATTGGACTTATGCTTGTCAACTGTTCGTTGGAGGATGGTTTTAAGGATTTTATTGATGGCCTCTACTTGGCCGTTCCCTTGGGGGTAGTAAGCAGAGGAGAATTGGTGCTCATACTTAAGGAGGGTGGATAACTCACGCCAGACGGCATCTTCGAAGTGTGAACCATGGTCAGAGACTAACTGCTTAGGAACCCCGAATCGAGCGATGACATGGTTGAAGAAGAAGCGGGCAGCAGTGTCAGCGGTACAATTGAAGGTAGGCATGGCCTCCGCCCATTTGGTAAAGTAATCAACAGCGACAACAATATATTTGTGGCCGTTGGCAGACTGGGGTCTACATTCCATGAAGTCTATGGCCCACTTACAAAAGGGACCAACGGTGACGACTGGGTGTAACGGAGCAGGAGGTGTCCGGGCCTTGGGGGCAAAAAGTTGGCAGTTATGGCAGTGTTTGACCGCAGTGATGCAGTCAGTGAAAAGTGTGGGCCAGAAGTATCCGGCGCGGACGACCTTTTGGGCAGTGGCCGTCCCTGAGAAATGGCCTCCGCAGGCACCGATATGACAGTCATTAAGGACGTGTTCAGCTTCCTCATGGGTAAGGCAACGACGAAGAATTGTGTCAACCCCGCGCCGATAGAGGACATCGCCTAAGAGGAGATATCGAGAGGCCTGGTGGTGGATGCGACGGCGTCCATTTCGTGTAACTTTGGGTCTGAACTTCTGCGTGCGTAGGTATAACAAGATATCACCGTACCATGGGTCATCGGACGAGATAGTGAACAGGTGATTGTCGGGTAACTCATCGGAGATGGGTTTGGCCGGGAGAAGGGAAGGGAGATCAGTAATGAGCTGGGCAAGCGCGAGGGCTTTAGTGCTCTTAGGTGTTTTGAAGGTAAGGTCATATTCTTGGAGGATAATGACCCATTTGGCAACACGACCTTGGAGTAGCCGCCGGTTCAGAAGATATACCATGGGGTTAGAGTTGGCAACGACGGTGGTATGACTCATCAAGATGTAGTGTCGCAATTTTTGAACGGAAAAGACTACTGCGAGGGCAAGTTTCTCTTCATAGGGGTAACGTAATGGTGGACCAGACAAGGTCTGGCTAACGTAGTAAATGACGTGCTCCTGGTGAGAATCGTCTTCTTGAACTAAGACTCCAGATACGGCATGCTCGGAGGCCGACACGTAAAGGATGAAGTCTCGAGTGAAATCCGGAGGGGAAATCAGAGGGGCTTGTGTGAGGGCCTTCTTGAGGGCCTCGAATGCAGCTTCTGCTTGCGCATCCCAGACAAAGGGTACGTGGGTGCGGAGTAGGCGCAAGAAACCGTGTACCGTAGTGGCATAATCAGGAACGAAGCGTCGAAGGAAGTTAGATCGTCCCTGCAGACTTTGGAGCTGCCGGAGCGTGCGAGGAGGGGGGAGGTCTAAAATAGCTTGGAATTTTAGAGGGTCAACAGTAATTCCTTTCTGGGAAACAATGAAACCCAACAATCGGCCTGCCGGTACGCAAAAAACACACTTGTGTGGGTTCAAGCGAATTTGGTATTTGCGACAACGCAGAAAAATTTGCCGAAGGTCGTTAAGGTGGTCTGATCGTTTCCGGGAACGAGCTGTAAGGTCATCAAGGTAGACTAGCAAGATATGGACCAAGTCGTGGAAGCAATAGGTCATGGCCCGCTGGAAAGTGGCACCAGCATTTTTGAGGCCGAAAGGCATGACGCGATAGGCAAAGGTGCCCCAAGGGGTAGTAAAGGCAGTTTTGTACTGGTCTTCCTTACGGATCTGAATCTGATTATATCTAGAAAAACCATCCATGAAGGAGAGGACCTCATGTCTCGCACACGCATCTATGAGTTGATCGATGAACGGCGTGGGGAAGTTGTCCTTGGGACAAGCATAGTTTAAGTCACGGAAGTCAGTGCATATGCGGATGGTGCCTTGCTTTTTGTTAACTGGAACAGGGTTTGAAACCCATGTGGTATAGGCGATAGGATAAATGAACCCTGCCTTGCGCAGCTTCTCAATCTCGGCTTTGACAGCTGGGAGCTTTGAGGGATGAATGGGGCGCTGTTTCTGACGAACAGGGGTTACATCAGGCCATGTGTCAATGTGGTGCTCTATAATTGTGGGATCAAGACCAGGCATTTCGGTATAGGACCAGGCAAAGACATCACGGAATTCTTTGAAAAGGTGTGTGTAGTCCTCAATCTCTTGTTTACTGCAGAATGCTCCTAAAGTAATGAGTTCAGGGGCACGACCTGGAGCAGCAATATCAACTTGTATGACAGGTGAGATGTTGGCCATGTTGCCCTCCTCGAAGGCATCAGGAGCAGGAATAGGGTCCTTGAACCAGTCAACCTTGGTGGGGAGGAAGTCTTTGGATTCGACCGCGTATTGGGTAGCGGTGCTAGAGGAAGACGCTTCTGGGATGAAATAGGAACGGTGGTGCATATCATCCCAAGGGTAATCCGGGGCAGTTAGGGCCTCAAGAATCTCCTCATCAGTACGGAAAGTCTGCGTCGTCAAATCGGTTGACGAGGGGGTAGTGGAAGTGTTGGTTTAAGAGATCATGTAGATGATATTAACCTCTTCAGAAGGGGGAGAGACCGGGGGGTAGATCTCCTCAATGGTAGGTGGTGCCGTCTCAAGGTCCAGATTGTTCATCTCATAAAGAGCTGCTCTGTAATCCGGGAGATCGGGACAATGATGTGAATAATGCCCGTAAATACCGCATATGGCGCAGGAGTGGTTGGTACGTAGGGACTTATCTTTAGGCTTAGGAGTAGGGTTTAGTTCGACTGTTGGGATGTTAGGATCGTCATCGAGCATTTGCATGTGCTTCTGCAATGCAGGTAACTGTGGGAATTGGTGGGTCGCATGGCCCAACTCGTCACACAGTGATCATTTGGGAGGAGCACGAAACACTGGAGGGTTCTTGACTGTCTTGGGAGGTGGGACAGCAGTGTAAGGTTGTGGACCTCTGCCCCCAGTGGGTTTGGGAGTAGGAGGAGGTGTCGTGGAGGACGAAGGGGTAGAGACACCGGGAGGTGGCTGAGTGGTAGTAGCCATGGGTTGCACCGGCTGGAGGACGACATCAGGTGTCGGCGGGCGAACAGGAGGCGAAAGATACCATACAGGTAATCCCAAGGTTAACCCAGGGAGGCTAAGGGTAGCCATGACCGGGGCACTTACTACTCCCGATGGAGGGACTAGGAAGGGGATCGTATGGATCGGTGTAACACCAATGTGGCTAGGTACCAATGGTGGTTGAGTGTTAGGTGGTAGGTTGTCGTGGGACAAGGTACATAAGTCAGACATTTCGGGCGTAGATGACGGCGGAGGAATGGATTGAAAGGTGGAGGTCATCGGCGCGTCTGAGTAGACTCCAGGCCCCGTAGAGGAAACAAACGAGGTGGAGGCAGGAGAAACAGGTTGTTCCACCATGGGGAGAACATTTTCTGGTGCCGCTGGAGCATTGGGATCATAGTAGGTGAGCTGGTCAATCTTAACCACGCGTCCTTCATGGGGGAACATCATGGTGCGAAAGACAGAAGAGGCAACCGCCCGCATGGCATACATGTAGCTGCGGCCAAGTAGAAGGTTGTAATCCAATTGGGCATTGATTACCTCTATATCAATAAGAACTGTTTTACCACCTAACTGGACAGGAACGTTGGGCAGGAGGCCTTGGGGCTGGGGCCGAACGACCGTCGTAGGCACGTAACGCAGTGGTGGACTGCTGGAGAGGAGGGGATCCTAGCTTCTGCCATACAAATGTAGACATAACGCATGTGGAAGCACCCTCATCGATGATGCACCGATGGATAACAAGATTCCTAACGGAGACTGTAACTTGGAAGGCTAAGCTGGAAGGTAGGCGTGGTTCAGACTGGTCTAAATCAAACGCCATCAAATGCGAATCAGTTGGGTCAATCCCCCCGATGGCGGAAAGTAAAGTCTTGCGCTGGGAAGGGCAGTTCTTCAAGACTTCCAACGCAGACATGGCTGCGGGAGATTGGGCTAGGTCGTCTACGATGTTGTAGTTTGACGCAGCACGCGCGTTAGGGTTATTGTTGATTCGGCGAAGTGGGAAACGAGGTGCTTTCGCAGCGCCGTCTATGGGAGGCGGAGGTATACGTAACGTCTGATCGGTGGGATGGGCGTTAGTAGGTTTATCCGTGGGAGTGGCTTCAGAGGTGGAGCCATATTGGTTCCGACGGGTCTGTAGGTTGACGTCAGCCGATGACATCATCAGTAAGTGGTGGGTACCTGAGTCAAACATGGGTTGATCAGGAGCAGCGTAAGTGATCTGTTGTTGTTGGGGTGCATTGGCTTGCTGGGGAGCCAACGGCTGAGTGTTCACTACGCCTTGGTTCGGTAATGGGTTTTGCAGCACCAAAGGGGGTTGTTGAGGTTGGGGGGGGTTGGGCGGTGCTTGGGGAGCCGCATGCCCTTGGCGATGGGCCTCGTCAACCCAAAGCTGCCGAGCTCGCTCCAAGTGTGGGCAAGCATGGGTGTAATGTCCATAGACCCCACAAATAGAACAAGGGTGGTTCGTCCGCAAATTGGGGTTTTTAGCCTGCTTGGGCGGGCGATCAGGGTTTTGATTAGCGGGGGCCGCATTATTGTTGTCAGGGGGATTAGCCGGTTGACCAGCTTGGTCTGCAGGTTGGTTGTTTCCCCGATTACGGCCCTTGCCGCGGTTCTGTTGGCCCTGGTTTCGTTGGTTATTCTGGTTTTGCTGCGGGTTATGTTGGGCGTAAACTTGCCCTTGGGCAGCAGGTGGATTTTGAGGTTGCGCAGGTGCAGGAGCAGGCTGCGGAGGATGATATGTAGGTTGAGGCTGAGCAGGTGCAGCAACTTGAGGGGATTGCTGATAGGACTGCGGAGCAGGTTGTGGATGTGCCGCAGGGGCTGCCTGTGGCGGATAATAAGCTGGTGGGGCTTGTGAAGGCGCAGGAGTCGGGGCAGTCTGCTGATGGTAGTAAGGCTGAGGGGCGACTGGAGGAGCATAAGCAGGAGTCGCATACCCAAAGCACTGAGGTGGACATGAGGGTCCATGGGCATGGTGATGTGTCATGGGAGCATATGAGTTGGTTGCTCCCGACTGGGAGGTAGCCCTCGATAGGTCGGTGCCAGGGGTAGGACGTGCTATAGAAAATGGTTGGGGATGCGAAGAAACACGGCCAATGATACCATCTGCAGCGTGGGATGCCCCCGGCGCATCATGATGGGAGGACTCGCCGCGAGGGGCGTCAGGTATAATGGTATAAAGGTAACCCGATTGGGCGTAAATGAGGTCGAACTGCTGTGCCTTAAGGATGGCTTCTTCTTCAGACTGGGGTCTTTCTGAAGCTACATCCTTAGCGATAACAGGAAGCAGGGACTTGAGGAACCAATCGAGGAAGATACGGTCGTCTAGTTTGATCTTGCATAAGCTACGGCGTCGACGCCACTCATGGATGTGGTCCGTGATATGGGTAGCCGTGTTTTGTCTACAAGATAGAAGGATCTCAACGCCCGCGTCATAGCGGACTGGCAACTGGAAGAACTGCAGGAAGGTCGAGGCCAGGGAAGAAAAGGTGGCGTGGGTCCCATGAGGCTGCTCAATATACCACTTGGCTGCAGAGCCAGTAAAGGTGCGCTGTAAGAGACGGAGGTGAACAGAGTCATCCACGATGGAGTTAGAGGAACACCATAGGTGGAAAGACATGATATGGTTTTGTGGGTCCTCACCGGCCTTACCCTCGAACTTAGGGATGTCCGAGGGGAGCTTGGTAGGCATATGAGGCCACATAGGGTCGTGTCGAATAGGATCGTTGGTCAATCTGGCCAGGTCAGGTAGGTTGAGGCTAGCCATGAACGGCAAACTGGAAGAAGGCTGTGACACAGTAGTGCTGTGGACCAAGTTGGGGCCAGTGCCCCCAAGTGGAGGGACAAGATTTAGGGTGGTGCCCCCAAGTGGGGGATCTGAGGTAGTGGAGGATGGTCCAGCACCACCATGGGTAGTGTGAGCCACTGATGTAGTGGGCATAGGTATTCCCGCTGTGGGAATAGGTACCGTGAGGGGAACGGTAGATGGTTGCCCCATGGAGGGCATACCCAAAATAGGTGTAGTAACTGGTGTAGTGGTGGATGTGCCACCAATGGTCCCTATGACAAATGGAGTGGAAGTCGTGCCAGCCATGGGGCTAGTAGGGGCAGTATAAATAGGGTTCTCAGACTCTTCGTCAGAATCAGAGGTAAAGTAAGGTGCGTCACTATCTGGTGACGGAGACCTACGTCGCTGACGAGTGGAGTCAAGTGACAAGGCTCTAGATCTGTGATGAGTGGTATCAACGGACAATGATCGGAATCTATGACGAGTGGTGTCAAGAGAACCGTGCTGTGGGAGCTCGCCCCTGAGGCGCCGAGAATGTCTCGGGGACTCAATGGTGACGGATGGTGTCTAGTCTCTGCGGGTTGAGGTGAGTATAAAAACAGCTCAAAAAATCCTAATGCAACCGAGTGTGCAGAAGGAGAGCTAAAAAACAAGGCACTCAGGCCAACAACCAACTCAAAACACCCACTGCAACAGCTGTGCTACAATGGGTGGAGTAACAACAAAGATGGTCAGAATACCAACAAGCAGCAGGTTTCCTAAAAAAAAAAAAAAAATGGTGGACTCACTAGACCAAAGGGAGGTAAAGGAGCATGCAAACACCTAACTAAAAGTATTCTGACTCAACTAAACATATCCTCTGCAAGGTGATGAAATCCAAGTCAGACAATATGAGTAGGAAAGCCAAGTGGCTATGATATCCCCCTACCGGGAGGGACACCGGGTAGTCAATCCTAGAAGAATGGAAACTAAGATACCCCGTTCATGACACGTCCAGAAAGGTGAATCTGCCGTTTAGTTCGTTGACCGCAATACCCCTATACAGGGATATCCCGCGAACCGCGAAAGGTAGCCCTTCGGTTACTGAATGGAGTGCGGTATTCCACTCAGGCCTCCGGAACCAGTCTCCCGACTTCAACCCTCCTAAGGGAGAGGCCCTCTGACAAACTGGTCGTGACCGTGCCAAAAAGTACTAGGGGATTTTGGTTCCCTATTTGGACAACAACTATGTCTCAAGTGAAATAACCAAGGGGTGTTATTGGAAGCCTATCCCCCTGATCCTACCTAACTTCAATGATTCTTTTGTGTTCCCCAAGTGGGGTTAGAATGTTGGTTTAGTTAGGTACTTTTTAAGGCTCACTTGATTTTATGTGACAGAGTGTGTGCTCGTGAGGTTTTGAACCCAAAAAGAGAAGTGCCACAAGGGGGGCAACTTCCAATCTATCAATAATGAGGAAATTGAAAGTTTAACTTGCAAAATTTTCTGAAATAAAAATACTGAAATTTTAAAAAGATTCTGTAAAAGGAACAGAAATTATGTTGCAGAAAGGCTGTAAGGAAGTGGGCTGCAGGTGGGACAGAGGGCTGTTCAAATGCAGAAAATATTGCAGCAAGAGGGGCTGGGCTCAAAACAGGAAAAGAGCAGAAATCAGACCGCGGGTCTGTGGCGGATCAGAACAGGCCGACCGCGGGTTTGAGGGAAACAGCGGCGGTCCGGTCGCGGCTATCGGGCCAACAGAGGCAGTCGGGACGCAGGAAAGAGGGGAAAAGGCACAGTCGGGTCGCGGCTATCGGGCCAACAGTGGCAGTCGGGACGCAGGAAAAATGGAAAAAGAAACAGTCGGGTCGCGGCTAAAAGGCTAACAAGCGCAGTCGGGACGCCCGAAAGAGGCAGAAAGCCGCAGTCGGGACGCGTGAAAAAGGCCGACAGGCGCAGTCAGATCGCGGCAAACAGGCTGATTAGCCACGGTCGGATCGCAGGTAACAGACTTGAATCCGCCGGCAGAGCGTCGGAAGCAGTCTGAGAGCCACGGTCGGATCGCGGGTAAAGGCCTGAAAGGCGCGGTCGGGACGCGACTGTAGAGGGAAAAAGACGCGGTATGCGGCGGCCGAAAGGGACAGCCGAAAGGAAAAAATTTAAAAACAGAAACCAGAAATTCGAAAACTAGGGGAGTCGCCAAAACTGTAGCTAGGGTTTTACCCCTAGCTTGTGCCAATGAGCACCTACTAAGGAGAATGGACTCCTTAGTAGCAGTTCAATAATGATTAAATGATTAAGCTAAAACAACAATTAACAAACTACTTTAAGCATTGCATGAGACATAAATGAAAGATGTAAAAAATGGTTTTATATTAATGTTACCTTGAGTGTCAAGGTTGATGAAGCCCTTTGCAGTGTCCAAGAGGATGCTCCAAGCTTCAGGAATGCTCCTTTCTCCTTCTCCAATGTTGGGGATGGGCCAAAGGTGGCTCTCAAGGTGAAAATAGTTCAAAGGTGAACTAGGGTTTCGAGAGAGATTTTGGCAGAGTAAGGGTGCTTGTGATTGTGGATATGGAATAAGGGATCTCCATCACCTATTTATAGTCTTTTGGTGGTGGAGTGCTGACCCATGGTTTTAGGAAACACATAGTTTTGGGCAGCTGTATAGGGTTTTTTCCTCCTTTTCCTCATTATTTTATATTTTTTATTCCCTTTTTAGGGGATTTTTGCTATTTTTGGAGGAAAAGGGGGTTTTTTAGCCTTTTTTAGGCTATTTTGATGGTTTTGTGGCCTTTTGGAGGCATTTTAGGCCTTTTGGAGGCTTTTTAATGGGATTTTTTGGGATTTTAAGGGAAAAATGGTAGGAAAATGGACAAATGAGCCATATAATGTGGTAATGAGGTAGTGAACACTTTTTGGGTGTTAACACCAGCCGTACAATTAGTCCTCCCTGAAACTCAAAGGGCGTCATAAGCTCGTTCCAAAGTTCTATGGGCCATATCGGATTCTTCAGAAGATTGGGTCCATTGCTTATAAATTGGAACTTCCTCCTTCCCGCATTCATCTAGTCTTTCATGTCTCTTGTCTGAAGAAAGTTCTTGGCACCAACATCAGTGGACAAACGATTTTACCTGAACTGGATAATGAAGGATCCATCCTTTTGGAGCTGGAGGCCATCCTCAATCGGCGCACTCGTCAGCTTCGCTCTCGCTCTATCACAGAGGTCTTAATTCAGTGGCACGGCATGCAACCAGAGGATGCTACATGGGAACCACTCCTTTAGATTCAACAACAATTTCTACATCTAAAGCTTTGAGGACAAAGCTTTTTTTAAGGGGGAGGGGATGTTAGGAACCCATGTCTTTACTTTGTTAGTATATTTTTGTTGGATGCATATGCTTTGTAAGTCGTCCCGTAGTATTGGTTGATCAATAGTTTATGTTATTGTTGTTGGTGCATATGCTTTGTAAGTCGCCCATAGTATTGTTGATCCATAGTTTGTAGTGGCCCATGGTTTTGACCCATAGTATTGGCGCCTAGACTTAGTATATAAGTGTTTGTTGAGACCTATGAAGGCACCGTGAAGTTATTTGTATTGAGCTTGCTCATAGGAGGTTGCCCCCTCGAAGTGGCCTGTGATCAATATAAAAGTGATTCTGAGTTCTGTCATTTCTGCTATTTCGCATATTTTTATTAATTAATTGTTGCAGGTGCATCACAATAGGTTGGTACTTAGGTTGATACCCATTAGCAATATTTTCCCCAACATGATGTCCATAGCTTGGAAATTTCCCCCAGCATTATCAGCAAAAGCTAGCGGCTTAAATCTAGTATGATGTCCATAGGTTGGAGACATGCCCCCCACACTTCGTTTCGTCTTCCTACTATTCTTCTTCACCCAATTAAATTCCTGGATACTAATAGAAAATGGATCACGAGAGAGGTAGGAAGAATGAGGATCAATTGACATAGGAAGATGAAATGAAGGTTCAAATCCTAAGTCTAGTGGAAGACTCAACTCAATGGGAGAGGAATCTGTTTCATTTTTTAACGAGCTTGTTACAAAAAGGGAACTTTGCTCGTAATGACTTGTTTCATTTTTTAATGAGCTTGAAACTTGAAATAAACTATGCTCATGATGACCTATTTCATTTTTTAACGAGATTGGCATAGAAAGGGAACTATGCTCATGATGACCTATTTTATTTTTTAATAAGCTTGACATGGAAATGGAACTATGCTCATGACGATCTGTTTCATTTCTTAACAATATTGACACATAAACAAAATTATGATCGTAGCTAGTTGGTTTCATTTTTACACAAGCTTAAAACCAAAAGTAAACTATGCTTGAGGTTAGTTCCTACCCAACATGATATCCAGAGTTTGGTGGTTTTCCCCTATCATAAGAAGCGATTGGTCTTAACTCTAGCATGATTTCAAGAGGCTAGATACATGCCCCTCTGAGCTTCTTCCATGATGGGAAGAATTTATTGGTTCACTAATGACTTAACTACGGTATGATGTCCAGATCCAAGAGACATGACTGATGATTGGTGCGGAACAACTAGGACATGCATAACATTCAGGGAATTTTGATGGCTGGCATTCATACAATGATTAGGTGTAACAAATTAAAGTTGATCGATGGTCACTATGTTTCCATGATGAGGAAAATACATCACTCGAAGGAGTGTGGACACTAAAACTTTCATGGCATAGACATAATCTCGCCCAAGAAGCAGATTAAAATCTAAGGGACATTGGACTACCATAAAATCAATGCGTATAGTTTTCCCTCCTAAGGTAATAGGTAACTGAGGAAGGATACCGAAAGGTCCAGTAGGTATTCTATTAAAATCCAGTATCTAATCAGTGGCTAGCAAAAGTTGAGGAGAACCACTAGCTTGCCAAACAGTTGAGGATAAAATACTAACAAAATCTCCTTCATAAAAAATAGTGCAAAGTATATCTTTATAGGAAACATCCAAAGATATATGGAAAGGGACACTCGAAGGAAGATGAGTTTCTGTTAGACTACTCCAATCAAAGGAAATAACCTTAATACTTGGAGGGTGGTGGATTCCAGGAATGGATACCTAATTAGGGTAGCTAAACCGGAAGCATACTTTAATTATCAACCAGGGAGCGTACAAACTTAAGAGGTGCTAAGCACTGTATGTGCTCTATAGGATAGTCTTTGTCATTTTAGGATGATGGTATGTATCTTGAAGTTTTATCGAAAAGGAAATGGAAGTGATCTGCTCCTAATCAACGAATGAATGAATATGAAAACATGGTAAATCTATAAACTAGAAATGCTGAAACTAATAGATCTTTGTGCTGAGAATTAAATGCTGGAAAACTGTAAATCTAATCTAAGAAATAGAGTGCTGAAAGCTTGGGAAACTGATCTAGAAATAAAATACTGAAAACTAGAAGTCTAACTAGAAAGTCAATACAAAAAATTAATCAAACTTAATCTATTCGAATCCAATGCTGAAAGTGATAATCAATTACTCTATTCAAATCCAAAGAACTAAAACAATTAACTCCTCTATAAATGAACTCTGATAAAAGAAATATTCATGGCATCGCAAATATAAATCATGGTCTAAAATTAATATAGCGATATGGAAAATAGAGGTAGTTACGCCTGCACAGAATGTGTGTACAGGACTACAGGAAGTGTATTATAGAACTATAGAATCAATGTTCGCGAACTACAAATAAAAAGTGCTGAAATGAAATGATCTCTGAACTGAAATAAAACCATGTCATTCAAACATTACCAAAGTACTTCATATATGATAAGGATTTAAATAAATTCACAGTAAATATGAAAAATACCTAAAATGGAAATGAGGCTCCTGACCTATGTGTTGGAGGGTCCCTCTCCAACTCGTATTTCAGGAGTGCGAAAAGTCTTATAAATGCAAAGCTTGAAACAACATCACTTCTTCCATTAAAATCGTAATCTCATTCTCAGAAAAGTCAACACAGAATTGTCTCGAATAACATATACTGAATGTAAGTCCTACAAAAATTCCAATAGGAACCTCTTGCTAATCAAGAGGCCCATATTTATATCTATTTTGGAACATAACCTAACTCTATGCTTTAAATGTCGATTATGCTGAACATGGGTTCTCTTCTACAAATCAGGAAAAAGGCACTGAGCCACTTATGGTCTTTCAGTCCTTGCACTGGAATTGATGGTTCTCTCTTGGATTACCTACGCCTGCTCATATACAATTATTTCCATATGATTAGCTCATAGAAAACGCTTTTAAGCATAAAAGAATAACCTCTAAACTACTCTCTCAAATAATCAAAATGAATCATTAAACCCCACAAACAAAGGAATTTTCCATATCCATTATTGTGCTTGTGTGGCATCAAAAGCATTATAAAGTACCTAATTTGGGGCTCATCATCTCCCCTATACTCAAGGATTCACCCATCCTTGGGTGACACATTTTGTTCATCGATAGATTCTCTGATGTCCCAAGCAACGAGCCCAGGAGTCCTTGCCTGCCTATGATAGCCATGGGTTCTATCATCTCTAGCCCATGTTCTTTTCTCTTCCTCCTCGTCAATCTGTGCTTTGATAACTAATGGGAGAAATAATGGTGGAGTTAGCTTCATCCCTATCCATCTGAGCCAGTGTTTGATCAAGGATTCCTTGTATAATTTGGCCTTATTGAGTGCCATTTCTAACCTGAGGGGGGAGTGAGGCTCCTTCTTATTCAAATCATCTCCAATCCTTTCCCACCTCTCACTGATGGCCTCCTGTACCTCTTTGTATGTGCATTGAAGGGTGAGAGCAAAATGCGTGACTGACTCTTGCTGTTTTTCAAGCAAGATAGGAATTAACTCTTCGTCAGTGGTGATAGTTTGGTGGTCTTGAATTACCTTTTCAGGGTGATATGCCTCAGCCTTGATCCATAATGGCTTCTGCCACTTCTCTACAAGATATATATGATCATCTTGTGCCCTTTCCCCCTTTTGGTTCATCCAGGAGCATAATTCTCTTAGCTGGAAGTCACCTACGTAGGGATTAGGTGACCAGTTAGGTGTGCTTGGCACCACGAAGTTGTGCAATAAGAATTCACACAATTGATCCTTTTCCAACTCTTTGAAATTCAAAGAAGTATCCACAAATTCCTTTGGAGTGTTCAATTCCAGAGGCAGGCCTTGTTTCACCCTCTGCAGCTGGAACCTTCCCCATTTTTCCTTTAAGTAGACCATGTAGATTTTGGACGATGGTCTAAGTTGCAATATTTGCTCATAGATATTTGTAGTGACAGTCAATGTGTCCTCTAATTGCTGGATTTTCTGGTCCTTCTAAGCCAATTCTATCCGAGCTTGGCCCAATTTCTCCCTCAGTGCTGCATTTTGTTGTTTAGCCCTCTTCAACTCCCCTGCGTGCTGCATCTTCAATATCTGGGTCTTCTCCTGTACAAAAAATGGGGGTGCTGGTGAATTTGGATGGCTTCTCTGACTCCTTGCTTCAATTTTTAATGCTGCCAAATCTTCCCTGACTTTTGTTAACTCCCTCAGTGCTTCAGCTAGCTGGTCAATGGCTCTAGGGTTTATATTTTGATCAGCAGGATTTACATCTTGACCAGCATGGTTCCATTGGTCATCATCCTATTCTTCAGGTGTGGTTGGGTCATCCTCGTCTAACCAATCGTCATCATCGTTAGATACATTTTGAATTATTTGGCTAGGAGCTTTTTCCACGTTCTTTGTCTGTTCGTTATTGGGCTGCTGTGGGATCCTCTTACTTCGTCGTTTTGCCCCTCGCTTGCTGGTGGAAACCCCTAATTCTTTTTGGCGGGAGGCGTCTTTTGAATTTTTTATTGTAATCAGGGTATCGGCCATAATTTCATTGTCACTATCCAGGTCAATCTTTCTCTTGGCTCCTGATATGGAAGTGGATTTTTCCTTTGACCCTGAAGCTAGGGGTATGCCTACATTAGGTGTACCCCTCATTCTCTACACATCATCTGCTGAGATTACCACAAACTCCTCTCATGAAAGTTCTGGAACCTGTACCGTTAACTCTTCACGAATTATCAATTTGATTAACCCATGGTGGGCTAACGCATCTTATTTTCCCTCAACTACTTTTTTACTCATTTCTCCCAGAGACAAGAGAAGATAATAGGGGATGTTGATGTTGTTATTTGGCGTGATATGGCTCCGGTGCCTCAGAAGATCCAAAATTCGGAACTGGAAAAGAGGGACATAGCTCAGCCTCCTTGTACATGTTACATATTTTTGAACGACAGAAGCTATTTCGTGTCAGGGTGTGGGCATGGTGACTCTCTTAACTCCATTTTTGTCTTCTTCATAAACTTCTCTTCGTCTGAAGAAGGATGCCTTTGCACTCTGGCTGGCTTCCCGGTCGTCCCTGCTCCAGTGTAGACCCATGGAAAGCCTTGTGTATTTTTCAATTGCCTCCTCATCCAATCTAATTCGTAGTCCCCTTACCTGGGTGACGAACTGTTCATCTTTGATGTGATTCAAGTTCCTTGCAAACTCTAAACCTACCTCTGTATTAGACCCCCTCAGCCCTGAGATGAAGGGAATCCAACCCGCATTACGGAGGATTGATAGAACCTGAGGGTTTTCATAAATGGGCTTGTGATCTTCTAGTTCACTCTTTTTGAACCCCTTTGTCATCTTGAATCTTCTACTATAATCAACAAACCAAACAATTTGAGTGTGGTTGACTTACCTCAACTGGCTGGGATTGATCATAGGTTTGAGGGAAGCTTTATGGCCGAGTGGCAACATGAATTTTCAGTCTTCTTGCTTCTGGAAGGCTTTGTATTGCAAGACTGGGTCTTTTTTGTAGATTATGTTGCCTTATTTAGCTATTTTCACACACTTATCCCAATCATCGTGCATCATACTTGCTGCCATATACATTCCTTTCCATTATTGCACCCTGTGTTCTTTTCATCATTTGTACATTGCACTTTCACTTTGATCATTTTTCATCATTTGTACATTGCACTTCCGCTCTGATCATTGGGGAATATGGTAGCTAGATGCAGATGTTGTCATTCGCTGACATATCTGATGGTAAGTAATCATGATTTTGTGAGGTTACTCCTGAACCATGCCACCAAATTAACTCAAAAGTTGTCCTAAGCTTTGGAAAATAACCGTTTTGTGGGGGATTTTGATTTGATTTGAAAATAAAATAGAGAGAAGTGATTACCTTCCATGCTTTGCGTACCTGATTGTATGATTCGTGCTCGATTTTATGGGAGCAGAATTCTGTAGTTGAGATCAGTTACGTCTGTAGTGATTTTGGGCATGTCAATAGTTGCGTCTTTTTCCTTTTTTATTCCTTTCAACTGGAATTGTTGCTTTTGTTGGCTTGATTTTCGTGCAAGCTTGCTGATGTGACTTTTCATTGTGTTCAGCATTGTGTTGTAGTGATGCTTCAAATAGTGATTTGATTTCTATAGTGGTAGCTTGCTAGTGATCTGGCTCGCTTGAATTGACTGCTAGCTCACTTGATTGTAATTCTAAAACTGATGTTTATTTGTTGTTCTTTTTGTTTGCTCCTTCGAATATGCTGCTAAATGTTGGCTGGCTCATTCGAAATGTGTTGTTGGCTCGCTTGAATTGTTGTGCTAGCTCGCTTGAATTTCTTTTCTGGCTCGCTTGGTTTTGCTTCCTAGTTCTATTTTGTAATTCCTTTTGGTTCTTGCATAGGGATGAACCAAGTTCATCAACTTTATTTATGACAGCCTGATTAGATTTTGGTACTGTCCTCTTTCTTTTCAATTTTTTTCTATATCTTTTCATTTTCTTTTTTTTTCTTTTTTTTCAATTTTTTTTATCATCATTTTTCATTTTTTATTTTATTTTATTTTTTTTCAAATCAAGAAATTTTCAGTGATGTTCTAGGCTCTCTATCAGCATTAGGTTTTGCTGATAAAGTGTTTGTGTGAACTCTTTGGATTTTGGTGTCTTATAGAGTTTGAGTCTATGTCCATTCACAATCATGGGGAATTTTTCTTCACATATTGTTGTAATCCTGATAGCTCCATTGTCATAGATGTTTTCAATGATGTAGGGTCCGAGCCATCTGGTTGTCAGTTTGCCTTTAAATGTGTGAAATCTTGAGTCATAGAGTAGTGCCCAGTCACCTTCTTTGAACTTCTTCTTCTTGATGTTCGTGTCATGCCATTTCTTTCTTTGTTGTTGGATGATCTCAGTGTGGCCAAGTGTTTGTTGGTGTTGCTCATATAGTTGATTTAATTGTAGTATTCATTCTTGATGGATTTCTGAAAGTTCCATGTTCAACTCAGTTGCAATCCTCAATGTTTTGATCTCAAACTCAATGGGCAACATTATTTTCTTTCCATAGACTAGCTCATATGGGGTGAATCTTGTTGTTGTCTTCCATGTAGTATTATAAGCCCAAAATACCTCACTTAGTTGGTCCTCCCAATCTCTTTTGTGGAGTTGTACAGTTTTTGTCAATATCCTTTCTATTTCCAAGTTTGTCACTTCAGCTTGACCATTAGCCTAAGGGTGGTAGGGAGTATATTTTCTGCGTTTAACATTGTTTCTTCAAAGCAGGCCCTCTATTAGATTGGATGTAAATTGTGGCCCTTGGTCAAAAACTAGCTCTCGTGGGACTCCAAATATGTGAAAGATTTGTTCTATAAAAAAAATTGCCACATTAGTTTCATTTGCAGCTACAAGTTCTTCTACTTCTGCCCAGTTTGTAAGGTAGTCAGTGCATACTAGGATGTAGCTTTTTGATTTGATTGTGGGTTGAATGGGCCAACGAAATCAAATCCCCATTTATTGAATGGTTCCAATGAGATTTGTGGATGGAGAAGCATTTATTCTCATTGTGTGGGCTTCCCCATTCATTGACAGTCATCACAATGTGAAACATATTCATAGGTGTCCTTGTGGAGTGTTGGCCAATAATATCTAGTCTACAAAATCTTATAGGTTGTCCTCTTTGCAGTATAATGTCCTCCACATGGTTCATTATGGGTGGCATGCAGTATGTCATGGACTTCATCTTCCCTAATGCATCTTCTCAATACTTGGTCTGGTCCTTTTTTGAAAAGCATGCCTTCTATCCATGTGTAGGTGGCACTTTTCCTTATGACTCTGTTCTTCTCTTGGTGGTTGTAATGTTGTTGGAATTCTCCAGACACTAAGTAGTTTGCTATGTCAGCAAACCATGGGCTTCTTTTGGAGATTGAAAAAAGATGCTCATCAGGAAAATTGTCATTTACCACTTCATTGTCTTGTCCATGGGTTAGCCTAGATAGAAAATAAACCACTACATTGTGTTTGCCTAGCTTATCTAGAATTGTGATGTCAAACTCTTGTAGGAGGAGTAGCCATCTAATGATTCGAGCACTTGTGTTAGGATTGTTCATGAGATACCTGATTTTTGAATGGTCTGTGTGGACAAACACTTGGTATCCAGTCATGTAGTGCCTTGTTAGTGACATGTATGACAGCCAAAAACTCCTTCTTTGTGACTGTATAATTTAATTCTGCTCCTGCCAAATTTTTACTGATATAATATATAACATAGGGATTCTTCTCTCTTTCTTGTCCAAGGAAAGATCTAATGGCCTTATCTGATGCATCAGAGTGGAAGTGGAATGGAAGTGCCCAATTTGGTCCTTGGAGTACTGGAGCTGTAATTGTTTTCTCCTTGAGTTTTTCAAATGATAACATACAATGTTTTGTCCAAATGAATTATGTGTCTTTTGTGAGAAGGAAAAACATTGGTGCAAAAATTTTTCTATAACACTCAATGAATCTTCTATAGTATCCTGTTTTTCCAAGAAAACTTCTCACATCTCTTTGTTTCATAGGTGGTGGCAGCGTTTTGATGACTATGACTTTTGCTTGATCAACTTCTATTCCTCTCTATGAAATATGGTGTCCAAGCAAGATGCCTTCTTCCATGAGCATTCTGCATTTATCGTTGTTGATTCATAAGCTCATCTCGATACATTTTTTCAAAACCAGTTCTAGATGTTTTAGTGCTTGGTCGAAATTCTGGCCATAGGGTGTGAAGTCATCCATGTAGACCTCCATTTGTTCATTAATAAAATTAGAGAAGATACTTAAGATTTCCCTCTGAAATGTTGTTGGGGCATTACAGATCCCAAAGGGAAGCACTCTGTATGCATAAGTGCCCCATGGGCATGTGAATGTTGTTTTGTCATGATCAGCTAGGTGAATGAGGATTTAGTTGTACCCACTGAACCCATTCAAGAAGGAGAAAAAATTGTTCCCAACTAATGTGTCCAGTACTTGGTTGATAAATGGGAGAGGGAAGTGATCTTTCTTGGTTGCTTTATTGAGCTCTCTATAGTCCACATAAATCCTCCACTTCCCTCCTTTTTTAGGAACTATGACTAGTGGTGATACCCATTCACTATCTGAGATTGGGTATATGAACCCTACATCTAACAACTTTTGTAATTCCAGCTTAACTATGTCCTTTAATGCTGGGTTCATTCTTCTGTATGGTTTCCTGATAGGAGCAACATCTTTCTTTATATAGATATAGTGCTTACAGATGTCTGGGTGGATACCCTTCATGTTAGTATACGTCTATGCAAAGGCTTTGTTGTTGTCTGTTAGTACCTTCAGTAATTGTTGTTCTTGTCCTGGCTCCAAATTGGATTTAATATTAACCGTCCTGCCAGGCATTATCTCAATTGTTTTTATCTGAATTGGATGTTGTTCAAGTATGAGTACCTCTGCCCACATTTTTTCAGGATTGTGGTTTAATGTTTCCTCTCCTTACTATTGACCTGTGCCAAGAAAATATTCAAACATATTCTGATTAGAAGAAGCATTTTTAATAAACCTATATAAATGACTATCTTTGTCGATGGCTTTTAGTGATAGTGCATCTTCAATTGTAAGGACAGGTCGTATTTTTTGGTTGGATGTGTCATCATAATTGTCTGTCTAGTTCTGATATTCTAGGTCTGAAGATTTCCTTGCTGGAGGATAAATCGTGATTTTCTTCCTAGCTTGGCCACTGTTGATTGTCATGTTTCCCGATATGCACCCTATGTAAGAATCTACAGTTGCCAACCAGGGTCTCCCTAGTATTATTGGGTATCCACTAAGTTTACTCTTTACTTCGATGACTATAAATTCAGTTGGGTATTCCCAAGATTCTATGTTGATAATTATGTCTTCGAGTATCCCTTCAGGTTTTATTTTTGATGTATCAGCTAGCTGTAGGATGGTAGTTGTTGGTCTGACCATCGATTGTAGTCCTAGGGATATCATGGTATCCTTAGTCATTATATTTATTGCAGCCCCTAAATCAATTAGGCTGCTCGTGATATGTTTGTTGTTGATGGTCACGTTTACTACTGGGCTGCCTGGATCAAGATATTTGGGGTTAACAATGATACCTAGCATTAAATCTGCTAACTGGCCTACTACTTTTATGGTTGGTGGGTCACATCTTCTTCTACTAGGTCTTTTTAAATAATTTTATTTAATAAACTTGTTGCAGATAGGAACATCTCTGATGGCTTGTAAAATTGGAATTTGGATATTCAAGTGTTTCAATTCATTCAAAATTACATTTTCCTCTTCTTCTCTTGTATTTCGTACAAGTTTTCCAGGGAATGAATGGTTTCTATTTTGTGTGAGTGGTCGAATTTATTCGTCCTGAGGGCTTGGCTCGTCTGGATGCTGAATTTGAGGTTGTGTTGTTTATTCGTGAGCCTCATATTCTTGATTATTCTGTGTGTGTGTGTGTGTGTGTTTTGCAATGTTTTCCCAAACCTGAGATTAATTTCATTTATCTCCAGCGTATCCACAACATAAGTTGGGAACTACATCATTTCAGTATTGTAGGCTTGTTGTTGTCCTGGTCTGTTGTTGTTAGGGTTTGGAATTGGCTGGGCAGGAATTGGTGTAGGTCTCGGGGGTGGTTGGTTTTGTGGGGGTGGCATGATGAGTGGCTGTTGCTACTACAATGGAGCCCTCCAATTTGATGAATAAGGATATTGATTTCCATAATTCATGGTTGGCTAAGCAAAAGGTGGGGGGCATGGAGAGTAAGATTGTGGGTAATAAGGTTGTTGATATGGTTGGATTTTCTACCATTGGTTTGGGATTGGATGAGATGGCCATGGGGCTAGTACTGAGTTCCAATTTTGCTGGTTACTTCCATGATTATAGTAGGCTTGGTTGTTGGGTTGCTAAGGCCTATCAAAATTATTTATCCCTTGATTGACGAAACAGAGTTGTTCTATTTCACCTTCAGTTGTGGGCTATTGAATAGAAGCTTTGCATGAGGGTAATAGAGGACACTTATCAGTGGAGTGATCTTCAGTACAGAGGCCACATATTTCTATGGTGTGTAGTTTTAATTTCTCCTTCTCATGCTTCTTGCTACAGCGTGGACAAAAGACTTCCAATCATTGGTTTATTTCATCCTGTTTCTTCTTAATTTGAAGTGCATCAAGTTGCATGGCTAGAGATTATAGGATATCATTATTCATGTCGTCTAAAAGGTTTCCTAAATAGGATTTTGTAAGATTTGGTCTTGAAGATGTTGATCCCCCAGTAAATGGGTGTGAATCCCTTGTTCCACTTTTACCTTTCCTAGACCTAGAGTAGTTTTTGAAAATTTGCAAGATTTGGTTGTAATTTTTCTGGAATATATATCCATCTCCCAGAAAGTTCAAAACGTCTAGATTTTCTTCTTTTATCCCTCTGAGAAGGACAAGTTTCAATTATTTTTTATCTAAGGTGTAGTGACTAGCTCGCTTGTAGCTGAGCTAAAATATTTGGGCATAATCTTCTAATGATTCTCTTTCTCCTTGTTGCATTCTGAAGATTTCATCTCTTGTATCTTTTGCCTTACAATAGTCCCCATATTTTTCTAGGAAAGTTTGTTTCATTTGGTCCCATGTAAAAATGTAGTTCCCTTCTAATTTCATAAACCATATGAGTGATAGATCTTTTAATGTAGAAGGAAAGAGTCTTAGTTTTTTTGCATCAGTGGTGTATCCAAATGATCTAGAGACTACCTCAAACTCAAATAGGAATGTGTCAGGATCCTCTGAGGTTAGGCCATGGAAGTTTGGTAGGTTATTAGGGTTGATATTCTTCATCCTGGCATCTCCAAGAGGTACACTGATAGGAAAGGTGAACAGTTCTCTAGGTTCATCCTCTTCCTCTGCCATAGTGGTGTTTGAGCGAGAGCTAGCAAAGAAGTTATCTCTGTGTGGATCATAACTAGAATCAGCCTCTTCTTCCGAGTTAAGGAATTCAAATTGAGAATATCAAAACTATTGTTGCTCATAGGGAAGGAAGGCATAAAGCATCCAAATCTATCTCTCTGTCGTCTAGGAATTCATGGTAAAATTTTTATGTTTCTGGTTGTTTTTGTATGTTTTTTTTTTAAGATGTCTCCTATGGATTGAGCACCTCCCCAGAAACGACGCCAAAAAGTGGTGGACTCCGGAAATGGATACCTAATTAGGGTAGCTAAACCGAAAGCATACTTTAATTATCGACCAGGGAGCGTACAAACTTAAGAGGTGCTAAGCACTGTATGTGCTCTATAGGATAGTCTTCATCGTTTTAAGATGATGGGGTGTATCATGAAGTTTTCTCGAAAAGGAAATTGAAGTGATCTGCTCCTAATCAACGAATGAAGGAATATGAAAATATGGTAAATCTATAAACGAGAAATGTTGAAACTAATAGATCTTTGTGCTGAGAATTAAATGCTGGAAAACTGTAAATCTAATCTAAGAAATAGAGTGCTGAAAGCTTGGGAAACTGATCCAGAAATAAAATACTGAAAACTGGAATTCTAACTAGAAATTCAATTCAGAAAATTAATCAAACTTAATCTATTCGAATCCAATGCTGAAAGTGATAATCAATTACTCTATTCAAATCCAAAGAACTAAAACAATTAACTCCTCTATAACTGAACTCTGATAAAAGAAATATTCATGGCATCGCAGATCTAAATCATGGTCTAAAATTAATATAGCGAGCTGGAAAATAGAGGTAGTTATGCCTGCACAAAATGCGTGTACAGGACTACAGGAAGTGTATTATAGAACTACAGAATAAGTGTTGGCAAACTACAGATAAAAAGTGTTGAAATGAAATGATCACTGAACTAAAATAAAACCATGTCATTCAAACATTACCAAAGTACTTCATATACAATAAGGATTTAAATAAATTCACAGTACATATGAAAAATACTTGAAATGGAAATGAAGCTCCTGACCTACGTGTTGGAGGGGCCCTCTCCAACTCGTATTTCAGGAGTGGGAAAAGTCTTATAAATGCAAAGCTTGAAACAACATCACTTCTTCCATTAAAATCGTAATCTCATGTTCAGAAAAGTCTTAACACATAATTGTCTCGAATAACATATACTGAATGTAAGTTCTACAAAAACGCCAACAAGAACCTTTTGCTAATCAAGAGGACCATATTTATATCTATTTTGGAACATAATCTAACTCTATGCGTTAAATGCCGATTATGCTGAACAAGAGTTCTCTTCTACAAATCAGGAAAGAGGTGCTGAGCCACTTATGGTCTTTCAGTCATTGCGCTGGAATTGATGGTTGTCTCTTGGATTACCTGCGCCTGCTCATACACACTTATTTCCATATGATTAGCTCATAGAAAACGCTTTTAAGCATAAAAGAATAACCTCTAAACTACTCTATCAAATAATCAAAACGAATCATTAAACCCCACAAACAAAGGCATTTTCCATATCCATTATTGTGCTTCTGTGGCATCAAAAGGATTATAAAGTACCTAATTTGGGGCTCATCAGAGGGGGTTCCATCAAAATGGGTAAAATGCCCCCTTTTCCAGAACAATCTTAACTATCTAAGAAAACATCAGTGGTTTTTGGTTCACTCTCAACTGGAAGAGTCGGATGAGATGAATATTATATCATGGTGACTAATTAATTCTTATCATTCTCCAATGAAAGAGTGGGATCGAGTGGATACGATATCGACTCGACCACTTTAACTTCACTCTTCAAAGGAAGAGCAGTATTAACTACTTGTTATTCACTCTCTAACGAAAGAGTGGGATCGATCGAGAGTGGAGTTGGATCGACCACTTCATCAATGAATGGGGGGTCAAGAGACAACTTACGATATCCTATTGGAAGGTGTCCTTGCGATACAATAATTTCTTCCAATAACTATGAAGCTTCATCCATGGGAGGACAAAGGTAAGTAAGGTGCATATCCTTACATAACAAACAAGGATTCTTGACTTTACCTTTTCAACCCTTTACCATGGAGTCACTGGTCGATGGGGTATCATCAGTATGATGTCCATAGGCTAATGATATAGGTTTTTTGGAGTATTTAGACCACTCTTCTAATACTTTGGAAATATCGAGACAATTGTTGTGAGGAAAATGCACCTATAGTTCAGGGGAGAAACTACCAACTTAGGGTGATAAAGATAGATTTACAAGAATTCTGCAAGTACAACAAATAATTGAAGAGATTAGGGTTTAGAGATATATGCACCTTGTTCAGAAGGTTCATCCTAGCTTTGCCTCCCTCGCTCTTCAATGCTTATCCAGTGTCGCAATGCCCACACTTACAAAACAACTTGATACCTTTCTCAAATACATTTCACTACATATATAAGATTGATATTCATAACAGAAGAAGACATCAAACTATAAGAAAATTGTAATCAAATCTGAGACACACATGTATAGGTCATATTTGGAAAGAAAAGAATGTATGATATTTATTAATAAAAGAAAGAAAGTACATAAAGTTATACCTTCCTTCAAGCTTGGCACTTCACGAAACCTAGATTCAAGGTCTCCTGCTTCTGTTCTCCAAGGATCCCAGCCTCTAACCAGCAGTGCTAGGGTTTATCAGAAACTAAGCATAAGAGAGAGGGATGAAGGTATCCATTCCTCCAGCATAACAATGTTGTAGACTTGGTCCCTTCACATGGCCCTTCTACCCTCCTTATATAGTCAGTGAAGGAGAGGAAAAAGAAGTTATAATCGAGTAGGAGGTTCCTTAACCAACTTAACTTCCCAAAATTTCAAGATTTTGACCAAAACAGGGGTGTACCCTACTCTACAGTAGACAAAGTAGCGTACAGGTGGAGGTGGGCGCTACTTTAATGAAGCAGAGTAGGGTATACATGCTACTATCATGCCTGTGTACCAATGCCCATGTTGAAAAATGGCCAAAAACAGGCTTTTCTGCTCATTTTCAGGAGATGGTTTGGTCTAGAAAAATGTTCCCAAGGGTTGTAATCATCAAATGGGTCAAGAATGAGGTAATTGCAACCATTTTGAGTGTCCCAAATGACTCCTCCATACACAAGTGTCTTGTTGTGTGACTGAAACTTGATCTCAAGAAATGTCGTCATGCGACCAAGGGAAGCAAGTGTCGTCAAGGACTGAGAGGTGTCATTTCAAGCTATAACAGATGCCCCCTAATGTATGAGGTCAGAGGGAGTGTGGGAAATGATGGCCAAAATACATTATAAATAACAAAGAGTTGAATCATGGAGGAACGGAGAAACCAAGAATCATAGGCTCAAATAAAGTACCTGAAAGCGAAGGCAATGTCAGACAAACTTATCCTTGGGGTAACTATCCATGTTCAAATGGTGGAACATGACCTCCAAGAGGATAAAATAATGATCGAAATATTGATGCATATATAATGGCCACTAAAAATACAAGCGTGGATCCATGAGGAACATAAGTGTAAACATAGCCACATAAATACAAGGTGGATCTATGTCAAAACTGGAGAACATAGCCACAGAGAACAAGCTAGATCTATGTCTCATCAAGAGCCCAAAAAAGTGTCACTCAGTCTTGCTCAACTTGGGCGATAACATAAATGAGGTGATTCTATCGAGGATCCCAAGGTCTTCATCCAAAAACAACCCAAGGTACAAACCTATCCATGTGAATAAATGAGTTGTTTTCGAACATGGGAGGTATCGTTGGATTATCGATCAGTGATGTATACCGTTAACAAACGTGACGGTGTCCACCAATAATGAAAATGGAACCCAAGGTACCTAGTACATTCAAGCAAGTACGAATAGATGGTCTTGCCATTGAACACTTGAAGAATCCATTGTATAGGAGACATTGATGTATTCCCATCTATCCAATAGCGAGGGAAACTACCACTAATGACTTCAATCCCCAAGGTACTAACCGAAACTCTAAACTTCATTCCCAGAGCACAATGAGTTGGAGTCAATGGGAAGAAGTCCGTTGGAAGGGAGGCCTTAATGCATCCTCCATCATCCAACACGAGGAACACTCAACAGGTATGAGCTGATTTGGAGTAGGAATGAGCACATGACGAAACATACTGACACCAAGGAATGGCCGACGCATGAGGTCAAGGAAACTGCAAAATGGTCAACACAGGTTATATCCTTGAACAGTGAGCACGACACAAGAGTGACTTAGGCATATTTTAACACAAAGAGACCACGATGCAAATCTGCAATGTAGGAGACATTACCAGATTCTCCATATGGTTGGAAGACTAACCAAACGGAGGAGTAAGAACTCTTGGATCAGGTTTACCCTAAGGCGAAATACTAGAACCCAACTTGTTTGATAGACTCAAAACAGGTGCTTTGTTCAAGGAGATAGTTGACTTGCTGCCATCATATTGAAAGATATTTTAACATTCTTCCCTTCCCTTTCCTTTTTCATTTCTTAATGAGATTGACAAAGAACTAAAGTATGCTCGACGGTATTTTCATATTTAAGGAGTCTGAAAAACCTAGAAGAAAACTCCATACACCTATCCGTGGATTTTATATCGAGCCCGGATTGGTCTGTGCTCTTTGGTGTTTTCTTGCTTATAGAGTTGAAAACCTTAAACAGTCCTCTATACACCTATCTGTGGATTTTATATCGAGCCCAGATTGATCTGTGCTCGGCAATGTTTTCTTGTTTATAGAGTTGAAAAACTTAAACAGTCCTCTATCAACCGCCTCGTGGACTTCACATCGAGCCTGAGTAGGTGAATGCTCTCTTGGTGTTTTCACATTTCGAGAGTCTGAAAACCCTAAAGATGACTCCAAAAGTCCTTTTTCGTAAAGTTAGTCTCCTTCCCAGAAAAAGTGTAAAATGATGGAAGAAGAACTCTTCTAGTGCATATAAGAGTATACCTAGAGTATACCTTTTCCGTAAATTATCCAACAAGGCCCGGAAAATGGGTGATTCTATACCTAAGTGGATGTCGGTTCAGTTATTTTAACGAGCCCAAAAAGACAACTATGCTTGGAAAACTTTTCCTATTTAAGGAGTCTGAAAAGGGCTTAAAAGAACTCCATAGGGATCTTTTCTGTAAAGGTTTAACAAGTCCAGAAAAGTAAACTCATGACCTCCTTACTGTTTTTAACGAGCTCAAAGGAGATACAAAAAATGCTCAAAACTTCCTTACTATTTTTAACAAGCTCGAAGTGAAGATGAATGAAATGCTCATAGCCTCCTTACTATTTTTAACGAGCTCGAAGTGAGGGTGGAAGAAATGCTAAAAGGGAGGAGACGAGTGTCAGGAACATGAGAAACTAGCTCCAAGCACATGAAATAAAGCTATGCCTAATGCAAGGAACATAATCAAGATAAGGACACTCAGGGTGTGTCTCCTCTAGGTAAAAGGTTTCAAATTGCGAAGGAAAAATGATACAGGGCTTAGCGGAAATGAGATCAGAGATGGAGGCTTATATAACGAGCTAAAAGCGTGGAAGCCGGCATCAGGCTCATTAGCGCAAGCAGGATCATAACAGATGCATATGAAACTTGAACATAAATATGGGAGCCTTATCAGGGATGGCCATAAATATATGAGGAAGAAAGATATGAGGCTTCTTCTCAAAGTCATGGTAAATCTAAAAAGGCTCCCAAGCCTATAAGAAAAACTCAGCATGGGCACCAAAATGGCATAAGGGTGCTAACTAGGGTGACCCATGTTAGGTAGGCTATGCTGTAGGACTGGTGCACAATGCATAAAGAGATGGCTAACACACCAATATCCAACAAATTATACCCTGTGGCGAATTCGGATGGCAAAAGGTTCAAATGCAACATAAGAGTGGGGAAGCCTAAATCTATATGCAAGGTTCTGAATATACCTGACATGGTCGCACAAGGTGTCGAAAAGGACCAGTAAGAAAGTATACATCCAGCTAAGAATCCTGTCTCCAAGAAACATCAGTACCAAGAGCATATCTAAAACATATGTAAAGAAAGACCAGATACAAGTCACTGTGGTAGAAATACTTTCAACTTCACTATCATCAATAGCAGGCATAAACAAGGCGGAGTTTTCAATTGAAGACTCTATGGTACCCAAGCCCAAGAACTTACAATCAACAAGATCGAATTCAGGATGAAGATCAAAGTTGAAGGACATGATCGAATCTGTGGAAACAAATTCATCATCACGGGAGTTGAAAATTCTAGAAGCAGAATCAAAGTCAGCAGGAACACCGATTTGCGGATCTATAGGAGAGTCCAAAGTCTCAATAGTGGGAAGATCAGAATTTAAGGTCAAACTGGGGCTAGACATAACTGTGACTAGATCAACATCCAAATGAATGGAAGACTGTACTATGGACTCTAGGAAAACTTCATTGGAAGGAAGTATATCCTCCCAGATAGAACACATATGCAAACATTCAGATGGAGGTGTCACTTGGTCAAAAGCTGGGACTAAGTCCTGAGAAGGTAAGCATAAACTCAGAGACTTCTTCTCAGTAGCAGTTGAACTCAAGGAACAATATGCCACATAAGCTCCATGTGACATGGTAGTGCCTACTGACGAGGGATCTTACTGGTCTACAGTTGGGTAATAAGGAGGATCAACGAATGCAAGCTGGTCGATAGTGATGATGCTTTCATTCTGAGGGAAATGCATCACATGAAAGAGCGTAGACACCACAACATGCATAGCATAAACGTAATCATGCCCGAGGATCATATCAAAATCCACAGGGTCCTTTAAAACCATAAAATCAACTAAGACTGTTTTTCCACCCAAAGTAACAGGTGCCTGATGGAGGAATCCAATCGGTTCACTAGGTCTTCTATCGAAGGTCAACAGCCAATTAACAGCTGGAATAACATTAGGGAAACCCAAATCTTTCCAAGCATAAGCAGATAAGATACTAACAGAAGCTCCTTCATCAACAATGCATCGATCAACTGTATGGTTCCCGATATCAATGTTTATCTGGAAAGGTGTCAAAGAAGGAACTTGAGGGTTGGCTAGACTATTCCAATCAAAGGAAACGATCCTAGGGCTTGGTAGGGGTTCACATGGCATAGATGAAGTACCCCCTTTTTCAGGAACATCCAAAATGGTAATGAAGAAGACTTCAGCAGTAGGTTCATCAATCTCCGAAGGACTGATGGGATCGGTCGAATATTACATCGATTCAATCACTTCACTCTCCAAAGGAAGAGTGGGGTCGACCAAAGATTGCATTGGTTCAACCACTTTATCAACGAAAGGTTGATCTAACTGTAGGGAATCTATAGACAACTCAGGAACAGAGGTTCCTTCAGACATGGACCACACTCTTCGTGCTTCTGGAATGGCAGGGAATCGGTAAGTAAGTTGATCTCCATTACAAAGTTTACAAGGGAAATTTGGTTTGCGTCGTATAGGTTGAGACTCCTTTACAACGTCAGTACTCTCAGCATGACTAGCATTGGCTGACAACTTCCCCATAGCATGACTCACAGAGGCTAGTTGCTCATAAACATCAGACTTTTGAACTAAGGACCACACTTTTTGCACTTCTGGAAGTACAAGGAACACGTAAGTAAGGTGGTCTCCCTCACAAAAATTGCAAGGGAACTTAAGTTTCTATTTGTTTGGTTTGTCGACAATGTCAACTCCCTCAACATGACTTGCAGTGGCTGATCTTGTGTCTCCAATATGACTCATAGGAACTGGTGACTTGTCATTAATATGACTAGCAGTGATCAATGACGTGTCCCCAACATGACTGACAGTGGTTGAAGACAAAATTTCAGTGTGATTTTTAGTGACTAAAAGTTTTCTCCCAACATGACCTCCAGAGGCTGGGTAGGTGCCCCTTGCATGACTTGCAGAGGCAGGGTGCTTGCCCCCAGCATGACTTGCAGAGGATGGGTTGTTTCCCCCTTGTTTTGGCATCTTCTTCATATTCTTCCCCCATCTATTCCTTTTATACTACTGGTTACTAGTATTGCTACTTTCTCCACATGAGGTAGAAGGAGGAGCAGAAGATGTTACTGGCAAAGAAGGCCCAAGGTTCTAATGCTCTTGATTTGAGGCACTCACAAAAGAAGCGTCAGGAGCATGCAAGGCATTCGGAGTGGAAAACAAACAAACCAGCAGCCCAATAGTGAATCCAGGAAGTTTTAGAGTAACCATTAAGGGAGCACCAATGTTTCCAATGAATGGAACAACACAAGGATCCCCTGGAACAGGGGTACCTTGATTAGCACTCGTTGGAACGCTAGACATAGTTTCTTGCTCAAATGAGCAAGAAGTTCTCTGAAGCAAACTAAGACCAGTAGCACAAAGAGCACACCACTAAAAAGGTCCTAGGTAAATCAAACCAGGCAAACAGATGCCTTCTGGAGAAGAGTCTAGGATGATGAGGGCCCAGAACAAATCAACGAAGGATGAAGAACAGTTACCCGGGGTCCACAATACAATGACTAAGGGTGCAAGCACTGGAATCACCCAACCACCCTCCCAAAGACCTGGAAGGGATTTCCTCCCACGTCTGTCCTAGGTACAACAAATATACCCTCTGATGTCACCTGTATAGGAACCTATGGTTAGATACTAAGGATACCACCACACCGAAAACTCCTGGGGGAACAGTCTCTAGTCGAATCAGAAGGCGTGGGCAGGGTAACTGAGCCTGAAACTCAAAAGAGTCGCCAAACGCGATCCAATCCTGGTATATGCTCAAAACAGAAAGTAGGAGGTGTATTCCCAACAATATGATCTCACAAGACCTACTGCATAGATCCCAGGCAAGTTTTGAATGAAGTGGGTTTACCTTCGATAGTCAAACTACGATTTTTGCATAATGTGTGATCTTGGGTGGTTTAAGGTGTTTTAAACCCAAGATCCTAACCAAGACTAGTTGGTGTAGTGTGACCTAGAAAAGAAAATGTTACTAGTACATTTTATTAGGGTTCATTTTAAAGGTTACTTGCTTACCCAAAAAGGTAGTGGGTGTGTGAGAGTGGTTATAATAGAGATAGAGTACTGAAAATGAAATATTTACCACCAAACAAATCTTTTCTTTTCAATGCAAGTCTTAAAATTACGATCTAGAATGCATATGCAAATGCAATTTTTTAATCTTTCGAGTGCAAAAAAGGTAAAAATAAATTCTAAATGTACAAAATTAAACTCAACACATAAGAATGCAGCTACTCAAGCAAATAGGTATGCAAAAGAAAACTTGTTCTTTTTTTAATGCAAAGCACTCTTAAATCCTTTAAGCCACTTGCAAGGTACTCTACTCAGAAAATAAATCAAAATTTTTTTTATGCTTTTCAAAAGGTAAGAAACAAAACTGAAACTAACCTACTATCAAAGCAAAAGCAAAGAAACTTTCAAATTTTCTTTATTGAAACAGTAAAAGCTACCAAATATGAATTTCAAATTCTTATTGATGTAAACATGCCAAACATTGGGAAAAGAGTACGAAAACTAATTTTAGATCGAAATGAAGCAAATGACCTACAAAGAAGTATGGTTTGGTAAAGTCAGGTCTGAACATAAACAATGCAAACAAGGTCTTGAACAACAGCCAAAACACTTGAGCTTTCGCTACAAAAGAAAACTAAAAGCATAAGGGAGGATAAAAAAACAATCTAAAAGAGAAATTTCACTCAAAAATATACAAACAGGGTCAAGAAGACTCAATAGGTTTCAAATCTGGTGGAAATGGAGCAAGCAGGTTCAAACCGACTCAAATTAGGGTACAAAACACCAAACTGGTCCACAACCCCCCAACTTGGGTCAACAAGACCCAAAACTTTCCAAACATGCCCAAATTGATCAAAAGAGGTTCAAATCATGAATGTAGGATCAGTAAAAGGATGGGATACCACTTACAGTGGTTTAACTCAGACCTAGGGTCATCACGAACCCCAAAAATGTAGCCACAGCCCCCGGATTTGGGTCCACAACCCAAAAACTAAAAAACTTCAAACCCAGATTGTGGGCGCTACTATGTATGAGGCATACTAGCACCCATAATAGGGGTGGGTGCTACTGTGTAAAGGAAAAATAGTGTATGGGCGCTACTATGCTTCACAACAGTAGCGTACAGGTGGGAAAAGTTGAAAAAATGGGGTTAAAACCCCCCAACTTGGGTCCACCAAGGTCTGAGAGGGATAGGAAGGGTCTGTAAGATCCAAGGAGGGTCAAAGAGAGCCTACTAAATGATCCTAATCAAGAAAATGAACAAAGACCATCAAACAAGATTGAAGAAATGACCTTGGATACCCCTAAGCAGTTAGGCTTTCCCCAGTGGAGTCGCCATTCTATTGTGAGGAAAATGCACCTATAGTTCAGGGGATAAACTACCAACTTACGATTATAAAGATAGACTTACAAGCATTCTGCAAGTACAACAAATAAGTGAAGAAATTAGGGTTTAGAGATATATGCACCTTGTTCAGAAGGTTGATCCTAGCTTTGCCTCCCTCGCTCTTGAATGATTATCCAGTGTCGCAATGCCCACACCTGCAAAACAACTTGATACCTTTCTCAAATACATTTGACTACATATATAAGATTGATATTCATAACAGAAGAAGACATCAAACTATAAGCAAACTGTAATCAAATCTGACACACATGTATAGGTCATATTTGGAAAGAAAAGAACATCTGATCTTTATTAATGAATGAAAGCAAGTACATAAAGTTATACATTCCTTCAAACTTGGCACTTCACAAAACCTAGATTCAAGGTCTCCTGCTTCTGTTCTCCAAGGATCCCAGCCTCTAACCAGCAGTGCTAGGGTTTATCAGAAACTAGCACAAGAGAGGGGGATGAAGGTCTCCATTCCTCCAGCATAACAATGCTGTAGATTTTGTCCCTTCACATGGCCCTTCTACCCTCCTTATATAGTCAGTGAAGGAGAGTAAAAAGAAGTTATAACCGAGTAGGGGGTTCCCCAACCAACTTAACTTCCCAAAATTTCAAGATTTTGACCAAAACAGGGGTGTACCCTACTCTACAGTAGACAAAGTAGCGTACAAGTGGAGGTGGGTGCTACTTTAATGAAGCAGAGTAGGGTATACATGCTACTATCATGCCTGTGTACCAGCGGCCATGTTGAAAAATGGCCAAAAACAGGCTTTTCTGCTCATTTTCAGGAGATGGTTTGGTCTGGAAAAATGTTCCCAAGGGTTGTAATCATTAAATGGGTCAAGAATGAGCTAATTTCAACCATTTTTAGTGTCCCAAATGACTCCTCCATCCACAAGTGTCTAGTTGTGTGACTGAAACTTGATCTCAAGAAATGTTGTCATGCAACCAAGGGAAGCAAGTGTCGTCACAGACGGAGAGGTGTCATTTCAAGCTATAACAACAATCCTTAAGAAATTTATCAACCCCACAAAGGTTGGAAGGGAACTTGGGTTTACAAGGTGTTTGAATAGAATGAGCACCATTAGAGGCAAATGATTGATGCTTGGTCTCTTTCTTATTTGTATTCTTATTAATATTCTTCTTCTTCTTCTTCTTATCTTCTTGATTACTAGCATCACTGCTTTGATCAAGCAAGGAAGAAGAAGTAGAAGAAGATACATTCGATGAAGAAGGAAAATGATCAATTTGGGGTTGATTCTCTTGTGGTGGAGAATTGACATTTCAAACAGTAGGTGCATCCGCGATCACCAAATTGGAGAATAACCATACTGGTAATCCTATCGACAATACGGGAAGGTTCAAAGTGGCAATAAAGAGAGGACCAATATCTCCAAATAGAGGAAAAACAAAATGTACCCCTTGAAAAGGGTTCTCTTGATTAGTAGTCCCAGAAGAGGTTGTCATAAATATTTGATGAAACTAATTATCTCCCTAAGGCCATTTAAATACCACACACAACAAATTCCACTGAAACTAAAGGCAACAAGAGAACTAGTAAATAGATGGGATATAAAATCTTGAATCCTCATGGGTGTGTCAAGCTGTCACAACTCGCGATATACTGTAGGGTCCAATAGTTATACTCAACCCAACTTTTCAAAGCATTAACGAAGGAGGATTGGGACTGTACCCTTGGACATATAACCCAATGTTGATGCCCAGAAAACCCCAGCATCAATAGTAGGAATCCTCCCAGGTAAATAATCCCAATTAGATCACTCACCGTTTGGTGTGGGGGATCCGTCTGATTAACGGTTCGACTACCGTAAGTGTGTTTGTTTTGTTTTTTACCGGTTGCATCCCGATCCACTGTTTATGTAATTTTAGTTTTAAAATATGAGATTCAAGTTCTTTCTAACTAAATGCATTTAACCTAGAACTAATAGGAAGAAGCCTCAACAAGTGATGCAGAGGTTCTTCCCTCCATCTTATCACTTCTACTTAATCAATTCACTAACCCTATTCTATATTAATCTAACCTATCCCTGCAGGGAGAAAAATTGAAGTAAGAGTAATAAGATGAAATGTTCAGATAAACCTAATAGATAGCCATTAAGATAAATATTCACATTTACAGCAGAAAGATATCAAATATAGCTCTGATATAATTAAAACAATTTATTACTTTGTTTACACATACACATTTACATAGAAAATGAAATCACTCGTCACCTTTTGAAATAATTCAATAAATTTAGAACAATCTCACAGTATGAGTTCATAATGAAAGAAGAAGTAGTTCCACAGTTTCCATTCCAAACATTCCATGCAAAAGATTTATGTACACGCTTTCCCAGGAAACAGTCCTTCTCATTAGTAGAAAAATAGTTCACTTACAAAATTTCCATCTTCTATTATGCTAGAAAAGTCCTTTAATCAGTATACATCTCCTATATTTATATTACTAAGGTTTTGTTTGCACCTGACTGTTCATTTCAACTACCTCTAACCTTTGGGATACCCCAAATTTGTCCTCTAGTGTTTGCAAAAGAAATGCAATTAATTAAAAATTTAATTTAATTTAATGGTGGGCCCCCTAGACTAGAAAGATAATTAGCCCATACATCAGCCTCTTCAAAAATAATATTACATTGTAAAGTTTCTAAAAATTTCAAATATATTTTGTGATAACATAACTCCTTTTCTACACTTGTCACTCCTTTTGCGGTAGCCTTGTAGCTGCCTTCTAAAAAAAACCATTTATGGATGCTTGCCCAATATAATGGTGGAGGTATTCTTCATTAAGCACACCTAGCTTTTTGATATACTCCACTTCTTCCTTCAACCCATTCTACAACCCTATTAAGTATTGGTATTTTGCTGGAAGCTTGTCCATATCTGGGGCCATGGGAAAATGACATTTTTCATGAATTTGATAACTTCCTTTGTAAAATCTCACACACTTCTCTATGTATTTAGGTATTTCAACATATAACCTCATGAAATATTTTCTGCAAAACTCAAGGAGTGACATGTCTAAACTTAGATCTGTGGTTTTCTTGTTTGAAAGGTGATTAGGGAAGTCTGCATTTTATTTTATCCATGCCATCTATTTTTTAATCTTAATCATAGTATTAACCAACCTATATCTTATCACTAATGATTCTGCAACAATTTCATTCATCCTTGCTATCATTTACTTCATTTCGTTGATTTCTTTGGCCAACAATTTTTGCGAATGGTATATATTTTCCTGAATTTTGCATGTTTGTTCATGGAAAGGAGTCATATCTAGTTTCTGATTGTTTGCTAGCTCGACCTATTCTGACAGAGACTCATTTTCCTTAACCAGTTCATCTATCTGAATTTGCAAGTATTCCACCTGTTGATTTGTTGTTGACTCTTTTGTATCCAATTCACTTATGCGGGCTTCAAAATCTCTTCTTCCGCCCTCCATGATCATTAGCTGTAGAGTCAAATCCTCCTTCTCATTGTCCATATTCTGATAATGAGACAGTAATCTGTCCTTTTCATCCACCATATCATCATGTTTCCTTTTCAATTCTATCCCCTCTCCTTGCCCTTTTACCAAGTTATCTTTTAACTTCAACATTTTCTACTTATTGCGCTCAATGTCATTCAATAGATTATCAACATTATCTGCACTTACTTGTGTGGCTGCTACGCTCACAGATGTTGTAAATTTGGGGTCTTTGTGAGTGTCTTCCATGATGGTGTTTTCTTGGACGGTGACCACATCAGGTTGTGCGCCCATCTTCAATATTTTCTCTGAACTTCTTGTGATAATATTCCTCCTTGAATAAAAAATTATTCTGTCCAATTTGGCCACGGTATGTTGCTTGGATGGGGTAAAAAGTGTGATCCCAAGGTCTACAAATGGGAGGTGTCCCCCTGTAAGCATGACTCCTGACACTTCTGGTCAGTTTGTATCGATGTTTTGTGGGCTTGTGTATTCATCTTGGGTTTCATCTATTTCCATGGCTTTCTTGGACTTGTTATCTTCTTCTTTCCTCTTTTGTCATTCAACTACTTCCCTTTCTTCTCTTTCTCTTCTTGCTTCTTTTGCTTGTCTTTTAAATTCGTCTTCTCTACTTGATTTATATTCTTCTTCCTTCTGCAAACTCTATGCCTCTTCTCTTTTCTTATTTTATGTTTGTTCCCTCTGTTTTCATTCTGCTTCTGCTTCCGGTAGCCTTTTGGCTTCTTCTCTTTGCTTTTGTAATTCTACCTCTTTTGCAGTACTAGAAGTATGACTGGAGCCGACGCCACTTTTCCAAACAATTTTTTTTTTTAGCTTATTCATGTTAGTTTCCCTTCAATACACCTCCTGGTCATTCAGGAAGTGATTCGTGTATTCAAAACTAATTTTACATGACGCACAGTGATTGGAGACCTTTTTCCCGTTGTCATTTCTTACGAAATTATTTTATCCAAAATTGAACTCTTCTAAGTCTTTTATGAATACTTCTACGCCTTTCACCTTGGAAAATAAGTAGCTCCCAATGAAAAAGGGTAATGGCGGGTCAGAGGCCTTCTTATCTTCATGCAAAAAATTGTCAACCCCATTAACAAAAACCTGTCTCACAGCTTCCTTGTGTACTACGAAGTTGGTCACATTCTGAGGGATGGGGCTTTGGAATCCATAAACATTCTGATGTAGGTACATTCAGGATAGAAGTAATAATATCCATACTCATTCATGACTGCCATAGAATTATCAGATAGGAAGTTTGGTTCTTCATTGAAAATCAACCAATACAGAGGAATGATTAATTCTTCACAAATGACCTTGTAATTGCTCGCGTATTTGTGGGACCAGGTGATCTGATAGGCCACATAGAGGGTAGACTCATCCTGGTTCCAAATACATCCCAATTTAGGGAATGGGTACCTGATTATTATACAATCCATGAGATACGAGGTCAAGAAGAAATCGATTTTTTTTCTGGGTCATTCAACCCTGAGTTGCAGCTATGGTCGACACCAAGTTGTCTAAGATGATGTCTGCGCAATTAAAAACAGTGCCACAGAAAGTTATATGGTATATCAAGGGCACCCAGTTAAGTTTGTAAATGTTTCCATTATCCATACCATAAATTCTGCTCAACATCAAAGCTATGATTCTGAATGGGGTCCTTAAGCTTTGAGTGTCATATCACCCACTTGCTTTCAGCGTTAGTTGCTTACCTAAGATTATCATTTTCTTGGCGTACTCAAAAGCCTATATTCACACCCATAATCCAAACTTATGTCATCATGACTCTGGGTGGTGGCAATTTATATGTCACAGCTATGTGACCGGGTTGGAAAGACACAAACCCTTCCCCTTTTGTGCTTGAGATAATCCTTGTGCCAATATCTACGTAAGGAAACATCCATCCGATGACTTCAGAGCATGGAAATAGATCTGGCCATGTGGCTGCTTTATGGAGGCCTGATTTCTTGATGTTTTGGTACACCATCAGCTCCTCGATGGATGCATCAGCTACATTCTGATCTCTGAGAAGATGGTACAACTCACCCCATTTGAATTCTGGGGTGATTCCTGTTGTTGGTTTGGTGTCTTCGAACATAGTTTCTACCGGAATGTGAGAAACCACTTCTATGTTGGAATCTAATTCACTTGTTCTAAGATTTCACTTTCCAGTCTTTCTTTTCATTTCAGAATCCTAATGAGACATTGAATCAAAGTCTAAGCAAGTTTTAATGACACGGAAATAGCAGTAAGAAACATAAAAAAATCCCTTATCAATATTGTCCATAGAAAAACTAGGTTAATAAATTATTACTTCCATGATGTTGGATGCTTCTTGGTTATGTTGACTATGTCTCAAAACGTATACCGGAATGCACTAGTCAATATGTAACTATGAATTCCTAAGCAATCATTATAAAAGAGGTTCACCACTGTCTAAAAGAAATCTTTACTCCCAAAGTCATTTTGAAACTTGTTATAACAACATTTCATTGTATCCCAATCCTGTGATCGCAAACAAGTTCTAAAATATAACAAATTTGGTTGAACCATGTCTATCAACGCTCGTATTGAAAAATTGAACAAGTTATGAACGAGTAAGGTTTCATAGGGTAGTCCAATACTTAAAACAAAACTTCATCCTTAGTCGGTTGAGGTGTGTTGGCACTCATACCACTTTACGTGGTATATTAGCTCCTCCATTAGATTAGGTTAATCTGGGAAATGCAATGAGTGTTGTGAAGCAAATAAAGGTCTTATATTGACTGGCAATCCTAGCATAATGGATATGCTTATTAAGTAAACAAATGGATTCCATGACTTATTCCATTCTTCTTTCGGCCAAGCATGGAGGTGGAATAGTGTAAAACTGTAGTAGGTTCCGGCTCGAGCTAAACCAGGTGTAAAATTTATGGCTATATGTTTAACCCAAATGGTGCATGCCCATCATCGCACTCAATGTCTAGGGTGTTTTTCCCACCGCCCACCTATCGGACTCATCCCACTCCCTTCTTCGCACCATAGATAGGACATCACATACAAGGGAAGTGAACATCGGCAAAGGACTGGATAGTAAACCTGGCGCAAGGCATTCGCTCGGACGGCGAAAACCTTAACAAGGTTTGGTCAAGAGGCATTTATTTAAGCAATTAGAAAAACTCCTAACCAATCCATGCCCCACTCAACAAGAATAAAACAGTTGGCTTAATGGTTTCTTTTTTCTTTTCATAAATAAAAATATAAACAAAAACTGTAAACAAAATGACACCAACACGTTCTATACAAGGGAAAAATGACAAAGGAAAGACTCTGTTTCAAACATGGGGCATAAGGGTAAAAAATATGGCCTACCTGGAAGTTACAGACTAGTCGCAAAGACACAATTCAACAGCGTTGGGCGTCCGGTAGTTGGTGGAAGCAGCTTCGCATAAACGACATTTGCAGAATGTTAAAAAAAATGATTTTCACCCTTTATATAACATTGGAAAACCCTAGCAATTAATGTGTTAGGGTAAAATTTGGCGGGGTCCACCAACTCGTCGGGGTCGTTTGGGCGCGAAAATAACCGACTTTCCCTCTATATCACAGTGAATTAAATTTTCTGATGATGTGTTTTGGCGTCCTCCATATTTTCGTAGTAAAACGCGTGAGCGGTAGTCATCATTCTACGTCAATTCCCTTTTCAGTTTCTTTTGGCCTTTTCATGCCAAAGAAGATCGGTGCCCTTTTCATTCTTTGCCGAAGCATTTTGGATCGACTGGCACATGTTCGCTGATATTTCAAATGCGTTTTTGTAATGTCCCCATTCAAATAATTGCATAGTAAGACAATCCCATCAATCCTACTAGTTCCCTAGGTTGGATGAATACATTCGGAATTGTAATAAGGGAGATAATAAATTATGTTTATACATCAGAATAGTTCAAGTATTTAATGATGAGTTTGAATAAATAAATTCAAGAGAAATTCTATGTGGCAATTGGTTTTGGAGACATATGGAGGATGTGGGACCCACGCTAGCTTGATTTCTCAATGCCACATGGAATCTATCTCTTGCCATTTCGAATCCATGAGAAGGAAAACATTATTGGATGAGTTGGTAGGCTCATACACATGGCATTTAACATCATAGGTCGAATTTGGATGGAATGGTAACCTCCCTGGAAGAGGAAGAGTCAAACTAGAAGTTTGTGGACACTTGGGCTAGATTCCCTAGCTCCTATGACAACAATGATGAAGAATCTAAGACATCTATGACATATTTCAGACCTTATTGCTGACATCTTACCAATATTACATGTCAGCCCCAAAAATAGGATCGAAGGTGGTTCTCATGGGAGTTGAAGACGCCAAAGAGACTCCTACTAGAATTGGGAGAAGGTGGAAGGTTGGAACTTGGGAGACAAGTGCAATAATGTGGAATCTTTCCTAATTGGAAATATCTAGAAGCTAATGAGATAAATTCAAACCATAGGAGGATAAGGTTGGTTATAAAATACATGAATCAAGCATGAGAAGGGCTTTTGATCATTTGAGAATTTTCATTTGTGAATAGAGAGAGCTAGTGGAAAACTAGTCTTATTGCCTTAGCCAATTTCGAGGGTGAAAGATTCCCATCCAAGTTGGTGTGTTGAGAGTACATTCAGGTATTTCATGGAGATTTAAGATTCAGCTACAGGGTAGCTCATGGACACTTCAATATCAGCTTGTTCTTTCATCTATTCCAAGTTTTCTCATCATATTCTTACTCTATGGATTGAGGCGCACTTGGTGAGCAATTGATATATTTGGGGGAGATTCCATTGCCCAATTATTTTGTAATATGATATAAATTCTCTATATTTACTTTCATGAAGATTCTCGGGTCGAGAGCACAAGTGTAGTTATGTAAATTTGATTGCTAATGAGAAAATAGTGCCATTTCCCCACTATCTTGATGTATGACAATGCAATGTTCTTATCTTTGAATGAATGAGTGATCCATGGATATTAAACTGATTTATGGTATTTTAATGATGAATTATAGTAGTTTCATGTTCGTTATCTAAGCATTTGAAGTCATTTTGTGAATTTTCATTGCATTTGGAGAAGATTTGATGCCATTTCCCCCAAGGTCGAACTAGTGATTTTGTAGCTGTTTGGTAGAGGGTTATAACAAACTTAAAAAACTGAATAATGGTGCACATGAGACCTTAATATTGTCCCTTAGACATCCCCTACCTATTTTCATAAATTTGAGTGGTTTTGGAATCATTTGGAGAGCCATGTTCAACATTTACCCTGGGGGGATTTGAACCACAAATTGATAGTTAAATTCCATACTTTCTCCAGAATCTTAAAGGGGTTTTCAGAAGTATTTTGGTGGTCTTATATCATCCCTGAACATTATAATAAATTCCTAATATCATTCATATACCTTCTCATAATATTTTGGAGCATTTGGATCAAATTGGAGACCTAGACATCAAAACTAGTCAAAGGTCGAATTAGGGAAAAAAGTGAAAAATTTGCCATTTTAATAAAATTCTTAAAAAGGGAAATTACAAGTGGTATTAGAGCATGGTATTGGAACCTGATGGTCTTGACAAGGATCCAAAGAAATAATACACCACCCTTATAACCTAAAGTTGGATAGGTTTTTGTTGAAGAGGAAGCAGTAGGAGAAGAATAGTACATTATTGAAACCATGCCTAAAGAAGGAAAGGAAACCTCAGAAAATGAGGAGGAATTTATTGCAGTCATAAAACCATTTTTTGATGAAATTTCAATGGGAATGAGAGACATGAGCAAGCAGATGATGACAGGCTTCGAATTGATGGCTAGCCAGCTAGGAAGCAAAGGGGTAGTAGGAGGCAGCAGTAGTACACAATCAGAAGAAAAGAAGACAAAGGATGAGCATATATTTTCAATCACAGGACCCCATAATAGACCTAATGAATTTCATAGCACACCGAGGTCTACTACACCTAAATATCTTGTGCCCAAATAAGATCCCAACATTCCATTTGACATGAGTGAATTGGCAAAAGAATGGGAAAAGTTGAGTGAGGATTGTAGAAGGACTCTACCATTTGACCAATACTTTACTGTCTCAAACAAACTCAAGAAGATGGAGGATAATAGGTACTTAAACCAAAACAAAGAATTAAATTGTTCCATTGGTAAAATTCCACTTCCTACTTTTAATGGTTCCTCTCAAAGTTCTGCTAACACTTGGGTGCAGAAACTAGATGTGTATTTTCAGCTGAATCCAATGGTGGAGGAGGATGCCTTAAAAATGGCTATCTTGCATCTAGAAGGATATGCCAATGAATTTTGGTTCCATGGTATGAAAAATTTGGGACATGATGAGGTTACTACCTATTGGATAATTTGTTGACAGGGTGTTAGAGAGATTTGAGCAAAAAGACCCAGAATTACCTTTCAAAGAACTAGATCAATTGAAGCAAGTGGGAACTCCTGCTGATTACATGTTAGAGTTTCAAAAGTTATCAGACAAGGTGGATGATATATCTATGGTAAGGTTAGTATTTTTTTTCACTGAAGGTTTGGATGAACCCTTGAAAGGTTTAGTTAAATCCCATAAACCAACTACATTAAGAGATGCTATGATCTTGACTAGAGATCTCCAAAATGTTCTTCCTAGAACACGATTTCCTCCCAAGCCTAACTTCATATTTGAAAATAAACCTTGGAAAAGAGATGCATATGACACGAAGCCTTGGCAAAGAGATTCATATGAAAAGAATAAGAAAGAAGGACTAAACAAGGAAGAACTTAGAAGGAAAAAATTGTGTTACACATGCTTTCAACCATGGGCACCGGGGCATAAATGTACTAAGGGAAAGACTCAATACATTGAAGTATTTTATGATAATGATGAGTATGAAGGGGGTATGGATGAAGAAGAACATATTTCATATAAAGAAGAGGCATATGAGACAGCAGAAGAAGGAAGACAAGAAGAAAATTAGCCTTCACCAGACAAAGCAAGAATGGTAGTACTTTCAACAGTGCCTCGTTATCACATTATTCGATGCAAGGGTGTTGTACTCGGACAAAGAGCTTAAGTTTTGGTATATGGAGGAGCCAAAAATAAATTAATTGATGCATACATGGTGGAAAGAAGGAAGATACCTATTAAACCATTCGATGGCTTCACAGTTGTCATTCTAGGTCACAACACAATGCAGTGCAAAACATGGGTTCCAAAGCTGCAAGTCACCGTAGGTAACTATACTTTTGTTGATAGTTTTTATGTGGTTGATGTTTCTGATAATAATGTGGTTTTGGGAGTGCAATGGTTTTACTCTATAGGGGAGAATACAGTAAACTATCAAATTTCTAAGATGAAATTTCAAGATTCGAAAGGTGTACTAAGGGTTGTGAGAGGGCAGCACGCTTACCCAAATTAAGTAGTGACTTGCAATAGTATGAGATCTATATTGAGTCATGGGGACATAGAATGAAATGTTGAATGTCATATCATATCTCCCAAGCCAAACATAAAGGTTGTTGAACACCCAAAGGAGATAGAGAAACTATTGCAAAAGTATCAAAAAGTTTTTAGAGATCTTCCACATGGTAGACCACCTGATAGGGGGGGTTGAGCACAACGTTATTTTGGAGGAGGGTACTTCACCCATTCAAATACCAACTTATAGACATCCAAAGAAATTCATAGATGAGATTGAAAAGGCCATCCAAGAACTCTTAGAGTTGGGACTCATTAGACCAAGCTCTAGCCCTTATGCTTCTTCAATAGTGTTGGTAAAGAAAAAAATGGAGCCTTGAGGATGTGCATAGACTTTAGAGCCTTGAACAAGAAGACAATAGAGAATAGGTATCATATTCCTAGGACTTATGAGCTCATGGATGAGATATTTGGGGCCAAATATGTTTCCAAAATTGACCTTAGATCAGGTTATCATCAAATTCGAATGAAGGAAGAAGATGTGCAAAAGAATGCTTTTAGATGTCATTATGGCCATTTTAAGTTTCTTGTTATGCCATTTGGATTAACTAATTCTCCAGATACATTTCAAGCATGCATGAATAGGATATTTTGCAAGAAGCTTATAAGGTTTTTTTTGGTCTTCTTTGATGACATTCCCATTTACAGTAAAACTTGGGAAGAGAGTTTGCAACATCTAGAGATTGTGCTGAAAATTTTGTAAGAACAGTCCTTGTTTGCTAAGATGTCTAAATGTGAATTTGGGATGAAGGAACTATTGTATCATGGGAAAATTATTGGGAAAGGAGTGAAAGTACACATGGAAAAAATCAGGGCTATCTTAGAATGGCCATCACCAAAAAACATCATCGAATTGAGAGGTTTCATTGGAATATGCACCTATTATAGAAAGTTTGTGAAAGGGTTCTCCAAGTTGACTTCTCCTCTCACTGATTTGACTAAGAAGTATGCTTTCAAGTGGGATGAAGAGGCTGAAAAGGATTTCCAAAAAATGAAAGAGGTAATGAGTAGTTGTCACATACTTGCACTACATTATTTTCCTAAGCCTTTTGTTGTTGAATGTGATGCTTCAGGTGGAGGAATAGGGGTTGTCCTAAAGCAAGCCCAGCACCCTATAGCCTGTGGGAGAATAAAGTTGCAGCCTCATGAAAAGATTTACTCTATCTATGACAAAGAAATGTTGGCCATCATGCATGCATTGGCCAAGTCTCGACAATACTTGGTAGGAAACAAGTTTGTGGTGAAAACTGACCACAATAGTCTAAGGCACTTCCTCACCCAAAAGGATCTAAATGAAAGGAAACAAAAGTGGGTAAGAAAGATTCAGGCTTATGATTTTGATATTGATTTGAAAGGAAAGAATAACATTGTAGTAGATGCATTATCTCAAAGACCTTTTTTTTCTCTCATGGGCATTGCCAAGGATTGGAAAAACATGCTACTAGTTGAATATGCCAAAGACAAATTTTCTTGTGATGTATTAGATGGAATCAAGGGGGATGATAACTACAGGATTTTGAATGGGCTGATATATTATAAGGTCGGAATTTATTTGGTTCAAGATTCAAAACTCAAGTACAAAATTTTGCAAGAAGCACATGATTCCCCACTAGCTAGCCATTTGGGAATCTTCAAAACTTATAGGCAATTAAGGCAAAGATTCTTTTAAAAGGGGATGAAGGAAGATGTTCAGAAATATGTGAATGAATTTAAGGTATGTCAGCAAATCAAATTATAACTTACATGCCTAGCTGGATTGTTGCAACCATTGCCCATTTTGGAGCAAAAATGGGACAGTATCTCCATGGACTTCATCACCGATTTTCCCAAATCTTTGGGTAAGGATTGAATATATGTGGTAGTGTATAGGTTGAAAAAATTTGATCATTTCTTTGTTTTTGCATCATCTTTTAGTGTTGCACAAGAGGGTGATATTTTTTTCAAATAAATCTTCAGATTGCATGGGCTCCCGAAGAGCATTGTAAGTGATAGAGATAGTAGATTCATGGGTGCTTTTTTGAAAGAAATTTTTAGATTGGTGGGAACTCAGTTGACTCAAAGTACAATCTGTCATCCACAAACTGATGGAAAAATAGAGAGGGTAAATCAATGGTTGGAAGGGTACCTAAGAAACTATGTGGGAGAGCAGCAAAAAGCATGGGCAAAATGGCTACACTTGGGTGAGTTTTGCTACAACACCACTTTTCATATGTCAATGGGGATGTCTCCTTTCACATAATTATATGGTTATGATTCACTTAACTTTTTTGAAATGATCTTTGGTGATAGTAGAGACCAAAAAGCTAAATATTGGGTGGAAGAGAGCCAAGAAAGTTTAATGCTTTTGAAAAACAATTTGCAGGTTGCCCAAAATCAGCAAAAACATTATGGAGATAGACATAGAGAAGAAAGGAACTTTCAGGTTAATGATTTAGTATACTTGAGTTTGTATCCATATAAGCAAACATCTCTCAAAAATAATGGAGCAAAAAAGATAAAGCCAAGATACTATGGCCCATACAAGGTGGTTCGGAATATTAGGGAGGTAGCATATCAATTAGAACTTCCGGAAGGAAGTAAAATCCACAATGTATTTCATGTTTCTTGTCTCAAGAAAGCTCTTGGTCAGAAAATTGTCACTTTAGAAATACTTCCTCCCTTGGATGATGAAGGCCAGCTCATACTTGTTCCGAAAAATATTTTGAAGACAAGGGAAAGGAGATTGAGGAGTAGAACCATCAAAGAATACTTAATACAATGTAAGGATCTACCAAGTGAAGATGCCACATGGGAAGAGGAGAAGATTTTGCAGCATACAAATATGAAATTTCTTGAGGACAAGCAATCTTGGGTGGGGAGGACTGTAATGTCCCCATTCAAATAATTGCATAGTAAGACAATCCCATCAATCCTATTAGTTCCCTAGGTTGGATGGATACATTTGGAATTTTAACAAGGGAGCTAATAAATGATTTTTATACATTAGAATAGTTCAAGTATTTAATAAAGAATATGAATAAATAAATGCAAGAAAAATTCTAGGTGGCAATTGGTTTTGAAGACATGTGGAGGATGTGGGACCCGCACTAGCTTGATTTCTCAATGCCACATGGCATCTCTCTCTCTCCATTTCGAATCCATGAGAAGGAAAAAATTCTTAGATGAGTTGGTAGGCTCATACACATGGAATTTAACATTATAGGTTGAATTTGGATGGAATTGTAACCTCCATGGAAGAGGAAGAGTCAAACTAAAAGTTTGTGGACACTTGGGCTAGTTTCCCTAGCTCCTATGACAACAATGATGAAGAGTCTATGAGATCTATGACATATTTCAGACCTGATTTCTGACATATGACCAATATGACATGTCAGGCCCAAAAATAGGCTCCAAGGTGGCTCTCATGGGAGTTGAATAATCCAAAGAGACTCCTACTCGAATTGGGAGAAGGTGGAAGGTTGGAACTTGGGAGACAAGTGGCATAATGTGGAATATTTTCTAATTGGAAATATATAGAAGATAATGAGAGGAATTAGAACCATAGGAGGATAAGTTTGGTTATAAAATACATGAATCAAGCATGAGAAGGTCTTTTGATCTTTTGAGAATTTGCATTTGTGAAGAGACAGAGCTAGTAGAAAACTAGTCTTCTTGCCTTAGCCAATTTCGACGGTGAAAGATTCCCATCCAAGTTGGTGTGTTGAGAGGCTATGCAGGTCTTTCATGGAGCATTAATGGAGTCATAAGTTATAATTGAAGCTACAAGGAAGTTCGTGGACACTTCAATATCAGCTTGTTCTATCATTTATTCCAAGTTTTCTCATCATATTCTTGCTCTATGGATTGAGGCGCACTTGGTGATCTATTGATCTCTTTGGGGGAGATTCATTGCCCCATTATTTTGTAATATGATATAAATTATCTGTATTTACTGTCATTAAGAGTCTCAGGTCGATAGCACAAGTGGATTTATGTAAATCTGATTGCTAATGAGAAAATAGTGTCAATTCCCCACTATCTTGATGCATGACAATGAAATGTTCTTATCTTTGAATGAATGAGTGAGCCATGGATATTAAAATGATATATGGATTGTTAATGATGCATTATAATAATTTCATGTTCAGTATCTAAGCATTTGAAGTCATTTTGTGAAGTTTCATTGCATTTGGAGAATATCTTATGCCATTTCCCCCAAGGTCGAACTAGTGATTTTGTAGTTGTTTGGGAGAGGGTTATAACAAACTTAAAAAACTGAATAATGGTACACATGAAACCTTAATATTTTCCCTTATACATCCCCTACCTTTTTTCAGAAATTCGAGTGGGTTTGGAAGCATTTGGAGAGCCATTTTCAGCATTTACCCTAGGGGGATTTGAACCTCAAATTGCTAGTTAAATAAATTCCATACTTTGTCCAAAATATTAAAGGGGTTTGAAGAAGTATTTTGGTTTTCCTATATCATCCCTAAAAATTATAATCAAGTCCTAATATCATTCATATAGCTTCTCAGAAGATTTGGGAGCATTTGGAGCAAATTGGAGACCTAGACATCAAAACTAGTCAAAAAATTCGAAGGAGTGTCCCTACAATTTTAAGAAAACATTTGGGATAAGCTTGCAACAGCAGCAATTGGAGAGTGGCTGGTGAACACATATCTCTGAACAATTCCTTTTGAAAATCATAAGTGCTTGCATGTTATTGATCCTAAATGTAAAATAATGCCTCCATCGATTTTCCAATATTTTAAAGGGCCAAAGTTTTATATAGGGAGATAGTATTTCTTGCATTATATTGGTCATTCATTTCATGAAATAGGGTAAACTGGACCAAGTTTCTTAACCACTCTCCTGATACCATAATATGGAGTTCATTTTAGTTGCATATTTCGATTGGCACTACATATGACTCCACAGGATCGTAACAAAATAAAACAAATGTATTCACTTTTTCTTCATTCCCATGCTATAAGAATTTCTTTAGATGTTTTTTTTCATACGAGTCTTTCATTAATATCCTTCTTCAGTGTTCACAATTTGGAATAGGTTTTCCATCCATAATGTCCTTTTGTGTGAGTGAGAAATTTATTTGTTTTTCATACTCACGGACGTAGAAGAACCTTTCTGGGATTTCCATCTAGGCAATCTTCTTGACTGGATATATTTGTTTTTCAAAACCATTTCTTTGATGGAGATACAATTTCAGAACTTTGACTCTTCATTATAAGCCTTTTTCCTTTTGATTTTGCAGCAAAGGATCATTTTGATTGCCACACATCTGTAAGACTTGCTTCCTTTCCATGGGTCAGTTATAGCAGACTGCTTGAGATGGTTGTTTATGTGTGAGTGAATGGAGCCCCAAGATAGTAATTTAGAATTCGTAGGTCTTAGTTATTTTACAGGGTTTATAATAACTCAACATAAACATGAAGCGAGTTTCCCTTTCTAAAACTGGGTAGCAATAAAAATCCTAAATGAAAATGTTATACACAATAATTCCCTTTCTATAAACTCATACTGATCTTGTGGTGATTAATAAAAATCGCCGTGAGATTGTTCATATTCCTATATTTCCACACATCAAAAATTTGAGCTGGGTTTTATTCAAAGCAAATAATAATCAAACAAATAAAACCAAACAATAAGCAAAGAAAGGCTGAAACTAACTAATCTAGGAAATAAACAAACTCGAAAAGGCTAAGAGAAAACAAAAAAGTATTTATGTACAAAAGGTGTTCCTAAATCTAGCTGAAGTACTATTTAAGAGCTAGGCCATTAACAGGGATATTATCCTCCTCCCTACAGCAATCGTATCCGGTTGGACTCTTAATACAACCGTATCCGGTGCAATATGCCAACCCATATCCGGGTTAAGCTAGCCTGTATCCAGGTCTAGGGAGGAAGATGTTCCATCTTCAAATAAATAGATATATAAATATATAATAATTAATGGATGATAAAATACAATGGATATGGCCGCCTTAAATATGGCTAGGCCATCCACTATTGAAGAGACATTCCTCTTCATAACTATAATAATAATTAATTACTATTACTAATAGTGTATAACCTATTTATTTACTAATTTATTGTTGTAGCATTGCCTTTCCCTTTGGAAAGATTTGTCCTCAAAGCTGAGTTTTCTCATGACATCTTTTATTCTGGCTCTATGTTGCACTGATGACTTGAGAGATGTGATTTTGATTACAACCATTGCCTCCTTTTGATTATTTTGTCTTGGTATTTGCATTAAGTATGAACTTGGTGAAGTTTTGTTTACACTTTTTCTACTTGTGTGATTGCTTCTTTTAACGATGTTTGCCGTCAAATGAACATGCTCAACATACATTATGATCTTAACTATTTTCGTGTTGTTATTCCCAACACATTTTGTGTCAGTTCCTTTGAACGAGCTCTTTGTGCTTATAATGCTCATAAGAACATCGGTATTATCTTGTGTCTGATAGATATTATAGTTGCTTTCCTTGATTTTTTTTATAGAAGTCCTTGTGTTGGTATATGTCCTTCGTGCATTTGTTATTGTGATATTATTGTCAATGCATTGATCATTGTTATTCTTAGTAACATTGGCTTGTCTCTTATCACAATCTGGGTGAGAATCATCTTTTTTCTGGTCAAATATTTCATTGTCATTTTATTCATTACTATGGTATGTTATTTCCTTGTCTTGCATAATATCTTTATTGATTCTATTACTCTCATCGGAAATGACATAATAGTCTACTATATTTTCACCTTTTACATTAGCTTGGGTGGTTTGTTCTACCCTATTTTCACATCCATCTTCATTTTCTTTAAACGTTTCGTCAATAGATTTCTTTATTTCATCTATATCCTTAAGGATTTTCTCAAGGAGATCTATGAATTCGTCACTATAAGATGCCATGGATGTTTGAACAAGGGACTTGGCCTCAGAGATAAGAAGTTATTATTATATTTAATAATAATAATATGTTATATAATAATATTAATATTATGGGGTTCATTGCAGAAAGAGGAAGGGTTTCTGGGGGCCATTTCGGAGAAGACAACACCTCCGGTGAAGGATCCTCAAGTTTTGACCAGAGTACAGTTGGAAGGAAAAGGGGACTCCTACAAAATGATAAAGAAAGGTTTCAACCTCCCACAGTTTTTTCTCCTGGTGAAAAGAATACTGAGATGAATTTGTAATATCCCTTTTTCAAATTTTATTAAAATGCCAATTTTTCAACTTTTTCCCCAATTTCGACCTTTGACTAGTTTAACTGTTTTGACCTCCAAATCATCCCAAATGCTCCCAAATCTTCTGTATGAGTGTATTAATGGTATTTAGACTTGAATATCAGGTTCAGGGATGTTTTATGGACCTCCAAATACTGCTGCAAACTTGATTTGTATTCTGATCAATATAGGTAATTTTGACTAGTAATTTGTGCATCAAATCCCCCCCGGGTAACACTGAAAATGGCCTTCCAAATGCCTCCAAACTCCCCCAAATTTATGAACAGAGGTATATAATGTGTTAAGTATGTTATTGAGGTCTCATATGCACCATTAATTGATTTTTACTACTGTTATAACTCTCTCACATTCAACAGCAAAAACCCCCAATTCGACCCTTGGGGAAATGGCACTATTTCATCTCCCAATACAACTAAACTGAGTAAAAATGATTCAAATGCTCAAGTACAGTACATGAAACTTGTAGAATACATCCATGGCATTATATTGATCACAAATATATCAGAGAATCATCCATCCATTCGAAATAATCAACATTATAGTGTCATACATCAATGCATTGGGGAAATGGACATTGTTTGCTCATTAATCAATAGTTTTGCATACAACCAGTGGGTATTTCGACCTGAGACTTTCTGAATATGAATAAAAGAGGATATGAAGCTATTAAAATCATAAATATATAATGAGAAGCTCTCTCAAGAAGCACAAGTGCTCACCAAAAACGCCCTCCCTCAAGGAGCATGAATATGCCTTCAAAACCGGAAACGGTGGAGAGAAAGTGCTGCACTAAACCAAACCATGAAACTTCCTGTAGCTGATACCTGCAAATACAAACTCCATTAAATCACCATGAAAGACCTGAGTGGCCTCTCCAAACACCAACTTGGATGGGAATCTTTCACCCTCGAAATTGGCTAAGGCAAGAAACTAGTCATCCACTAGCTCTCTCTTCACAAATGCAATTTTTCTCAAATCATCAAAAGCCATTCTCATACTTGATTTCTACATTTTATAACCAACATTAGCCTTCAAGGGGTCTAAATCCTCTCAATAGATTCAATAATTTTCCATTTAGGAAATATTTCTCATTTGCCACTTGTCTCCTAGTTCCAACCTTCCATCTTCTCCCAAATTCGAATTTGAGTCTCTTTGGATTCCTCCAACTCCATGAGCGCCTTCCTTGAGCCTATTTTTGGGGCTGACATGTCATAATGGTCAGGTGTAAGAAGTCAAGTCTGAATTTTGTCATAAATGTCATAGATGCTTCATTATTGTTGTCATAAAACTAGGGAATCTAGCCCAAGTGTCCACTAGTCTCCAATTTGACTCTTCCTCTCCCATGGAGGTTACTATTCCCTCCCATTTCGACCTAAGATGCTCAATGCCATGTGTTATGACTTACCAACTCACCCAAGAGTATTCACCTTCCCATGAATTCGAATTGGCAAGAGAGAGCTGCCATGTGTCATTGAAAAATCAAGCTAGTGTGGGTCCCACCACCTCCATATGTCTCCAAAACCACTTGCCACCTAGAATTTCTCTTGAATTTATTTATTCATCATATTTATTAAATACTTAAACCCTTCTAATGTCTAAATATCATTTATTAGCTTCCTTATTACCATCCCACATGTTCCCATCCAACCTAGGAAACTAGTAGGATTGATGGGATTGTCTTACTATGCACTTATTTGAATGGGGACATTACAGTCCTCCCCACCCAAGATTGCTTGTCCTCAAGCAATTTCAAATTTGGATGCTGCAAAATCTTCTCCTCTTCCCATGTGGCATCTTCATTTGGTAAGTCCTTCCATTGCACTAAATATTCTTTGATGATTCTACTCCTCAACCTTCTTTCCCGTGTCTTCAAAATCTTTTCCGGAACAAGTGTGAGCTGACCTTCATCATCCAAAGGAGGAAGTATTTCTGAAGTGATGATTTGCTGACCAAGATCTTTCTTAAGACAAGAAACATGAAATACATTGTGGATTTTACTCCCTTCCGGAAGTTCTAGTTCATATGCTACTTCTCCAACCTTCCGCACTACCTTGTATGGCCCATAGTACCTTGGTTTTAATTTTTCTGCTCCATTCTTTTTGAGAGATGTTTGTTTATAGGGCTGCAACCTTAAATACACTAAATCATTGACTTGAAAGGTTCTCTCTTCTCTATGTCTATCAGCATATTGTTTTTGCTGATTTTGAGCAACCTGCAAATTGTCTTTCAAGAGCTTTAAAATTTCTTGGCTCTCTTCCACCCAACCTTTAGCCTTTGGGGCTCTACTATCACCAAATATAATGTCAGCAAATGTAAGTGCATCATAACCATATAATGCTTTGAAAGGATACATTCCTATTGACATATGATAAGTGGTGTTGTAGCAAAACTCACCCAAGTGTAGCCATTTTGCCCATGCTTTTTGCTGCCCTCCCACATAGTTTCTTAGGTATCCTTCTAACCATTGGTTTACCCTCTCTGTTTGTCCATCAGTTTGTGGATGATAGCTGGTACTTGGAGTCAATTGAGTGCCTACCAATCTAAAAATTTCTTTCCAAAAAGCACCCATGAATCTACTATCTCTATCACCGACAATGCTCTTGGGAAGCCCATGCAATCTGAAGATTTCTTTGAAAAAAATATCAGCCACTTGTGCAGCACTAAAAGATGATGTAACAGCAAAAAAATGAGCAAATTTTGTCAACCTATCAACTACCACATAGATACAATCCTTACCCAAGGATTTAGGCAATCCGGTGATGAAATCCATGGAAATACTGTCCCATTTTTGCTCCGGAATGGGCAATGGTTGTAATAGGCCGGCTGGACATGTAAGTTCTGATTTGTTTTGTTGACATGCTTTACATTCATTCACATACTTCTGAACATCTTCCTTCAGCCCCTTCCAAAAAAATCTTTGCCTCAACTGTCTATAAGTTTTGAAGATCCCCGGATGGCCCGCTAGTGGGGAATCATGTGCTTCTTGCAAAATTTGGTACTTGAGCTTGGAGTTATGAACTAAATAAATTATTCCCTTATAATATATCAGCCCATTCAAAATCCTATAATTATCATCCCCTTTGATTCCATCCAACACATCACAAGCAAATTTGTCTTTGGCATATTCAACTAGTAGCATGTTTTTCCAATCCTTGGCAATATCCATGAGAGAAAAAGAAGGCCTTCTTGACAAAGCATCTGCTACTATATTATTCTTTCCTTTGACATATTCAATATCAAAATCATAAGCTTGAATCTTGCTTACCCACTTTTGTTGCCTTTCATTTAGATCTTTTTGGGTGAGAAAGTGTCTTAGACTATTGTGGTCAGTTTTCACCACAAACTTGCTGCCCACCAAGTATTGTCTGAATTTGGCCAATGCATGCATAATGGCCAGCATTTCTTTATCATAAATGGAATAAAGTTTTTCATGAGGCTGCAACTTTCTGCTCTCAAAGGCTATGGGGTGTTGGCCTTGCTTTAGGACAACCCCTATTCCTCCACCTGAAGCATCACATTCCACAACAAAAGGTTTAGTAAAATCAGGAAGTGCAAGTATGGGACAACTACTCATTACCTCTTTCATTTTTTGGAAGGCCTTTTCAGCCTCTTCATCCCACTTGAAAGCATCCTTCTTAGTCAAATCAGTGAGTGGAGAAGTCAACTTGGAGAATCCTTTCACAAATTTTCTGTAGTAGGTGCATATGCCAATAAAGCCTCTCAATTGGGTAATATTTTTTGGTGATGGCCATTCCAAGATAGCCCTGATTTTTTCCATGTGTACCTTCACTCCTTCTTGCCCAATAATGTGCCCAAGATACAGTAGTTCTTTCATTCCAAATTCACATTTTGATAATTTAGCAAATAAGGACTCTTCTTGCAAGATTTTCAACACAATCTCTAACTGCTGCAAATGCTCTTCCCATGTTTTACTGTAAATGAGAATATCATCAAAGAAAACCAAAACAAACCTTCTTAGTTGCTTGCAAAATATCCTATTCATACATGCTTGAAAGGTGGCTGGAGCATTTGTTAACCCAAAAGGCATGACAAGAAATTCAAAGTGGCCAAAATGACATCGAAAAGCGGTCTTTTGCACATCTTCATCTTTCATTCGAATTTGGTGATACCCTGATCTAAGGTCAATTTTTGAGAAGTATTTGGCCCCATGCAGCTCATCCATGAGCTCATCAATCCTAGGAATAGGATACCTATTCTTTATAGTCTTTTTGTTCAAGGCTCTAAAATCTATGCACATTCTCAATGTTCCATCTTTTTTCTTCACTAGCACAACTGAAGAAGCATAAGGGCTAGAGCTTGGTCTAATGAGTCCCAACTCTAGGAGTTCTTGGATAGCTTTTTCAATATCATCTCTAAACCTTTTAGGATGTCTATAAGGTGGTATCTGAATGGGTGAAGTACCCTCCTCCAAAACAATATTGTGCTCAACCCCCCTATCCGGTGGCCTACCATGTGGAAGGTCTCTAAAAACCTTTTCATATTTTTGCAAGAGTCTCTCTATCTCCTTTGGGTGTTTGACAATATTTATAGTTGGCTTGGGAGATGTAATATGACATTCAGCAGCCCATTCTATATCCCCATGCCTCAATATAGATCTCATGCTATTGCAAGTCACTACTTGATTTGGATAAGTGTGTTGCCCTCTCACAACTCTTTGTACTCCTTTTGAATCTTGGAATTTCATTTCGGGAATTTGATAATTTACTGTATGCTCTCCTATTGAATACAACCATTGCACTCCCAAAACCACATTAGTATCAGCAACATCAACCACATAAAAACTATCAACAAAAGTATAGTTACCTACGGTGACTTGCAGCTTTGGAACCCATGTTTTGCATTGCATTGTGTTGTGACCGGGAATGACAACTGTGAAGCCATCAAATGGTTCAATAGGTATCTTTCTTTTCTCTACCATCTCTGCATCAATGAAGTTATGAGTGGCTCCTCCATCTACCAAAACTGAAGTTCTTTGTCCTTGTACCACACCTTTGCAGCGGATAGTATGATAGCGAGGTACTGCTGAAAGCACTGCCATTCTTGCTTTGTCCGGTGAAGGCTGATTTTCTTCTTGTCTTTCCTCTTCTACTGCTGTCTCATATGCCTCTTCTTGATCTGAAATATGTCCATCTTCATCCATGCCCCCATCATACCCCTCATTATCAGAAAATACTTCTATGTATTGAGCCTTTCCTTTGGTACATTTGTGCCCCGGTGTCCATGGTTGGAAGCATGTGAAGCATAGTTTCTTTTTTCTAAGTTCATCCCTGTTTAGTCCCTCTTTTTTATTCCTCTCAAATGACTCTCTTTTCCAAGGTTTGTTATCATATCCATCCCTTTTCCAAGGTTTCTTTTCAAATTTATAGCTAGGCTTAGGAGGAAATCTCGTTCTAGGAAGCACATTCTGGAGATCCCTAGTCAAGCTCATTGCATCTTTTAATGTAGTTGGCTTGTGGGCTTTGACCAAACCTCTTAAGGGTTCATCCAAACCTTCAGTGAACAGCAATACTAATCTTCCCATAGATACATCAGCCACCTTGACTGATAATTTTTGAAAGTCCAACATATATTCAGTAGGGGACCCAGTTTGCTTCAATTGAGCTAGTTCTTTGAAAGGCAATTCTGGATCTTTTTGTTCAAATCTTTCTAGTACCCTGTCAACAAATTCTCCATATGTTTTAACCTGATTATGACCCAAGGTTTTCAGCCCATGAAACCACCATTCATTGGCATCTCCTTCCAAATGCAAAATGGCCATTTTTAATGCATCCTCTTCCAACATAGGATTCAGCTGAAAATATACATCCAATTTTTGCACCCAAGTGTTAGCAGAATTTTGAGAAGAACCATCAAAAGTAGGAAGTGACATTTTTCCAATAGCACTATTTAATTCTTTGTTTTGGAATGGACTCCTATTGTCTCCCTTCCTATTAATCTTTTGCATAGCATCAATGTAGTCACTGAGTGGTACACCTCTTTTACACTCTTCATTCAAATCATTCCAATCATTTACTAGTTTCTTGTAATCCAATGCAAGATTGGGCTCTTCTTTGGGTGTGAGAAATTTAGGTGCAGTATGCCTTTGTGTGCTTTGAAATTCATCAGGTCTATTATGAGGTCCTGTACTTGAGAAAATATGCTCATTCCCTTTCATCTTTTCCCCTGAGTGTGAACCGCTATTATCTCCTATTATCCCTTTGCTTTGAAGCTGGCTAATCAACAATTCAAATCCTTGCAACAATTTATCACCTATCCTATCCATGTTTGCTGAAAGTTTAGAGAAACATGGATCTAAGGTTGCAATAAGTTCCTCCTTATGTTTTAATTTGTCATCCTCCTCTCTACCCATGGTTTCAGCAAAAGACTCCTCTTCTTTTACTACCTCTTCTTCAACAAAAACCTCTTCAACTACTGGTTCAAAGGGTGGTGGATTATTCTTTTGACTTCTTTTTAGGACCATCAGGTGCCAAGAACATGCTCTAATACCACTTGTAATATCCCTTTTTCAAATTTTATTAAAATGCCAATTTTTCAACTTTTTCCCCAATTTCGACCTTTGACTAGTTTAACTGTTTTGACCTCCAAATCATCCCAAATGCTCCCAAATCTTCTGTATGAGTGTATTAATGGTATTTAGACTTGAATATCAGGTTCAGGGATGTTTTATGGACCTCCAAATACTGCTGCAAACTTGATTTGTATTCTGATCAATATAGGTAATTTTGACTAGTAATTTGTGCATCAAATCCCCCCCGGGTAACACTGAAAATGGCCTTCCAAATGCCTCCAAACTCCCCCAAATTTATGAACAGAGGTATATAATGTGTTAAGTATGTTATTGAGGTCTCATATGCACCATTAATTGATTTTTACTACTGTTATAACTCTCTCACATTCAACAGCAAAAACCCCCAATTCGACCCTTGGGGAAATGGCACTATTTCATCTCCCAATACAACTAAACTGAGTAAAAATGATTCAAATGCTCAAGTACAGTACATGAAACTTGTAGAATACATCCATGGAATTATATTGATCACAAATATATCATAGAATCATCCATCCATTCGAAATAATCAACATTATAGTGTCATACATCAATGCATTGGGGAAATGGACATTGTTTGCTCATTAATCAATAGTTTTGCATACAACCAGTGGGTATTTCGACCTGAGACTTTCTGAATATGAATAAAAGAGGATATGAAGCTATTAAAATCATAAATATATAATGAGAATCTCTCTCAAGAAGCACAAGTGCTCACCAAAAACGCCCTCCCTCAAGGAGCATGAATATGCCTTCAAAACTGGAAACGGTGGAGAGAAAGTGCTGCACTAAACCAAACCATGAAACTTCCTGTAGCTGATACCTGCAAATACTAACTCCATTAAAGCACCATGAAAGACCTGAGTGGCCTCTCCAAACACCAACTTGGATGGGAATCTTTCACCCTCGAAATTGGCTAAGGCAAGAAACTAGTCATCCACTAGCTCTCTCTTCACAAATGCAATTTTTCTCAAATCATCAAAAGCCATTCTCATACTTGATTTCTACATTTTATAACCAACATTAGCCTTCAAGGGGTCGAAATCCTCTCAATAGATTCAATAATTTTCCATTTAGGAAATATTTCTCATTTGCCACTTGTCTCCTAGTTCCAACCTTCCATCTTCTCCCAAATTCGAATTTGAGTCTCTTTGGATTCCTCCAACTCCATGAGCGCCTTCCTTGAGCCTATTTTTGGGGCTGACATGTCATAATGGTCAGGTTTAAGAAGTCAGGTCTGAATTTTGTCATAAATGTCATAGATGCTTCATTATTGTTGTCATAAAACTAGGGAATCTAGCCCAAGTGTCCACTAGTCTCCAATTTGACTCTTCCTCTCCCATGGAGGTTACTATTCCCTCCCATTTCGACCTAAGATGCTCAATGCCATGTGTTATGACTTACCAACTCACCCAAGAGTATTCACCTTCCCATGAATTCGAATTGGCAAGAGAGAGCTGCCATGTGTCATTGAAAAATCAAGCTAGTGTGGGTCCCACCACCTCCATATGTCTCCAAAACCACTTGCCACCTAGAATTTCTCTTGAATTTATTTATTCATCATATTTATTAAATACTTGAACCCTTCTAATGTCTAAATATCATTTATTAGCTTCCTTATTACCATCCCACATGTTCCCATCCAACCTAGGAAACTAGTAGGATTGATGGGATTGTCTTACTATGCACTTATTTGAATGGGGACATTACAGAATTGCTATACTGGTCATGCCGGAGGAGAGGGCGAGGAGGCTAGGGTTTGATGGGATGGCGACGTAGGGTCTGAGCTGTGACTATGGCGTCATCCATGGCCACTGCAGACGACAGCAGGTCGTCAGCGGTGTCAGACGGTGGCACGGATCCCCTGGCAGTATGGTATTGGACTCATGGTCAAGTTTAAGCTGGTGTAACAGTGGTATGTATTTTTTACTGTTTTTTCTAACTCCCTTTCACCTGCGGTAGCTTCTTGAACTTCATGGTTATGGAGATGTTGGATGAATTTGATTATAGTAGTGACACACTGCGCCATAGAGACATCTGGAGCTCGCCACCTGGCGAAACTCAGTTTTTGAGGAGCGACGGTGGTTTTGGCAGAGGTAGTTTAGCGGACTACCATCCGAACGAAGATTTGTTTCCTTCTACTGAAAGGGCCTCCCTGGTTTATTCTCCGGCGCCTTCCTTGTTGGCTTCTCCTCTCTGGGAAAGGAATGGTGATGGATTTGCACCGTCGGGAAGGATTGACTCTATCTGGGGTGTTTCGGTCCCACACTCACCCTCTCCGTAACCTGTAAGCGCAGGTTTAGGAGACCTTCCTGATTTCTTGCTCTCCTCGGACGGCTCTCATGAATCTCCGGTGCCGGAGTTAAGCAGGGTGTCGAATGTAAGGGAATTTTTCCAGGTTTTCCATGGCTTGCATGGAAGCGAGGCCTTGCAGGGAGGTGAATTTGCTACGGACTTGGACTGGGCCGAACATCGGGGTTTCTCTAGCCCGGTCGGTGACTTGGTAAGGAAGGCTGAGGGCTGTGGTGCCGGAACTGAGGGTTCTAAGAGCCCTCGGGCGAAGACGCGTAGGAGGTGGCTCAAGAACTCTGGCAGAGCACCTAATTACGCACTGGGGGAGGACATCGGTTTCCAACAGATACTTGAAATGGTTAATTCTGTACTGGTGGGTAGGGTTTACGGCAGGGCGGTGAGTCTTAAATCGATGATACAGTGGGCATCTAGTGTTTGGCTGGGTCATTGTGGGTATGTTCCACGGATTGTGGGACTCTCTGGAGGTTGGTTTGCTTTTCACTTCAACTCTGATGCACATGTTGTTTGGACGCTCAGCTCGAACTGGTCTATCTTCAAGGATCCACTACTTCTCAAGCCGTGGAACCCAATGTTTGACGTGAGCCGTGAGAGTTTGGATACTATTCCTCTTTGGGTAAGGCTTCCTAGGCTACCCTTGTAGTATTGGGATGAGGATCATTTTAGGAGCATTGGCAATCTTTTGGGCAGTTATCTGGAAGCCGATTTCTCATTCCAAACCACTGCAGTTCAGAAGATAGCCAGGATCCTGGTTAGCATCAATGTTCAGGATGGCTTATTTGAGAGCATGGATTTGAAATGGGGACCTTACTACTTCACACAAACTTTGGACTATGAGAATGTGCCGTTTCGGTGCAGAAAATGCCATGCTTATGGGCACCCGGCCATGGAATGCTCTCTGCTGGTCCGTATGAAGATTGGAAAGAATTTGAAGAGGAGGCCCGTGGAGGAGGTGGCAGAGGATATAAGGGGTGGAGAAGCATAGGGTGAGCAGGTTTTGGATCGCCCCTTTGAGGATTATATCTCTGATGAAGTAGTAGCTGAGAACACTCAGGTGTTGGATATGGTAGCTGAGAACATTCAGGAGAAGGATAGCATTGTCCCTGAGCTGAACATTTTGTCGAGCACAGCAGAGAATGACCGACTTCTTACACCTGACAAGACTTTGGAGGTCCCATTACTTGCTTTGGCTCGCGTCCCTGACAATGTGGCTGGTACTTCTTCTGCGCCTTTCATTAACCCTTCCTTCAGTCTTTTTTTTAATAACTTTGTTCTTCCTGGCTTCGATTGGGTGGATGGATTTAGGAATTTAAATATCTCTTCCAAGTCGATGGCTCTTCTACCCTCTCTTCGGGATGATGTTGGCTCCTCCCTTGTGACGGAAACCACCCGGATTAATTGCCATTCCCCTATTCCTTATGATGATTCTCCTGTTATAGTTCAAGTGTTGGCCGATACCTCTTCACACACCGGCTCCTCGGAGTCTGGTTACTTCTTACGTTCCATGAACAAAGCCAAGGGAGGAGGATTAGGGATGGAAAAACCTAAAAAACCTAAAACCAGGGGAAGGAAGTCTTTTATCTCACAGGCCAAATCTAGAGCGCGCTCGGATCTTCGGAATGGTACACAACTTTCAATTGAAAGGGCACTTAGAGCAGTGAATGGCCACTTGGATGGGGTGTGATGAAGATTATGTCTTTCAACTGTCAAGGTCTTGCTGGTCCCTCCAAAAGACCAGCTTTGCGACGGATGCTGCAACTGGAGCATCCCGATGTTCTGCTTTTACAAGAAACAATGTGTGGTGGTTTTGAGGCTATTGACAGACTTAAGGCTTGGTTTCCTGGGTGGTGCTTTGAAGAATTGGATGCTAGGGGGCGTTCTGGAGGCTTGGCTATTGGTTGGAAAGAGGATAGGGTTTGTGCATCCTCCAGTAGGGGGATGCAGTCGATTTTGGGAATTTCTTGCAGATTCTTGGATTTTGACCAAACCTTTACTATTGTTAATATTTATGGTCCTTACTGTGAGAGGGAAACATTTTGGAACTCACTTCTGAGGAGTAATCAGCTCAAGGGGGATTCTCTGATTCTGGGGGGGGACCTCAATTTTTCTTTGCGTCATGCTGAGGTTTGGGGGCCGCACGCAAATCTGGATCCCCTTACAAACTTTTTTGTTCGGAAGTTTATTGAAGGCAACTGGATTGATGTGGAACATGTTCTGTTGAAGCCAACCTGGAGGAATAAGAGAATTGGTCAGGACAGTGTGGCTAAGAGACTGGATCGTTTTTTACTATCTGTGCCTCTTGTGGAGGCAACCTTCTTTGTACGACAATGGATTGGATCTGGGGGCAGCTCAGACCATGAACCAATATTTTTGGAGATGAAAGATGGTCCCGACAAACCTCCTTCTCCTATTAAATTCAACAAGGTTTGGTTGGAAGACTCAACCTTCCTGGAGTTGATTCAGCAACATTGGGTACCTTTCCATTCGGAATCGATTCATTCTGCTGCCTTTCACTTTGTTGAGAATCTCAGAACTCTTAAGGAACCCATTAAATCATGGGCAGTTGAGAAGAGGAGGAGGGATGATAAGGCTCTTAAAGATATTGAAGGAGAAATAGCCACTATTGCTAAAGAAGTGGGTGGTGGTTACAGCTCTCACACGTCTAAGGACCGCTTAGTTCTATTGGAAAATCAGAGGAACCGTATACTTCTTCAGTTCGAGGAAACTTGGAGACTGAAAAGCCGGGCCATCTGGTTGGAAAGTGGGGATGAGAATTCTAAATTCTTCCATGCTTACGTAAAAGGAAGGAGGTCTGCTAATACCATTTGGTGTTTGGAGGATGCTGAAGGTAATTCTAGGTCAACATTTGAAGGGCTGGCTTCTGTGGGGGTTTCTCATTTCAGGGAACTTTTCAAGGCCAGCAAGAGAGTGAATATTGAAGAGGTGATTAGAGTAGCTCAGCTTTTTCCCAGGTTTGTGGAAGAGGAGGATAACAGGCATTTGATGGCCCCCATTACGGGGGAGGAATTATCAAAGGTATTGGCAAGCTTTCAGAAGGATAAGAGCCCTGGGCCCGATGGGTGGACAATTGAATTTTTTATTGCTCTCTTTGATATCATTAGGAATGATCTGCTTGAACTTGTGGAGGACTCGAGAAGATCTAGTAGGGTGCCAGCCAGCATAAACTCCACATTTATTGCACTAATTCCCAAGGTGGACACTCCTTCTTCATTAAACGACTTTCGACCTATCTCTCTGTGCAACTATGTGTACAAGATCGTTACAAAAGTTATTGCTAGCAGACTTAAACCTATTCTTTCCTCTCACATCTCTGAAGAGAAGTTTGGGTTTTTGGAGGGGCACCAGATTCATGAGGCTATTGGCATTGCTCAGGAAGGGATGCATAGCATTAAGACTAAAAAACTGAAAGGAGCTATTCTCAAAATTGATCTGTCCAAAGCATTTGATAAGGTGAGCTGGTTATATATCAGACTCATGCTTACCCATTTAGGCTTTGAGATTGGCTTTATTCGCTGGATAATGAACTGTATTACCACTGTATCCTTCTCAGTCTTAATGAATGGAGCAGCAACCCAGTTTTTTCATTCTGGCCAAGGATTACGACAGGGATGTCCTCTCTCTCCTCTCTTATTTATGTTGGTGTCTAAGAGCCTGAGTAGATCCATCAAGGAAGCTAAACGGGTTGGAGATTACGAAGGGATTTTGGTTGCACCAGGACATTCTCTAACTCATCTGCTATTTGTGGACGATATCATGATCTTCTATTCAGGCTCTAGATTGGACGCTGTTAGGCTTAAAGAGATACTGCAACTCTTTGCAACTGCAACTGGAATGGAGATTAATGAAGGGAAATCCACTCTCACGGTCTCTCTTTTGAGGGAGGAGGATTATATCTTATATTCTACATCATTTCCTTTCACGATCCTCAATCTTACGGAAGGGTTAAAATATCTGGGTTTCAATTTGAAGCCTAATGATTACTTAAAAAAGGATTGGACCTGGTTGTTGGAAAAGCTGGAAAAGAGGTTGAAGTGTTGGAGCTTCCGGTGGCTCTCGTGTGCTGGGAGGCTTGTCCTTGTCAAGATGGTGATGGAAGCTATTCCAGTGTATTGGATGTCACTTGCATGGATTCCTAAAGACACTTTGGAAGCAGCAAGGAAGATTTGCTTTAACTTTCTATGGAATGGAAAGGATGATGTTCATGTCACCCCATGGGTGAGATGGGACAGAATTGCAGCCCCAAAAGCTCTGGGGGGGTGGGGTCTCAAGAATATTTTTCATTTCTCTAAGGCTTTGGCTGCTAAGTGTGGTTGGCGTTTAATTAAGTCTGATGGATTCTGGGCCAAGGTTATGTTGCAGAAATATGTTGAACCAGACACTGTGGAAGATTGGATACGCTCTCCACAGAAGCGACATTGTGGTGGCTCTGTCATCTGGAAAGCCTTGGTGAACTCTTTCGATGTCATTGAGCACAATATTGCTTGGGATGTCAGCAATGGTCATAGGATTCGGATCGGTTGCGACCCCTGGGTCGGATGCGAAGCCCAGCACATCCTGTCTGTTGATTTGATGGAGGCATTGCGGCGCCAGGGTTTACTTTCTCTCAGTCAGTTAGCGGATATGGATAATTATTGGATGGGAAGACCCCTTTGGAGAAGGCCTGAATAATTCGGCTTGGGAGTGGAGCTGGTTGATGAGTTAAGACAATATTTCAGAGCACTTTGCAGGGATCAGGTTTTTTTGACTGATGTAGATGACACTCTTATCTGGGATGGGGATCCGACTGGAAACTACACTCCTAAAAGTGGATACCAGTGGATTAGTGAGAACTACGAGCAAAGAGATCTGGTTTGGTGGTGGAAAACGGTTTGGAAACTCCACTGCCCACCCAAAGCCCGACTTTTCCTATGGTGTACATTGGCTAACCGGATTCCGACGTGGGAAAACTTGCAGAAGCGTAGTTTTCATGGGCCTAGCAGATGTTATTTGTGCAAACTGTGTGAGGAAACTATTCCACACCTGTTCCTGCAGTGCCGTTTCACCATGGAGGTTTGGAACATTATATCTCGCATCTTAAAAATACCATTGCCTTGGGTTGGCAACTGTTGGTCTCCTATTATTGGTTGTCCAATACATCATTTTTTAGCATAAAACTTATGAAACCACATGATAAGTTAGTTTTATTAATGTTTATTTGTGTATGGTCATGCTTTTGTGGAGACCAACGTGGACAAAGGTTTGGTAAGTAATTTTTAATTATTTATTTCTTACTTTACCTTGTTTTATGTATAAAATTGGGCTTTTTAATCCTCCGTTTAAATGCTTGGTCAACTAATGGTTGTTGTTTCTTTTGTGCAGTGGTCTCGGCACTCCAGGAAAGATTTACGCTGGTTGCACCTGCGATTTGGGGATTCTTTCCACATTTGGGATGTCTCTTGAACTTCCATCACCTTCCAGATACTTATGAAGATTATCCAGTGCTATTCTGGGGATGTCATTTGCTCAAAATGGCATTTCCGTCCTTGATCAGGACCCTGATTTCGGGCTCAATTTCTGAACAAACGGTTGGGAATTTTTCAAAACGGTTCGAAACCCACTTCAAAAATGGCCCCATTTACACCTAACGGTGAGCCATTTTCAGAATTTCTGAACTAATGTGGAGAAATCCCTTCCGGAACAGACGTGGTTTTGCCAGATTTGGTGTTGGCCGTTTTCTGAGTAGTTGCTCGAATTTCTGAATTTTGGGATGGATCTTGTCCATCTGTTCATGTATAAATTAAGCTTGAGAATAGAGATGGGAGAGCATAGATTAGATAGAAGAGTGGAATATAGATAGAATTTCTAGTGCTTATATTGTTCTTTTTTTTTTCAATAAAGTAAGGAGAGCTGTTCATTGATACGATTTCGTCATTAGAATTTTGTTGTAAGTTATTCATTTTTCAGTATGTGTTGATTTAAAGACCAGTATGTTGACAACAAAGTTAGGCCCCCCTTCGATGGAAACAAAGCAGTATACATTGCATTTACAGTAGAATCCATCCTCATATTTGAACATCATCTTTCAGGAAAGATTTGATTTCAGTTTTCACGTTCAGTTGTCTCCTCGATTTCATAGAATAGAAGTAATATTCAGGAATGTTTTTGGATTAAACAGAAGGTTGCATTGGATTGCAATAAAACGTTTTCATCTCATTATAGAATAGAAGGTTGCTGAGTTGTGTGGAGTAATAAGTAGCAGAAACGTAATTGTTTTCAGTCATCAGTGTTCAGTAGATCTTTTTACATGCATATGATCATTTTTAATTGGTGCAGAACAGAGTAATGCAGAATTGGTGCAGAACAAAGTAGTGCAGAATGAGTGCATAACAGAGTAGATTACAGTAGCTTCTTTTTATCAAATTCCTTTCATGTTCAGAAAGTATTTTCGCATTCTTTTAACTCCCTCTTCAACCCTGCATTTCTTGTGCTGGTTCCTCTAAGTCTACCTTCCTGGGTTGACAATTAAATGTTGGTTCATATGTTATAGATTTAGCTCAACAGCAACTCGTTTGAGGATGCCTGGAGGAGATGGACTGACAATGTGGCATTGAAATTTTATAAAGCTCTTCCTCCGGTGGTGATCTGGGGAATTTGGCTCATGCGTAACAGTGGATTGTTCAAAGACAATCTAGGAACTCCGTCTCAAGTAGCAATTACCAGCTGTGGGATCTTTCTTGCACTCAAGAGGGCTCGGCTGCCACCCTCTCCCCGTAATATTCAACCTGTGGATATTGATAGATCCCAGCCATGGGGTTTCTTTGATGGGGCCTATCAAAATGATATTTGTGCGGGAGGGGATGTTCTTTTTATCTCCCCTGTACACTACTATGTGATGGCATTTGGTTTTGGGCGGGGAACAAACAACTGGGCAGAGATACTAAGTCTCAAGATGTTGATTTCTTATGTTGTGGAACTTTCTATCCAGAAAATTAACATTTTTGGTGACTCTTTGAATGTGGTTAATTGGGTTAATGGCACATACATCTGCAGCAATCGGAGGATTGCATCTGTTTTGGACCAAATTCAGAATGTCACTCTCACTTTGGAAACTTTTACTTACAGGCACACTTACCGTGAAAACAATGCTGAGGCGGACCAGGCCTCCAAGGAGGGACTCCATCTGGGGGTCGGCACTTGGAAAATTAATAAATATGTGAATGGGAATGTGCATGCCTTCTTCCACAGGCCATTTATAGAATGATCGGGACTAAGGGTCCTTGGCTCCGGGTCTCCATGATTGATATGCTGTAGATATGCTGTACATGTTGTTCTCTCAGTTAAGATACTAGATCAGATTGAAGTAAATTCTGAAAATTTAACATGGTATCAGAGCTAGCCTGAAAGAAGGCATGATATGGCATGTATGATACTTGTTACACTTACGATGCTAGGGCTTGATATAGAAAAAACCAGTCATCGTAGCACTTTCGCTATAAATCCATTTTGGCGAATTTTTCGGATCTAAAATTGTTACAGGATGAAGATTAAATCTCCAGGTACCTTGTGTCCAAAGGACAACCTCTAATTCGTTGTACTTTGTGATTTATGATCTGTACAATATAGGGTTTCTGCCTCTTCCAGATATGAGTCAAAATCAGGTGACCTTGGGAAAAAGGTCATATCTTGGGCTAGGAAGCTCCAAATGCAATTTCGTAAAACGTGACAGGTAGTACACAGTCTGTACTATCTCAGAAAACGTTTTCAGAGGCCGAAGTTGAACCAGTGACACGTGGAATGCCATACAAGTTCGCTCTCCTGTATTATCCCATAAACAGGTCATGTTGCGACATTTGGCATAACTCTCTCTCAGAGAGTCCAATTGAGGTCAGACCTGTTAGGATGGAAAGGTAACAGGCCGAGCTATCTCAAAAAACTTTTTCAGAGGTCGAAGTTAAAAAAGTGACACGTGGAATGCCGTACAAGTTCGCTCTCCTGTTTTATCCCAAAACAGGTCACGTTGCGACATTTGGCATAACTCTCTCTCAGAGAATCGAATTGAGGTCAGACCTGTCAGGATGGAAAGATAACAGGTCAGGCTATCTCAGGAAACTTTTTCAGACCCTGTGGATCAAAAATTTTAGAGTTACACCAGAAACAATCAGGTACATATTTCTGTCAAAATAGAATTATTGTTTGGTACCTTCATTCATGGCTTCCGGAATTTAGGGCTTTGGAGAAAGTTGGAATTTTTGTAATCGGAGACCACGGCTGGATGCTACTCATCAAAATAGAAATTTAGAGACCAAGATCAGAATTTTTGGTTGGGCAGAAGGCGGGGCTTGATTAGACCCTAGTTCGGGAATTTAATCAGAAAAGTGGAAATTTTTGAAATCTGTGACCACGGCTGGAAGCTCCTCAGAAAAATAGAAGCTTAGAGCTTTGGATCAAACATTTTGATGGGGCAAAAGAGTGGGCTTTATCAAACCCCAGTTCATGGTCATGTCCAGTGAATCCGGAAGTTTCAAAGGCAAAATTGAGGAGTGAAACTTTGCAGTTTTCAAATTCTGAATATACCAGTTTGATCAGCTCATCAAGGCGCATATTTCTATCCTTTCGAAAGTTTGAAATTCAAAGTTTGAATTTTTGGGGTTTCTCTGACAAACCCATATCCAGCTCCAGGTCCAGTTCTTGCAAATCAAGTGGATTGGGTTAATCCTAGAAGAAGATGGATTGATCATCTGCATGAGTAAAGAAGTTCCTGTTTCAGAGGGAGATGAGGCTAAGGCCTTACATAAGAAGATTACAAGCGATCTCAACAGGTATGACTCTTCGAGGTATGTTTCGATATTTGTCCATGATTAATTTTATGGTATGTTTGTCTTCATGTTATTACGGTTAGTACAATTTTGATTTTAGATTTGTCGTATCACCTTAACAAAATTATGAATGCATGATAGAAGATATTCATTGGTTAGGGTGTTGACACTTATGATTGTACTAATGCATTATGGTGTTGTATGAGGTTTATGTTTTCTACTAACATGAAAGGTACACCAAGAAAGAGAAATCATGTTCTGGTCCAAGAACATATGATCATGATAACATGAGGACAAAGACTCATCCATTGTCATGGATCTTGTTAACACCTAAAAAGTGCTCACTAGCTCATTCCCTTACTCACATGACCCATTTGTCCACTTTTCCACCATCTGAGCCTCTTAGTACACCCCTTTTTCCATTAAAAAAGATTATTTTTTCAAGAAAATCATAAAAAACCCTCAAAAAGGGTCCAAATTCCCAAAAATATTAAAAAGGGAATTAAAATATTATTTTTATTCAAAAAAGGAAAAAGGAGGGAAAAGTACCTAAACCATGTTGGTCACTACCATTTGGTTTCCACAAAACCACAAATGGTATTTCCCACCACCAAAACCTATAAAAAGGTGGTAGGGGCTCCTCATTTCATATCCATCCATTATCTCATCCTTATGCTGCTGAAATCTCCCTTGAGCATTTTAGCCATTGCAAACCACATTGGAGAAGAGACCATTGGAGATTGGAGTTGCTCATCCTTGGAGCCATTCAACCTCATCATTAGAGGTATTGATTCCGCAAGCACTTGCTTGCCCCATTCTTTCAATACAAATTCATTATTTTACATTATCTTGTTCTTGATTTTAAATTATTTTTGTTATTTGCTTAATATCTTTGCATAGATCCATGGTTAGTCTTGTTTAATTAGTTTATTGTTATTTATTTCCATTGAAACTGCTGCTACTAGTTAGCAGGTGCCCATAGCACTAAGCCTGGTTGCAAAACCGGGCCAACAGTTTTTGGCGACTCCGCTTTGGTTTGAACTATAGATCTCTAGTTTTGCCTTTAATCTTAGTTTTTTATGAGTTTTTAACCTTTAGATCCATAGATCTGCCATCTTAGACAGCAGATCCATTGCTGCTCTGAGTTTTGGCCCCATAAACAGTCCGAAATTTTCAATTTTCGGGTTCGTTTCTCAGTTTCCGTGCACGGCTTTCGCATCGCATCTTTTTTCCAGACAGTCGCGCGGTCCATCGCGACTTTTCTGCATTTTTCCGCGCGGTCCATCGCGGCTTTTTACCAGACAGTCGCGCGGTCCATCGCGACTTTTCTGCATTTTTTCGTGCTGCACACCACGGCTTCGCGGCCAATTTCCGCGCTTCCCATCGCGACTGTGCGGCTAAAACCCGCGCTGCCCATCGCGACTGTGCGACAGAAACCCGCGCGGTCCATCGTGGCTTTTCTGTCAAAACCCGCGCGGCTGAATTTTTCATTCGGCCATCCCGATTTTGAAAAATATTTTATACTTTACTTTCTGCCCATAGCACATTTTTTACAGTATTAAATTCTGCATATTTGACAGCTTTGAAGAAATTTTTACTATTTAAAGTGCATATCTATAAATCTTTTGAAACATTTTCAAGAAAGTGAAAGAAAGACTCATTTTGCATTTTTATCTAGATTCAAATTTTTTCCTATTTACTTCTTTAAAATCTTGCCCTTAGCAATTTTCTTGAACAAAGAAATCCATTTATTTCTTTTAAAAGAAGTCTATTATTTGCTTTCATAAATCCAAGAAATCCTTTTTTTTTTGAGTTATTTTTTGAAAAGCATTTTCCTTTTGGTGAAAAAAGTCATAAATATTTGCTTTTTATTTTCGAAAAATCCTTTATTTTTTGAAAATTTCCTGTAAAGCATTTAATTTTTTCAAGTTCAGTTTACAATACCTCACGTGCACTCACACGATCACTTAATTGAACTAAGCCTTAAAACGTACCATAATTTGAACACACTTTTAACCCCACTTGGGGAACACTAAAAGAATTCTTGTAGCTAGGTAGTATTTGGGGGATAGGTGTTCCAATAACACCCCTCAGTTCTTACATCTGAAACATAGAAGTTGTCCAATTAGGGAGCTAAAATCTCTTAGTACTTTTTGGCGCGGTCACAACCGGTTTGTGGGAAGGCCTCTCCCTTAGGAGGGTTGAAGTCACGAGGATGGTTCCGGAAGCCTGAGTGGAATGCCGAAATCCATTCAGTAACCGAAGGGCTACCATTCGCAGTTCTCGGGATATCCCTGTATTGGGATATTGCGATCAAAGGACCAAACGGCAGATTTACCTTTTCTCGACGCATCATGAACGGAGTATCCTAGTAGCCTGTCTTTAGGATTGATTACCCGGTGTCCCTCCTGGTAGGGGGATATCTAGCCGTTGTCTCAACATTCATATTGTCTGACTTGGATTTCATCACCTTGCAGAGGATATCGTCTGTTTGAGTCACAATACTTTTAGTTAGGTGTTTGCATGATTTCAACCTACCTGTGGTCTAGTTGCACCTATTTTTTCTAGGAGCCGTTTGCATGTTGGTATTCTGACCAGTTGTTGCATTCCTCCACTTATTGTAGCACAGCTGCTAGAATAAGTGCCTTTTTTGAGGATTGATTTTTTGGCCTGAGAGCCGTCTTTTTTCACTCCCCTTCTTGCACCCTTGGTTGCATTAGGGTTTTGAGTCTTTTATATATATATCACCACCTGATACTTAAACAATTTTTTTTTTTACCCAAACACATATTCTCACCATTGAGAATTTTAGACACTCTCGTCGTCTACAGGGCGAACTCCCAGAGTTTAGTCCACTTGGCTCTCCACGTCACGGACGCAGAGCCTTATCCCTTGATTCGACACATCGTCAATCAATTAGACAGTCATCCGATTCTGACATACCTCACTTCACCTTTGATTTGGAGGTAGAATCCGAAAACCCCACAGAGTTACCACCAACCACCATTATGTCTGGAACACCATTTGATCCACTATTTACAACTACCATAGGTCAGACATCCGCAGACCCTTCTGCTGTAGTACCATCCACGGCAACAACCACCCCCCTGGGTATACCCAATATGGGTAACACTCCACATTTAGGAATGCCTAGCACAGGGCCACCACCTGTCATGGGTATACCCAACATGGGGGTCATACCTCCTTTGGTTTCCACAAACCCCGTCCCAGGAATCCCTAGTACGATTCCCAACCCAAGTGCAACCCATGTTGCACTTGGGAGTGCTATCCCAAGAATCCCTAGTGCGATTCCTAACCCAAGTGTAACCCATGTTGCACTTGGAGGCGCTACTGGACCCCTACACCATACCACAATGGCTAGGCATGTCCCAGTTCCAGTCCCCACATCTGCTAGTCTACCATACATGGCGAGTCTGAACCTGCCAGATTTAGCTAGGCTCACAAATGACCCCATTAGACACGATCCTGTGTGGCCTCACATGCCCACCAAACTCCCCTCTGACATCCCTAAATTTGAGGGTAAGGCAGGAGAAGACCCCCAGAACCACATCATGTCCTTCCATTTATGGTGTTCCTCCAACTCCATAGTGGACGACTCAATCCGCCTCCGGCTTTTACAACGCACCTTCACTGGCTCTGCAGCCAAATGGTATATCGAGCAACCCCATGGGACACATTCCACATTTACCTCCCTTGCCTCGACCTTCCTGCAGTTCTTTCAGCTACCTGTCCGCTATGATGCGGGCGTCGAAATCCTACTGTCTTGCAGACAGAACATGGCCACGCATATCACTGACCATATTCATGATTGGCGTCGGCGCCGAAGCCTATGCAAAATCAAATTAGACGACCGAATCTTCCTAGATTGGTTTCTAAAATCCCTCCTTCCTCTCATTGCGAAGGATGTAGCATCTGAAAGACCCCAGTCTGAAGAAGAGGCCATCCTCAAAGCCCAACAGTTTGATCTCATCTACGCCCAGTCGGGTTACCTATACACGATCATACCGGATGCCCCACGAGGCGAATCTGCACGCGATGACACACCGGGGGCATCACATGCCGCTGATGGCATTATTGGCCAAATTACACCGCAAGCAAAACCTTTCAGTATGGTGAGCACCATGCCCGCCCCAGACCTCTCTAGGGCTACATCTAGTTCCGGAGCGACAACTTCTTATGCTCCAACAAACCAGACCCATCACATTCATGGACCCTCTTGTCCACAACATTGTTATGGCCAAGCGCCATCAACATATGTACCTCCTACATACTATGCTCAACCTACCGTACAGACCCCCATGCAGTTCCCACAACAGCAAATGCATTACCCACAACCGGTTGCACCAGCTAACCTCACACCTCCACCAGCTCAGGGGTACCAACAACCCCAACAGGCAACTGGACCACCTCCAGCTCCACCTGCATACTATCCACCGCAACCTGCTCCCGCACCTGCGGCTCCTCAGAATCCCCCCAATGCTCAAGGGCATGTGTACGCACAACAACATCAGCCCCAATACCAAAATAACCAACGCAACCAGGGTGGGAAACCAAACCGCGGAAGAGGACGCAACCATGGAAACAATCAAAACCGTAACCAAGCTCCACAACCTACCCATCCTCCGCAAAACAATAACGCGGCGCCTGCTCATCAGAATCCTGATCGACCACCTAAGCAAGCCAAAAATGCTAATTTACGGACAAACCATCCTTGTTCAATTTGCGGTGTCTATGGCCACTATACCCACGCTTTCCCACATCTGGAGCGAGCTCGACAACTATGGACAAATGACGCCCATCGTCAAGGGCAGGCGGCTCCTCAGCCGCCACCCAACCCCCCACCACCTCCACAACAACCTTTGGTACTACAAAACCCTTTTCCAACACAAGGAGTGGTGAACACTCAGCCGTTAGCCCCCCCACAGGGCAACGTGTAGCCACAACAAATTACTTACGCAGCTCCTGACCAACCCATTTTTTATTTAGGCACCCACCACTTATTGATGATGTCCACTGCCGACGTCAATATCCAAACCCGTCGGAACCAATACAGACCGACTTCTGAGGCCCCCCCCCGCCGAAAAGGATACTAATGCTCATCCCACTGATCAGACATTGCGTATACCTCAGGTGCCACTCGATGGCGCTTCTAAAGCACCTCGCTTCCCCCTTCGCCGAATCAACAACAACCCCAATGCACGGGCTGCGTCCAATTACAACATTGTAGATGACTTAGCTCAATCTCCCGCAGCCATGTCTGCGTTAGAAGTCTTAAAAAATTGTCCTACTCAGCGCAAGACTTTACTTTCCGCCATTGGGGCGATTGACCCAAATGATTCGAAATTGATGACCTTTGATTTAGACCAATTTGAACCACGGCTGCCTTCCACCATAGCAGTCCAAGTTTCCATTTCTATTTGGAATCTTGTCATCCATCGATGTATCATCGACGAGGGTGCCTCCACATGCGTCATGTCCACATTTGTTTGGCAGAAGTTGGGATCCCCTACTCTCCAGCAATCCACCACTGCATTGCGGGCCTACGACGGCCGATCAGCTCAACCTCAAGGTTTACTACCCAAAGTGCCCGTCCAATTAGGTGGGAAAACTGTGCTCATCGACATAGAAGTCATTAACTCCCAGCTCGATTATAACCTTTTACTTGGCCGCAGTTACATGTACGCCATGAAAGCAGTTGCCTCATCCGTTTTTCGTACCATGATGTTCCCCCATGAGGGACGCGTGGTCAAAATCGATCAACTCACCTACTATGATCCCAATGCCCCTGCAGCACCCGAGAATGTTCTTCCCATGACTGAACAACCCACTTCTAGTGCAACTACCTCCTTTGTGTCTTCCGTGGGACCCGGACTTTATTCAGATACACCAATGACCTCTACATTCCAGTCCATTCCACCACAGTCACCGGAGACCCAAGTCGCAAACCTCTGTACTCTTTCACAGAATACACAAACATCCTTGTTACCCAAACCACCATTGGTCCCTAGTCACATCGGTGTTACACCTATCCACACAATCCCCTTTCTATTTCCTCCTTCGGGTGTAGTAAGCGCCCCGGTTATGGCTACCCTTAGTCTACCCGGTTTAACATTGGGATTACCCGTGTGGTATATTTCTCCTCCCATTCCACCGCCGACACCAAATGTCATCCTCCAACCGGTACAACCTATTGTTACCACTACCCAACCACCTCCCGGTATCACTACTCCTTCGTCATCGACGAATCCCCCTCCACTCATCAGGCCCACTGGGGGCAGAGGCCCACAACCATACACTGCGGTACCCCCACCCAAGGCAGTTAAACCTCCCCCCGTATTTCGTGCTCCTCCAAAATGCTCACTGTGTGATGAGTTAGGCCATCCAACCCATCAATGTCCACAGTTACCTACATTGCAGGAACACATGCAAATGTTGGACGACGACCCCAACATCCCAGTGGTCAAACTAGATCCAAACCCTATGCCTCGTGATAAATCACTGCGTACCAACCACCCATGTGCGATATGTGGTATTTACGGCCACTACTCCCACAACTGTCCTGACATCCCAGACTACAGAGCAGCTCTCTACGAGATGAACAATTTGGACCTTGAGACGGCACCCCCTACTATCGAGGAGATCTACCCTCCCCCATCATCCTCATCCGGAGAGATTAACACCATCTACATGATCTCTTCGACTACCACTACCTCATCACTCGATTTGACCACTCAAAGCTCCCGCAATGATGAAGAGGTTCTTGAGACTCCTACTACCTTTGATTATCCCAGGGAAGACATGCACCATCGTCCATACTTCCTCCCGGAAGAGACTTCATCCACCACTGCTACCCAATCCGCGGTTGAGTCCAAGGATTTCCTTTCTACTAAAATCGACTGGTTAACAGATCCCATGGCCGATATTTCTCCCGTCATCCACATTGACATCTCTGACCCACTTGGTGCCCTTCATACCATCACATTAGGAACCTCCCACAGTGAGCATGAGATCGGAGAATACCAACAACTCTTCCAAGAATTCACTGATGTCTTTACTTGGTCAGATACCGAAATGCCTGGCCTTGACCCCGCCATTTATACGATCTCCACTGGATACCCCTCTGTCCGGTCGGCCCCTTCCATTGATCCCTTTGACACACAGGTTCAACCCTTTCAAATCGACCAGGAAACCACATGTCCACAACATGGGGGCAGGCCCAAAACCTTGCCTACTCATCATCATCGTGATCCTCGTCGGAGATACTGGGGGCATCCACCCCACAAAGGGAATCCCCCATCATCATATCATCACTTCAGTATGCCACCACGACCCACAGCCTCATGGTATAACACCCCGCCAGTAGTTGCTCAATGCCCTATTGATCTCTCTCTGAGACAACATCTGCACCACATTGACACCTCTGAGTTAGGGGGCATAATAGATTACCTCGACCCCGAGATAGGGGGCATGATCAATCATTTTGAACCTTCCCCATCATCTCTATCTCAACACCTCAATGATCCCATCGTTCAAACCAACACATATGTGATCCACAATCATAAACCCCATGCACATAGCATGGGGGCATGTCATTAACCCTGCTCAATTTTTCATATTCGTGATCTCAACCATTTTTGAGGTCACGTGTCACTTGTACATTTGAGTTGATTTTATGCAGATAATATTTCCCCCCGTGGGTCATCATTTCTCCCCACCTCTGCATCATTGGCTTGGTGGGCTCACCTTTATTTGTAGCAATTTTTTAACCTAGTTATTTGCTTTGACCATTCCGGAGTCCTTATGACCTCCGTTTTTCGCACCATTTGCACTGCCGGATTCATATTTCCGTGCCCGTGATGATGCTTGAGATCATTTCTCGCTCTCACCAGGACCAATATCAACATTGTGTCCCGACACCTTGTTGCCCCAGTTTGCATACCACTTCGGCTGCTCTCCTTTTTTGATATATTTGATATCATCGGGTTCATTTTTCCGAGCCCGTGATGATGCTTGAGATCATTTCTTGCTCTCACGCCCAGATTTTTCGGGCATTTTTTACCATGCCCCCTCGTCGCCTTGATTTGCGTGCCACATCGGCTGTTATCCGTTTTCGACGAGTTTTATATCACCGGATTCAGTTTTTCGCGCTCGTGACGATGCTTGAGATCATTTTTCGCTGTCACGTCCTGATTTTTTGGGCATTTTTTCCATGCCCCCTTGTCACCTCGATTTGCGTGCCACATCGGCCGTTCTCCGTTTTCGACATGCCTTATATCGTCGGATTCAATTTTCCGCGCTCGTGATGATGCTTGAGATCATTTCTCGCTCTCACCTTTAGATTTTTTTGGGCATTTTTTCCATGCCCCCCACATAGCCTCGGTTTTCGTGCCACATCGGCCGCTCTCCGTTTTCGACAATCCTTATGTCACCGGAACCATTTTTCCGCACTGATGACGATGCTTGAGACCTTTTCTCGCCCTTATCAATCCATGTTTGTTCAGTATAATTTTACCCCGTTTTCGGGCCGAGCAACCCCTTTTACGAAAAAAGCACTTAGGGAGTTTCTGTTAAGCTCTTTTCTGACTCCTAAAACAATGAAAAGATTGCCGAGCAACCTTGCTTCCTTTCATGCTCGTTAAACGTATCTGAAAGGGCATCTACCTGGTATAAGTTTACCCCTTTTTCGGACCTTGTAGACTAATTACGAAAAAGGTATACTCTAGTCACATCGGCTAGAAGAGTTCTCCATCCGCATCATTTTATGCTTTTTCAGGCCTTGGAGACTAAACTTACGAAAAAGAAACACCAATAGAGTCCACTTACCGTTTTCAGACTCTCTAAACATGAAAGCAACCATGAGCATGAGCCGTCCTGGGCTCACAAAATCCACAGGACCGTACCATTTCAGAGCACACTTTTATCCCTTCTTGGAGCTCATTAAAACTACGAAGAAGGCATCAATGGTGCCTCTTGGCGCCACAACAGATCACATCTACTCATTAGGCAGCTTCCCCATTTTGGTCTCCTTTGTTCAGAGTATTCTGCAGTATGTCACCTTGATAATTCCTCGACGACACCTATCAGCTCGTCCTCCCCCCCAGAGTCAATATATACCATTCAGTCAAAGCAATGATCCCCACACCTACAAGTCAGTTCCCTACGCTGCTAGGTCAACCATGTCATCATGCTCTGAACAAAGGAAGTTTGAGTCTACCCATTTTTGACCCATTAATTTCCCGTTCCCACAAGTATGTCAGTCCTACCATCAGTACTACAACACTTCAGTTTTACACCTTGTGCTCCTATCAACGAAACATCATTGCCTTGTTAGTTGCTGGTCTCCCTCTGTCGATGACAACAACATTGATTCCAGAGGATAGACCTAGAGGTACCTGTGTCTTGGACTCATTACCATTTATGATGAGTGCCTACGAATCATTTCGAGAGGAATCCTCAGTGCCTCTCCGAATGGTTGTTTCTCACATGCTCGACTTCAACACCTTGATCGCATCGTTGAGACTCGCACAGGGTATTGGTCCGTTCAGTTATTAGTCGAAGACCCCGGATACCACCTGACTCCTCCACATTTGAGAGTCTACCTATGGATACAACCAGTTACATTTTTTCTATAGATATTCGGGTTGCGTATGGCGACAGTATTCAGATGTACCCCAGTTTTATACTCCCTCGAGTATACAGATACAAATACTTCCCAGAGATGGCTCACAGTCATTAAGTCCATACAGATGATTGAACACCTTCAGTTTCAACAGTTATTCCAGTGTATCAGTTATTGAGATCAGCCATGATCACGAGTATATCCCACAATAATGTCCCCCCTGGACCATTATGATGTACCAGTATATTTCTTTACGTATTAGATCCCCCTTCTTGGGACTAATTATTTTGTATATGTCTTGATACGAGCATGGGAATGCCCGCCTCGTCCTTCATCAGAGATCATACCTCATTCATATTGAGGCCATGTAATATTTTTTGTTTTTGCAGTTTCCAAGGGTCGTGGCTCCAGTCTCCAACCGGTCTCTTCTCTCCCCTAAACCCCAGAAAAAAGGACAAAAGAACTATGATGTCTATCGGCCATACGATGAGCTCATGCCCTCACACATCAGGGGGCAATCTGTTAACACCTAAAAAGTGCTCACTAGCTCATTCCCTTACTCACATGACCCATTTGTCCACTTTTCCACCATCTGAGCCTCTGAAACCAACAAAAGGTCACCAAAAGACCTTAGTACACCCCTTTTTCCATTAAAAAAGATTATTTTTCCAAGAAAATCATAAAAAACCCTCAAAAAGGGTCCAAATTCCCAAAAATATTAAAAAGGAAATTAAAATATTATTTTTATTCAAAAAAGGAAAAAGGAGGGAAAAGTACCTAAACCATGTTGGTCAATACCATTTGGTTTCCACAAAACCACAAATGGTATTTCCCACCACCAAAACCTATAAAAAGGTGGTAGGGGCTCCTCATTTCATATCCATCCATTATCTCATCCTTATGCTGCTGAAATCTCCCTTGAGCATTTTAGCCATTGCAAACCACATTGGAGAAGAGACCATTGGAGATTGGAGTTGCTCATCCTTGGAGCCATTCAACCTCATCATTAGAGGTATTGATTCCGCAAGCACTTGCTTGCCCCATTCTTTCAATACAAATTCATTATTTTACATTATCTTGTTCTTGATTTTGAATTATTTTTGTTATTTGCTTAATATCTTTGCATAGATCCATGGTTAGTCTTGTTTAATTAGTTTATTGTTATTTATTTCCATTGAAACTGCTGCTACTAGTTAGCGGGTGCCCATAGCACTAAGCCTGGTTGCAAAACCGGGCCAACAGATCTCATAGAAGATCCATTTACGAGGTATGTATAACTTGGTTTTGTAATAGTTAACCTATGAGATATACAGGTTACTAAAACAAGTCATTGAAGAAGAACAAGAAGACATCATGTGAGTATGTTAGACATAAATAGCTAGCATGCTAATCTAGGTATGTTTTTCCTATATCAAGATAGAATCCTACCTTGTGTTAGGATCTTATATTGTTGTGTTGTTTGATAATGATTATTCATGAAGTCGTAGGTTTGAATAAGTCATGGCTGTATGCATATTATATTTCTTACCATAATTGATGATATGACTAACCAGAAGAATCATGAAGGTATAGGTTTGAATAATCACAGGTTTTATGCATATTATATCTCTTATCTTGATTGATGATTCAACTAACCTGAAGAGTCATAGGTTTGAGTAATTATAGGTTTAGACATGTTATGCTTCTTATGATTTGACTAAGCATAAGAATCCTACATAAACCTTGAATGATAATGCTTATTATTTTTGTTTGAAATGATCATGACTATACATGCTTGAGATTATTGTGTTTTAATAGTATACTAATGAATGTATGATTTTATATGAGATCACAAGGATAACACATTCATGATACTAATAAGCATGCATAGGAACCAAGGATGAATATGAGTTCAAGAACAGGTAATCTAGGAAGCAAAGATCAAGAGGGAGTACACTCCAGTGGTTTATGCAAGGATGCAGATATTCAGAGGGAGTTGACCATCTCTCTACATCCCACAACAGAAAGGTGTAGAAGAAGCTACTTCAGATTAGGACTCCAGCAGCTCCTGCAAGGAAGCGAAGACTCAGAGGGAGTCCACCCAACGAACAAACAAAGATAAGTATTTGAATTGTCATTTCTTAAATAATATTGTTCAATAATGTATATACTGATGTTCCTAGAATTAGGTTGTGTATTATGCATATTAGAATAATTGCATTGATGAACAGTATACTCCTAATATGCATGGGTAAGTGGCCTATGGCATTGTACAACATTCCATTGCTACTTATCTAGAATGAAACCTCTTTGCTGACATGTTGGGAGTTGTGCACACTCTTAACAATGTTCTGGTAGAGATTGGAAGGCATCTAGAAAGTTACGGAATATGGATAAATGTTGTATTGAAGCATTGGCTAAGATAACTGCATGACTGTATGGCATATTTCTTTATGTGTAAGAATTTGTTCTGAAAACTATGAGATGTTTTCTAATCATGCAATTTAACTTGTTGTGTAGGAAAGATCGTATGCCATCTCCTACAAAAGAAGAACTACAACATTTGTATCAAACATATTGAAGTTCCCAGGATCTGGGATGAAGAAATGGAATGCCATGATCCGTCGATCATGAAGAATGATGTTTGGGATGTAGTCCCAAGATGTGAAGGGAAGTTTGTTATGACTTCCAAATGGAACTATCAGATCAAGCATGTTGCAGATGGCAGCATTGAGAAATATAAAAGTGATGAAATAGAAGACGCACCAGATGGATCTCAAGACAGCATGGTGTAGTCATATATGTGTGCAGAACTTGGTATGGTAGGATAGACAACTTTCTATCTAGTTTGGGCGTTACCAAGAGTAAAGAGGATTCCAACCTTTACTACAAGGTTGAGGAAGGCAATCCAGTGATACTACTTTTGTATGCGGATAACTTGTTTGTATCAAGTGAAGATAGATTGATTGCCGACACGCAGCGGAAGCTTACTACCAAGTTCGAGATGAAGAACTTGGGGATGATGCACTATTTGTTTTTGGCATGGAGGTGTGGCAGAGTGTAGATCGAATCTTCCTTGGTCAAGGGAAGTACACAGTTGATATCCTGAAGAGATTCGGGATGATGGATTGCAAGGCCATGGCCACTCCTACGGCATCAAATCTGAAGCTTCTATGTGATGCTTCATCCGAGCCGATTGATGTCTCTATGTATCGCCAGATGATTGGGTCTTTGATGTACCTGACGAACACGAGACCAGACATTTGCTTTGCTGTGAACACATTGAGCCAGTTCCCGACGGATCCGAGGAGTGTTCACCTAGTTGCTGTAAATCATGTTCTGAGGTACCTAAAGGGTACAGTGGATTATGGGCTCAAGTATGAAGCAAATCAAAAGTTTAACCTACAGGGTTATGTTGATTCAGATTGGGCTGGCAGTGCTGCAGATAGGAAGAGCACATCTGGGTGTTGCTTCAGTATGGGATCAGGTGTGATCTCTTGGTTTAAGCAGGAAGCAGTCCTGCGTAGCACTGAGTACAACTGAGGCAGAGTATGTTGCAGAATGTTCAGCTAGTTGTGAGGCAGTATAGCTACGGAAGCTACTGTCTGAGTTATTTGATCTCCCGCTCGAAGCTACTGGTATCTTCTGTGATAACCAGAGTTGTGTGAAGCTGTCCGAGAACCCAGTGTTTCATGACAGGTCGAAACACATAGAGATCAAATATCACTATATCAGGGATATGGTGCAGAGAGGAGATGTGAAGCTCCTGTATGTTGCAACGGACAAGCAGATTGCAGATGTGCTGACGAAGCCACTAGCCAGAGTGAAGTTCGAGTACTTCAGAGAGGCTTGGCGTGCTTCAGATCGGGGACACTTCGAGGAAGAAGTGATGGACACATTTGTTGAAGCCATTCCAAGCATGTTGGAAGGAGGATCCTTCACATGGCTATGGATGTAAGCGCTGGATGATGAGCATCAGGATGATGTTCTGGTTTCTGCTTGGATATGATTAGTTGGATCATTTTATGTATATATGTACGCATCATGTGGATGCTAGATATGATCAGTTGGATCATTTTATGTATGTATGTACGCATCATGTGGATGCTGGATATGATCAGTTGGATCATTTTTATGTATGTATGTACGCATCATGTGGATGCTGGATATGATCAGTTGGATCATTTTATGTATGCATCATGTTGGATGCTTGGACCATGTATCTGTATATGTATCAGTTGGATACATTGTATGATCAGGTGGATCATGTATGATGATATGTATCAGGTAGATACGTGGTATGCATCAGGTAGATGCATTGATGATCAGGAGGATCATGTATGATGATATGTATCAGGTAGATACGTGGTATGCATCAGGTAGATGCATTGATGATCAAGAGGATCATGTATGATGATATGTATCATGTATTTGTATCAGGTGGATACATTGATGATCAGGAGGATCATGTATGATGCTTGGTATGCATCAGGTAGATGCATTGATGATCAGGATGATCATAGATGATGAGCTTCAAGATGTTGCTCCAGATGGTATGCAGCAGGATGTTGCAGTGATGATGATCAGGATGATCATGGATACATCAGGATGATGTATGGTGAGTATCAGTTGATACTCTGTGGCCGTGGATCAGGTTGTGCAGATAAGCATGTAATTTGTGCCTTGGGAGATTTGCAGATGGTCTTTCGAGGTTTTGCCTATGGCATGTAATTTGTGCCCTGGGACATCTGGCAAATGCTCTTTCGAGGTTTTGCTTGGGAGGACATATAATTTGTGCCCTGGGAGATCTGCAGATAGTCTTTCGAGGTTTTTCCTATGGCATGTAATTTGTGCCCTGGGATATCTGGCAGATGCTCTTTCGAGGTTTTGTCCTATGGCATGTAATTTGTGCCCTGGGAGATCCGATAGGTTGAGCTGTGTGCTCGTAATCAGTCCTGGGATGCTCTTGCGAGGTTTTTCCATGACCACATGTAATTTGTGCCCTGGGAGATCCGATAGGTTGAGCTGTGTGCTCGTAATCAGTCCTGGGATGCTCTTGCGAGGTTTTGTGGTGACCACATGTAATTTGTGCCCTGGGAGATCCGATAGGTTGAGCCTTGTGCTCGTAATTAGTCCTGGGATTCTCTTTCGAGGTTTTGTGGTGAGGTCACATATAATTTGTGCCCTGGGAGATTTGCAGATGGTCTTTCGAGGTTTTGCCTATGGCATGTAATCTGTGCCCTGGGACATCTGGCAAATGCTCTTTCGAGGTTTTGTGACGCACGTAAAAGTCCTGAGGATTCCACAGTATGGCCAGTGATGACGAAGACCTGCAGGTGGTGGGACTACATCCAGTATGAAAAAGGACTGGCTCTGTAGAACTTCCTATGACGAGTAGATTCAGAGATTGATTGAGATAGCAGCAGCAGTGACGATGATGATGACTCGATGACGATTATCTAGTGACGATGATCCAGAGAAGATGACTTGTGCTAGAAGAACTGTGCTGAGAAATACCTTCCTAGTTAAGAGGGAGTGTTGATGTATATGTAACTTTGGAATGTATTTCACATATATGTATATTGTATTCCTATAGAGATGGTATTATTCCTCTATAAGGAAGTGTCATCATTTATATTGTAAGTGTCGTAACTTATACTTGATGGGTTATTAGACCACCTTATTTGGGGTCGGCCCTGTATAAGTCATGTGGGTCAAAGGGTTATTACACCACCCTATTGGGGGTTGGCCATGTGGGTCAAAGGGTTATTAGACCACCCTATTGGGGGTCGGCCCACTCAGCATTATGTTATGTGGTAAAGTTCGAGCCTACATGAGTTAGGTAAAAAGGCAAGTCAAGTCAAGTATAAATAGAGTGCGGGAGGCACTCTATTTACTCACTCACTTCTCACACATGCACTCAAGCAGGAGTGGCGCACTTATGGAGGAGGAGGATCTGCTGCTAGGTTATGGCTATCTCTCTTGGTTGGTTGTATCATTGCTCTATCTATCTCTGAGGAAGTTATTGGGGTTTTTCACCTTTATGGTTTTCCCCAAGTAAATCTTTGTGTCTCTTGTGTGCTTGCATTATTGTCTCCATGATTGATATGCTGTAGATATGCTGTACATGTTGTTCTCTCAGTTAAGATCCTAGATCAGATTGAAGTAAATTCTGAAAATTTAACACACTACAGGGTGATTATCACAGCATTATTACACTCCACTCTAGATGAGTGAGTTGTTCAATGTAATTTTGTACTCCATGGATGAAATGAAATTACGCTTTTTTTTCGGGGAAAAAAAAATATTAATATTACTTTTATTATAATGTTTATTATAATTTTGAATTATAATTTTTTTATTATAAAAACAAATATTAATATAATGATTATTATATAATATTTCTTTTTATAAAAATTAGGGTTAATGGTGGTGGTAGAGGCAAAGGGAGGGAAATGATGGAATTATGTGCGTGGATGTAGCGCGTAGTGGAGGAATGAGCGCAAGGCAGAGGAATTGGCAGGGGCGATGAGCAGGTGGAAGGCGTGGGGAGTTGGCCCGTAGGTGGGGGAGTGTGAGGGCACAGTAGAGGGGAGACAATGTAGCAAGAAGCATACGATACAACAGGAGGGAGGACAGGGAGCTGAGTGACGGGCGTGTAGAGGCCCAGGCGGTGGAGAGAATAGATGGAGGGGTAGAGCTATAAAGGGAGGGTGCCAGCGTGGGAAGAGGGAGACGCAGGGAAGCTAAGGGGAAAGCGTGAGGAAGGGGGGAGGCATGAGCAGGAGCGAGGGCGAGGTGGCCGGGGGAAAGTGTGGAGCGTGGGGAGAAGTTGGAGAGGGAGTAAGCTGGTGGGGAGGAGAAAAGATGGTAGATAGAAGATGGGTGTAGGGCGTGAAGAGAAGAGGAGGGAGATGCGAGCGGCGTTGGGGGAAAGGCAGCGGAGAAGGGAGAATTGGATGGGATGGCAGAGTGTGGGAGGTGAGTGCACAGTGAGAAATGAGAGGGGGATCTATGGAGAGCGGTAGTCGTAGGGAGTGTGAGTTGAGGGAAGCCACATATGGCCATGAAAACTGCCAATGTGAAGTGAATAATGGCCAAAGGCCTAAAATTGGTCACAAACCAGAATTTAGAGAAACTTCGAAAAGATGGCCACAGGCCAGATCAGGCAACGAAGCTCTGATACCAAATGTAGCAACCATATCCGGTTGGACTCTTAATACAACCATATCCGGTGTAATATTCTAGCCCGTATCCGGGTTAAGCTAGCCTGTATCCAGGTCTAGGGAGGAAGATGTTCCATCTTCAAATAAACAGATATATAAATATATAATAATTAATGGATGATAAAATACAATGGATCTAGCCTCCTTAAATATGGCTGGGCCATCCACTATTGAAGAGACATTCCTCTTCATAACTATAATAATAATTAATTACTATTACTAATAGTGTATAACCTATTTATTTACTAATTTATTGTTTTAGAACTCCCCTTGTAAATCTTGCATTTTATATGTCGTCAGGCCAAGCTTCTCCATAATCTGATAGGGGTCTAGCCATAATTGTTGAAATTTCATATGTTTTCCCTTTTCTTCATGCAGGTGATCCCATTTCAAAACTAGGTCTCCTACCTCAAAATTTCTCTTACCAGACTTTCGTTTATCAAACCATCTTTTGACAATATCTTGGTGATGGTTAAACCTATCCTTGGCCTTTTCCCGTGATTCTTCAAGTTTCAATAGAGTATTGATTCGTTACTATAGAATTTCACTACTTTATCCTCGAGACACTTGAGCTAATTGAAGGGAAGGGATAAGTATGTTTGGTGGAAGTATAACCTCTTTCCGATAGACTAATGTATAAGGATAAAGCCCTACATAATATTTTCAAGTGACCCCATCTTCCCATAAAGCATTGGGAAGAGCTACGTGCCAATTTCTTTAATTTTCAATAACTATTTTCTTTAATATACGGATGAGATTTTTATTTGTAGAATCTGCTAATCCATTTCCATGAGGATAGTAGTTAGCTGAGTAATGAAATTTAATTCCTCTTTCAAAAGAAAATGCATTCAATTTAACATATGAGAAATAAGATGCATTATAAAAAACTAGGGAAATTGGAACCCCAAACCTGGTTATGGTGTTTTCCTGTAGAAATCTGATAAATGCATCTTCATTCACTTTACTCAAAGGAGTAGCTTCTGTCCATCATGTTAAATAACCCGTATCTATGAGAATATATTGATGTTGTAGCGAATAATTTGGATTGATCTCCTTGATAATGTCTAATCCCCATTGCTCGAATTGTTCTGAGATGATAACTAGTTGCAATGGTCCTGCTACTTTTGATAATCTACCAACACTCCTCTGACGTACATCACATTTTATTGCATAAGCATGAGCATCTTTGAAAAGAGTGGGCCAATAATATCTGGATATTATTGTTTTGTAAGCAGTAGTATCCTCGGAATAATGTCCCCCTGTAGGGCCATCCTGTAACTCCTTGACTACCTTATTGGCATCTTCTTTCTCTAAACATCTAATAAAAACTCCATCATAATTTTACCTAAAGAGTAGTCCATCTATTATCTGATAAGATGTTGATTTCAATTGGAGTGCCCTTCTCTGCTTAGAATTTCAGTGTTCTAGCAAATACCCTCGTTGGAGATAGTGAACCAAATCTCTATACCAATATTCTGGAGTAGTGAAAATGGAACATACTTCCATCAAATTCATTTCAGCTTCATTTCCCCATTCATGAACATAGTTCTTAGGTTTTTAGGGAGTAACTTGCATAACCCTTGAACTTTAATGATAGTGCTTGGCTTGAACTCTAGTTCATATTCTTGTAATGCAGTTACCCAACTTCCTCACCTTTCTCCCAGTTCCTTTTGCACAAATAAGGATCTAACAGCTAGATGAGGTATTTTAACTTTCATTCTATTATTCAAAATGTAAGGTCTGAACTGTTTTACTGCCTTAAATACTATGTATGCTTGTTTATCCATAGCTAGGTAGTTCAGTTTATCTCCTTGTACCCAGTCCTCATGAAAGATATTGGATACTCGTCCCCTAGTTCTCCTTTTTGTGTGAGCACTGTTGCAAGAGAATTATCTGAAGCAAAGGTATATATGATAAAATCCTTTTCAAAATATGGACTTCTTAAGGAAGGTGCATAGGCTATAGCATTCTTTATATCCCTGAATGCATCCTTCTCAACATTAGCCCATTTGAACTGTACACTTTGCTTTACCATTTGTTGCAAAGGCTTTACAATCTATGAAAAATCCGGTACAAACCTTCGAACAAAATTGATCGTGCCCATGGATGATTGCATAGAGATTTTATTATGGGGCATGTGAATATGAGTTATGGCCTAAATTCTTTCTGGATCTATCGAGATTCCCTTCTTAGAGATGATGTGTCCCAACAATTTTCCTTCGAGTATTGCAAAAATAATTTTCTTTGGATTCAAAGATATACCATACTTTCTACAACAATAAAAAATCTACCTCGAATGGAAAACATGGTATTCTCATTTCTTAGAAAAAACTATTACATCATCTAAATATATGACGACGCAGTGGCAGACTAAACCTCGGAATGCGATATCCATGGCCCTTTGAAATGTGGCTCCAGCATTCATAAGGCCAAACGACATTCTCCTATATGTGAATGTTCCCCACTTCATGTGAAATGTAGTCTTGAGTCAATCTTGCTCACCCACTAATACTTGATTATATCCATAAAATCCATCTAATAAGGAGAACAATTACGAGCCTTATACCATCTGTAAAATTTGTTCCATTGGTGGCACAGGGTAGTTGTCTTTATCTAGCACTCTTTTTAAATTTCTAAAGTCGACACATAATCTTATTTCCCCTTATTTCTTCCTCACAGGGACTAAATTATCCACCCATTTAGAGTGTCAAACTTTGAAAATAATCTTAGCGTCCAACAACTTCTTCAATTCCTTCTGCATCAATGGTTCAAGTGTAGGATGCATCTTCATGAGTTGTGGTTGAAATGGCTTTACTTCTTGTCTGATGGGTATCACATGTTGTATGATACATGTGTCGTATGTCTTCAAGTCTTCGTAAGTACATGCGAAAACATCTTTGTATTTCTAAAAATGTTTAATGAACTTGCTTCTTTCACTAGGTGAACAACATTTTCCTAAATTGACATATTTAGCTTCAACTTTTGTACCCAAGTTTACAAACTCATACTGCATCGAGGAGATATTTGTCTTGACATTTGCTGGTCTTTTGAATTTATTCTATAAGTCAAACAATCCTTCAAGAGTCCTTACTCCTTTCGGCATAAAATTCCCTTTACTTATGGCCTTACTCTGCAAATCCAACAGGTGTTCTTCTCCATCAATTATATATTCTTTGAAAGCATCTTCATTTGTAAAAAAACTAATGATCTGTTCATTATCATAAAACACCCTCAAGTTTGTAATGTTGTCAAGTACTGATGGCCTGAGAATTAATTCAATAGAACACTTGTTATTGGTTGGTACTAGTCGAGAAGCAGAAGTAGCTAGTAAATCAGTTGCAACATTTTGTAATCTAGGAATGGAATTTATGTTAAAAGCATGAAACTTTAATATCAAATTCCATACCACAGATTGATACCCTTTCAGATGTGGAGATAAACAATGAATAGTATTTCTCACTTGTCTAACAATTATTTCTGAGTCTCCAAAAAATTTTAAATTCTTGACATTTAAATCAATGGCTATTTTAAGACCCTCAACTAGAGCTTCATATTCAGCAGTGTTACTCGTGCATTCAAACTCTAGTCTACAAGAGAGAAATTGTTTATTTCCTTCGGGATCAACAAGAACAAATCCAACTCCTGATCCCTCTTTTGTTTTGGAACCATCAAAATATAAAATCCAAAATTTATTTTCCAATTTAACTACGTCAGTACTATCTCCTAAGTTAGTAACTAATTCTACTATGTTACAATCAATGTCATCAGTCCACGAGAATTGAAGGAGAATGGACTGTCTATCTAAATCATGAGTAACATCTTCCGCTTGATAGTTTCCTAGCTCAATTTCTAAGAAATAATTCCCCAAAATTGAAGATGAAAAATTCATAGGTTCGTTATTTTCTTCCAACTGAGTTACATTCTGTTTCATGTGAGGTTCTCTCGACACTTTAATTTGATTTTGTCTATTTTGATATGGCAGCCACAAATGAGACCAATTCGTTGCAAAATAACCATTCAATTTCATAGACCAGTCCCTACTTAATATCAAACCATAAGCTTCAGGTATGTCTACTACCATAATATCAATAAATAGATACACCCTTGGGTCAACAACTAATCTGATTAGTACATTTTTCATCTCCCCTGTAAGTTTAACATTAGATATGTCTAGTTGTATAATCTGAGAAGGAGATGATGTGGGTTTCCCATTAATATTTTTACAAATAGACAGCGGCATAACATTAGATGAAGCTCCAAAATATACCAAGAAATTGTGCACATTATAATTAAATATTTCAAAGGTTAAAAGGAAAGACAGAGTTTGAGATTTTGACTTAGCACCAACGCTTGCTTCATTAATATCAGTATCTGAATCAACTATTTCCATTTTACTGCTTGGTTGTCGGTAAAAATATTCTAACATTCCTCTATTGTGGGAGATTACATAATTCAAACAGAGATATGTTTTCTTTGGTTTTCTTAATATCTTCCACAATGTCATATCCCATATTATGATCTCCGTACCCTTTTCACCACTGTCGTATTTGTTAGCTATGGGTTTCACTTGCTTATTTATCAATGGGTTTGTTTATTTTGTAATCCCAGAACTAACTTTAGGTTGCGACTAATTTGTGTCATTGTTATTTTTTATATTCTCCTTTGTTGTCTTCGCCTTGGCCGGAAATATCATGCTTTGGTCCTCAGCTGGTCCTTTGCTCCTAGTAGCATAATTTACGGATGATACCTAAATTTCCTCCACCTTTTCTTCTTCATTTAACTCCAAAGTTGGATCCCAATCCCATTTTACCATTTTAGTTTCTTTGTTTTGATCTTCTTGTTCGTTAGGTTGATCTTCTTCTTGTCCTTCTTGGTCTATCAATTGGGTATCCAACAATTGGTTCATTACCATGGTCATTAAGTTAATCCACCGTGAACACCTTTTTTTTCAGAATGATGTTCTTAATGAAACGTAAAAAAATGATCCATGCCTACCTCATTCAAATTAAAAATAGAAGAGTTATTCAATGGTGGTTTTGGTTGTGCATTTTCTTCCCTTTTCTTATAGAAACGTTTAAAAGGTTTTCTTGCAGAACTAGCACCCTTTTCTTTCTTTAGATCTACTATCTTATTGTACAGTTTCTGGACCATTTTAACTAGATTCTCCAATTCATTTGAAGGATCCTCTTTGGTTTTAGTTAGTATCAAAGGCTTCTTGTTTGTCATTGGTTTTACTTCTAGTTCCATTGCATGTTTCATGATACTGTCCAGATCAAACTCTACCGTATTGGCTTCTTCATAATTTTCTATTGAAGTGGTTTTAACAACTCTCTTGACAAACATAGCTATGGGTGGAAGAAGTGTTGTAGTGTAGTATTCTACCAAGGATTCTTCAGAAGGTTTATTTGCAACACTAAAACTGTTTACTATGATAGTAAATCTCTGGTTGAATTCCTGTATTTTTTCTTTCTTTTCCATCCTCATAGACAATAATTCTTTCATTAGTATGGCAACAATCTTTTGGTTTCCAAATTTATTCAAGAAGACCATTTCAAAACTGTCCCAATCTGCTATAGAGTTTGTTTGTAAACTAAAATACCACAAAGATGATCTAGGCTCAAAAGTGTAAGGAAACAATCTGCAAACTACAGCTTCATGTTCCACATTTAAAAGATTCAAATCCAAATAAAAAAAATTCAAGTGATCTTCAACAAAGATACCTTTTCTAGGATCAAATTTCGGTAGTACTCTTTCTGGGTGCTTAGGTAAATCGTGTAAAGGTGCATTTAGGTTGAGTGGCCCTCTATCTCTCGACACAAGTGGTTGATTAACATTGTCATCCATGCTATGCCTGGGAGAATGAGGTGGAGTATGAGGTGGTTTGTGATGTGGTGTATGGGGTGGTGTGAGAGGTACTGCGTGAACCTATGGGGACTCGGGTCCCAACTTATTAATGTGATCTGGGATTTCTTGTAATGATAAATCAAACAATTATTCCAAATATTCTACAAGCAAAGCATCCTCGGTCTTTGCAACCTGTCTCCTAGGAGCTTTCCTTCTGGGTAAGGCAGGAACTATGGTCAATCCACCAAGTTTCCTCACGTAATATCTTGTATGTCTTTGAAAGTGGTCTATTTCTCTGTATGGGACAACGTATAAACGTTTGGTATACTCAGTTTCAGAATCTAACTTTTCTTGATGTTCAGTTTTAGGAATCACTTCCTTTGGTATGGTTGTATTAAATGGAGACCCAGAGAAATTTTCTCTCGAAAACGGGCTTCCTCTGCCACCCATGCACTGGTGGCGCTCCTTCTAGAGCAAAAAATGTTGATGCCCAGAAAATCCCAGCATCGATAGTAGGGATTCTCTTCAATAAATAATCCCAATTAGATCACTCACCGTTTAGTGTGGGAATCCATCCAATTAACGGTCCGGCTACCGTAAGTGTGTTTGTTTTTTGTTTTACCGGTTGTAGCCCCATCCACCGTTTATGTTATTTTAGTTTTAAAATATGAGATGTAAGTACTTTTAAGAAAATGCATTTAACCTAAAACTGACAGGAAAAATCCTAAACAAGTGATGTGAAGGTTCTTCCCTCTGTCTTATTATTAGAAAAACAGGATCGCAGAGCAATAACAATAAACAAAAATGCAAATATAATCACACAAACACATTACAAGAGAGACAAAGATATATCGTGGTTGACCCCAAGATGGGATACGTCCACACTAAAATTTCCAGTCCTTATTATTATATCGTCCAGCAAAGTGAAGGGATACAAGATAATTATCGCATACATCAACCTCTTTAAAAATAATCTTACATTGTAAAGGTTCTGAAACTTTCAAAGATATTTTGTGATAATATAACTCATTTTCTACACTTGTCACTCCTTGTGCGGTGGCCTTGTAGTTGTCTTCTAAAAAATAATCATTTATTGATGCTTGCCCAATATAATGGTGGAGGTCTTCTTCATTAATCACACCTAGATTTCTGATATACTCCACTTCTTCCTTCAACTCGTTCTGCAGCCCTATTAAGTACTGATCTTTTGCCGGCATCTTGTCCATATCTGGGGCCATGGGAAAATGACAATTTTCATGAATTTGGTAAATTCCTTTGTCAAATCCTACAGACTTCTCGATGGATTTAGGTATTTAAACATATAACCTCCTATAATTTTTTCTGTAAAACTCAAGGAGTGACATATCTAAATTTAGATCTGCAGTTGTCTTGTTTGGAAGGTGATCAGGGAAGTCTGCATTTTCTTTTATCCATGAAATCTGTTTTTTAATATTAATCACAGTCTTAACTAACCTATGTCTTATTACTAATGATTCTGTAGCAATTTATTTCATCCTTGCTATCATTTACTTCATTTTGTAGATTTCTTCGGCCAACAATTTTTGCGAACGGCATATCTTTTCCTAAATTTTGCATGCTTGTTCATGGAAAGGAGCCATACCTAGTTTATGATTGTTTGCTAGCTCGAACTATTCTGGAAGAGACTCCTTTTCCTTAACCATTTCATCTATCTGAATTTGCAAGTCTTCCACCTGCTGATTTGTTGTTGACTCTTTTGTCTCCAATTCACTTATGCGGGCTTCAAAATCACTTCTTTCTCCTTCCATGATCATTAGCTGTACAGTGAAATCCTCCTTCTCAGTTTCCAGATTATGATAATTAGACAGTAATATGTCCTACAACATCATGTTTCCTTTTCAATTATATCCCGTCTCGTCACTCTTTTACCAAGTTATCTTTTAAATTCAACATTTTCTCCTTATTGCGCTCAATGTCATTCAACAACTTTTTGACATTATCTGCACTTGCTTGTGTAGCCACTACGCTCACAGCTGTTGTTAATTTGGGGTCTTTATGAGTGCCTTCCATGAGGGTGTTTTCTTGGATAGTGACCACATCAAGATGTGTGCCCATCTTCAATATTTTCTTTGACCTTCTTGTGATAGTTTTCCTCCTTGCATAAAAACTTATTGTGTCCAATTTGGCGACGGTGTGTTGTTTGGATGGGGTAACAGGTGTGAGCCCAAGCTCTACAAATAGGAGGTGTCACCCAGTAAGCATGACTCTTGACACTTCTGGTGGGTCTATATCCATGTCTTGTTGGGTTGTGTCTTCGTATTAGGTTTCTTTTGTTTCCACAGCTTTTTTGGACTTGTCCTCTTGTTCTTTCCTCTTTTGTTGTTCAGTTGCTTCCCTTTCTTCTCGCTCTCTTCTTACTTCTTTTGCTTGTCTTTTAACTTCATGTTCTTTACATGATTTATCTAATTTTTCCTTCTGCAACCTCTCTGCCTCTTCTCTTTGCTTCTTTTATGTTTCTTCCCTATCTTTTCGTTTTGCTTCTACCGCTTGTAGCATTTCATCTTCTTCTCTTTGCTTATGTAATTCTTCCTCTTTTGCAGTACTGGTAGTATGATTGGAGTCAGTGCCACTTTTCCAAACAAAACATTTGTTTAGCTCAGTCATGTTTCTTTCCCTTTGGTACACCTCTCCGTCCTTCTGGAAGTTATTCATGTATTCAAAAGTCATTTTACATGACGCACAGTGATTAGAGACCTCTTGCTGGCTGTCATTTCTTACAAAATTATTTTCTCCAAAATGGAACGCTTCTAAGTATTTTATGAATACTTTTGTGCCTTTCACCTTGGGAAATTTGTAGGTCCCAATGCAAAAGGGTAATGGCGGGTAGGATTCCTCCGTATGTTCATGCATAAAACTTCCACCCCATTAACAAAAACCTGCCTCACAGCTTCTTTGTGTACTACAAATTCGGTCACATACTGAGGCACTAGGGATGGGGCTTTGGACCCCCCAAACATTCTGATGTAGGTACCTTTAGGAGAGAAGTAATAATCTCCATACTCATTAATGGTTTCCATAGCATTGTCATATAGGAAGTTTGGTTCTTCATTGAAAATCAACCAATACAGAGGAATGATTCATTCTTCACACATGAGCTTGTAATAACTCGTGTATTTGTGGGCCCAGATGATATGACAGGCCACATAGAGGGGAGACTCATCATGGTTCCAAATACATCCCAATTTAGGGAATGTGTGCCTGATTATTCTACAATCCATGAGATAAGAGGACATGAAGAATTCTGCTTTTTTCTAGGCCATTCCTCCTTGAGCTGTACCTATGGTCGACACCAAGTTGTCTGAGATGATGTCTGCCCAATTAAAAATAGTGCCATGGAAGGCTATATGGTATATCAGTGGCATCCAATTAAGCTTGTATATGTTTCCATTATCCCTACCGAAAATTATGCTCAGCATCAAAGCTATGATTCTGAACGGGGTCCTTAAGCTTTGAGTGTCATATTCCCCACTTGCTTTCAGTCTTAGTTTCTTCCCTGGGATTATTATTTTCTTGGCATACTCAAAATGGTCTATATTCACACCCGTGATCCAATCTTCTATCATCATGAATTTGGGTGGTGGACATTTATATGCCATAGCTATGTGACCGGGTTGGAAATACACAAACCCTTCCCCTTTCATGTTTGAGATAATCCTCATGCCAATATATGCATAAGTTAGGATCCATCCGATGACTTCAGAGCATGGAAACAACTTTGAGCATGTGGCTGCTTTATGGAGGCCCGATTTCTTGATGTTTTGGTACACCATCAAATTCTCGATGGATGCATCAGGTACATTCTGATCCCTGATAAGATGGTACAATTCACCCCATTTGAATTCTGGAGTGATTCCTGTTGTTGGTTTTGTGTCTTCGAACATAGTTTCTACTGGAACGTGAGCAACCACTTCTATGTCAGAATCTGATTAAGTTGTTCTAAGATTTTGCTTGCCAGTAATTCTTTGCATTTTGGAATCCTAATGAGACATTGATTCAAAGTGTACACAAGTTTTAGTTACACATAAATAGTAGTAAGAAACATAAAAACATCCCTTATCAATATTGTCCATAGAAAAACCAGGTTAAGAAATTATTACTTCCATGATGTTGGATGCTTCTTGGTTATGTTGATTATGTCTCAAAAAGTATATTGGAATGCACTAGTCAATATGTAACTACAAATTCCTGATAAATCATTCTAAAATAGGTTCACCACTATCTAAAATAAATATTTACTCCCAAAGTCATTTTGAAAATTTATAACAATGTTTCACTGTAGCCCATTCTATGATATTAACAAGTTCTAAAATATAACAAATTTGGTTGAACCGTGTCTGTCAACGCTCGTATTGAAAACTTGAACGAGTTATGAATGAGTAAGGTTTCATACGGTAGTCCAATACTTAAAACAAAACTTCATCCTTAGTCGGTTGAGGCATGCCGACACTCCTACCACTTTCCATGGTATATTAGCTCCATTAGATTAGGTCAATCTGGGAAATGCAATGAGGGTTGTTAATTAAATAAGGGTCTTATATTGACTGAAAATACTATCCTAATGGATATTCTTATTAAGTAAAAAAATGGCTTCCATGACGTATTCCATTCTTCTTTTGGTCAAGCATGGAAGTGGAATAGTGTAAAACTATAGTAGGTTTCGGCTCAGGCTAAACTAGGTGTAAAATTTATGGCTATATGTTTAACCCAAGTGGTGTATGCCCACCACTGCACTCAATGTCTAGGGTGTTTTTCCCACCGCCCACCTAGAGGAATCATCCCACTCCCTTCTTCGCATCACATATAGGACGTTGCATACAAGGGAAGTGAACATCGACAACGGACCACATAGTAAACATGGCACGAGGCATTCTCTCGGATGGGGAAAACCTTAATAGGCTTTGGTCAAGAGGTTTTTATTTAAGGAATTAGAAAAACTACCGACCAATCCATGCCCCACTGGACAAGAATAAAACGGTTGGCTTAAGGTTTTCCTTTTTCCTTTCAGAAATAAAAATCTAAAGCAAAACTGTAAACAAAATGATGCCAATACATTCTATACAAGGGAAAAATTCCAAAGAAAATACTATGTTTCGAACATGGGGCATAAGGGTACACAATATGGCCTACCTGGCAGTTATAGACTCATCGCAAAGACACAATCAATGGCGTTGGGTGTCTGGAAGTTGGTGGAAGTAGCTTCGGATGAACGAAGTTTGCAAAATGTTTAAAAAAATGATTTTCACCCTTTATATAACATTGGAAAACCCTAGCATTTAATGCGTAAGGGTAAAAGTTGGTGGGGTCCACCAAATCATTGGCACCGTTTCGGCTTGAAAATAATTGACTTTCACTCTGTATCACAGCGAATTAAATTTTTCGCCGATGTGTTTCGGCATCCTTTGTTTTTTCGCAACGAAACACGTCGCCGGTACTCGTCATTCTATGTCGATTCTCTTTTCTGTGTCTTTTGTCCTTTTCACGCTGAAGCAAATCAGTTCCCTTTTCATTCTTCACCGAAGCGTTTCAGATCGACTGGGGCATGTTCTCCGATATTTCAATGGCATTTTCCACTTCAGAGCGCCTTTTCAACTTATTCCAATTGCTTGGTCGACATGGCTTGGCTATCTCCAACGACACATTTTGGCCTCATTTCTTTACGTGCAGCAAAACGCGTCGGCGGTAATCACAATCTTGTGCCGATGTGTTCTTCCATCGAGGCATCATCGATGTATTTCTTTTTTCACGCCGAAGCACGTTGGCGTAACTCATTGAGTTGCAATGAAACAAAAAAATATGGAAAAATCTAAGTGCCCGGTGTGATTTTACCAATGTTCCGACCGTTTTGGTGTCTCTCGATGAGTTTCTCTGGGACAAGATTCTTTTTGAGAAAATAATTCACAACTCCGACCGTTTCGGCGTGACTCGATGAGTTGCTCCGATCGTTTCGGCAAGAAATTTCGAGTTGTACTAAGTCCAAAAACTTGCCTCTTTCACTTGTTTTCAGGAAAAAATTCTAAGTGACAAAAGTAAACCTTCTAGGATGAGCTAAATTCTAAGTAAACCAAAAAATGAGAAGGAGGGGCCCTACAATTTTAAGAAAAATTTGGGGATAAGGTTGCAACAGCAACACCCGACTACCTGATAGTACATGCATAGTAATCTCCCTGAGTGTTGTTCTCAGTGTATTGCGACAACAAGACAGCTAGAAGGTTTACTTGGATGGTTACAGGATTCTATAGGGGTCTCTTGATATACACAAGGTACGTGGGAGCTCAAATCCGTAGTAGTGATGTCTAATGCGCAATTGTTCGAAAGGGGTCTTCTGATATAATCTAGGTACATGTAATAATTGCACAATACACGAGATGAAAAACAATCAAAATAATGACAGCTCCTACATTTTGCGATGTCGCAACACGTCTCTAGCCTACTACACATCGTTGATAAAATATTTTAACTTAACTAGCGCTTGATTTTTTCTTATGTGGTTAAGTGGATGAATGGAATTTGGACCTGACTCGAAACCATGCAGGTATGAGATGCAAGTCTTCTTTTCGATGAAGTCCTACTCAAGAAGGAGAGAGTGAATTTTTCTTCCCAAATGCACAACCCTATGCAAATGCAATTTTAGATTTTTCAAAAATTAAAGAAAGAAGCCAAAAATTTAAAAATCATGTACCCCAAACTATCCTAAAGTGACAAAAAGAGATCTTTCTATCAACACCAAATTCAAGAAATTTAGTTTGTTTCCTAACTTTCCAAAAAATGAAAAATACACATCTAAGTTATGGGAAGGCTATTTTTTAAGGATTATAATATCACACTTAAGTATAGTATTCTAGGCGATTATTTTGGATTGGAAAAAACATAGATATAGATAGGTAGGTGAATATTAAATACAAAACCTACACTTTAATAGTGAAACGTGTAAATTTTGGCAAATATTATGATAAAAAAAACATATTTTATGTAAAAATAGGTGATATTAGAGACTAAAAATTACCAAATAGAAAATTTATTTTTTGAAAAAAAAAACAAAAAATAGCCAATTGGTGAAATTTTGCCCCTAAAAATTACCATGGCTATGGGAAAGAAGAATTCCATGAATGTTTCCAATCAAATGTAGTGCAAATAAAAATAACACAATAATATTTTAATAGCTCAAATGCATTCAAAACTTGAAACAATGTTATCTTCTTGTTATGAATGTAAGACCAAGAATGCCAAATTATCAAACTAACGCAAGAAGGATATTTATTTTTTTCAAACTTGTAAATCTATCAAAATAGAGACAAAAATGAAGCTTTTCTTTGAACTAAAGTGGAAACAAAGAATCAATCCTTTCCAACAATCAATAGATAGCTCAGAATGTAAAGGAAACAAATCTACAACCCAAGAAAAAGGGCTAAAAAAGATAAGGATGGCGCAAGATTTTCAAAGCCAAGTCAAACCACACCAAACTTGAGCAAATATTTTTGAAATAAAAATAAAGAGATATATAAAACTTGAAGGGAATCACAATCAGATGGAAAAAATAATTTTGAAAACAAATGAAAGCTATTGGTACTTGAAAAGAATGACAATTCTACCCAACAAGCAAACAAAGCACTAGTTTGACTCAAGAGACCAAACAAAGGCTTCAAAATTTGAAACCATGCCAAGAGTGTCCAAAAAAAGCCAAAGATAGTTTGGATGAGTCCAAATCAGTCCTACAAAGGTCACAAAATCTTTGATCAAGAGACTCTAATTTAGAAAAATAAAAAATCCATGCAAGGGATCAAGTTAGCCCAAGGGGGTTTCAATTTTTCAAGCAAACTCCAATTTCCAAATACACAAAGAAGTTCCAAAATATAACCAAAAGAGGTATATAAGGGTCCAAAACAATGTTATAAATATGATAATGCCACTACACAAAAGAATAAAACTCAAAAATCTTGAAAATCAAACAAACAAGGGATCAAAGTTAACCCTAGGGGGTTTCAAGCTTCCAAGCTAGGACCCAGTTTTCCAAATGAAGGGATAAGGTATCAAACACCACCAAATATTATTTTAGAGTGTTAAAAATGATGTTATGGAGATCTTAATACTATTGGGAAGGTTCACTTCACTCCTTTAAGTAGAAGTTGGCTCAAAGACTCAACATTGATCAGATTGTCCTAATTCTGCTAATGTAGAACAAAAGAAAAATTGTGGATAAAAGAGGACTCAAAAGAGATAAAACTATATGCAAAAAAGGTTTAAAAAGAAGAAAATGGATGATATAAAAACAAACCAAAATATTGGAAGTGAAAATCCAAGAGGAACCCTACAAAACAAGCTCAAAATCACCCCAAACAGGGGATTGTCGCACCTGTTAAGACCACTACAGGGAAAAAATTGGAATATTTGCGCACCTAAGGAAACTATGGGGGGGTGGAGATTAGAATATTTCTCTCTGTTCCTTTATGGGGGGGCAAAAATTTCCTACAGGTGAAAAAATTTAAGGTTTGAAGGCCAGATCTGAGCAAGGATTAGTTGGAGGGATAAGCAAACTTCACAGTGATGACCAAGAAGGTCCAAAAATGCATGGAACACCACTCAAGAAATTCTAAGGATCCAATCAAATAGTCAAGAAAGTATCACAAGGTGAAACTAGGGAAAGATCCCTAGTGGAGTCGCCAATATCTGTATTAGATAATTCTTCCTACTAATAGTTAAACTCTCTCATGGGATTAGAATGGTCCCTATACAATACCTAACACAAGACAGAAAAGGTAAAAAATGGAACCCTAAAATCCTAAATCAAGCATACACAAGTATTCAAACATGAAAAGGAAGGGGAAGAGATAAATATCTTACCTCTTTATTTGAAGGTTGTCCTAGCTCCAGCTCCAAGCTTAATGTCCAAGGATCTTGAACCTGCAACATAAGATGGGAAGCCAACCTTCCAAACAAGTGCATTAACAAGATCTAATATAACATATCATATAAGAAATACATGGCATGGGAGAATAAGCCAAGTTCTTATTAAGAAAGCTAAAAGAAGCTTATTACAAATGTGTTATACCTGATCTCCAAGACAACAACACCTTCTTCCAAGCTCTCTAATATCACCCTTGCAAGACTTATGGGATCAATATTACCTCCTTATGAGTGTTCTCCAATAATTACATGACCATAGGTTTTTTTCTTCCAAGACCACCTCCCCATATCTCATGGATAACCCTCTTTAAGTAGAATTTGGGGAGGCCAACCACTTGGAGAGGGTTTAGGATCTAGGTGAGGATAACTTGGATCAAGGATATCCAATATTCCATGGATGGAATGTGAGAGAGAATTCTAAGGATAAATTCATCCCAACAAAATCTCCAAAAATCCAAGATCCAAAAACCTAAGGATAAGGTCAAAGAGGGATTTTCACTCCCCTAAAGTAGTGTACAAAGAGAAAATGGGGAGATTTTCGCTCCCCCATGGGCATGCAAGGACATAAATGTATCTCCTAGGGACACTCGAAGGGCATGAAAATATTAGGATGAGGTAGTTTAGGGGGTTTGGTAGGTAGGATTTCGAGCCCCGATGAGTTGGATTTTCTTCCAAGTGTGACTAGGGAAGGGACCAACATGATGACAAAGGGTCCTAACACAATGTTGAGGACTCGGGGGTGCAGGGGAATTGCAAGGTGCTGGAATGGGTCCAAGGCTCCCAACAGAGGGTGAAAACCCAAACTAAAAGGCTTTGAAAGACCCTACGCAAGGGCAATTCTATCCCCAGCTTGTTTGGTATGGAAATCTCCCATGGATATTCGGTCTCCGCTGGCACTCTATGAGTTGGTATTTCGATCGATAAGATCAGTTCTCCACTTAAGGAAAAAAAAAGTATGAAAACTTAATACGTTCTAAATCAACCTATGTGAAAAAATGATGTACTCTAGGTTAGATCTAATCTAAGGAAAATCTTGTTGTTGTGCAGATCAATCTTGATGTGAGAGGGATAAGTATGTTTTCCAACTTCAAAAGAAATGTAAAAGATGCAATTTACTTATTCACTTAGATCATGATCAGTTAATGAAAATTAAGTGACAATAATTTAAGCATGTAACATGTTCAAGATTAACCTGTAATCACCTTGTTAATTGAAAAATTAACAATGATTAAATTGAATATTGATCATTTGCAGAAATCGATAAAGAAAACATCTCAATTGACATAAATTCAATAAAACATTTTCATACACAGATCAGCCATAAAGAGAAATCAGTATAACAGATCCTTATGTAAATTAATGCTGGCAAAAGATCACACACTGTAGATGACAATTTGATGCATGAAATCAGGAACTGTCAAAGAAATTTGAACAATAAACAAGAGATGATTCAAAGGGATTACTTTACTGTATAAATGAATCATGTAAACAAAATTACAAATCTCTGCTAAGACAGAGTATCTCCAGTCATCTCTTGCTGATTTCTAACCCAAAAATTATCAACCCCTAACATCGAGAGGCATTCCTCTTTAAATAAGAATTACAACAGAGTGTGAATAAAAATTCCCAAAAGGTAAGGATTACAAAGTTCGAATCGGGGTATTGATCCAGGGAATTCTACCAAAATAATCTGAACAATTTTAACTCAAAACATTCCCTCCAGTCTAAGATAAAGTTTGAAATAAGGGTCATCTTCTAATTTCAGGAAAATCCGATAGCAAAATTGTATAATTTGACAATGGCCCACTAGCTGTCGATAACAGGCAAGAGTTGGTCCAACAAATCTTCGTGTTGAATCGCCATGGAATCATCCGACTGATCTAACATTTTCGAAAACAGAAAAATCGGACAACAGGTCTTGCTTCACAGGAGCTGGTGGAGTATCAGGTTCCTTGTTGATTATAAAATCATGGATAATAGAGTCATCCCAATCATGCTATTGTTCATTGATTTTCTCTTTGTTCTTCTGAGGGAGTGGTATTCAAATGAGTAGAGTTCCATAATCTTCCTCTTCGCTATCACTGCTGGTATCAGAAACACCTGCATCAAAGGGTGGAAACATAGGTTCTTGGAATAGCAAAGGCTGCAGTTCTTCTTACATAAAACATCCATCGAAGAATTCATAACTTGTTTTCATGTTACTCATCAGATTGTTAGAAAGAAAGCTTTCAAAATAAACAGGAAATGTTTTTAACAAATACAGATGACGAACTAAGTGCTTCACACTTGCGACCATATTTAAGAAGAGTTAAATAAAATCAAAATGATTGAATATGATGAGCTGCTATAATTAAAATCATATGAATTTAGAACTACAATCATTTTGAACTAGAATGAAACGACGTCGCAGCATGCTAATCCGGAATGGATCATAACAAAGTACAAATTTAACAGAATCAGGCATGATCCGACGTCGCATCTGAAAACCGTCATTACAGGACAATCTTATCAAGCAATCATATCTTGAAAGATGATCATGAACTGAGAATTGCAGTGAGAAACCTGGTCGTAAGAATAATGAAAAACAAGGCATTAAACATAAGTTTGAATGATTGAATTTCATCCACTGGATGAAATGAATCGATGGCGAAGATTAACCAATGCAGGACGCGGGATAAGATCTTTGAGAATTACTCATAAATTTATTCATGATTCCCGAAAGCCGCAGCCCGAAAGTTGCAGGTTCCGGGTTTACAAACTAATCATCAAAACATATAAATGGGTTTCCGAAAGCCGCAACCCGAACTTACGGGTGGCGGGTATCGCAAAGAAAAACAGTCTGTAAAAATGAAAAAACTATTTCCGCATCCTGCCACCCGACATTGCGGGTTGCAGGTTTCGGGGACAAACAACGCAACTATAAAAAATAACATGAATTTCGGAAATTCAAAAGCTGCAGTTGCGGGTTTCAGGATGACAGATTCCTAAAAAATTGTTAGCAATGACTACCGCAACCTGCACCTTTTGGGTTGCGGGTTTCGGGATGACCAAAATCAAAGAACTCAAAAAATGAATTCCCGCAACCCGCACCTTTTGGGTTATGGGTTTCGGGTGGTTAGGATGTCGGGTTTCGGGTTGGCAGAAGCAAATGAGAAAAGTTTTAAAAATAAGGGTTCCAGCAAATCGAAAACACATGAAAAGAAACTGCAAAAAAAAATGACAATCAAAGCAAACAAAGGTACAAGATCATAGAAGCAAAGCTCAAAACCTTATGCTTACGAGAACACCTACCAAAATACCTTTGTGTTTATTTAAAATTGGGGCTCCCATGCTTAACTGAAGCATGGGATCTGTTTTGGCCACAACACACCCTTAAGAGGCATAAGCACCATGTTTCTCATGGTGATATGACATGAAGACCCTCAATAGTACATGGTGTGAAAAGTTGAGGTGCAACAAGGGAAAAATGAAGGGTGCTTGGTTTGGACATTGAATACTAATTAATATTCATGAGCTCTATTAGAAGATTCCAACCAAGTGGAGGGTCATTGCATGAGGACATGAGAACGAATCATTTCATTGAGGCCACTGATGAAACATTCCCAAAAACGAATTAGAGAGGCCTTGAGTGAAAAGGGTCAATTGCTCAAATGTTTTCATATAGTCCAGAACAATTCTTGTTTAGAACAATTTAGTCAATCAACCTAAATAAACATTGTCACTGACAAAATGATGATGAAGGATCTTCACAAATTGGCTTTGAGCAACATAATTTCAATAAGATTTTAGGTACCATTGCCAAGATTCAAAATCTAAGTATAAGAATCCAATTTTCAACTGTTGAATTTCATCTTTAATTCCATGGAGTGCAAAATAATGTTCAATTTGAGTCACCCAATGTGATGGGTCGGAACCATCAAATTTGCAAATGTCAATCTTCATAAAGTTGTGCCATGAAATTTTATCTTCAAATAAGGGAGATCGGTGTCCTAGGAATAGAGAGTAAGAACTCTTGTATTTAGTGGCCACAACTTCATGAGAGGGGGTTTCAAAGGTTGGAGCATATCCACAATATTGGGCAATAGCAGTTAACATAATTTTGAAATTGGAGTACGTATGTTCCTGGTTGTTCAATCGTTAGTTGGATTTTGGAATGGTAGATGCGAGGGTTTGAAGTTCAAGAGGCTAGGTAGGTTTTAATTGGGTTGGGTTCGATTCTGATTGGGCTGGGGTGGATTCTAGCTCATATTCTTCGGGTTGTCCCAGTGGCCGACGTGTACCATGGGAGTAGAAAAGTAGGAAATATGAAAGGAGGGGGTTTTGGTCTACCAAAAAATGGTTATGGGCGATATATATCAAACTGATCAGTATGATGAAAGGATTCCAATTAGGTAGGTCACAAATAATATTTTTCTAGACCATACATGTTTTTTTTACACTGGATATTGAATGATACTTTATTGACATAATTGCCAAATTCTTGTTAGATTCAAAGATGTAGGAATTTTGCATGGCCACCCCTAGTGAATTTGCTTGCTACTTGGACAAAAGGAAGAAATATCACAATCAATTTGTATAGAGATGTGTTTCTAGTTTTTCTAGTGTTTTGAAGATAAGGGATTGTCATGCGATATATCTCTCTTAGATATGTGTGAGCTCCAACAGTAGTACACATCCCAATATCTTATGGAACTAACTAAGGAGGCTCAACCATGTCCTTAGCCATACTAACAGACTACCCAAGTACATGAGAGTATCATCCCAAATGATTTTCATGGTGCCACTATAGCAACAATATGGTCTTATTTTAGTTTTAGGTGACTACGGGACTTCTGATATTGCCAAGAGTACATGGAAGTGATTCCATGTGTAATTGTTGTCTGATGTGGTACTACTCGAAGGGGTACCAACAAGAGTTACAATGGTGTCAAAAAATTGCACCAAATGAGGATGCAACATGACTAAGTACCAACTGTATTCAGTACATGTATTCCTCCTTAGTCACAGGTTTATCCGTTGAACGAAATATCTCTTCGATTATTTTCAAATGCTAGAACACATCTCTAGCCTAAAATAAAATATATCAATTATTGGAGGCATGTTGTCTTAGGATCATGTCTATGATACCGCTTGTGGTGTTCTTTTCCCCCTGAAACTTGAGAATCACACAAAACATAACAATATTAGCATGTAATAAACAAAAAATAAGCAACATAGAGCCAAAAATATGAGACAATAATAGAAGAATATGACAAAAACGAATATTTGATATTAAGGGGGAAATGTTCATGGGTCTCTTATGGTAGAATGACCATTCACTTGAGCAGATATCCATTACAATATTCTTCACACAAAAATTCATGGCCTTGAATATATTTAAATAGGATTCAAATATCCAAAACCATAACTACTTGACATGGTCAAAATACAACTTCCTAATGGGTCTTAATTAATAAAGAGACCCTTTTTAGATTTATTTTTGAACACTAACTTATTCGACCTTATTACAAAGTTATGGCCTTATAAAATGTGCAATTAATTCTTAGAGTAAGGTGAGTTAGGGAAGGACCCTAACAAATAGGGGTTTCTGAAGGGGGTGGACCAGGGTATTTTTTAAGCATTCTAATATTTTACTTAAGTATAGTATCCTAGGCGATTATTTTGGATTGAAAAAAACATGTAGATAGATAGGTAGGCAAATATTAACTATGCAACATACAATTTACTACTAAAACATGTAAATTTTGGCGAATATTATGATAAAAAAACATATTTTATGTAAATATATGCGATATTAGAGACTAAACATGACCAAATTGCGAATTTATTTTTTGAAAAAAAACCCAAAAATTAGCCAATGGGCGAAATTTTGCCCCTACAAATTACCCTGGGGTGGACATAAAAACACGATGATATAGGACTAAAAGCTTCCATCATAACCTTATGATAGATTCTTTATGCCCCTACCTATTCCATAGATTTCTCTTTTATACAAATTTATGCCATCTAGATCATGTTAGGGTCATTAGGGTTCCATTAGGGGCACTGAAGTACAAATTTGTGCTATATCCATGTTGTGGAAAAAATTGCACAGGTGCACTCTTCCACTTGGTAAAGGGATAATCCTTGGAGGTTGTAGCAATACCTTAGTCCTTGGATCCCCATTTGGTTGGTTGGTATTCCTCCAAGTGATCTTGCAAGAGATTGTTAGTGTATTTCACATTCAAACATAGAAAAATTGATAAAAACAAAGTGAAAGAGATGGGGGGGGAATGCAAACTTCAACAACAACCAAAGATTTGCTAAGCCACTCTTGTATTGCCCACACCTAGGAGGTTTGGGCTTCAAGGGAATCCAACAATATCCCTTAAGGAGGCCTTTCTTGTCCAAACTAAATTATAGGTAGATGGGAGAACAATGGAGAGAAACACTTACCCCTACATGGAAGGTGTCAAGCATGAGCTTGGGAATGCTTACAATCGTACGAAATGGTGGGCTATGAGGAAGATCCAACTCAAATACAATACCATAACATTACTCTGATTCCTCTCTGCAAAATGCATGCCAAAGGATTTCTTTTATAGGCCAATAGGTGGCCAACAAACAACTAGATCCAAATGTGAACTCTCCTCCTTCATGAACTAGCTCCAAGGTACACAAGGGGGGATGATTAATGCCACCAAGTGTGTGAGGATATGAATTCATATATTTTGGGAGGACAGATTCTTTAATGCATGCTGGGAGTGAGTGGTCCCACTATTTTGACAGTATCATGACTATCGAAGTAAAATCTGTGTGGGTGTAGCGCATGCATTGTTCAAGTAACATGTGTTATAGCGCAGGTCAACTGTGTATTATCCGCGCTACCCTTTGTTTTGACTGTTCCTTGGAACTTATGGACTCATGTTTTGTTTTGGATCTATTGAGGATTCCTATGGTGATATGCAGTCTTTATGTTGATTTTCCTTACTGGGTGAATCGCCAAAATGTCACATGTGTGGAATTTTTAGGTGTTAATATATGCCCCTTGATGTAGGAGGTTCAGAGGGTAATGTAGAGATGATAATGCATCATGTTTTGTGTTGTTTCTCTCATGTTCTATAGGACTAAGCATATTTGGATAAATAGTGTTCTCCCATGGGGGAATATTGTTGGTGACAACCATTGGAGCTGTAATAAATAATAGTTTTTATATAAACGAGGCAGATATACCCATGCTCATGAAATGTTGTTAAAGTGATTACAATGAGAGAGGACCAAGGTGTCGAATATACTATACTGCTGGGACATGGATGAAGGTGGCTTCAATCCATGTGTGAGTAAATAACTCAAGAAATTTTGAGGAGTGTTGAAGAAGTGGAAATTATGGTGACCATGGCAATCCCAATGAGGTGGGAGACTAAACTCGTATGTAAATCTTCCTGAGAGCTTCACTTATACCAAATAGACTACTACCATGATTTCCAAATGTGAACACTACTACCTTCAAAAGTATGTTTCCCCCTGAATCATGGGATGATGTGTTGATGTCGAGCATAGGGAAAACCACTTATTTAGGGATCACTAATGAATCTCCCTACTAAGTTCGAGGAGATCCCTTATAGTGATTTGAAAGGGATCCCAACGTACAACTACAACTATTGCAACTCTCGGAATGTAGTGTTTTGATGTTGATGAGAGATGAAGAACATGATAAAATGAGAGTCTTATCCTCAGAACTAAGATCATATTGTAATTGAATGGTGGATGAACAGACTTGACACAACACTGGTTGATAAGCGTGGGGTCCATAAGTTTCTTTGATTGATGTAAACATGGGGAGTAGAGATGACATATTTTCTTTGGGAATGGCACAGATTGAAACAGACGGAGACAAACTGCAAATGAAATGGATTTGATGGAGATGAAAAACGATGAGTGATGGTAACCAACAAAAAAATGCTGTTGAACATATGGGGACTCAAATACATCGATCAAAGGTGACAATGGGTTGCTTCCAAAATAATATGGTGTTCTTGCAATGTGAGGTGATGAGGGAACATGTTTGTACATGAAGATTAATGGTGGGGTCCCCACAATTTGGGTGTGTTGGGGGACCAATTTGATGATGGGTGGAGTCCCCATGGTTTTAATTGGGTTGGGAGATGCTTTCCAAGATGAAGTGGGGTATAACTTGAAAACGCAAAGATGAGTGCCCATGAAATAATGCCATACAGTGTATACTTGTGGGATAGCTGAATATAACGGGTTACTTATGAGGGTTGGGACCCATAGTAATCTTTACGGGGGTGATGATATGAGGGATATTGCGAAGGGAAAAGTTCTCATAGAGGTATGAGTGGTATTTTTGAATCGTTCTCGTAACATATGCCGAAGAATATGACAATTGTCTACTTGGTGGAGTAAATTCCTAATTACAAAATGATACTCTAAGGGAGGGTCTTTCCAAACTGGGTCAAATTCCTCGGACTTGTGGGGGATTGAAATCATCGGTGTCAAATATTGATGATGAGGATGGTAATGGTGTGCACACCCATGGGGGAGAATTTTATTCACAGTCATTATGCTGATGGCACATCAAGGCCATGAACAGGGGACCTATGGTTATCAACGAGATAACTGGGAAATGCATTATAAATGGAGGGTAAATAGTGTCTATATGCCAATTTCGAAATGATACATGTGGTAGGGTGCGTGCCCCCTGTTGTTAGAGCTTGGAATCTTATTCTTATCATGGAAAAATGAGAAGTTCCATATTGTCCTGATCGAGATTCTGTACATACAACACATATACCCAAGTGTAGTAAAGACCATAACCAAGGTATTGGCAATGCACAAATCATATAACCAAAACACCTCATACTTGTGGGGTACTAAAGAATTAAGGATAAAACCTTTTTAGGTACAAACCATTGACCGGGTTATTGAGGGTGATACCTTTATGGTCAGTTAAGATATAAGCTCCTTTCGAGAGACAATTCTTAATGACGTAAGAGCTTTCCTATTTAGATACAAATTTCCCGGGTCTTGGTTTACCGTCTTTTTTGCAATTGAACAAAGGACAAATTCACTTCATTGAAGGTGCATTGTCGAACTTGCTGATCATAATTTTCCTTGGATCATACTTTCATGGCTTCATTCTGTTGAAGGGAGTCACATCGTTCTTCATCAAGGTATTCCAAGGTGAATAGGATTTATTTTAGTGCAGGGGTATCATGTAGCAATTCGACGACAGATTGGAGAGTAGGAATTTGACAATCGATTGGGAGGACGGCTTCTACACCATGCACCATGGGAAATGGGGTAAAACTTGTGGTAGTCTTAACTGAAGTGTGGTAATCCCAAAGGGCAGGAAAGAGCATGTGGTGCCAGTTGGTTTTATTTCGTTCCACCATACATTGGAGCATATTTTTGAGGATTTTGTTAACAGCTTCCACCTGGTCGTTTTCCTAAGGGTAGTAAGCAGTTAAAAATTCGTGTTTGAATCCTAATAGCTCTAATAATTCTTCAAACATTTGGTCACAGAAGTGTCTTCCATTTTCAAAGACATGTTTCTTGGGAACGCCGAAGCAAGAGATCACGTGGTTGAATAAGAACCATGCAACAATCACTGCTTTACAGTCAAATGTGGGCATCGCTTCGCCCCATTTTATGAAATAATCGACGACGACGATTATATGGTGGGGACATTGGGCTGCATCCAGAAGACATTCCATAAAGTCAATTTCCCATTTGAAAAATGGGTCAGCAGCAATGACCGGATGGATTAGGGCGGTGGGAGACCGTGTTTTGTAGGAAAAGACCTGACAATTTGCACATCGTTTGACGGCATAGACACAATCTTTAAATATGGAGGGCCAAAAATGTCCTGCTCACAGGATTTTCTAGGCGGTGGCTAATCCAAAGAGGTGTCCACCACATCCTCCTCTATGGAAATCATTGAGAACTTGTTCGACTTCTTCATGTGTTAGACATCTCCAATGAGTAGGTATCGCGATTCTTGGTGGAGGATTTTGGGGCGATCGTCACAGGGTAAGTGGGGAGAGAACTTCTAGGTGCGGAGATAAAGGATATCTCTATACCAAGGATATACAGTCGTAATGAGAAAGTGGTTCTCATTGGGTAACTAGTCCTCAACATGCTTGCTTGTCGTGGTAGAGGGGAGGTATGTAATGATTTCAGTTAGGGCCATGGCCTTATTGCTTTCGGGAATAACAAATTCGAGGTCAAATTTTTATACGATAAAGATCCACCGTGCAAATTTACTATTCATGAGCCTATGACTAAGTATTTACTACATGGGGTTGGAATCAATGACGATAGTTTTTTTCCCGGAGCAGAATATAGTGGCTTGGTTTTTGTATAGAATGTGTGACTGCAAGTGCAATATTCTCATCATGGGTGTAGTTGAGTGCAAGTCCAGTGAGGGTTTTGCTGACAAAATAGATTACATGTTCCTGGTGGTCCTCGACAGGTTGGACTAGTATGCTAGCTATAGCGGAAGCTGATACAGATATATATAAGATGAAATTTTTGTCAAACTTTGACAGAAAGATGAGGGGAGTTGATGACAATGCTTGTTTAATGGCATCGCAAGTGGTTTGGGCATAGTCATCCCACTTAAATGGAAGATATTTTATGAGAAGCCATAAAAATCCATGGGCTTGAGTGGCATAGTCGAGAACAAAACAATTAAGGAAGTTAACATTACCTTGGACACTCTATAACTGGAATCAGGTTCGTGGTGCTGGTAATTCCAAGATGGTTTGCACCTTGGAAGGGTCGATGGTGATGTCATCTTTGGAGACAATGAATACTAAGAGGCGACCGATGGTGACACAAAATACACACTTAAGGGGGTTTAAGCGTATATTATACTTGTGGCATCTTGTGGAGATGGTACGAAGGTATTAGACGTGATCACATTGTTTTTGGTACTTGGCGTTCAGGTCATCTAAAAAGGAGAGGATGATGTGATCCAAGTCATTCAAGACATATGCCATTGCTCACTGGAAAGTGGCTCCAACTTTCTTCAGACTGAAGGGCGTGAATTTGTAAGCAAAGGTGCCCCATGGTGTGGTAAATGCATTTTTATATTGATATTGGGGATGGATGCGTATTTGGTTGTATCCAGAGAACCCATACATAAAGGACAACATTTCTCTATCGGCACATAAGTCAGCGATTTGGTCAATGAATGGTGTGAGGAATTTATCTTTAGGATAGGCTAAGTTGAGGTCTCGAAAATCGGTACAGACACGAATAGTTCCCTTCTTTTTGTTAACCAATACAAGGTTAGACACCCATGATGTGTACACGATGGGAAAAATAAATCTGTCTTGCAAGATTTTTTCGATCTCGGCTTTGATTGGGGGGACCTTAGAAGGGTGGACCGGGTGCTATTTTTGTTGCACGGGGATGGCTTCATGCCAAGTTTAAATGTGATGTTCGACAAGTTCTAGGTCATGACCTAGAATTTTTTCATGTGAACATGCAAAGATGTCACGAAATTCTTTAAATAAAGTGGTAAAATCTCTGATTTCATGTAGTGAGCAGAAAGCCTCGATAGAGATGTTTTCGACGATTCTTGGTGTGACAGAAATATCAACATGTATGGTCGGGGATATATTGGCATGATTATCATATTCAAATGCATCTGGGGAGGGGATAGGATTTTTGAACCAATTGATGTGACTAGGGGGTAAAAATTCTTTTGATTCAATGGTATATTGTTGTTCAGTTGGTAGTATGCGTGGGTCCTACCTATGCACCACTGAGGATCTAGATCAAAGGTGCTCCATGGAGGTTTAGCACAATTCATGGCCTCGATTATTTCTTCATATGTGGTGAATATGTATTCTTCTAACATATCCTCATCTGTAGAACCCAATTCTTCATTCTGGGACGGAAGAGGAATTGAATCGAGATGTAGGATGTCAAGGTACCCATAGGTAGTTTGGGTGGGTGCTAGAATCTCATCTTGAGGGAAGATTACGGGATCTAGTGCTTCATGGGAAATTGGTGATGGGGGATCAAGATCTCTTGAGATATTTAATGGATGTGATGTGTTGTTTTCAATGTTGGGATCTATTGGTTCAACATCCTCCTCAATTACTATAGGAAGTGTGGTCCCACAAGGGGTTGAGTTTATTAGACAATCAAATTTGGGTTGCATGTAGAGTGCGAAATGCGGTGATGAGAGGATATTGGACTGAATGGTGAGACATTAAGTTGCATGAGAGACACGGTCTCCTCATGTTAGTATGATTTAGGACAATGGTTGGGCTTTGTGGACATCGACGACTATTGATCAGCTATAGATTCATCCCACCATGGGGAGGGACTGGTCAGGGTCAATTTGGTAATCGTGAATATAGGGGTCGCCTCTGGTGATAAGGGAGGTGAGGTAGCTTCCAAGGGTGCGGTGAGGAGAATGGTTTCCAAAGCCTTCGGATAGTGAGGGAGGTCAGGGAAGTGATGTGTATCATGCCCATACTAAGAACATATGGAACATGTGTGATTTGTACGTAGTGTTATATACTTAGATGTGGGCAAGGGTGATGTGCCCCTTTTTACTGTTGGTGGAGTGTGGGTGATGCTAATGGGAGTGCTGAGAAAATTCCTTAGCTCTGGTAGAGTAGAACATAAGTTGGTTGTGTTTCCTTGCAGGACACAAAGAGAACACGTTGGTGTGACCCTTTGGTTTGGAGTATTGATCATAACTAGGGCTTTTAACTCCAGATGGTTCATTCACCCTGCTTTAGGCTTCGCGGTTTCTACTAAATTAGATGTCGGGTTAGGTAATAGGGGACTTTTCAACTTTGGTTGTTCGGTTCCCCCATTGGCGGTATTAGCGACCACTGATTGTGGTGTAGTTGTGCATGTCATAGGTTGATCTATCGTAACTGAACGTGTTGCGGACCTTGTAGTTGTACCAGCTGAAACATGGTCAATCACATAATGGGTGACGGGTTTGGAAGCCATCTCTAGGTATGGTGCTGTGAGGTACCATACCGGTATTCCCAAATTTATCCCGGGTAGAGTTAACTAATCCATAACCGGTGTCCCTTGTACACCCGTGGGTGGATACAAGAATGGGATTTGAAATATCGGTGGTACTGATGGACTCAACATTTGTTCAATGCGATGACTCAGCGGTGGTATTGATGATGGTGTTGAGGTAGATGCGGCTCCATTTTCAATGGTGAAAATTGTGCACATTAGGCCATTAGTTGATGTAGGGATCTTAGGTGGCGGTCTCGAATATACTCCTAAAAAATTTGTGTCCTTGTACATACCAAGGGAAATGTCAACATATGGTTGATCATCACTCAGTACAGTTGGTAGGACACTGTTAGGGTTGTTTGTTGGATTAGGGTCACAGTAGTTAAGCAGGTCAAGGGTAAATACCTTCCCATTTAAGGGAAACATCATGATACGGAATATTGAGGAGGCTACCTCCTTCATGGATTACATATAACTACGCCCCAATAGGATGTTGTAGTTGAATTCTGCGTTGACTACTTTGATATCGATCATAACCATATTTTCCCCAACTCTGTGGGTACATTTTGGTACAATCCTCTTGGTTGGGATGGTCTCCCATCATAGCGCAAAGAGATATAGGCGAGGGGACTAGACCAGGAGATCCTAATCATTTCCATACTTTTGTAGACATGGCACAAGTTTATGTGCCTTCCTCGATGATACATCAATGGATCATAATGTTCTTTATAGTAACTAGAACTTTAAATGCAACTGACAATGGTAGTCGCAGATCACCTTTGTTGAGATCAAAGGTCATAAGATGCGAGTTGGAAGGGTCGACCGAAACAAGTGCATTGATTAATGCCTTTCTCTGTGTTTGGCAAGACTGTAACACTTCTAATGTGCACATATCTGCAGGGGATTGAGCCAAATCATCCATAATACTGTAATTGTGGGTAGCTTCCATGTGAGGGTTTTTAGGGGTACACTGAAGTGGAACTTTTGGGATCGGTGGGATTTGTTCAGTAGAGGGCATGGTATCAGTAGAGGGCATACCGAGGGGATAGGAACATCTTCCACTTGGGGGTGGAAGGCCTGTGATAACCTCTGGCTCGTAAATGAAGTTTTACGTCCAATGTATAGATATTTTGAAAATATCCATTATCGAGTGGGAGAGGCTCTTGTTGTTCTGTGACAACGCATGGATTTGCAAAGGGTTGTTGTAACACGACGTTTTGTGGTTGGGGAGTATTCACTTCCTGAGGAGGGTTTGTCACCATCTTCTTTTTGGCTTCCACTAACTGTTGAAAATTAGGGATAAGAGGACAATGATGCATGTAGTGACCATCATCACCACAAATGGAGTAGTAATAATTGGCTCTCAGGGTGGTATTCTTCCCTTGTTTGGGGGGGATTTTTCATCCCATCATTTTGGTTACTCGTATTCTGGTTTTGCTAGGGAGGAGGATTTCCTTCTTTCCCCAGCTCCTGATTTGGTTTGTTCTTCCCTTTCTTCTCCCCCCTAGTCTATGGATTCTGGGGTTTTGTGGAATTCAACTGCTCAAATTGTTGAGCTTGTTGGATGTAATAAGGTTGAACTACGTTGACCCCCACTTGGGGGGAAGTTTGTTGACCAGTTAGGCATGGGAAAGGATAATAAGGGTTGTACCCCAAGGGTCGGATAAATGTCGTTTGTGTTCCATAAGAGGTGGACATAGTAACAGCTTGTGTCATTAGTGGTGTATAAATCGTCGTTGCTTGGATAATGTTTGGGTATGTAGGACTATACGGTCCATACAGGTATTGACTAACTGGTGGTACTAGTACTGGTGGAGGGGTACTGATGCAGGTGTCATGGATGGGTAATATGGAACCATCTTGAATGGAATCGATGTGGTAGGATGAGCCTTTCCTAAATGGGAAATGGACCCAATAATCCCATATGTCGAATGTGACGATCCTGAAGGTGTAGGATCCAACGACCGATGTCTAAGGGCATCAGGGAGGATAGTGTAAAGGTGGTCGGATTGCATATATATGAGATCTAAATGTTGTTATTTCAAAATAGCCTCATCCTCGCTTTGTGGCATGGAGGTGGATAAATCTTTATCTATTGCGGGTTGGAGAGATTTGATAAACTAATCCAACAAAAATGGAGTTTGTATTTCGATCTTGCATAATGAGCAGTGCCTACGTCACTCGTGGATGTGATCCACGATGTGGGTGGAAGTTTTTTGCTAAAAATCAGTGAGAATTTTGAGGCCTAGGTCATGATAGATTGGTAGTTGGAAGTACGTAAGAAATATGGTGGCCAATATAGAAAATGTGGAATGATTTCCACTTGTGAGGTTTACGTACCATTTTGTTTTCGTTACGGTGAGGGTCCGCTAAAAGAGGCGAAGGATCACGGATTCATCCACTATGTTGTTAGATGAATGCCATAAGTGGAAAGACATAACGTGGTTAGCTGGATCGTCTCCCTGGTTTCTTTCAAATTTGGGACTGATGGAAGGAAACTTGTCTGGCATAGCCGGCGATGTGACATCATGACCAATGGGATCATTAGTCGATTTGGCCAAATCAAGTAGATTTAAACTAGCCATGAATGGTAACGTAGGGACGACTGGTCTTTCCATTGTATTTGGGGTGTGATTTCCATGAGGGGGAGACCCGGGTGGTGTTGTAAACAACATTTTTCCTCCTATGAGAGAGGATGGATCGAATGGAATCAAGGGATATCCAAGGGGAGAATCCAACGGGGTACCTGTTATGATGGGGGAAGAATTGGTTTAATTAATAGTTTCTCTGAGAGGAGAAAATGCGCCTAGCAAGGCTTGGACTTGAACATATGATCCTATCAATGTATCCCGGGAGCAACCCCAGCTAGGGTACATTCCTTGTGAAACATAGGAAGAAGGTGTAATAACACCCCTCGAGAGAGGGGATAGGCCTTGCAGTCTACGAGACTATCTTAGGATTTTGTTTTGTTCCTCAATGATGAAGGATTTGTGTCAAATGAGAGTGATAGTGGAATTGAAACACAATTGAACAAATGCAAAAATATGCCAACCACAACAGATACAAAATGGTGCGATAAGTGAGTGATATGTCTAATGTTAGTTTTAGTGCATGAGCTCACACATTTAGGTTCTTTTTGTTATGAGTTATTGAACTTGTAGTTAAAGATAAAATCAATGTAAATACCCTAGAATACCTAACGTCCTTCCTCTCAAATGTAACTAGGCCTCCCAAAAGCACAATTGATGGTGATAATGGTATCCAATAAAACGTCGACCAATTGAGGTAACAAAGAGCTAGTACTATCGACAATGGGGCCAATGTTCCAATCAAGAAGACTTGGAAACACCTTCCAAAGGAAATAGCTAACTTCAGGAGCCAATTGCACTCACAATTGCTCCTTGGTGATGTCCTAAGTTGGGACACTAAGATACCTTGTGTCAAGTGTGGATCAATGGTTCAGCCTGCACGGTATAGTTTCATCTCCCTACAACAAGTTGAGTGGCTTGTAGGGGAGAGCATGGAATCTATACCTCAGCGTTCACCTCCTTGGTCACAGTGCACTTCTGATTCAAGTTTTCTTTTAACATTTGCTTATAGCAGTATTTTGTAAGTACCCTATGAGACAACAATGCTATGTTTCAAAATATCGCTAATGAAACTAGATAAATGGGAATTAATGGATGCCTAGCCCAAGCAATCCTACCTAAATAAAATATTGTTTTATGGCCTCGTGTGGAGGATTTTAGTTGGTTAAGACAATTACAATGTTGATTTTAAGGGTTTGAATATTTCACTTATGAAGTGTAAGACGGGTGTTCCACAATCCCTACCTTTCTGATTCACCAAGCTCACATGAAGTGCTAGGTGAAGAGCATACTAGGATTGGAAGAGTCTTTATCCCTCTTATTGTGTGCTAGTGGTGCAAACACATGTGATGAAAACAAAAAATGATTTTATCGAAAAATTAACTAAAAGAGTATATCAAGTAATGTGTACTTTTAACTCTATGAGATGCTCATGACGCTTTGCAAAATCAAATATTCTAACTAATAAACAAGTGTTAGGATATTCCTATACTCCATCCTAGTACTACCAACATTGTCATTATTTTTCATTTCAGTCATGCATGCATTTTTGCATGCATCCCAGTCATCAGTATGGTGTCTCCCAGTACCTAGTGCTTAGTTTACTAGCCCCGAGTGCCTATTTCCACTCAGTTCCAACCCTCCAAGTCAGTGATGCACCCTCTTCTTCACCTACCACATGTGAAAGGGGCCTTCTCTCACCTACCACCAGTGACACTTCAGTTAGTTCCTTGATTTGTTGATCTTTCCTTGATTTAAGGACTAATTGACTAGTTAACTAACTGAAACACTCCATTGGACACCCAGAGAGACTTGGTTGACTATTCTGACTGCAATTAGCTCCTCATGCGCCCTCCATTAGTGCTCTATGCAACAGTTACACCTGCTACATCCAGTTAGACTCAGTTTGACACATGGTTGATGGTTACTTGTGCTTTGATGACACTCCACTGATCTAATGATGAGTCCATGTAGGCTAATTCAAATTACCACCTTGGTATTTGAATCCTCTCCATTGTAATTTTATTGTTCATATTATGATTAATGAATTAGTGTGATGCTATTCTACTTCTATCCGAATTCTACTGTATCATAATTATGCTTCTCTTTTACACTGCATTGTCCACTCTTCTTCTATTTTCCAGCTTAATCTTTCTTGTGAGGTATACATCATCTCTTAGATCTGCTATGAGGATTTTCACATGGTATCAGAACTACATGTTGAGAGTATAGCCTATCTCCATTCCTGATATTTTTTTTTTGCAGGTTATTAACAAGATTTCGAGTGCAGCAGCAGTTGCAGCAGTTTTCTCCAGTTGCAGCAATTTTTTGCAGTTGCAGCAGTTTTCTGTAGTTTTGCAACAGTAGCAGTTGTAGATATTCTTCATTGTTTTTGTAGGTCTTCTGCAACAACTTCCATGAATCTGGAAGGAATTCCTCCTCTCTCTCTCTATTCAACTATGATGAGTGGAAACCAAATATGATAGCATATTTGAAGAGACATGGTCTTTTTTATTATTGCCTTGAAAGAGAGTTTGAATCCTCTGAAGAGGAGAATGATTGGTTAAATGAAGGTGACCGAGCCTATGGAGCAATGTTGTTTGCTATGTCTCTTTGTATGTTACCCCACTTCATTGATTCTACTGAATCTCCAAAAGAGCTATGGCCCATCTGTCTGAAAGATTTGGAAAATAGAATGAAGGGATTGGTGAAAACTATTTGGAGAGCAATCCCAGTGATGCATTGGCCCTCCTTGATGGTCTCTCTTATCATGATTCAATATCAAACATATCTCATAATGAAGTTGTCCAAAAAGAAGAAGAACTTGCATATTTTACACTCATGTTCTCAATGTCTTCTATTTCGAATTTTGAGCCAGCTCACACTCTAGAAACTGAAGAGGTTCTTAAATCCTCTATTTCACAAGAGTCTGTTGGTTTGCATAATGATGATCTATTGAATGTTTCATAGGTTAAATCATCAATTGGAGGTGATTCATTCACTCTCCTTAATCACTTACCTCTTATGTACTACTATATGATCATTTGTACATGATTTCAGAAGTTCATTGAAGATGTAGGGCATTACCATTCGCTTGGGATAATTTCTCATGCATATCATGGTTCATTTGGTTTTGATCTCACCCCTGCTAGTTCAAAGGAGATCTCAAGAAACCATTCAGCATTTCTTGGAGCTGATTCGAAATCCAAGCCATTGCTATTGTTTCATGGTTCATTTGGTTTTGATCTCACCCCTGCTTGTTCAAAGGAGATCTCAAGAAACCATTTATCAAATCTTGGAGTTGATTTGAAGTCCAAGCAACCACTATCATGGGATGGTTCTTTTGGGCATGATATCACCTATGATGGTTCAAAGGAGATAACAAAAGACTATCTACACATTCATGAATTTGATCCTACCTTAGCTGATTCGAATCACAGGTTCCAGGATAATCCTCATACCTTTGGATTGGTTCTCATCACATTCGGTCTGAAGAGCAAGTAGAAGCACATGTCTCCGTATTCGCTTGCATCCACTGAAGGAGAACACAAGCACATGTTTTTGGAGCATGAACCACTTCTTCCCAAGAAGAAGATACCTCTAGACATATGACCAAGCATCACACCTACTTGAGTTTGGACCATTTCTTTTTTTGTTGTTCCTTACAGTCTCCTTTGAGGTGGGGTATTTTTCCCATGAGGTTTTTCCCAATTTCCTTGTTTCATGGACTGTTCTTTATTATTCGTTGTATTGGGTGACCTTTGTTCTCGGTTACCAGGGCCCGGGATGGATTAAGGGGGGGTGTTAGTATATTCCTATACTCCATCCTAGTCCTACCAGCATTATCATTATTTTACATTTCAATCGTGCATGCATTTCTGCATGCATGCATCCCAGTCATTAGTATGGTGTCTCCTAGCACCTAGTGCTTAGTTTACTAGCCTCAGGTGCCTGTTTCCACTCAGTTCCAGCCCTCCTAGTCAGTGATGCGCCATCTTTTTCACCTACCACATGTGAAAGGCACCCTCTCTCACCTACCACCAGTGACACTTCAGTTAGTTGCTTGATTTGTGAATCTTTCCTTGATTTAAGACTAATTGACTAGTTAACTAACTGAAACACTCTGTTAGACACCTAGAGAGACTTGGTTGACTATTCTGACTGCAGTTAGCTCCTCATGCACCTTCCATTAGTTCTCTATGCATCAGTTACACCTACTACATCCAGTTACACTCATTTTGACACATGGTTGATGGTTACTTGTGCTTTGATGACACTCCACTAATATGATGATGAGTCCATGCAGGCTAATTCGAATTACCACCTTGGTATTCGAATCCTCTCCATTGTATTATTTATTGTTCATATTATGATTAATGAATTAAAGTGATGTTATTCTTGTTGGTTGTGGAGCTTGATCTCTAGATTTAGAGATATTATTATTCAGTCGTGTCCGTACCCCAGGTTTGGTTATGATCCTGGCATGTTCCCCAGGGGTCCGAGGGAGTGCTTTGCACTCCCCGGAATAGGGGCTAGCGCCCCTGATAAAGGGGGTTTTGGGGAAATGCCCCGAAGTTACGGGGGTAGAGCCCCCGAGAAAAAATTTGGGGGTTGTTTTCGCCAACAGTTTTCAGGCCCATGGTTTTGGGTAACCCGTGGTATTTTCCCATTGTATTTTCCTTATAAAAGAAAGACATTTTAACACAGATAGGGATGATGTATTAGGTTTTATACATTGTAAATATCTCTAAGATCAGAAAGAGAGACTATGAGACAGTGAAGAGGAAATGCAGTGGTTGTGCTGCAAGTTGTATCCCTTCACTTTGTTGGACGGTATAATAATAAGGACTGGCAACTTCAATGTGGGCATAGCCCATCTTGGGGTGAACCACGATATATCTGTGTCTCTCTTGTAACATGTTTGTGATTATATTTGCATTTATGTTTATTTTTATTGCTCTGTGATCCTGTTTTTCTAACAATTATGCTTCTATTTGAGTTCTACTGTATCATAATTCTGCTGCTCTTTTACACTACATTGTCCACTCTTCTTCTATTTTCTTGCTTAATCTTTTTTGTGAGGTATACATCAGCTCTTAGATATGTTGTGAGGATTAGCATTTTCACAGCAAGTGTGTAATGGAGGTATTTCACACTTCTCACCCTTTTTCTAATTCACCAAGCTCACATGAAGTGCAGGGTGAAGAGTATACTTCAGGAGACAAGTGTCTTTAGGTCATTGCTTGTGTGCAAAAAGTGTTTTATACACTAGCAATACTAATAAAAATAACATGTCGATTGATGCATAAACAAGAGATGGTATTGAATACTAGTGACAACAATGATGCCTGTTGAAAGCCGCAAAGTTGGTTACCTAGGTAAGTTTCAAGAGAGATGAACTCTTTACTTCCTAATCTTGGTCTAGGTGAACTAATTACTAAAAATTTAAGTAATTATGCAAATTAGCCTTAATTTAAGTTCACTAGTGAGCAGTATTTGGACTGTCAAACTAACCTATGCAGATAAAAAGAAAATAAATGATAGTAGCGCGGCTAAACCACACTCTGTCGCACGAAACGCACAGGTTAATACAAAACAGATGTGTGAGTAGTGCAGGTAATACACTGATGTTCCGTGCTGACGCGATGAGAGGTGCAGCGTGGGTATAACACTGGTAACTTTTGTTGTACGCGCGACTGTCCGAGTTGTTTCCATGCTGTCAGGGCAACAGAGATGTTGGGAACTGCGGGGCTATGTAAAAAAATAAATTATGGTAGTAATGGGGCCAATTTTTGGAAGCAAGAGGTGGAATACTTGCTCTCCTGCAAGTAATAAATACCCATAATTAAATACTTAGCATAAAACAACCTATTCTAAAGAGAAATGAACAAAAATAAGTATGGTCTCCATTAGAACTATTGTGGAAAAAATTCCACAAGTGCACTCTTCCACTTGGTAAGGGGCTAAGCCTTGTAGGTTGCAGCAAGGCCTTAGTCCTTGGAGCCCCTTTTTTTTGTTTTAATTCCTCCAAGTGATCTTGCAAGAGATAGTTAGTGTAGTTCACATTCAAACATAGAAATATTGATAAAAACAAAGGGAAAGAGATGGTGGGAGAATGCAAACTTCAACAACAACAAAAGATATGCTAAACCACTCTTGTATTACCCAATGGAATATCTGTACAACACCTAGGAGGTGTGGGATTCAAGGGAATCCAACAATCTCCCTTAGGGAGGCTTTTCTTGTCCAAACTAAATGTTAAGTAGATGGAAGAATAATGGAGATAAACACTTGCCCCTAGATGGAAGGTGGCAAGGGAGATTGGAAATGCTTATAATGGTAGGAAATGGTGGGATATGAGGAAGCTCCAACTCAAATCCAACATCATAAGCTTACTCTACTTTATCTCTACAAAATGAATGCCAATGGATTTCTTTTATAGGCCAAGAGGTGGCCAACAACTAGATCCAAATGTGAACTCTCCTCCTTCATGAACTAGCTCCAAGGTACACAAGGGGGGATGATTAATGTCACCAAGTTTCTGAGGAGCCGAATTCGTATCGTTGGGGAGGAATGAGTCTTCAATGCTCCACTTGGAGTGAGTGGTCCCTTCATTTTGACAGTAGCGCATATATCGAAGGAAAATCCACGCAGGTGTAGCGCAGGTGTTGTTCAAGTAACATGCACTATAGTGTGGGTCAACTCTGTATTACCTACGCTACCCTTTGTTTTGACTATTCCTTGAAACTTATGGACTCATGTTGTGTTTTGGATTTGTTGAGGATCCTGTGGTGATATGCATTCTTTATTTTGATGATGCCTTACTGGATGAATCGCCAAAATGTCACATGTGTGCGATTTTTAGGTGTTAATAAGAAACTATACAATGTCTATATCAATATCATTAGCCAATCATACCAACATTTAATAAGTCATACAAATGTCTATCTATATATGTTTGTTAAGGTATAAATAGGTATATATATTTGGATGTCTACCTATGTACCCACAAATAATGAAAACTAATAGAGTGGTTAAACATTAGAAAAGCCAAAACTAGCATGCCATCTAGACTTTTAGGTTATGGGGTTCAAATCGCATTCCAAAAATATAACAATGACACATAACTGGAAGTAGAAGAAGGTATTCTCTTCAAAGTACCTTTAATGGTATAAGGTTTTACATGTTCCGGATTTGTGGCCACGGAGTTGAAGAAACTCATTCATATGTAAAAATAATGAACCTATTATGATACCACTATTGGACTAAGTCCAATTGGAGATAGCAAGTCCAAATAGAGATAAGCTTGAGATGTGATTTCATTAATATGATAAACATATAGATACAATAAATATGATCCTTGGTTTCATCTTTTAAGAGGTCTCTTGGACTCTACTTTGACTCTTCCTATTCACTTATGACTCTTCACATGAGTAGTAATCATAATATAATGTACTTTTACCAAAACCCAAATGATTCAGTTTCCAACACAAACCATCATCTATAAACAAGTAATGCTTTGAATGAGGAGGTGCTACAAACAAATGACAATGACAAACTAGTAATATTTACCATATATAGTGTCCTCCATGATGAGAACCCAATGATGTCTTCATTAAATAGATGTTGAGGTCACCTTGGCATTTTCCAACTACCAAGTTGATTTACATATCAATATAAAGATGTATTGAACTTATCTCGGAGGGTTGGATCGAGTGGTTGAGAATTGTTTCTTGAAAGCAGGAGGTCTCTAGGTCAAATCCCCTGGTGGATTTACATAGATTGTAATAGGGCCTCACTCAATGTCCCCACCAGGTTAGTCTCTGTAATCAGGGTCAGCAATTTACCCCATAGAAATACTTGTCTTCTCTATGTTCTATAGATTTCAAGGGGGTTTTATGTGGATGTAGCGAGCAACCGATATATGTGGCCATGAACCACATGAAAAAAAAATGTATTGAACCAAAACAAAATAAATCTTTAGGATATCCTTTGCCTCTAAGTGTAATGCCTTGTTTTGAATTTACCATATCAACTACCATTACCTATTTGTATTTTCTTATTATTTGTGGAACTCCATCAATATAATGGTTGTGGACATACGAACCTATTATTTTGCGGAAGTTATATATATGTGTGTGATGTTAATATTATTAATGATAGCCATGCTTTAATTTTATCTCTAGCATGCAAATTTAAAATATGTTGGGTATGTGGATACCAGTTTAAAGTTATATGTTGAATAAATCAATGTGATACCAGGTGCATGGTACATAGAAAATATGGTTACATTGTTGTTGACTTGTAATGAAATATGTATATGTCAATGATTGCACAATATTGCACGATCTTGTGTTGGGAGACTAACCTACAGGTTTAAATGAGCTAAGTGATAGTTGGATGCTACGAAACAAAAGTGCATCGGTGACATGAAATTCGAAAGAGAAGTGGTATGTGAGTGAAACATTATTGTTTTGTATGATTATTGGCTCATTATCATGATGTGTGGGAAGGTGAAAGGTTTCAGGAAAATCAACTTCCCAAAATAGTCATTTGATGACAAATCCTGAGAAAAAAAATAGCAATGCAGTTACTATGTTGATGTAGGCATTGACCCTCATGCCATTAGGAGGGGTGGAGACATTACACACCGTTTATCCTCTGAAACCTGGATTCATGGGATGGTTGTTCTAAGGAACGCTCCCTAATATGTGTGATGATGACTATTTGTTTCTTACTAGGGAATCTTGGTCGACGTAGTAGGCACTTTTTCTTACAGCTTCTATCTGGAGTTAGGTGAATGTAGTTGACGCTCCAAGATATTCCAATAGAGGAAGGATAGGATGAGGAAGGTAGTTGTGAATTAGATAGAAGGAAGTAGGTAGATAGGGATATCATTGAATTTACAGAGATCAAGTTAAATTAATTATGTGTGTGTTAAAGACCCTTTCCTTAATCTTGTATGATTACTAAGTACATTGTGTTGGTTTCATAGATTATTATGATATAGTCAGTAAATGGCTTGGAACTACAAATGTTGATTTTATGTCTTTCATCGGTAGATAAGACCTGTGTGAATTATGAATTAAGTGATATTGTTGTTGTTAGTGCATACATGAACTATGTGATCTCTATCTATGCCTACATAAATTGTGCATGTACACTAGTGTATTGGAGAAAACTCACTATGGCTTGGGAATACCACAACAGAAAGATGACTACTAAAAATCTACTCAATTCTCAAAGCAATGATATTATAAATGACAATGTTAAGATAATGGAGAAATGTAACCAACCTCGATCCAACGTTTGATGTAGATCCCCGTTGGAGCTTTCAATCCATGCACTTGTAATCTGCAAATTAGTCTTGACAGCTAATATCCAAAAAGTACATATAATATATAATTGACATTAACATTATCAATAACAATGGTTCATAATATCACAAGCAAATGTAAACCAATGTATAATAAATGGCATTCACACAATGAATGGACGAGAATATGAGTATTTCTATTAATGAAGAAGAAGAAGTACAAAATGATACGACCTCTTGCCGACAACCAATCTGAACCAAGATCTAGATCAATCCACTTGTGCCTCCACCACTTCAATCCTCCATGAATGGCAAACTCAAACTAGAAGGAGTTTGCAAGGTGAACATAAGGGGTTCACAACTACAAGGATCAATGAGTGCATACTCAAGATAGGGAAAAAATCCACTAGAGTTCTCTTACAATTCTCTTTTTCCTCCCATCCATAAGCCATATGTGCTCAATATATAGTGCTCTCAAAGGTAGGTGAAAGGACTCATCGAGACATTACTTGGGTAGATGGAGAGCCAAAGGTCACCCAATGACTGCTTTTTGGGAGTAAAAAGTGATAAAATAGTGGTTTTTACCATTTTACATGTTACCCGCGGGCTATAGGGATGCAACTCGTAGGTATGCCTGCTATAATGATGCAACAGGCGGGTAGGAATAAAGATAGGGCAAACTGGTATCACTGAAGGATAAAAATGGATCTAAGTCACTGAAATGGATCCTACAGGCCAAAGAATGCTGATGCTCATAGGGTGGAAGATTTCTGTGTAATAGATGCCCCCTAATGTCTGAGGTCAGAGACTAAAATGTGCTACAATGGCCAAAATACATTATGAAACTTAGAACTGGAGTGATGGAGACACAAGTGGAAAGAACAGCTCACTTGTCATAATACAATAGTATCTTTGAATACATGTCGGTATAGTACAACAATCTGATACAATGGCCATGAATAGGAAGTACATAATGGATACATGTGATAAGTGATCATAGCCATGATCCTTCTACAGTAAGATATGGTCTTCTGCTGAAAAGAAGACAATTAGTGGAAACTGGAGGTACAAACTGCTGAAATCTGAGAGGTGATATCTCAGATGTAAAGTCAAAGTCATATGTAGCATACTGAATGCCACAATTGCCTGGGGTCTTCTACACAAGTCTTCGACAGTGCAAGTCCCATCAAGTGAATAAAGGAGTTGGGGTCGAACCTGATGAGACATCGTCTAATTACCGGTCAATGATGTATACCGTTAACAGACGCGAGATGACCCACCGATAATGAAAATGGGCATCAAGGCACATAGCACAATCATAAGAGTGTAAATAAATGGGTTGAAGTCGAACACTAGGATGAATCCATCGATCAGGGGACATTGATGTATTCCCAACACTGTCGATGGTGAGAGAACCTACCACTAATGACTGCAAGCCTCAAGGTACTCAACTGAACTCTAATCCTCAAGTCCCGGAAAAAATGAGTTGAAGTCGACGGAATGAGACTCGCTGGAAGGAGGGCATTAAGGAATCCCCCATCAACTAGCACGAGGTACCAGCAATGCTGAAAGATTTGGAAGATATCAAGTGAAATGGACTGACTCAATAAGGATGGCCGACATGCAATAGTCAAGAGAACTAAGGAGTGGCCGACACTAGTTTTAGGACTTCCTTTGAACAAGAGCATGAGCAGATGAATAGAATCAGGCAGCATAAACTCAACATAAATTGTGCAATGCAGGAGGCATTACAGAGGGCTCCATAATGATTGGAATCTTAACTAATTGGTGGACAAAACTGAGAAACAAGTACAGCACCTAAGGTCCAACTATAGTCCCAACTCATAATGTATGGAGTGGAATGAATGCTCTGTTCAAAGGAGACACAACAGTTGCCAACAAGAAGTAGTAACCATAATCCCGTCCGTCTTTTTGGAATATTTGATTTTTTTGGTCTTTTTTATATTTGGGAAAAGCTTGAAAAAGAATAAAATTGCTTATAGTAAAACAAGTGAGGGAACGAGTGTCAAATCACTAGCAAACTAGTCCCAAGCAGTGGAACATACCTATGCTCAATGCAAGGAAGTGCATGCAGGATGTGGACACTTGGGGGAATGTTCCCTCAGGGTAAAGGGTCATCAAGTTGCGAAAGATAAATTAAGGCTCTGCTTGGCTCGGAAGGTAAAGTGCTCAGGCACATGGCTAATAATTGAGTAAGGGGGAGCCGGCACAAGGCTCAAGTGACAAGTAGGATAATGCATTGCAATCACAACTCGACATAAAGGGGGAGTCCTTTTTCGTAAAGTTAGTCTACTCACCCGAAAAAGTGTAAAATAATGAGAGAAGAACTCTTCTAGTCACGTATGACTAGAGTATAACTTTTTTGTAATTAATCCACAAAGGTCTGGAAAAGTGGTAAACTTATACCTAAGTGAATGTCACTTCAAATCCTTTAACGAGTCTGAAATGACAAGTATACTCAGCAATCTTGTTTGATATGAAAAAGTCTAACAAGGGCTTAAAAAAGACTTTATAAAAATCTTTTATGTAAAGGTTTAACGAGCCCAAAAAAGTAAACTCGTGACCTCCTTACTATTTTTAACGAGCTCAAAGGAGATATGGAAGAATGCTCGTAATGAGAGTAGACGAGTGTCAGGGACATGCGAGACTATTTCCAAGTGCATGGGACAAAGCTATGCATAATGCAAGGAACATGAGCAAGATAAGGACACTTAAGGGGTTTCTGCAAATTCGGATGGCAAAAGGCTCAAATGCATCATAACAATGGGGAGGCCTAAACCTATATACAAGGTTCCGAATATGCCTTCCATGACCGAGGCAAATTTCGAAAAGGACCAGTAAACAAGTATAAGTCCAGCTAAAAATCTTGTCTCCAAGAAACATAAGTACCAAGATCATCTCTAAAACGTACGTAAAGAAAAATCTAATACAAGTCACTGCAGCAGAAACATTTTCAATTTCACTATTGTTAACCTCAGACATAGCGCACGTAGAGCTAACCACTAAAGGTGCCATAGTACCAATACCTGAGGGATCAAAATGATCATCTTCAAAATGAAGACCAAAGCTGAAGGATGTGAAGGAATCTGCAAGAGCAAATTCATCATGATGGGAGTTGGAAATTCTAGAAATAGAATCAAACTCTTCAGGAGCATCGATTTGCAGATCTATAGGAGAGCTCAAAGACTCATTAGACTCAAACGTCAAATCAGGGCTAGACGAGACTGTGAATGGATCCAAATTCAAATGCATGGCAGGTTGTACTTGAGGCTCATCTCGTTCAATAAGATCAAGGGTGGGAAGGAAATAAAATTGATGATGAGAATTCTCCTAAGGCTTGTCATTACCATTCATGGACTCAATAAAAACTTCATCTGAAGGTAGGATACCATCAAGGCAATCATGTGAACAAAATAGGTTGGCTGCCAAAACTGGCAGCGTAACGGGATCTTCTTCAACTGTCTGGGAAGAAGAGAGATCCAGATCTGCAGTGGTTTGTTGGATATGATTGTAAGCGATTTCCGCTACAGATAAAGGCATAGACATCCCGACATGCGCAATGTCTCCAGATGTGGAATTCGTGGATGGTAAAGTCCACGAATCATCTAAATAGGAGGTCCAGAATAACATATTATTCAAAGGAGGAGACGCATTGTCGGTAATGGTTCCAATAAAATTCACAGGCATAGAATGGTTAAAATTTCCCATCAATGAGGGGTACATTCCAACACCTATGTTCCCAGTCGCCGGCTGAAAATTATAAACTTGTGGGACTACAGATCCCGTGGATGCTGTGGAAGGAGTGCCAACATAATCTAGCTGATCGATCGTCACAATATTTCCTTCATGGGGAAAGCAGATAACTCTAAATACAGTAGACACGATAGCCTTCATAGCGTACATCTAGTTCTGACCCAGTAAAAGGTTGTAGTCGATGGGCACATCAACCACTTCGACTTCAATAGGCACGGACTTACCTCCCAAGGAGACAATAAGGGAAGGGATAATTCCATGCGGCGTAAAAGATCTACCGTCGAATGCAGTGAGTGTAGTTCTAGACGTGAGTAGAGGAGGAGAGCCAAGAGATTTCCAACAAGCTAACGACATTGCTGACGCAGAGGCACCTTCATCAACCATAGTACGTTTGACAAGGATTTTAAGGCAAACCACCTGGATTTGAAAAGCCATGTGGTAAGGTAAGCGAGGCTGGACATCAGTAGTATCGAACTTGATTACACTAGGACTTCCCCCATCCTGAACTCCTAATGCACTCAAAAGGGCATGCTTCTGAGAAGGATAGGCTTGTAAAACCTCAAGAGCCAACATGGCACATGGAGTTTGGCCCAAATCTTCTACGATGGAGTAGTTCTAGGCGGCTCGAGCATTAGGATTATGCATGGAGCGCTTGAGAACACCTTTCGGTATCTGTGGCATAATAAAGGGCTTCTTGATATGCAAGGAATTGTCAAGAGGAGGGGGAGGCTCATTCCCCAAATTCGGTTGTGGTGCACCATAATCACGTAGTAAGAGTTGTAGTAAGGGTTTCCACCATGAGTATGGGGCATGTATGTACTATTCATAGTGGGAACCGTGTTGTAATGACCGTGATGGTATGGTATGTTCCCATCCCTAGCATTAGGATTAGCTTGAGCAGTTGTGTGGTGACCAAAAGCATGAGAAGTATGCCCATCCCCAACATTAGTGTGATTAGTAGCAGGGTTGGTGGTGTGATGTCCTTGTGGATAGGAAATATTCCCACCCCCTACATTAGCATTACTAGCGGTGGCAGTGGACACAAAAGTGTGCGGTATGTGTCCACCCCTATGGTTGGGAGGAATGGTATCATGTGCAAAAGTAGTCCTGGGTTGACGAGTAGCGGCACGTGTATTAGGTGGTGGATGGCGAGTCATATTCTAAACAGCATTCCGGTTAGGTTGGGTATTCCTAGGAGGTGGTCGTGTTCCAACATTAGCATGGTTAGGAATCTGACCAGTCCCCATACTATGTGAGTGGGTGGACAATGTAGTGCCCCCAGCGAGGGTAGTGCCCCTAGTGGGTATAGTATGGCTAACACTTTGACTAGTGCCAGCGTGAGTACCAACCGTAGTGGAAGGTTTGACAGTACTATGACTAGGCATACCAAAAGAGAGTGTGGTGGGGTTGATCGTAGGGCCAGTGTCATCATGAGTCTTAAGCCTCCCATATCTATAATTGCGTGGAAACGAAGGAACGAAAGGCTCATCCTGTTATTCCTCCTCGGGTAAGTCGGGCATCCCGTAAAGATAATTATCCGGATTCGAAGGATCAAATGGATCCCGGTCAAGTGGATTAGGCCAAATAGAACCAGGCTGAGTGTCAGGTGGATAACCTTCCCAATCCTCACGAGGAGTATGGTGATCGGAAGTATGTTCAACTCTACCCGAAGGAGTAGAAGGATCTTTCCCAATATCAGGATGTGCAGCCATGTAGTCTTCGATGTAAGTCACGTAAGAATCTGAAGACTCAGAGGGAGCTCTCCAGCGTCCTCTAGCAATACGGCATGTAAATTCGAGTGGCTTTAAACCATCCAAACGACTGTACCGGCGAAGAGTAGGGCTCCACGCCATGATATCTCTGGAGAGAGACACAACATCCCCTAAAGTCCAACTATCGATCAAAAACAGTAAATCAAAAGAACACACCTAGAGAAACTACAGCCAAGAGCAGAAAAACAGAGTGACTAAATGAGCTCCCAACACTAGAGCCAGTATGTCTCTCATAGGAGAGGCTTGAGACTCCCAAACTATAGCCGAAGGTAACATAATCAATTATAGAGACACCCAGGCTTCACTGTGTCGGCAAGGTCAAGTCCACTGCACGAACACAACTATGCTGTCCAATCCCTATCTGACTCAGGACACAAACAGCATAACCATTGCAAGTACCCTATGCGGTACCTAGGTAAGGCAACTATGTTCACCGCAATATAACCAATGCTCAGGGGGACAGTCGCAGGTGAGACCCGTCATATGGGCAGGGTAGCTAAGCCCGAAGCACAAGAGGACGAACCTCCGGTACCCCCAGATATGAACAAATCCTGTATATATCTCCCACATTCAGCCGGTATCAGAGGGATATCTCCTCAACCAACCTCCCGTGACCTCGTGCTTAACTCTGGATTGAGTAGAGCTTCCTGAGAACACCGATATATACCATGGATTCCTCCATTCCCTGGTCAGACACCTAATGTTTCGTCTAGTAGTCTTGGATTGTTAACTCACAATGATCGATTCCAAGACTCTAAACCTATGCTAGTTGGTGTACCCTATAAATAAAATCAGTCTAATCAATTTTATCATTAAGAGTTAATTTTAGTGGCTGTGATTACTCAAGGGATATGATCGTGAAACTAGTGATGTGTAGACTCAATAGTATGCAACATCGTCCAATCCTAGACTCATCTATCCAATAAAACAATGTCACTAATATGCAAAATCAACCAACAATTATGAAATAAAGATGCAATCTTTTATCTTTTCGATGCACAAGCAGAACCTAAAATGAAGGCAACAAGCACTCAATGCAAGATGCAGTACATGAAAGTAAAATATTTTTGTATTTTCACTTATAAAGAAGAAGGAAAATGCAAAAAACTAAATGTATATTTTTGTATTTTTTCAATATAAATGGAATGAAAAAATGCAAGCAAAATCCTACTATTCAGTCACTGAAGTGCCGAGAAGATCACTAAGACAACCCAACAGATCCTAAACAGTAAGACTCGGCCAAAAAAATGAGCTCAAAAGGAAGAAACCAAGAGGCTAAAACCAAAGATTGGTAGAAAACCAAAAAGGATCAACCGAGAGAAACGAAGAGGCTTGGTCACAACCAAGGCATGAAACAGTCAAGAAAAAGGCCAACAAAGACTTAGGAACCAACCAAACTCACCCAGCAACAACTAATAGCCATAAACCAACAAAAGCCGGAGTTACACGCTACTGTCGAAGGAAATCCTGCGGGTACCCGCGAGCAGTAGAGTAAACAGATGCGGGAAGAACTAAGCTAGCCCACGTGTGAGGAAAGTCAAATGGGAAAACAGAGAGTCTAGAGGCTCAGAAAAAGAAAGTTTTCTACAGTGTATCTTAATGGCCAATCAGTGACACAGAGCTTCGATAAACAGCAACTCTAATTATGGACTAATGCTCAAAAAATTTCCCAAACATGGATGTTTCCCCAGCAGAGTCGCCATTTCTGTATTGGAGAAAACTCACTATGGCTTGGGAATACCACAATAGACTAATGAATACCAGAAATCTACTCAATTCTCAAAGCAATTCTATTATAAATGAAAATGTTAAGATAATGGAGAAATGTAACCAACCTCGATCCAACGTTTGATGTAGATCCCCGTTGGAGCTTTCAATCCACGCACTTGTAATCTGCAAATTAGTCTTGATAGCCAATATCCAACAAGTACATATAATATATAATTGACATTAACATTATCAATAACAATGGTCCATAATATCACAAGCAAATGTAACCCAATGTATAATAAATGACATTCACACCATGAATGGACGAGAATATGAGTATTTCTATTAATGAACAAGAAGGAGTACAAAGTGATACGACCTCTTGCCGACAACCAATATGAACCAAGATCTAGATCAATCCACTTGTACCTCCACCACTTCAATCCTCCATGAATGGAAAACTCAAACTAGAAGGAGTTTGGAAGGTGAACATAAGTGGTTCACAACTACAAGGATCAATGAGTATAGACTCAAGATAGGGCAAAAATCCACTAGAGTTCTCTTATAATTCTCTTCTTCCTCCCGTCCATAAGCCATATGTGCTCAATATATAGTCCTCTCAAAGGTAGGTGAAAGGACTGATCGAGACGTTACTTGGGCAGATGGAGAGCCAAAGGTCACCCAATGACCGCTTTTTGGGAGTAAAAAGTGATAAAATAGTGGTTTTTACCATTTTACATGCTACCCGTGGGCTATAGGGATGCAACTCGTGGGTACACCTACTACAATGATGCAATAGGTGGGTAGGAATAAAGATAGGGAAAACTGGTATCACTGAAGGATAAAAATGGATCTGAGTCACTGAAATGGATCCTACAGGCCAAAGAATGTTGATGCTCACAGGGTGGAAGATTTCTGTGTAACAACTAGTATTATTTTAATCAATTATTATTATTATTATTATTTGTAATCTAGTACCCACAAAGTTCGAACTAATGACCTTACATAAGGAGTTCCTTAATAGTACACCCATTCACCGTCTATTCTACACCCCATGGGCAATCATGAATTAATTATTAATATCTTAATTTGAAATTTATGAATATGTAGTGGAATAATTATGTTATAATTTGTCAAGTATTTATTTAGTGTTTACTTGATGAAGGATTAATTAAAAAAAATAAGAGGTTTATGGTAATGGTTTAAATAAAAGTTAATTTCATTAAAATGAATATTAATTATTTCGTCAATGTGTCTATTAAGTTTCAAATTATAAATGAGGATTTGGTTCATGAATGCAAAAAATCTCGCGAATAAGCAATTGACTTTTGTGATACTTATATTAGTCATTTTTGAAAAAGAGAAATTAATGTTAAATTTATATTATTTAAATAATGTTACCTTGTTTCAATTCGATGAATGTGGAATTGATAGTGACAATTTTATTTATTAAAATAAAATGAAATGAGTGTGATCCACGTACTTAGTTGGTGAATTAAATGAATTTAATGGAATTGGCATGGGAATTTGGGAAGGGGTTGTCACATTTATGAAAGGATAAAGGGGAGTCAAGGCTCCTGTGAATATAAGATGGTAAAAGGGATATAGGGAGTGGGATGGGGAAGGATTTGGTTCATGAATGAAAAAATATCTCATGAATAAGCAATTGACTTTTGTGATACTTATATTAGTCATTTAAAAAAAAAAAAAATTAATGTTAAATTTATATTATTTAAATAATGTTACTGTGTTTCAATTCAATGAATGTGGAATTGACGGTGACAATTTTATTTATTAAAATAAAATGTAATGAGTGTGATCCACCTACTTAGTTGGCGAATTAAATGAATCTAATGGAATTGGCATGGGGAGTTGGGAAGGGGTTTTCACATTTATGAAAGGATAAAGGGGAGTCAAGGCTCTTGTGAATATAAGGTGGTGAAAGGGATATAGGGAGTGGGATGGAGAAGGTATGGAGGAGGATTCTTTTGGGGAAATACAAGAGGAACAAATTTCGATTTTATTGGAGAACAAGTGGGAAAAACTAGTTGTATTGGTGTTTTTCGGCTTTGGGGACGGAGGTCGAAGAAACATATCTTGTTGGAGCTAGGGAGTCAATGAGGTTGTTCCTCGTTGGTTGGGAGGAAAAACCATTTGGGTAGTTGAGGAGTTTCAGGGAGCTTTATTGGAGGCAAATCCTACTTTTCTACATGAAGCTTGATAGGAGGAAAAACCTATTTTTCTGAAGGGAGATTGATTGGAGGAATATCCCACTTTTCTACAAGTATTTTCCATTTAATACTTTGAAATTTTTAAATTGATATACATGTTTGTATAAATTCTAAATTGTTAAACTAAGATTGTTATGTGACATGCTGTATTTTTTTTATCTACTATAAAAGAGTAATTATGTATTGGTTTATACCCACACATAAATAGAAATATTGTAGATATGTAAAAGAAATACGATAAATTGTTAAATTAGCATTAGTTCCTTAAGGACTTGGGAGTGGTCCTTACACTAAGTGGGAATTGTGGCCTCGATTGGACCTTTTAAACACTAGTTTGGTTATTGGGGCCCTATTCATGGTTACAAGAGAAAAATCAAGATATATGCCTTAAATTAGGCTTGTAGACTTCCAAGGATAGTAACAATGCCTTAAATCACCATATGTGGCCTATTAATGTTCTAATTACCTAAGAATAGTAATGATATTCTAGGGCCCCTTGCATGGTCCATGATCTTTACTAATCACTATGAGAAACTTATTTCATGAATTCTACAACTAAACACAATCACCCAAGGTACACCAATCACAAAATTTATTCCCATATACCACTCTTAGGTAAATATTTCCCTGTATAGGGAATTTTGGGTTGTTTAGGATCTTGTGCATGCACCGTGAGATATAAAATGAATTATTGGTGCCTAAATCCATGATTTTGGAATTGCAAATTCTCATCAAGCCATAATGCCCATTCAGTCTACACAAAATGTCAAAATTGTATATATATACCACTTATAGGGAAATATTCCCTTTAGAATGCATTTATGGTAGACTAGAGCCATGATCCTTAGAGGAAACTCTTAGTACCTATGTATCTAGGTTTTGTTCCTAAATTTTGGTGTATACCACAAGACACTTCCTTAATACAAAACATGTCAAACTCATAACAATGTATTAATTGAAGGTGAAAGGATGCATCTTCACTTGAACTCTATGGAGGTTTTGGGCCCTATGTATTGCTTGGGAATTTTAGAAGAAACTATTAGGGCCCATGTCCCTAATTTATCTATATAAATGATGTCACGAGACATAAGAATTATGACCTCTTAGGAGCTGAGTCCCTAGTTTTCATACTTAAATAATGACCTAACCTACATAACCCATCAATGAGAATACACAACTAAAAAAATATTATCTCAAACTTGTATACCAATGATTCAATTTATGGGGATTTTTTGTTAGTTTTGGGAAGTATGCATGCCTTGTGAGGCCTAGAAGAAATTATTTCAGCCTAAGCACGTAGTTTTGCATAACCAAACAATAAATCTATCTATCAAGACCTATATAAGTCCTCCAATTACCAAAATAATTCCCATATCTCACTTGTAAGGAAAATGCTACATTTATAGGTATGCTGTGATGATTTAGGGCTATGTGCATGGACCATGAGCTCTAAAAGTAAATGTTAGCCACTAATTCATTGTGTTTTATACTTGAACCATGTGCTAGGTAATGATACCCATCCATAGAAAGTAAGAAAAAAACAGAATGCATGTGCTAAGTATCTAAAAATACTTGCACTCATACCTTTCAAAGACAAAGAGAGATCAAGGAAGAGTGGGATTCCCTCAGACCCATTGAAGCAACTCATCCCAGGAACCTCTAATATATTAAATGTTGTTGACACTATACAATATTGATATCTCACTCTTGGCATACCTCGTGTAAGGGAGTGAAGACACTATCTAAACACGACACTACATATCTAGTCAATGTACAAGGGTAAATAAAAAAAATGTTTTTTCTCAATAAGACACACCTATAATAGTCCCAACACCACCATATTTATCATCAGCGACTTCCTCGCCAACATTACCACTAATTTAGTCATTACCGTCTTAGGTTTACTACACATTGAGATAGTTAAAGTTTTGAACCTCTCATGGTTTACTACACATTGAGATAGTTAAAGTTTTGAACCTCTCATTTCATCAACAAATAAAGAAGTGAGTAGATTTAAGAGCATGTGCACATTTCCATACACCAAGAACACAGATGCATTATGGAAGAGGTTTTTTTTTCACTTGTAAACAAAACATGGACGCCTTTTAATGAAGTAAAAATAATTTTATTTAAGAAAAACATATACGCACTTTGTTGAAGTGAAATGTACATGTGATGTCTTAGTTTGGCCTACATGTCAGGTCACCTATTAGGCTTGGGCCTCCTCAGACCTAACTCCTAGTATAAAGGTGCTCATATTTTATATTTTCACAATGTGAATAAGTTTATTTTAGATGTTGGATTAAATCTAAAAGGTCCATACACTTCATGCACTCACCTAACATTAATGTAAAATAACATTTCAACATAACATTTTTTATATTTTCATAATATGAATGAGTATTTTTTATATTTTCATAATATGAATGAGTATTTTTAGATGTTGGATTAAATCTAAAAGGTCAATATACTTCATGCAGTCACCAAACATTAATGTAAAATAACATTTCAACATAATATTTTAACATCGATAAAATAGAAGAAGGATAAGCATTTTTCGTTTTTAGCTTTTTCTAATTTATGTTTTTGACATATTTTTAGTTTGCTATCACTATAATTTAATTTAATTAGGGAATATTTGTCCAAATTGTAATTTTGGATAGATTAAATTGTTATGTTTAATCTAAAAATGGATTTAACACGTGAAGATGCACTTAATGCAACCAATTTGTACAATGTTAACATTTAATATATTTAATTTCAACAACTCATTTTTGGCCAAAAATATTAGTCTCCCTTCCCATTATTTTAAGTTGCTAGAAAATGACAATTCTTCGAATGTCTATAATACCAAGGACACAAAAAAAAAGTGCAATCATGTACTTTTATACTTAAAATAACAACAATGATGGTAGAAACATGTAGGTTTAGAATCCTTATGAGTGGGGCTAACATGGGGACATATCTTTTGAGAATAAATGTGGATGATATTGATTTTCTACAATTTTTTACTAAGAGTAGTTAGGTGTATCTATAATTTAGGTAGATGTGTCACAACTAAAAAGAATTAATTTAGAAAAAATGAAAAACAATAAATAGACATCCTATAAAGAGTAAACAAAAATATGACTATAATAATTGTAAAAACATATAATAAAATAAACCAACATAAATGCATCTTAATCTTGAATCTTTTAAAAGAGAATTGCATATATATTTATTTTAGTCCCTCTTTGTGGTTTTTATATGCAAAGTTAAGATGGATTTATGTTTTCGTACACTAAAAAAATTATAATTTGTATTAAAAAGTTGTTGTGGCCACACAATAGCATATTAATACAAACAAAAATGGTCTTATCATAAGCCAATCTTTTAGGATGTCTCAAAAAAGCATAATAAATTCCTATAAGATGAGCTAATTATCTTAATGTTTTGAAAATACAACCATAGAAACCTACTAGTATATATATCTTAGCCTAAAAGAAGAACTATCTTACATACTAGTAAAAAAAACTAAAATTAATAAAATAAGTGCACAGAAAGGGCTTCATATTTGATGTCTTCATGTGGTTGGTACTCTTGTTCAACATTTTCCATTTCCCAATCTTCGTGAACTTACTAGATGATTTCAACATCTTTGACTACAATCGAGACATAACCAATTGATGCCTTTGGGTGTGAACCATGGAATAAGAGTTCCTAGTAAAACCCCTAGACAATTCATATAGCATGTCACACTCTTCCTCAAGCTTATCTATTTGATTACTTTTACTTGTTGTCACTAGTGTTATAGCCTAAAATGACACTTCTCCGTCCGTGACGACACTTGCATCGCTTGGACGCATGTCGACACTTCTTGCGATCAAGGTTAGTCACACAATAGGACACTTGTGGATGGAAGGGTCATATGGGACACTTAACATGGTTGAAATTACCTCACTCTTGTTCCATTTGATGGTCATAACCCTTAGAAACGCATCTCCAGACCAAACCACCTCCTGAAAACCATCAGAAAACCTTGTTTTTGGCCATATTCCCACATGTGCGCAGGTATCCTATGCAAAGAGTGTTATCGGACAATCCACTTGACCGGAGGCGAGCCGAATCTCCCTAGCTCAATGTGAGTCTAGAACAAATAGAACAGACTACAAACACGTTTCCTAGATCTACTTAAGGATCAAGTACTAGATGTCTTACCTCTTTGATTTGCTGTCCTTTCTCCCGAATGTTGTTCCACGTCCCACGGTCGTGAGATCCAAGCTGCAAGACCTGTCAAGACATAGAAAAGAGAAATGAGTAAAGAGCATCTATACAATAAGAGATCTATGTAAACAGTTAAGCAGGTAAACAACACAACATCATTACACATCAAGAACGATATTGGTGGAAAGCATTTGTATTACTGCAAATAGAGGAGTACATGATAGAGATATAGAACCACAACCAATGACTTAACGTAGAAGCCCTTCTCCACACAAGCCAATTGCCAAACCCTTCCAAGGAAGCATGAATTCTCCAAGAGGTGAGTGAGGGTGTCTAAGAGAGATTTCACCAGCATGTAGATACCATAGTATTCCTCCCTTTGGTATGGGAGTGAGCCTCATATATATAGGACTAAGTGGATGAGGTTATGGATAGGATAGGATGAGAGATGGTAGGAGAGAGATAGGGGATCCTCCCAATGAGTTAGGGGTCGAGTACCAGCTCTCCAAGAGATCAGGGATAAGTTCCCAAATGGGAAAGTTTCGAGAAAGATCTCGAAATGGCTATTTTTGCCCATTAACAGACCTCATCGCACCTTGCTAAGAGCAGACAGCGATGTCGCATGTTGCTAGTGTGCAACCTGCGACGTCGCAGTCTGCTCTATAGCAATCACTGATATATATATATATATATATATATATATATATATATATAATGCTTTATTTATATGAGTAAATGTTCTCATATTTCATCACTACTAGACATCAATTAAAGCGTTAATATAAAATTTGACCTTCCATAAAAATATGTGTCAAATATATATGGCAAGGCATCGATGTATACCGAGTGGAAATGAACCAATTTCCACATAATACAACACTGATGTATATAATCTATAATGCTTTATTATATAAACAAAGGTTCACATATTACATTACTACTGTGCATAAAATAATGTATTAATTTAAAATCCAACCTTCCGTAGTGTATACACCAAATACATATTGTAAAACATCGATGCATACCAAATGGAAAAAGAGTAGTCTTAAATGCAAAGCTGGAAATCAAATTGTATTAGCAGTTCTGGAAATATGGATTAATGGAGGTCGATACACAGAGTTTAAAAGTAAAGGTAATTTGATGTGTATTTACAAGCTGGAAATGCCAGGATCTAAATTTGGAATTTTATAGTTAATCGATTTATACACTATCCATTCCATACACAAATTTTTCTTTTAAATTCGAGTCACAATTAAAGTGTAAACTGGAATGACCATTCAATATTAAAAAGGAATACTCAGAAATTTTTAGGAAGAATTGCAGTCATACCATAGATTCAGGGATCGCTGCCGGATTTTGAATTAGAGCATAGGGAATCAATTCTGAGCCATACAATTCGCAATTATGGGGATGTAATCAAGTAGTTGATGCACATAGAATGAAATAAGAGAAAGGCAATTGTATTTATAATTACCAAATCTGGAATTGTTCAAAAGATTTTGAAATAAGAGAAGCATGGACTAGAGTTTATTTAAAAAATTCAACCCGTGATCTAGGCTACGATTCCATTCAAATGGATTGATTCCTTGATAGCATTTGCTTGTACGGAATTTCACTGTCGACCACTCCCACATAGAGCTTTCAAAAGAATTGCACCGGGTTTTAGATGTAGGTAGCCCTCATGGAATTTCTACCATGAGAATTTAATACAGAGGAGGTACCAATAGCTAAAACCATATCGTTTCCACCGTTTACAATTAATACAGGGTATGTCACAATAGATTGGTCCATTACAGAATTTAAACGAGCAAAATAAAAGTTAATGTATAAGATCTTTGGAAGGCCACGAGTATTGGATCATAGTTTTTAAGAAATAACCCTACAAATCTTTTAAGAGATCTGGAAATAGTCTCTTGTGACAGAGTTGAAATGTCAGCGCATAAAGACAGGGAAGGGTTAGAACAACACCATCAGTCTTGATCTCTAACACCGAGATCCAGTTTCAACATGAATTGGATATGTAGAGACTAAACGGTACGGGATCAATTTTGAAAATAAAACTTTAAATAGAATAGGGTCATGGGGTGAAACGATGGACTCAGAAGTTTTAAGTTCAAATTTAAACTTGATTAGAAACGCATACCAAAATCTAGAATGTTTTTCATAGAATTTGCAAAAGTAAACATGATGAAAACATAATTAAAAAGAGAATTTATAACAACTAGATTTTCATCTCCAGCCTGACAAAAACAGAGGTTAAAATTCTTTTATAACAAAACTAGATCGACATCACTAGCATGATGAAAGCCGAATTTTATAATCGACCGATCTATGAATTTGTTTTTAAGCAGAATCACAACCGTTGATTTCTGAGATTCCATGTTTACACAGAAATTGCAAAGGGACACCAAAACTCAAATATTATACTGAAACTGAAATTGCAAAGGGACACCGAAACTCAGATATTACACAGAAACTCTTAATTGACACAAAAACTAAAGTATTACACAGAAAATGCTAATCAACACAGAAATTAGAAATTTACGAAGCGTTAAACTTGATTCGTTCGTCGAGTCTTAGATGAAAGAGATGGTGGTTGCAGCAGCTGAATCAACTGTCCGGATCCGATCTTTGACGAAGTTACCGACAACCCCTCGGTTGACCTCCCTACCATATCGGGGATAATTTTCTTCCTCCTGACCCCCCGAGCAAGTGGGGTCGTAAGAACACACTAGCAGCTTCCCGAAAATATCTCCCAATCCCCTTTCCAGCTAATCCCAATTCTCAAGAATCATAACATAATCCGAGGTTATGATTCTCATCCTGCATTAGGGAGCAAGAGATGTCTTTCTCTCTTTCTCCTCCCTCATTATATAGCAAAAGTTTGTGTACCATGTGTCTGTCCATGCACATATTTAATTTAATTTAATAATTTAATTTCAATTATTCTCAAATACATGTGTCTCAAATATCTTTAGTGTGCACTTAATTTCCTAAATCAATGGGATTTAGGTGTAGATGAGTCCTACTTCTATTTTGGTTCTCATTTAGTTTACTTAATATCTTTTAGTAAACTAGTTGTTTTTATTTATTTAAATTCTTTTAAATAATAAAAACTTATAAAAGAATTTGTTTCTTTTAATTAATAATATCTAATCTATTTTGACTTTAGAAAGATTTAAAAGATTAATATATATTTATATTTTTTTAATTATAAATAAGATATTTTATCTAAAGTTTAACTTCTATTAGTATTCAATTCTAGTAGAACTTTTGATAGAATACTCCTAGTTTAGTTTTTACTTTTCTTCTTTTCATAAAGTAGGAAAATAAAATAAATAACTAAACTAATTGTTTTTGTTTTGTTTTCTTCTCTATTTCTCGTTTTCTTCTTTTCTCTTCAAAATAAAATAACGAATATTATTTTATTTTAATTTGTCTTTTAAATTTAAAGTCACGTGAATTTATCTTTGATGAGTTTTCAATTTCTTCATTTAAATAACATTTTTTTTTCTTGTCTAGGTGCCTCTTCGGCGGGCCCTTTCGATAGTTCCATTCATTTCTTCTTATGGGGAATACTACGTAGTGATCGGGAGTCGTTACCGCGATCTCTCAACTACGCTTCTTGGAGACTAAGGGATGTTGAGGAAAAGGCTCCCCTTGTTGCACGCCCCTCAACCCATCGTACGCGACCAAATCATTATGGCCTTTCCCGTACGACATACGCTTCCCCGGGTGAGCTGAAACTGCTTCACCCGTGCATGGATTGCTAATTCAGGGTCGACAGTCAGTCGTCGTACCCCTAAGTGTTCTTTTCGTTCTTACGACCCCTATAATTCCATCGTGCGTCAGTTGGTAAATCATCTTACCTGCCACTGCACACACTCAAATGCACATTAGTAGCGCTGCACTATAAAACATGTTCATCATTCTTTTCAGTATCTCAGTCATTCGAGCCTATTCAATATTCATCATTTAACATCATGCTTCGGTCAATCGAGCATATTCATCATTCATTGTTTTATCTCAGTCAGTCGAGTATAAAACTATTCATCATTTTCATTCCAAGTATTTTCAATATTCATCATTATGTCTCTGTCAATCGAGCATATATCATTTTCATTTCAAGCATTTTCAATATTCAACATTTTTCATTCTAAAGCATTTTCATCATTTCTCCTCATTTCTCAGTCAGTCGAGTATATCTATCTCTTATCTAATCATTTTCATTTCACATGGTAAATTTCAAAGCAAACATTCATGGTCCAAGTTTTTATAAATCCAGGTCACTTCAAACTAGTGCCCTCAATAGTCAAATCAGTCGTAGGTCTCAAAATAGTCTGATCAATCATAAGTATCAAATAAGCTAGTCAATCATAAGTCTAAAATAATCAAATCAATCATAAGTGCTAAAGTGGGCATTACACTTTCCAAGTGACCTATTCATGTGTGTCTCAGATTTTATTACAGTTTGCTTATAGTTTCATGTCTTCTTCTGTCATGAATATCAATCTTATATATGTAGTCAAATGTAGTTGAGAAAGGTATGAAGTTGTTTTGCAGGTGTGGGCATTGCAACACTGAATAGCATTGAAGAGCAAGGAAGAGAAAGGCTTGGATCAACCTTATGAATAATCTACACATCCTTCTAATCTTAATCTCTTTGCTTACTAGTTGTACTTGTAGAACATTTGTAGGTCTATCTTTCATCCTTGTAAGTTGGTAGTTTCTCCCCTAAACTATAGGTGTATTTTCCTCACAACAGAATGGCGACTCCGTTGGGGATTAGCTTATCTGCTTAGGGGTATTCAAGGTCATTTCTTCAATTTTTTTTTAAGGTATTTGTTCAATTTCTTGATTAGAATCAATTAGTAGGCTTTGTTTGATCCTCCTTGGCTCTTACAGACCCTTCCTAGCCCTTATAGACCCTTACTGGCTCAAGTTTGGGGGGTTTTTCCCCTATTTTTTCAAATTTTCCCACATGCGCGCTACTTTTGTGAAGCACAGTGGCACATTCCCCTGTTTGTGCGTTGGTATTCCTCATAGACAGTAGCGCCCACATCCTGAAACTGAGTTTTTTGAGTTTTGACCTGTTTGGGGGGGCTATGGCTGCATTTTTGGGGGTCCCTGATGACCCTGGGTCTGAGTTAAACCACTGTAAGTGGTCTCCTATCCTCGTACTGATCCTATGTTCATGATTTGGACCTTCTTTGATCAATTTGGGCTTGTTTGAAAATTTTTGGGGCTTGTTGACATAAGTTGGGGGGTTGTGGACCAGTTTGGTGTTTTGTACCCTGATTTGAGTCTGGCTGAATCTGCTTGCTCCATTTCCATTGGATTTGAAACCTACTGAGTCTACTTGACTCTGTTTGTATCTATTTGAGTGAAATTTCTCTTTAGAATGGTTTCTTATCCTCCCTTATGCTTTTAGTTTTCTTTTTGTAGTGAAAGCTCAAGTGTCTTTGCTGTTGTTTAGGACCTTGACTGCACTGTTTATGCGCAGACCTGACTTTACCAAACCATACTTCTTTGTAGTTCATTTGCTTTGTTTGGGTCTAAAAGTAGGTTTCGTACGCTTTTCCCAATGGTTGACATGCTTACATCAATAAGAATCTGAAAGTCGTATTGGTAGCTTTTACTGTTTCAATAAGGGAACCTGAAAGTTCTTTGATTTTGCTTTGATAGTAGGTTACCTTCAATTTCAGTTTTGTTTCTCACCTTTGAAAAGCATAAAAATTTTGATTTATTTTCTGAGTAGAGTACCTTGCAAGTCGCTTAAAGGATTTAAGAGTTCTTTGCATCAAAATAGAATAAGTTTTCTTTTGCATACTTATTTCTTTGAGTAGCTGCATTCTTAGGTTTTGAGTTTAATTTTGTACATTTAGACTTTATTTTTACCTTTTTGCATTCGAAAAGACTAAAAATTGCATTTGCATATGCATTCTAGATCGTATCTTTAGGACTTGCATTGAAAAGAAAAGATTTGTTTAGTGGTAAACATTTCATTTCAATATTCTATCTCTGTTATAACCACCCTCACAGACCCACTACCTTTTTTGAGTAAGCAAGTAACCTTTAAAATGAACCCTAATAAAATGTACTGGTAACATTTTCATTTCTAGGTTACACTATTCACCAACTAGTTTTGGTTAGGATCTTGGGTTTAAAGCACCTTAAACCACCCAAGATCACACATTACACAAAAATCGTAGTTCAACTATCACAGGTAAACCCACCTCATTCAAAACTTGCATGGGATCTATGCAGTAGGTCTTGTGAGATTAGATTGTTGGGAATAACCTCCTACTTTTTGTTTCGAGCATATACCAAAATCGGATCACGTTTGGGGACTCTTTTGAGTTTCAGGCTCAGTTACCTTGCCCACGCCTTCTAATTCGACCAGAGACTGTTCCCCTAAGAGTTTTCGGTGTGGTGGTATCCTTAGTATCTGACCATAGGATCATACACAGGTGACAGCGGAGGATTATTTCTGCTGTACCTAGGACAAACATGGGAGGAAATCCCTTGTAGGTCTTTTGGAGGGCGATTGGGCGATTCCAGTGCTTGCACCCTTATTCATTGTATTGTAGACCCCGGGTAACTATCCTTCTTCCTTCGTTGATCTGTTCTGGGCCCTCATCATCCCAGACTCTTCTCCGGAAGGTATCTATTTTCCTGGTTTGATTTACTTAGGACCTTTTTTAGTGGTGTGCTCTTTGCGCTACTTGTCTTAGTTTGCCTTAGAGAACTTCTTGCTCATTTGAGCAGGAAACTAGGTCTAACATTCCGGCGAGCTCCAATTGAGGTACCCCTGTTCCAGGGGATCCTTGTGCTGTTCCATTCATTGGAAACATTAGTACTCCCTTAATGGATACTTTGAATCTTCCTGGATTCACTATAGGGCTGCTGGTTTGGTTATTCTCCACTTCGAATGCCTTGCATGCTCCTGACGCTTCTTTTGTAAGCACCTCAAATCAAGAGCATCAGAACCCTGTGCCTTCTTTGCCAATAACATCTTCTCCTCCTCCTTCTACCTCATGTGGCGAAAGTAGCAATACTAGTAACCAGCAGTCTAAAAGGAATAGATGCAGGAAGAATAGGAAGAAGATGCCAAGACAAGGGGGCAACAACCCAGCCACTGCAAGTCATGCTGGGGGCAAGCACCCTGCCTCTGCAAATCATGCATGGGGCACCTACCCAGCCTCTGGAGGTCATGCTGGGAGAAAACTTTTAGTCATTGAAAATCACACTGAAATTTTGTCTTCAACCACTGGCAGTCATGTTGAGGACACGTCATTAATCACTGCTAGTCATATTAATGACAAGTCACCAGTTCCTGTGAGTCATACTGGAGACACCAGATCATCCACTGCAATTCATGCTGAGGGAGTTGACATTGTCAACAAATCCAATAAACAGAAGTATAAGTTCCCTTGCAAGTTTTGTGAGGGAGACCACCTTACTTACTTGTGCCCTGTACTTCCAGAAGTGCAAAAAGTGTGGTCCTTAGTTCAAAATTCTTCTGCTTCTGAGCAACCAGCCACTGCAAGTCATGCTGGGGGCAAGCTGTCAGCCAATGCTAGTCATGTTGAGAGTACTGACGTTGTAAAGGATTCTCAACCTATAGGACGAAAACCAAAGTTCCCTTGTAAACTTTGTAGCGGAGATCACCTTACTCACCGATGCCTTGCCATTCCAGAGGCACGAAGAGTGTGGTCCATGTCTAAAGGAATATCTCCTCTTGAGTTGTCTATAGATTCCCTACAGTTAGATCAACCTTTGGTTCATAAAGTGGTTGAACCAAAAGAGTTCTTGGTCAACCCCACTCTTCCTTCAGAGATTGAAGTGATCGAATCGATGCAATCTTCGACCGATCCCATCAATCTTGCAAAGATTGATGCACCTACTGTGGAAGTCTTCTGCATTACCAGTTTGGATGTTCCTGAAAAAGAGAGCACTTCATCTGTTCCATGTGAACCCCTACCAAGCCCTAGGATCATTTCCTTTGATTGGAATAGTCTAGCCGAGCCTCGTCTTCCTTCTTCGATACCTTTCCAAATAAAGGTTGATATCAGTTACCATACGGTTGATCGATGCATTGTAGATGAAGGAGCTTATGTTAGTATCTTATCCTCTTATTCTTGGAGAAATTTGGGTTTCCCTAATGTTATTCCAGCTATTAATTGGCCGTTGACCTTCGATAAAAGACATAGTGAACCGTTCGGATTCCTCCCTCGGGGACCTAGTACATTGGGTGGAAAAACAATCTTAGTTGATTTTATGGTTTTAAAGGACCCTTTGGACTTTGATATGATCCTTGGGCGTGATTACATTTATGCTATGCATGCTGTGGTGTTTATGCTTTTTCGTGTGATGCATTTTCCTCATAACAAAAGCATCGTCACTATCGACCAGCTTGCATTCGTTGATCCTCCTTATTACCCAATTGTAGACCAATCAAATCCCTCGTCATTAGGAACTACTATGTCACATGGGACTTATGTGGCATATTGTTCCTTGAGTTCAACTGCTACTGAGAAGAAGTCTCTGAGTTCATGCTTACCTTCTCGGGACTTAGTCCCAGCTTTTGACCAAGTGACGCCTCCATCTGAATGTTTAGATATGTGTTCTATCTAGGACAATATACTTCTTTCTCATGAAGTTTTCCTAGAGTCCATAGTACAGTCTGCCATTCATTTGGATGTTGATCCAGTCGCAGTTATGTCCAACCCCGATTTGACCTTAAAGTCTGATCTTCCTACTGTCGAGTCTTTGGACTCTCCCATAGATCCGAAAATCGGTGTTCCTGATGAGTTTGATTCTGCTTCTAGAATTTTTGACTCCCTTGATGATGAATTTCTTTCTGTAGATTCCATCATGTCCTTCAACTATGATCTTCATCCTGAAGTCGATCTTGTTGATTGTAAGTCCTCGGGCTTGGGTACCATAGAGTATTCATTTGAAAACTCTGCCTTGTTTATGCCTACTGTTGATGATAGTGAAGTTGAAAGTATTTTTACCACAGTGACTTGTATCGGGTCTTTCTTTACATATGTTTTAGATATGATCTTAGTACTAATGTTTCTTGGAGACGGGATTCTTAGCTGGATTTATATTTTCTTATTGGTCCTTTTCGACACCTTGTGCGACCATGTCAGGTATATTCGGAACCTTGCATATAGGTTTAGGCTTCCCCGCTGTTATGTTGCATTTGAACCTTTTGCCATCCGAATTCGCCATAGGGTCGAACCTGTTGGATATTGGTGTGTTAGCCATCTCTTTATGCATTACTCACCAGTCCGACTTCAGAGCCTACCTAACATGGGTCACCCTAGTCAACACCCTTATGCCATTTTAGTGCCCATGCTGAGTTTTTCTTATAGGCTTGGGAGCCTTTTTAGATTTACCATTACTTTGAGAAGAAGCCTCATATCTTTCTTCCTTATATATTTCTAGCCATCCCTGATAAGGCTCCCATCTTTGTGTTCAAGTTGCATATGCATCTGTTATAATCCCGCTTGCGCTAATGAGCCTGATGCCAGCTTCTACGCTTTTAGCTCATTATATAAGCCTCCATCTCTGATCTCATTTCCGTTAAGCCCTGTATCATTTTGCCTTCACAATTTTACACCTTTTACCTGGAGGAGACACACCCTGAGTGTCCTTATCTTGCTCATGTTCCTTGCATTAGGCATAGCTTTGTTCCATGCGCTGGGAGCTAGTTTCGCATGTTCCTGACACTCGTCTCCTCCCTTTTTGAGCATTCCTCTACCTTTACTTAGATCTCATTAAAAATAGTAAATAGGTTTTGAGCATTCTTTCGTCTCTCCTTTGAGCTCGTTAAAAACAGTAAGGAGGTCACGAGTTTACTTTTTCAGGCTCGTTAAACCTTTACAGAAAAGATTCCTATGGAGTTCTTTTAAGCCCTTTTCATACTCCTTAAATAGGAAAATTTTTCCAAGCATAATTGTCTTTTCAGGCTCGTTAAAATAACTGAAATGACATCCACTTAGATATAGAATTACCCATTTTCCAGGCCTTGGTGGATAATTTAAAGAAAAGGTATACTCTAGGTATACTCTGGTATGTGCTAGAAGAGTTCTTCTTCCATTATTTTACACTTTTTCGGGGAAGGAGACTAACTTTACAAAAAATGACCTTTGGAGTCATCTTTAGGATTTTCAGACTCTCGAAATGTGAAAACACCAAGAGAGCATTCACCTACTCGGGCTCGATGTAAAATCCACGAGATGGTTGATAGAGGACTGTTTAAGTTTTTCAACTTTATAAACAAGAAAACACCGCCGAGCATAGACCAATCCGGGCTCGATATAAAATCCACAGATAGGTGTATGGAGTTTTCTTCTAGGTTTTTCAAACTCCTTAAATATGAAAATACCGTCGAGCATGCTTTAGTTCTTTGTCAAGCTCGTTAAAAAATGAAAAAGGGAAGGGAAGGGAAGAATGTTAAAATATCTTTCAATATGATGGCAGCAAGTCAACTATCTCCTTGAGCAAAGCACCTATTTTGAGTCTATCAAACAAGTTGGGTTCTAGTGTTGGCCTTAGGATAAACTTGATCTTAGAGTTCTTACTCCTCCATTTGGTTAGTCTTCCAATCATATGGAGAATCTGTTAATGACTCCTACATTGCAGATTTGCATCGTGGTCTCTTTGTGTTAAAAGCTACCTAAGTCACTCTTGTGTCGTGCTCACTGTTCAAGGATATAACCTGTGTCGACCATTCTGCAGTTGCCTTGACCTCATGCGTCGGCCATTCCTTGGTGTCAGTATGTTTCATCATGTGTTCAATCCTACTCCAAATCATCTCATACTTGTTGAGTGTCCCTCGTGTTGGATGATGGAGGATGCATTAAGTCCTCCCTTCCAACGGACTTCTTCCCATCGACTTCAACTCATTGTGCTCTGGGAATGAAGTTTAGAGTTTCGGTTAGTACCTTGGGGATTGCAGTCATTAATGGCAGTTTCCCTCGCTATTAGATAGATGGGATACATCAATGTATCCTATCCGATGGATTCTTCGAGTGTTCGATGGCAAGACCATTTATTCACACTTGCTTGAATGTACTAGGTACCTTGGGTTCCCTTTTCATTATTGGTGGACACCCTCGCATTTGTTAACGGTATACATCAATGACCGGTAATCAAACGATACCTTCCATGTTCGATATCAACTCATTTATTCGCATGGATAGGTTTGTACCTTGGGTTGTTTTTGGATGAAGACCTTGGGATCCTCAATAGCATCACCTTATTTATGTTATCGCCCAAGTTGTGCAAGACTGAGCCACACTCTTTTTGGTTCTTGATGAGACACAGATCCAGTTTGTTCTCTATGGCTATGTTTACACTTATGTTCCTCATGGATCCATGCTTGTATTCTAGTGGCCATGATATATGCATCAGTATTTGGATCATTATTGTATCCTCTTGGAGGCCATGTTCCACTATTTGAACATGGACAGTTAACCTAAGGATGAGTTTGTCTGACATTGCCTTTGCTTTTCGGTACTTCATTTGAGCCTATGATTCTTGGTTTCTTCGGTTACTCCGCTTCCATGATCCAACTCTTTATTATTTATAATGTATTTGGGCCATCGTTTCCCTCACTCTCTTTGACCTCACACATTAGGGGGCATTTGTTATAGCTTAAAATGACACTTCTCCATCCGTGACGACACTTGCATCGCTTGGTCGCATGACGACACTTCTTGAGATCAAGGTTAGTCACACAATAGGACACTTGTGGATGGAAGGGTCATATGGGACACTTAACATGGTTGAAATTACCTCACTCCTGGTCCATTTGATGGTCATAACCCTTAGGAACACATCTCCAGACCAAACCACCTCCTGAAAACCATCAGAAAACCCTGTTTTTGGCCATATTCCCAAATGTGCGTAGGTATCCTATGCAGAGAGTAGCACACACCTTGAAAAGTGCTCAAGTTTGCAGTAGGAAGAGTAGGGCACTTTCCTGAATCAGTCAAAATCTCGAATTTTGGTCAAATTGGGTTGGTTTGGGAACCTCCTGATCGGTTATAACTGCTTTTCCTCACCTCATTAACTATATAAGGAAGGTAGAAGGGCCATGAGAGAGGACCAAGCCCATAATAATGTTATGCTGGAGGAATGAAGACCCTCATCCCCCTCTCTTGTGGCTCAGTTTCTGATAAACCCTAGCACAACTGATTAGAGGCTGGGATCCTTGGAGAACAGAAGCAGGAGACCTTGAATCTAGATTTCGTGAAGTGCCAAGCTTGAAGGAAGGTATAATTTTATGTACTTGCTTCATTCATTAATAAAGATCAGATGTTCTTCCCTTTCCAAATATGACCTATTCATGTGTGTCTCAGATTTGATTACAGTTTGCCTATAGTTTGATGTCTTCTTCTGTCATGAATATCAGTCTTATATATGTAGTCAAATATATTTGAGAAAAGTATGAAGTTGTTTTGCAGCTGTGGGCATTGCGACATTGAATAGCATAGAAGAGCAAGGAAGAGAAAGGCTTGGATCAACCTTATGAATAAGGTACACATCCTTCTAACCTTAATCTCTTTGCTTACTAGTTGTACTTGCAGAACATTTGTAGGTCTATCTTTCATCCCTGTAAGTTGGTAGTTTCTCCACTGAACTATAGGTGTATTTTCCTCACAACAACTAGCTTCGATAGTGTGCATTTTTGGAATTTCGAACCCTATTTTGGTTGAAACTTCTATTGTTCAATGAGAAATGGATACTTGGGTATTTGTAGTCATCGGAATGACTATTGTCAACCATCCTATTCTAATCCCAACCCTTCAAGACTTTACAACAATAAAAAATTGTGAAGACACAAAGCCAATTTTGAATTGAGCCACAACACTAGGAGACTAGACCCCAAACCTGAAAGAAAATAAACACCTGAAGCATTGACTAAGAGGAATCCACTTCATCCAACATTCGAGTGCTAGAAGTAAGAAGCAAAGTCCCATGGAGCCATAATCACCATTGTTTATGGTGCATTTCCAAATGAAAAGAACTAAATGATGAACTCGAATAATCCCACTTGCATCTCTCCAAATCATTTGATCCAATTTATGAGCTTGTGTTGCCATCATGTTGGGCATGAGTGAAGGAATCGAAGGATATGAATGCCCATCTCCTAAAATTGAAAGAGCATCGCAACATGTCTTGACATGCAGCCTCCATTGCTAGATTATATTAAACCCCAATCATGAATATCAACTTTGGTTCTATCATAAATAAGATAATGAAATAATCTTCCCATTTATCCATATTAATCCATCATCTAAAAAAGTTTCTTCATTTTCTAACTTACCCGGAAGAATTCTATATATTCATAAGCTCCCCATTTCCCTTCAATTCTATAATAAAGTTTGCTAATATACAATCTTCATTTTCTAACAAATGATCAACATATGATTATTGAATGCCCTAGGAAGAATTCTATAGATTCAAAAGCTCCTCATTCACTTCAATTTTACTATTATATTTTAGCCTGAGTAGGCCTGATGGTTATAATAATAATTAAATTCCTTACTACCAAAAAAAAATTCATAATCTTTTTGAACTTAGGATCCTTAACTCTTAATACAGCTCCAATACGTCAACTTGATTATTGAAAATAGTACTTACTAATCTCCATACGATTTAACTTATTTCTTGATTTTCCACATAATCAAATATGAACCTCACACCTACCACCGTTATGGATCCATATTGATTTTTATTAAAGATAAAATAAAATCCACGCGACGTTAAAAAAACGAAACATATTAAGTTTGTAGATTTTGAAAGGAGTATTTAATGTTGTATAGGTAGAGTTATGATTTCAAAGATCACCTTTTCCACGACAATTTCTAAATTTATTATTATATTATAATCAAATATATGTGATAACTTAGTAAAAAATAAATAAATAAAATCAAAGAACACTTTTTGCTTTTTGAAATACTTTCTAAAAATATTTGATATAAAATTATCTTTTGTTTGTTTGAAGTAATCCAATTTAAATATTAACTCTTTTAAATTGGTTGAAAATCACATTTGTTTTAAATAACATGCGTAAAATGTATGTTTTCTTTACACAAAAACGTAGTTTATGAAAAGACCAACAACGTAAAAGCGTTTACATGGACAGATATATATCTTAAAGGGATTTGAATTTTATAAGGTAGAGTTTAGGCATGTGTTATCATTACAATTTATTAATATTAAATTAAATAAAAAATAATATTAAATGAATTTAATTATTATATTAAACTAAACTAAAATGATATATATTGATATTGTTTTTATATGTAATGAAATTTTTTATGATAACTATACATGTGAATTCTTTTTAAAATATTTATATTTATTTCTTTAAATGAAATTGTCATACAAATATTAAATTTAATTAGATTATTAAGAAATTAAGGTAAATGTTATTTTACAAAACAATCATAATATTAAAATTAGTTATTTATATTAATTAATGTAAAGAAAAAAATCAACATTATTAAAATAATAGATTTATGATTTATTGTGAAAGAGGGGTTGAACAATTCCTAAAATGTATAAAAGGAAGTTGTCACCTTTGTGATTCTCAAACTTTGTGACACTCAAAGGTAAGAAGAAGTTGTCACCTTTGTGATACTAAAATCAAAGATAAAAAGTAGTTTTTTTGTAGAATCTTCCACATACACCCACATTAAATTGCAATTTCAAAATATTTGTTAGAAATTACATCCATTAAGTTAACTAATTGCAATTTCAAAATATTTGTTAGAGACTACATCCACAAGAAAATATCCACCAAAAATATTGAAAACGTGTCTTGAGCTAGATTTAAGTTTTAAGTTTTAAGTTTTTATTTTATAAACGAACATCAATTTTTTAATTACTTTTTATAATATTTTATTTTATGAGCCAACATAAATTTTTTTTAAATACTTTCCATAATTTTTACTTTAAGACTCGATGTAAAAAAAAATTCTTAAAACTTTTAAAAAGCAACAATAATTTGTGTTTTATATATATATATACTTCAAAACACAATAAAAAAACTAAACAAACCTAATGATTCTTTCAAGATCACAAACAACCTTTCACATATATCATATCATTTCCAAATCAACTTTAAACTTCCATTAGTTGATTAATATAAAAAAAAGTCAATAAATTCAATCCAAAATTTATTGATATATTAAATTTTTTATCATTTAATTTAATTTAATATATTAAAATTAAAATTATCTAGATATTTTCCTTTATAAAAGTTTAAACCTAATAATTCTTTCAAGATCACAAACAACCTTTCACATATATCATATAATTTCCAAATCAACTTTAAACTTCCACATTTGCCTTTATAAAAGTTTAAACCTAATGATTCTTTCAAGATCACAAACAACCTTTCACATATATCATATCATTTCCTAATCAACTTTAAACTTCCATTAGTTGATTAATATACTAAAAGTCAATAAGTTCAATCCAAAATTTATTGATATATTAAATTTTTTATAATTTAATTTAATATATTAAAATTAAAGTTATCTACACATTTGCCTTTATAAAAGTTTAAAATATTAAAAAAGTTATTGATTTTGAACGTATTATTTTATACAAATTTGAATTGATATAATAATAATTTCTTATTTCCCTCATTACTACGCATCCATGTCACAACTTGTAAAATATATTTTACTTCTTATTATCCACATAATATTAAATGCTATCTTACCAAATATTGATATTTCTTTAAAAAAAGTAAAACAATAAGACGAGAGTGGCAGACGACGTTAGGCATTTTGTAGTGGTGGTGGGTTGGTGCGCTGGCTGCCTAATATCAAAACCAGAGGCCGCCAACGGTATTGAGTTTGCAGTTTTCGATAGAGGTGCTTCTTCCCTCCTTCCCGGGGTCCTCCAGATATTTACTTTGCCGCTGTCGTACTCTTCTGTACTTCTACCGGTTTCGAATCCCAAAACAGGGGGTGGTTTCACTCAATCTCCGCTGGTGTTTTTATCATATATTGGTTTCTGGAAAAGAATAAGATAAAAGCCCGCAATCTGGTACGCCCATGCAAGCAACATATTTTTAGCAGAGATATGGTGTATGTTTGAACACTGTAAATACAAATATGGATTCCCACGTTTTTGAGGCAGACTCGGCGTGCGATCAGGAAGGATACTTAGGCGATGGCCGCAGCCCTAAAAAATCATGTTCTGATCAGAAGCAGCAGGCCGAACGCCGACTAATAATTCCTCCAAGGTCTTGATCTGCCACAAGAACAACAGATTTGTTTGATAACAATAGCTAACAGCGTTTGTCTGTGTCTGTATATTTGATTTCTAGGGTTATTGTTAGGTATTGATTATGGAATTGATTGCATTTGCATTGCAGTGTGAGTGTTTTGTGTTCTACATGCGCGCATCCCCGGTGGGAGAGCGAGTGGAATTTCAGCATAGAAGATGCAGTGCCCATCAACAACAATAACAGCACATCATTTAAAAGAGGAGATTTGATGAAAGACAAAGAGAAAGCGGGCAAAAGCCAAAAGATGAGGAGGAACATGGGAAGGGTTTTCTATCATAGGCCGCCCCGTGCCCTTCTTTCTCCTTGAAAGATTCAAGTGCCCCCAGTAAGTTAACTAATTCATACACGGGGCTCTATGATTGATTGTATTGGAATTGGGATGATCACCATTTAGTTTGATGTACTGTAATGTAAAGCAAAGGGAAGGGTGGGTTTAGGGCTCTCTGAAGGATCATAGCAAATGGATCACTCAGTGGTATTTCTTCTGTTGTACTTCAAACATGGGACAATGGAATTGTTCAAGTAATTCATGGTTACACAAATTAACCTCAAAATAATAATTTCATTTATTGTTTCATATCAAGCAGAAAGGAATTGAACTTGTTTTTTTCAATCATAATAATTTCATTTATTGTCTCATATCATGCAGAATGAAACTAATTTGTATTTTCCATTCATATATATAAGAGCAAGATCACTATTCATTCATATTATCAATCTCTAATGGTGTGTGTTGATGAAGTTGAAAGCTAAATCATGGCCAAACAAGTTAAACCACAAAAAATTATGTTGAACAGAGAGAGGAAAATAAAAACATAGCAATGGGGAGGTATCAAATTCATGAACAGGGGTGCACAATACATGTTCAACATCCCAAATTCTGATCACCAAAATTACAGTATTGAGAAAGGTAAAATCACACAAAAACTGTGCTGAAAAGGGGAAAGTAACTGAAGTACAATTGATGAACAGCCCATAGTTTAAAGGAACCACCTAATTAATATCATAATTTCAGTGACTGAAGATAAGTGCTGTTAATTCCAACATCGTCTAATATTCACTTTTAGGAACTGATATCAGCCTTATCTGAGATTTAAATTTCAGAAATTATGCCTCTCCAAAGGCTGGGGAAGATATCCATTAACTATTCACTAGTTGGATAATAGAGCAGATCGATTACTTTGTCAATGATTAATTGCCTAATGTATCACTGATGCACTTCAAGATGCTTTAAAACCCTAACCATGGCCACCAAATTAACGCAGGTCCTGTGATGATGATTTTTTCTTTTAGCTATATGTTAAAAGCACTGGTGGATGTGGTAATCTGAATTCTTAAAAAAATGTTCTAATTCATACTTATGTTTGAGATATAATAACAGTCCCACGATATTCAGCTTCTGTTAATGAAGGAACAATAGTTGATTGCTTCTTAAAAGACCATGAAATTGCACCAGAACCTAGTGTAAAAACTTAAAAAGAAGCAGATTTTATGTCATTCCGAATCCCCACCTCAGTCTGATTCCATGTAATCAACAAATAAGCCTTTGTTACCCCACAGCTGATAAGTATCTTTGATATATCTCATCATGCATTTTTCAGAATTAAAATGAGACTCATGAGGCTTCTGCATGTTTCTTGAAACAAGACTTACAAAATTGTAATCTCAGGCCCTCCATGTTAAATAATTCAGCCAATCCACAATTTGTGTCTACACCATCACATTTAAAAATTGCAGCAGCACACTTTTTAGTTAATTTGGAACCTGTTACAAAACGTGTTAGTACAGGCTTAATCTTCTATATCAACCTGCTAATAAGATTAGAGTCATACTTGGCTTGATATAAGAATATGCCATTCTAATAAGATTAGAGTCATACTTGGCTTGAGATAAGAATATGCCATTTTCTGAGAGTTTCAAATTCCCAAATAGTGCAAATCAAAGGCCTGTGGAAGCTCATGCTTCACGTTTTAATTCCAGTCTATAGAGCTTCGATTCACAATAAGATCTTCTAGATACAAAACTAGAAAAAATTCCTTGCCACGGGGTCCAAGGATCCAATCTTGCTACCACTATACCCTTAGGAGAGTATCCCTGCTCCGCAGTGCACTCTCAATGCTGCAACGAGGTTTGAACTAGCAACGTGCATAACAGCCCATACGCCTTAACAAGTGCATAGTTGCCAACTGGTCTACACCCCAGGGGCAACATGTATATATATTAAAAATTACTAACAAAACTGTTTTGTAGACGATGTTTATCTGTTTTCTCATATCCGTGAGGCTTGTGAGGCTTGTTTGAGTCTATAAATTGATCCCTTTAACATGCAAACAAGAATATAATCTGCATCAACTTGCTCCAAACCAAGTGGTCACCACATGTAGATTTCTTAATGTAAGTCATCATTGAGAAAGACACACTTAAACATCATATGATGTACATTCTATTGAAATGTTGCGGTTAGTGAGATCATAATCATACTTTTAATGGTATCCATCTTTGCCGTAAGGGAATAGGTTTTAGAATAACCTATACCTTCCTTAGGTGAGTAAACCCTAATTACTAATCTAGCTTTATGTTGTTCTAACATGACCATTCACCTTAAAATCATAATCATACTTCTAATGGTATCCATATTTTCCATAATGGAATAGGTTTCAGAATAACCTATACCTTTCTCAGGTGAGTAGACCCTAGTTACCAATCTAGTTTTGTGTTGCTCTAACATGACCATTCACCTTAAATTGGGTCTTCTAAATCTACATGCAACTGACCATGTTCCTATTAGGAGTATGTTGAACGAACTTTGCCATAAGGGAATAGGTTTCATAATAACCTAGACACCTTCTTTATATGAACAAACCTTAACTACCAATCTAACTTTGTGTTTCTCTAACATGGTTATTTACCTTAAATTGGGTCTTCCAAATCTACTTACAATTGACGATGTTTTTCTTAGGAGTATGTTGAACTAATTCCTAAGTTTCATTCTTCATTAAGGTGCTATACTCCATTTCATCTTGTCATATTTATTGAGTTTGTGCTTCCTTCTTCATTTCATCTTGTCATACTTGTTGAGCTTGTGCTTTCTAGACATATCTTCATATGTCTAAGGATCACTAACATTCACAATCTTCTCCATGAGATAAAAGTTGCATTATGATGTCTAGAGTCTAGATATCTCATGAAGCCATTTTACATTTTACATTTTTTACATTTAGCACTTTATCAAAATAAAAATTTGATTAGACAAAGGAACATTAGTACAAAACTATGCTAGAAGGAACAATTCACCGTTGCTAAGGACAAAGAGAAGTTTTTCATTGAATCACATGAAAAATTTATAGGTGTACCTCATGAGATAAATAAATTGGTTGATCGAATTCATGAGCAAAATCAACCCTCAGAATGTATGATTGTTAATGCACAATATTTACAATGGAGGACGGACAATTTGTATGAGTGGCTTGAGCATACAAACAAAAACTACTGTGAAGAGAGAGCTAGAGAAGAAAGGAAATCGCTTGATGAAATCAAATCGATAATTTACAATGACTTCCACAACTCCTTTTTCATTCGAATTTCGACCTTGGTGTACAAATTTGTAATTGAAAAAGGATCCAGTGACATAGTCAAACCTTGATCTCTGTTAAGCCTTCATGCAACTTTAGACTCATAACAAAAACAAAAAATTGGGGAGAGGTTTGTCTCCAAACATGAGTGAAAATATTTTCTAAACAAATGAATACCATTGTTCATTCTGCTTCCATTGCTCAATAACAGTCGGGTCGAAAATGGGGGGAGTAACCAACCACGTCAAATGAATGCATAAACAATGCTAGTCGACAAGAGTGAAAAGAATGAACACCAGTAAGAAACCAAGCTCGACTGGTTGAGACAAATTAGTATTCAACCATAAACAAAAAACTGATATTCAAAAGATTGAATGAGAAAAGAGACAGAAAAAACAAGAGGAACTTAGAAATATTCTAATTCTTCTTCGTGACAAGAGAAGTATGAAGAATCCGGTTGGGATGGTCAAGAAGCCAAAAGTGTTGGAACAAAGGTATTTTGAACAAGTTTTGGTGTGAAAAGGGGTAGTGCAATGAAACGATAATACGGAGACCATCCCATAAAAGAAGGAAGGACTCCAACGTAACAACCGAGAAAGAAGGAAAGAAGAGTGGTTGATCACATCAATCAAGGTGAGTGGTTAGAGAAAGTTAGGCTTTGGGTCCACTTTTTGGTTCACACGGGTTATGTTAATGACTATATCTATGTAACGAGATGGATAGAATAGGTTGATGATGTGACGATGAGATGATAGGATAATAATATCGTGGATATTGATGTTAAGTTCCTATAGTTGATGTTGTTGAGCATTATTGTAACTGAAAGGGTTTTGTAAGGGTTTGGGATTTGTAGGCTATGTGTAAAGATCTTGAATGCATTGAGAAAAGGATGGATCTGTAGGTTGTGTGCATAGATCTGGAATAAGTCAAAATGCTGGATGTAGTGAGATTTATGAATGGCGAAGCATTTTTCGTGGTTTTTATCGTTTGGTTTTCCAACGTAAAAATATATGGTGTATTGTCAATATTCATGTGTGTGATTTTTGTGTTTGATTCACATAATAATGTTAAATAACAATGTTCGACATAATGATAATAAGTTGTGAATGCTTTCGGTTATAATGTTACTGCATAGTTGATGTATGTACTATGATATTTCATGTGGTTTAACTATTGTATGTCGACGATCTGTTGATGGGTTTGCAAAAATGTGGTTGTTGTAGTACCCATAGGTACTTCGGGTGAGACTTCACTTGCTTGTAGGTGATGTCGAAAGGGCCAATATCTTTGGATTTTTTGCTCTGCTATTAGTGAACCTGGGCCTGCCCATATATGAGCCAACAAATGGTTCTGTTGTCAGGATCGGGATCTGTGTTGGAAGGGGATGTGGCATCCGACTAAACAAGATATTTTGGAGTAGATAGAGAAGAAGCAACAAGAGTTTGATGAAGAACATAACAAAGATCCACGAATCAACTTAGGTGAATGGTTGAAAAGGTATGTTTTCATAGATCTGCATGAAATTTTCTTTGGTGAGTTTCCAATTATATCAGCAAAATGGTTGTCGAAGTTAGCTGAGAAAAAGAGGTGTTTTCGGGGTGGTGAGCTAACGGTTTGGATTCCTGAGTTTATTCGAACACTTAAAGGTATCAATAATAAGATTTCCTATGTTATTGATTACTGGCTTGATAATATATTTGCGGATTATATTACTGAATTTGATTTAGAAACCCTAAAGTCTTATAGCGTAGTTAAAAGATAGTTTTTCAAAGGACCACGAGGTAGATATTTGAAGTCTATATACCTATGGATTAAGATGTTACTATGTGAGAAAGGTGTTATGAGAATGGAATCTGAAGAGTAAGAAGCTTTGCACATTGGGAACTGGGTGTTGTCTAGGGGAAGGTCTGAGAGTATGTTGAAAAGAGTGAGTTGAAATGCTAAAGGGATAAGGAAGTGAAACATATGATGAGTGTGGATTACTATGAAGTGGGAGAATATTTCGACATTATAATAGGAGAAAGAATGCAATAGGAAGAAAGGAGGTTTGCAATGTGACCAAAGGACGTGACTACAACATTGTACCACATCTCAGGGAAGAATCGTATAGTACAGAAGAAGAAGAGGAAGATTACTAGCTCAGATTGAAGGAAGATCTAGTTGTTTCATCTGAGGTCGAATGCTGTAACATACCCACGAACCCGTGTGCATCTCTTGAAACTGATGTAAGTACTCATATCTCGTCGCATTTTGTGGAAGCAAGTAATAGTCATAGAAATAATCAGAAGAGTGGTTGAGCTAATCAAAATCGTGGTTCAGCTAGTTAGAATAGTGGAAGTGTTGGTCCTATAGTTCAGAGTTAGTCAGTACCTTTGAGAAGGAAAATGGAGGGAGATGATATTAAATTGTCAGGTTTTCACGGGACTATATTGGAAGATCCATAACAACATTAGTTTCCTTGTGAATATGTATGGAATGTTAAACAAGTGTAGGATGACAATGTAAAAAGAGAATAGTTGATCACAACCTTCCGGGATCATGCATTGAACTGGTTTATGAAATTTTTTACTAGTAGGAGGGAAACATAAATCATTGGAAGAGATTAGAACCACATTGATAGCTAAGTTTAGAAAGCCTAAGTGTAGTTCGCAGTGTATCACTAAGATAAAAGAGATTAAGAAATCAACAAATGAGTCAGTATGGGAGTTCGACCAATGGTTCAAAACTTTGATGGGTCAAGTAAGTTTTCAAATTCTGGATTCCCAACATAAAGAATGGTTTATAGTTGCATTGTTACCACATATAAGGTTACCATAGATGCAATAGAAGTTTGTGTAACAGTTCGAGGCTCTTGAAATTGTACTGAAGTTAGAGGAATCTCCAGTAGGAGAGACTGGTATGGGGACTGGTCAGATTCAAACACGGTTAGAAAATTTGTCACTTTAGATCCAAGATATTAAGAAAGGAAAAGAGAAACGAGAGGAAGTCTGATGTATCAAGTGAAAGGAAGAAGGTCATCATAAGGATCAATGTCCAACATTTCAAGACTATCTAGGAATAGGGGTTCCTGATCCCTTAAATCATGGAGATGGAGTTTGGGGTGAGATATGTAGGGCTAGAGGACATTGACCAGAAAAGTGTTACTTATTGCAAAAGTATGTGAATAATCCTAAAATATTATAATGTAACTTTTTTAGGTCTGTAGGCCACGATGAATCAAATTGTCGAGCATATGATTTGTTGTTGGCACATACAACTGATTCCTGTAGAATGAAAGGAAAAGAGCAGGATGAGGGGAGCAATGCATAGTTCAATTCATAGAGAGGAGTCTACAATCAAAGAAGAAGTGGATTTAGAGGATGCGAAAGAGGTGGATGGTAGAGGAAGAGGAAAAATAATTTGTTATAATTGTGGACAACTAGGACACTTGGCAAGAGATTGTCAGAACCCCTGTTCTACATGCACGTATTGTAGGGAATTGGATCATACAATTGAAGACTGTCCAAAGTAGATAGCAAAGTGGTAGGAAAAGGGAAATCAAAATCAGAACCAAAATGTCCAAAAGATATTTATGGAGTAGCGAGGAGATCAAGTGACCATCGGAGTAGTTACATGTGGGGAAGCTATGACAGGGGATGACGTTTCAATGCAAGGGAAGTAGCATGAACCATGGGTTAGAAACGAAGTAGAATTTCCACTAGTGTTCAATTCCCAGAAGGAAAATGATACTTATGTTGAAGCTAGAAGAGAGTTTACTATGAAGAATCAAGGAGAATCAACTTCTATGACTCATCCAATGTATGGTACACCTCGAGTGTACAATATGCCTCTAACTTATGATCAATTGATTCCAAATAGACCATCGGGAAAGGTAAGTGCTTTGAAGAATTTCTTGCAAAGTTTTTTAGATTTGTTAAAAGATAAAAATGAATTAAGAGAACTTTGTAGTTTGATTGATGAATATGAGTAGAAGTGGTAGAACGTGTTGAAGAAAGAACTGTAAACCACTCGCAATGGAAAAAGAGGACAAATAGGGAATTGCGACTTAATGCTCAAATTGGGGATTACAATATGGATTTTATTATTTTCAAAGTGGGGTCAGATGTAAATGTACTCACTATTAAAACATAGGAAAATATGGGTAAGCCTAAGCTCGCATGGTCACCAGTGCAATTAAGCTTGGCAAATCAGTAAAAAATGGTCCCATTTGATAGATTAGTGTTGATGTATATGTAACTTCGGAATGTATTCCACATATATGTATGTTGTATTCCTATAGAGATGTGATTATTCCTCTATACGAAAGTGTCGTCATTTATATTGTAAGTGTCGTAACTTATACTTGATGGGTTATTAGACCACCTTGTTGGGGTCGACCCTGTATAAGTCATGTGGGTCAAAGGGTTATTAGACCACCCTATTGGGGGTCGGCCATGTGGGTCAAAGGGTTATTAGACCACCCTAGTGGGGGTCGGCCCAGTCAGCATTATGTTAAGTGGTTAAGTTGAGGCCGATCTAGTTGAGTAAAGGTCAAGTCAAGTTAGTGTATAAATAGAGATTGTGTCTCTCTCATTTTACACATTCTATTCTCTCACTCACACTTGGGAGAGTGGCGCACTTGTGGAGGATGAGGCTCTTCTGCTAGGAGAAGACTATCTCTTGTATTCTGGTTGTATCATTGCTCTATCTATCTCTGAGGAAGTTATTGGGGTTTTTCACCTTTATCGTTTTCCCCAAGTAAACTCTGTGTCTCTTATGTGCTTGCATTATTGTGTCCATGATTGATATGCTGTAGATTTGTTGTACATGTTGTTCTCTCAGTTAAGATCCTAGATCAGATTGAAGTAAATTCTGAAAATTTAACATGGAATCAGAGCTAGCTTGAAAGAAGGCATGATATGGCATGTATGACACTTGTTGCACTTATGATGCTAGGGCTTGATATAGCAAAAACCAGTCATTGTAGCACTTTCGCTATAAATCTGTTTTGGCGACGTTTTCAGATCTGAAACTTTTACAGGTCGAAGATCAGATCCCCATGTACCTTGTGTCCAAAGGAAAACCTCTAATTCATTGTACTTTGTGATTTATGATCTGTACAATATAGGGTTTCTGCCTCTTCCAGATCTGAGTCAAAATCAGGTGACCTTGGGAAAAATGTCATAACTTGGGCTAGGAAGCTCCAAATGAAATTTCGTAAAATGTAACAGGTATTACACAGACTGTACTATCTCAAGAAAATGTTTCAGAATCCGAAGTTGAACCACTGACATGTGGCATGCCGTACAAGTTCACTCTCCTGTATTATCCCATAAACAGGTCACGTTGCGACACTGGGCATAACTCTCTCTCAGAGAATCCAATTGAGGTTAGAACTATCGGGATGGAAAGATGACAGGTCGGGCTATCTCAGGAAAATTGTTTTAGAGGCCGAAGTTGAACCAGTGACATGTGGCACGCCGTACAAGTTTGCTCTCCTGTATTATCCCATAAACAGATCACGTTGCGACACTTGGCATAACTCTCTCTCAGAGAATCCAATTGAGGTTAGAACTATTGGGATGGAAAGATAACAGGTCGGGCTATCTCAGGAAATGTTTTCAGACCCTGTGGATTGAAAATTTTGGAGTTACACCAGAAACAATTAGGTACATATTTCTGTCAAAATAGAATTATTTTTGAGCACCTTCATTCATGGCTTCCAGAATTTAGGGCTTCGAAGAAAGTTAGAATTTTTGTAATCGGAGACCACGGCTGGATGCTACTTATCAAAATCGAAATTTAGAGACCAAGATCAGAATTTTTGGTTGGGCAGAAGGCCGGGCTTGATCAGACCCTAGTTCGGGACTTTAATCAGAAAAGTGGAAAATTAGGGCTTCTGCAAAAATGGGAATTTTTGAAATCTGTGACCACAGCTGGAAGCTCCTCATAAAAATAGAAGCTTAGAGCTTTGGATCAAACCTTTTGATTGGGCAGAAGAGTGGGCTTCATCAAACCCCAGTTCGGGGTCACGTCCAGTGAATCCGGAAGTTTCAAAGGCAAAATTGAGGAGTGAAAATTTGCAGTTTTCAAATTCTAAACATACCAACTTGATCAGCTCATCAAGGCACATATTTCTATCCTTTTGGAAGTTTGAAATTCAAAGTTTGAATTTTTGGGGTTTCTTTGACAAACCCTAATCCAGCTCCAGGTCTAGTTCTTGCAAATCAAGTGGATTGGGTTAATCCTAGAAGAAGATGGATTGGTCACCTGCATAAGTGAAGAAGTTCCTGTCTCAGAGGGAGATGAGGCTAAATCCTTCCATAAAAAGATTACAAACAATCTTGACAAGTATGGATTATAGGTATGTTTCATGGTTAAGTTTATCATATGTTTGTCTTTATATCATTATAGTACAATCTTGATTAATTACTAGACTTGTCGTATCACCTTAATAGAAGATATTCATTGATTAAGGTTTTGAGACTTATGAATGTACTAATGCATTGTGATGTTGTATGAGGTTTATGTTGTTCGCTAACATAAAAGGTACACCAAGAAAGAAAAATCATGTTCTGCTTCAAGAACATATGATCATGGTGACATGAAAACAAAGATTCATCCATTGTCATGGATCACATAGAAGATCTACTTTCGAGGTATGTATAACTTGGTCCTACAATGGTTAACCTATGAGACATGCAGATTACTAGCACAAGTCATTGAAGAAGAACAAGAAGACATCATGTGAGTATGTTAGACATAACTAGCTAGCATGCTAATCCAAGTGTGTTTTTCCTATATCAAGATAGAATCCTACCTTGTGTTAGGATCTTATACTGTTGTGTTGTTGATAATGATTATTCATGAAGTCATAGGTTTGAATAGTCATGGTTGTATGCATATTATGTTTCTTACCATAATTAATGATTTAACTAACCAGAAGAGTCCTATGATCAAATAAGAATATGCATGAGTAAAAGAAGACTTCCCTGAAACCTTGAATACCAATGTTTATTATCTGTGTTTGAAATGATCCTGATTATACATGCTTGAGATTATTGTGTTTTGATAATATTAAGATTATACTAATGAATGTTTGATTATGTATGAGACCTAGAGGATAACACAATGATGATACTAACAAGCATGCATAGGTATCGAGAATGAATATAAGTTCAAGCACAGGTAATCCAGGAAGCAAAGATCAAGAGGGAGCACACTCCAGTAGTTTCTACAAGGATGCAGATATTCAGAGGGAGTTGACCACTTCTCACAATCCACATCAAAATGGAGTTACAGAAAAGAAGCAAAGACTGAGAGGGAGTCAACCCAACAATCAAACAAAGATAAGTATTTTAATTATCATTTCTTACATAATGTTATTCAATGATGTATATGCTTATGTTCCTAGAATTAGGTTGTGTATTATGCATATTAGAATAGTTGCATTGATGAACAATATACTACTAATATACATGGGTAAGTGGCCTATGGAACTGTACAACATTCCATTGCTACTTATCTAGAATGAAACCTCTTTGCTGACATGTTAGGAGTTGTGCACACTCTTAACAATGTTCTGGTAGAGATTGGAACGCATCTAGAAAGTTACGGAATATGGATAAATGTTGTATTGAAGTATTGGCTAAGATAATTGCATGACTGTATGGAATATTTCTTTATGTGTAAGAATTTGTTCTGAAAACTATGAGATGTTTTCTAATCATGCAATTTAACTTGTTGTGTAGGAAAGATCGTATACCATCACCTACAAAAGAAGGACTACAACATTTGTTCAGCAGCAAAATTATCTATTGGAGATAATGAAGTTCCCAGGATATGGGAAGAATGCCATGATCCGTCGATCATGAAGAATGATGTTTGGGATGTAGTCCCAAGACCTGAAGGGAAGTTTGTTATGACTTCCATATGGATCTATCTGATCAAGCATGCTGCAGATGGCAGCATAGAGAAATATAAAAGTGATGAAATTGAAGATACACCAGATGGATTTCAAGACAGCTTTCTTGAATGGTGTAGTTGAAGAAGAAGTCTATGTGGAGCAGCTAGTTGGTTCTAAGACACTTGACAGGGAATCATATGTGTGCAGAACTTGGTATCCAGTTTGGGCTTTACCAAGAGTAAAGCGGATTCCAACCCTTACTAGAAAGTTGAGGAAGGGAATCCTGTGATTCTACTCTTGTATGTGGATGACCTGTTTGTAACAAGAGATGACATATTGATTGACGACACGCAGCGGAAGCTTGCTTCCAAGTTCGAGATGAAGAACTTGGGGATGATGCACTATTTGTTTTTGGCATGGAAGTGTGGCAGAGTGTAGATGGAATCTTCCTTGGACAAGGGAAGTATACAGTAGATATCTTGAAGAGATTCGGGATGATGGATTGCAAGGCCATGGCCACACCTATGGCATCGAATCTGAAGCTTCTATGTGATGCTTCATCTGAGCCGGTTGATGTCTCTATGTATCGTCAGATTATTGGGTCCTTGATGTACCTGACGAACACGAGAACAAAAATTTGCTTTGCTGTGAACACATTGAACCAGTTCCTGATGGATCCAAGGAGTGTTCACCTGGTTGCTGTAAAGCATGTTCTGAGGTACCTAAAGGGTATAGTGGATTATGGGCTCAAGTATGATGCGAATCAAAAGTTTAACCTACAGGGTTATGTTGATTCAGATTGGGCAGGCAGTGCTGCAGATAGGGATCAGGTGTGATCTCTTGGTTTAGCAGGAAGCAGTCCTACGTAGCACTAAGTACAACCAAAGCAGAGTATGTTACGACGGATGAGCAGGTTGTAGATGTATTGACCAAGCCATTGGCCAGAGTGCAGTTTGAGTACTTCAGAGAGAGGCTTGGTGCACTTCAGATCGAGGTTCCTTCCAAAGGGAAGTGATGAGTCCAAAAGATGCAGATGCACATGAGCTTTTCTTACATGCTTGATGTGTTATCCCTTAGTCGTGATGTAATTGATGAGCCATTTTTCACATGGTGGTAGATGTGTTCTCCCATGTCGGTGGTGTAAGTGCTAGATGATGTGCATCTGGGATGTGCTTCGTGGATGATGAGATGATTTGAAGAGGACGATGCTATGATGATCAGGAGGATCATGTATGATGAGCATTAGGAGGATGCTCCAGTTACTACTCTGTATATGTATATGCATCATGTTGGATGCTTGTTATGATCAGTTGGATCATTTATATATATATGCATCATGTTGGATGCTGGATATTATCAGTTGAATCATTTATGTATGTATGCAACATGTTGGATGCTAGATATGATTAGTTGGATCATTTGTATGTATTTTGTATATGCATCATGTTGGATGGTTGGACCATGTATCTGTATATGTATCAGGTGGATACTGAGATCATGTATGTTGATATGTATTAGGTGGATACATTGTGTGGATCATGTATTTGTGTATGTATCAGGTGGATACATTGTATGATCAGGTAGATCATGTATGATGATATGTATTATGTAGATACTTGGTATGCATCAGGTGGATGCATTGTATGATTAGGATGATCGTGGATGACGAGATTCTCTAGATGACATGCATTAGGACGATGCAGTGATGATGATCAGGATGATCATGTGTACATCAAGATGATGTATGGTGAGTAACAGGATGATACTTTGTGGCTGTGGATCAGGTTGTGCAGATGAGCATGTCTGGGAGATCCTATAGGTCGGAGTTGTGTACCCGTAACAGCCTAGGATGCTCTTTTGAGACATTGCTCTGGGAGGACATGTAATTTGTGCCCTGGGATATTTCAGGTCGGAGTTGTGTACCCATAACATCCTGAGATGCTCTTGCGAGGTTTTGTCCTATGGCATGTAATTTGATCTTAGGAGATTTGGACAGGATGAAAAATGCCTCAGATGCTTCAGCCAGGTTTTTCCATGACCACATGTAATTTGATCTTGGGAGATCTGGACAGGATGAAAAAGGCCTCAGATGCTTCAGCCAGGTTTTGTGGTGGACCACATGTAATTTGCTCCTGGGAGATCTGGACAGGATGAAAAAGGCCTCAGATGCTTCAACCAGGTTTTGTGGTGAGATTACATGCAATGTGCTCCTGGGAGATCTGACAGGTAGAGCTGTGTGCTCGTAACAGCCTGGGATGCTTCAGCTAGGTTTTGTGATGGGTCACATGTAATGTGCTCCTGGGAGATCCGACAGGTAGAGCTGAGTGCTCGTAATAGCCTGGGATGCTGCAACCAGGTTTTGTGACGCACATAATAAGTCCTGAGGATTCCACAGTATGGCCAGAGATGACGAAGACTTGTAGGTGGTGGGCCTACATCCAGTATGAAAAAAGACTGGCTCTATAGAACTTCCTATGACGAGTAGATTCAGATATTGATTGAGATAGCAACAACAGTGACGATGATGATGACTCGATGACGATTATCCAGTGACGATGATCCAGAGAAGATGACTTGTGCTAGAAGAACTGTGTCGAGAAATACCTTCCTAGTTAAGAGGGAGTGTTGATATATATGTAACTTCGGAATGTATTTCACATATATGTATGTTGTATTCCTGTAGAGATGTTATTATTCCTCTATATGGAAGTGTCGCCATTTATATTGTAAGTGTCGTAACTTATACTTGATGGGTTATTAGACCACCTTGTTGGGGTCGGCCCTGTATAAGTCATGCAAGTCAAAGGGTTATTAGACCACCCTATTGGGGGTTGGCCATGTGGGTCAAAGGGTTATTAGACCACCCTAGTGGGGGTTGACCCAGTCAGCATTATGTTAAGTGGTTAAGTTGAGGCCGACCTAGTTGAGTAAAGGTCAAGTCAAGTTAGTGTATAAATAGAGAGCGTGTCTCTCTCATTTTACACATTCTATTCTCTCACTCACACTTGGGAGAGTGGCGCACTTGTGGAGGCGCAGGCTCTGCTCCTAGGAGAAGACTATCTCTTGTATTCTGGTTGTATCATTGCTCTATCTATCTCTGAGGAAGTTATTGGGGTTTTTCACCTTTATGGTTTTCCCCAAGTAAACTCTATGTCTCTTGTGTGCTTGCATTATTGTGTCCATGATTGATATGTTGTAGATTTGCTGTACATGTTGTTCTCTCAGTTAAGATCCTAGATCAGATTGAAGTAAATTCTGAAAATTTAACAATTAGGAGGAGTTCTTGTCGATGTGGATGGATTGCGAAGCTTTGCAGACTTTGAAGTTATTTAAAGAGTAGATGAAATCAAATGTTATCCATAATTTCTTGGATTAGATTGGGCAATTCATAATCAGGATATCATTAACTTGAAGAAGAGACTGATGGTGTTTGAAGGGGAAAATATCAGAGTTATTGAACCTTTGGATTCTCTAGAAGGTCAAAGATATGTTGAACCTATTAAAGAAGAAAATGTTTCTCAAGAACTCAAAATTGTTTATAAAATGACTTTAGAATGGATGAATATATCAACCCTACAGAAGATGGTAACCTTATTTGGTGCAATATCAACTCATGTGCATCATATTCAGATGAAGTACTGGGGAATTACCAAAATAGGCTGCATGATGTATCTATGAGAAGGTGTGCTCGCATTTCTAAATCACTACGTTGGATTGGAACAGAGGTATGTAATCCACCTTTGTATGATGAATTAATGAATTTAGATTCCTTTATTTTTGAGTTTGAATTGCAAATTATGGAGTAAAAATGAGTATTAACTTTAGATGTAGCCCTGAAGGCTACCCCGACAAGATGGTTGACTAGTCATAAGAATAATATAGAAGGTTGGTCAAAGTGTAAATGGTTGTTTGAAATCAAATTTGGTGAAAGAATTGAGTATGCCGGGGTGAAATATAATGGTTTGACGAGTCCTACGGAACATTTATTGGAATGTATACAGCATGGATAACTATATATAAGTAGGAGTGGGTACACGTTTATTCATACATTGGATACAGTACCAAGAAACTTGTATACAGAGTTGGAATTGCAATGTGGAGCCTCATATTGGAAAGACATGATCATGAAATTCAAAGTAACTTTTAGTTTTGAGGATGGCAGTCCAATGGTGGATGCATCTCTACAAGTTATTAAGGATCATTTGTTTGAAGAAGTGCCTTTACCTCTATAGAACATGCTAGTTTGGGTTGTGACACTTGAGCAGGAACTAGAGTGCTATAACATTACTAGAGGTCAGGAAGCTGATGACCTGAGGGACCTACATATACCAGATATATAGGGTAACTGCGACATAGAAGGACCTAAGATACAATCTACTAATTTTGTACAACCCTTGAAGACTAGAAAAGTAAATATTGGAGACTACTAGGGTGATGAAACTGTAGGAAAAATCACTGATTTTTTACATGAGTATCGAGATCTATTCCCCACCAAATTTTCAGAAATGAAGGGTATTGTTGGTAACTTAGGATACATGAAAATTGCACTTAAGGTTGGTGTGAAGCCTATTAATTAGAGACCCTAAATATTAAATCCAAAATATAAAGAGAAAGTGAAGGCTAAATTTGATAGGATGTTGGATGCAGGAATCACTGAACCTGTTGAAGAGTCGGAGTGGTTTAGCAATATGGTATTCCAAGATAAGAAGAGAAGGGAAGTTAGGATTTGTATCGATCTAATAAAGTTAAATGATGCATGCTTACATGATCCATTCCCCACCCCTTTTACAGATGAGGTTTTAGAGAACATTGGAGGATAGGAGGTCTACTCATTTATTGATGGGTTTTTTGGATATCATCAGATTAATATTGCCAAGGAGGATCAACATAAGATTACGTTTACAATAGATTAGGGTTGTTACCCATATACAGTGATGCCATTTGGTTTCAAGAATTCCCTTGGTATTTTTTCTGGGGTAGTTGTCGTAACTTTCAAGGATTATATTCATAAGTTTTTAGAGGTATAATCAAAGGATTGGACAATTTTTAGTTTGTTAAATAACCATATTGAGAATATGATATTGATGTTGGATCGATGCAAACAATACCAAATCTCTTTAAATTTGAAGAAATGCATTTTTTGTGCCCTTTTTGGTATTTTACTGGGACATGTAGTATGCAAATAAGGCCTTCTTATGGATCCTGCCAAGATTTCCATTATTGTAGATCTATCACTACCAGCATTAGTGCAATAGTTGAGGAAAACATTGGGACATATAGGTTATTACATGAAATTTATTAAGGGGTATGCACAAATTATTGCTCCTATGGATAAATTGTTGAAAATGATATTAAATTCCCGTGGAATGAGGAGTGCCAGTAGAGTTTGGACACATTGAAATAAAATATGGTAACTGCGCCAATGTTGGTCTTTCCATATTGGAGAAATGAGTTCCTTGTACATGCTGGTGCTTTGTCTATAGATTTGGGTGCAGTTTGGGTACAACCTAGAGAAGGATACATAGATCACCCCTTGCTTTTACTACCTGAAAATTATCAATAGTTGAAAGGAACTATACCATGATAGAAAGATAAGGGTTAGAAATGGCATATGAACTTAAAAAATTTAGTCATTATTTATTGCGGTCTTGTTTTAAAATGTATATTGACCATTATGCTTTAAGATACCTAGTCAATGGGGGGGATATCTGGAGGTGGTTGTTGTTATTTCAAGAGTATGATTTTGAAACTGTTGTTAAAACAATAAAGTTAAACGTAGGCCCTGACCATCTATTGAGGTTGGAGACAAGAGAAGAAACAGTAAACTTAGATGATAACCTTATAGATGCACAACTATTTTTAGTAAGGATGGTGGATAATTACTTTGAAGACATTGTTCAGTTTTTGAGTTTAGGTATGGATCCTAAGTTTTATACTATGGAACATAAGAAACAATTGGTTGTAAAGGAAATAGACTATTAGCTTATAGCAGGACAACTGTATAAGTTGGATCTAGATGAAATCTTGAGAATAGTTGTGTTAGAACATGAAAGGCCTATGATCCTAGTAGAAGTCCATGATGGTGTTGCAAGGGGACACTATGCAGGTAAGGCTATTGCACAAAAAGTATAGAGGGTATGGATTTGGTGGCATACTTAACATAAGGATGCAAAAGAGTACTATAGGTCTTGCGATGTATATTAAAGGGTTGGAAAACCTTTAGGAATAGATGAAATGCCATTAGTTTCATAGGTAACATTACAAGCATTTGAAAAATGGGTTGTTGACGTTATTGGACCAATTGACCCACAGGTGAAAAGGACAGGAGCTAGATACATAATGATTGCGAAAGATTACTTGAATCAGTGGGTTAAGGATGAACTAGTAAGGGATTGCATTTCTGCAATTGCTGAGGTTCTTATTTCAATATGTGGTTACTAGGTTTGGTTTTCCTAGGATTTTAATGAGTGATCAAGGAACCCATTTCTTGAACATGACTATTGGAGCATTAACAGAAGAATTTTAGATCCTACCACCAGAAGAGTACACCATACCATCCTCATGCCAATGGAACTGTTGAAGCTTTCAAAAATATATTAGGGCATGCTTTGACAAAAAATATGCATTGTGAATCGTGACGATTGTGATTTGAGGATACTAGCAGTATTATGGGCATATATGACAACTTGTAAAACGTTGATAGGTCAAAATTTTTTTAGGCTGGTATATGGTTCGGATGTTGTAATGCCTATGGAGTATATTGTTCCAAGCTTAAGGACTGTTGTATTTACAGAAATGACAGATAGTAGAGCAATGGAGGAGAGGTTGTCACAGTTATTGAAGTTGGAAAAAGACAAATTTATTGTAGGTTTCCATCAACAAGTACAAAAAGCAAGGGAGAAGGCATGTCACAACTGAAATATCAAGCAAAAGAAGTTCCAAGTAGGATACCTAGTTCTCCTCTACGACAATAAGTTCTTGAAACACCCTAGTAAGTTTAGAATGCATTGGCTACGACCATATGTGATCAAGTATTTAACAAAAGGGGGTGTTGTGCAATTGCAAAAATTGAATGGGGAAGTAATGGATGGTTTAGTCAATGGAATTCGGCTGAAACTGTACAGGGACAACCGTAATTTTCTTCATCAAGCATGAATAGAGCTACGACATCTAAGTGCCAAGTGCAGTTGAAATGCAAACTGGATGCTAAAAAGAGCTTGCACATAGGATAAGAGTAGGAAGATGTTGAATTTGATTATGAAAAAATTTAGAGATGCAACTATGTTGTAGAAAAAAAAATAAGTGGCACATTACTGACAAAAAGAATCGGTCAAAAAGGAAGAATTGCATTAAATGATAACTGAGACAAAACAATGTTAAAGGACCTGATGGCATTAAGGGAAATAAATTCTAACTAGATTGGCTAAATACTTAAGAAGTTCTGGTCAGATACATTAAATCTAGGTTTAACGCGGCGACAAGACAAGATAATGGGGCATTAAAATCCTAAAGTGATAGAGATCAAGCTCATTATTTATAGAGTGTTATTGATAATTGAGATGAAAAGCCATTGTTTTGTGAGAGAGTATGTTTGGAGAGAGTATGCCTAAGATATCACTTGAGCATATTATAAAAGATTTCATGTAGTCAAGGCTACTAGAAATCCATGAAGAACCGAAGGTATTACCAACAACAACAACACCATTAGTCATGCCCACACCAACATGAAGGTTGACATGAGAAAAGAATCCTGAAGTCCTCACTAAAAGGAGGCATGATGCAGAGGCTTTGGCCTCTTGCATGCCATCGGTTCTACCACCATTTTTACCTCCTAGGAATAAGAAAGCTAAATTAGTTAGATTTCCTAAGGATGCAAAGTATGCACGAAAGATGCCATAGATTCTGAAGGGAGTATTAAAGGAAGGAGATATGCCGGGGAAAGTACCAAATATTAAGTATGCAGATCATGACCTGGATGATAGACATAAATTTTGGGAATTTTCCCCAGACAAGTACTTAATGGAGGTGTGCAACGAAGACATGACTGCTTGCATCATTGAAGTTCAGCAGTGGGATAAAGGGTTGAAAAATTATGGTATATTGGGCCTCTTAGAGATACCACATTTTGGTCGCACTATGGAGGTAAATGCCCACATAAAGAATATTTTATTATGTGCTCATGAAGGATTTTTATGGCTTGATAGGAAAGTTTCTATTGATATATATTTAATGTCGAGGATCACAGGCTTACCAACTGCAGGAGTTGACCCATGAACTTATTTTGTGGGGAAGGAAAAGGATAAGGAGATTGGAAATAAGATGAAGGATAAATTCGTTTTGGTGAAAAAAAATCGAGGCTATGACGCAGATTCCTGTTGATGTATATGTAACTTCAGAATGTATTTCATCTATGTATTTTATATATATTTATTGCACCCTTATAAGAGATGTGTTATTCCTCTATAAGGAAGTGTCATCATGTGAATTGACAAGTGTCGCAAGTGTGTGTACTTGCCGATGGGTTATTAGACCACCATGTGGGGTCGGCCCTGAATTATATATAATATAATGTGGATGTACCTAGCTAGACAAGTCGGCCCCATAAGGTCACTGGGAAAAAAGGTTAGTATAAATAGAGATCGGAGATCTCTATTTTACACACTCAGAAAAGTAACTCACTCTCACTCAGAAAGTGGTGCACTAGTGAGGAGGAGGATCATCTGCTACTAGGAGACTATCTCAGTGTTATTTGGTTGTACTTTGGTTGAGCCATTGCTCTCTCTATCTATAAGGAAGTTGTGGGGTTTTTTCACCTTAGGCTTTTCCCCACAGAAACTCTGTGTCTCTTGTCTCTCATGCTTTTGATTCTTGTGATGCTTGTCATGCTTATTGTGATTGTCATGCATTGATATACTGTATATGTTATTCTCTCAGTAAAGATCTGGTATCAGAGCTAACTTGAGAAGAAGACATTTTGCAGTGACGGAAGCTTGAGTTCCTTGTTTATTGGGTTTCTCTCCACATATTTTTGAAAATCACTATAGTAGATTGACTCTACTCATCAAGGCGCACCTATCTGTCCTGTCAGAATTCAATTCCGAGCATTTTCAGATTTGGCCCTAAAAATCAGGGTTTCCACAAAAATAGGAATTTCTGAAATCTGAAGACATAGCTGGAAGCTCCTTGCAAAAATCGAAGTTTAGAGATTTGGATCGAGATTTTTGGCTGGGTAGATCTCCAGGAAACTCAAACCCTAATTCAGGGCTCTCCCTAGTGAACCCGGGAGGACAAAAAGGCAATTCTGAAGGGAAAAACTTTGCTGATCTCAAATTATGAATGCACCAAGCTGATCAGCTCATCAAGGCACATCTTTCTATCCTTTCAGAAATTTGAAATTCACATTTTGAATTTTTAGGGTTTTTCTGACAAACCCTAATCTGGGACCAGATCCAGTTTTCAGCATTTCAAGTGGTAAGATCTAAATCTTTTCTATTTCCATTTGAAGTACTCTTTAAGATGTCTCACCACACCAAGCTTGAGGATAAGCTTAAAGGAGCTGATAACTTCGGATCCTGGAAGTATAGGATTGGGTTAATCCTGGAAGAGAATGAGTTGGACTCATATGTGAAAGAAGACATCCCTATCCTAGAGGATGAAGAGGCCAAGGCATTGCATAAAAAGAAGTTGGTCAAGGAAAAGAGAATCATTGCTGATTCGATCAAAGACCATCTCATACCTCATGTGTATTCTCTAAAGACACCCAAGGAGATGTTTGACTCTTTGACCAAGCTATTTGAAGGGAAGAACATAAATCGGAAGATGACCCTGCGGAACCAATTGAAAGGAGTAAAGTTTCAAAATGGAAAAACCATTCAATCTTATTTTTCAAGGGTCTCCCAGATCAAGGAAAAACTAGAAGCAGTGGATGAAATGGTGGAGAATGGTGAAGTGGTGATGACCACTCTAAATGGCCTACCCAGGTCATGGGATTCCTTTATCCAAGGAATTTGTGCAAGGAAGAAGTTGATCTCCTTTAGTAGACTACGGGAAGAATGCTCACAAGAAGAAGCAAGGCTTGTGGCACGAGAAGAAAAGATGGGGAATGAAGATCAAGCTCTCACAGCTCACACCAAGAAAGGGAAGTCCAAGAGAGAGCCATCTCACTCCAAGAAATCTTCACATCACTTCAAAGAAAGAAGAATATGCTTCACCTGTAATGAGAAATGACATATTGCCATAAATTGTCCCAAGAACAAGAAGGACAACAACAACTCCAACAAGAAGAAGAAGGGCAGCAAAAGAAGGTTTCATGCTCATGCTGCCGAGGATAATGAACCACCCAAGAAGAATGCTAGGGCAGAAAGTGATGATAGCTCATCAAGTGAAGAAGAGTATGTTCTAATCTCTGCTCTCACAGGTACCATCTCCCATGGTTGTAATGATTGGTTGATTGATAGTGGGGCTTCCAAACACATGATTGGGTTTAAGGAATCTTTTGTGAATCTATCTGAACATGAATCACCCCATAAGGTGAAAGTTGGGGATGATTATCAATACCCAATCAAAGGAAGTGGTGAAGCCTCCTACAACCTAGATTTTGGAAAATCTTTGAAGATGAAAGAAGTCCTTTATGTACCTGGGCTCAAGAAGAACTTACTCTCCATCTCTGCATTCGATGCAAAAGGTATGAGGGTTGCATTTGTGGATGGCCAAGTCCTAATGTGGCCAAAGGGAAAGAAAATAGATGATGCAGTAGTGATTGGAGAGCAAGAGGGAGGTTTGTATAAATTGAAGGGAGAACCTGAACATGCCATGGTGCATGAATCCATGGAGCCAAGTGAACTTTGGCATAGAAGACTTGCTCATATGCACTATAGAGCACTTCCAATTGCAAGCAAGGCAATAGAGGGTCTTCCTGAAATCAAGACCAAACATGAAGGTGTTTGCAAAGGATGTGCAAAAGGTAAGAACATTAAGAAGGCTTTCCTAAGCAGTGAAAGCAAGGAAAAAGACATTCTGGAAATCATCCACTCAGATGTATGTGGTCCTATGTCATCCAGTTCTCTAAGTGGGTATGTTTACTATGTCTCATTTATTGATGACTTCTGTAGGAAGACTTGGGTATACTTATTGAAGAACAAAGATGAGGTGTTCAATAAGTTTAAGGAATCCAAAACCTTGATGGAGAATCAAACTGACAAGAAGATCAAAACATTCAGATCCGACAATGGTGGAGAATTCACCTCAAGTGACTTCAAGAAGCTTTGTAGTGATTCAGGGATTAAGAGGGAGTTGACTGCTCCGTATAATCCTCAACAGAATGGAGTTGCAGAAAGAAAGAACAGAACTATCATGGAAGCAGCAAGGGCAATGCTTCATGACCAGAATCTACCTATGCATCTATGGGCAGAAGCAGCTAGAACAGCTGTATATGTGTAGAACAGAACACCCCACAAGATATTGGACAACAAGACACCAGAAGAGGTCTTTTCCGGTAAGAAACCTGAAGTCAGCCATCTCAGAATATTTGGTTGTCCAGTATACACTCATGTCCCAAAAGAAAAGAGGACTAAACTAGATCCTTCAGGAAAGAAGGGTATCTTTGTGGGTTACAGTGAAAGCTCGAAGGCTTACAAAATATAATTTCCATTGTTAAAGAAGATTGATGTCAGCAGGGATGCAACATTTGATGAAAACTCAGCATTCATCAAATCAAGGAAGGCACCTATCGAAGTTTATGAAGAACTTAAGGAAACTAGATTTCAAGACACTACCATGACTGAAGCAGTTCTAGAAGTTGTTTGTGAGTTTGGAGATTCGCAAGAACCTGTAGATCCACCCCGTGAGGATAACTCTCACAAGAGGAAACCTTCATGGGCTAGAGAGCTCATTCAAGATGCAGAAAGATTTGGCATTCCAGAAGAAGAACACAGAGCAAAGAAGAGAACCATATCACATACCAGCTATGTTGCTTTACTCTGTGACATTATGAACAAAGAGCCTTCCAGTTATGAAGAAGCAACGGAAAAGAAAGAATGGAAGGATGCCATGGTTGAGGAATACCAATCAATAATGAAGAATGATGTTTGGGATGTTGTCCCAAGACCTAAAGTGAAGTCTGTTGTGACTTCCAAATGGATCTACAAAATCAAGCATGCTGCAAATGGCAGTGTAGAGAAATACAAGTCAAGATTCATAGCTCGTGGCTTCTCTCAGAAAGAGGGAATAGATTATGAAGAAACTTTTGCACCTGTAGCTAGGTATACTTCCATCAGAACAGTACTTGCCCTGGCTGCAGCAATGAGATGGAAAATACACCAAATGGATGTCAAGACTGCTTTCTTGAATGGTGTAGTTGAAGAGGAAGTATATGTGGAATAGCCACTCGGTTTTGAAATACATGACAGGGAGTCATATGTGTGCAGATTGAAGAAAGCCTTGTATGGCTTGAAGCAAGCTCCCAGAACCTAGTACGGTAGGATGGACAGTTTCCTATCTAGTTTGGGCTTTACCAAGAGTAAAGCGGATTCCAACCTTTACTACAAGGTTGAGGAAGGGAATCCTGTGATTCTACTCCTGTATGTGGATGACTTATTTGTAACAGGAGATGACAGACTGATTGCAGATACTAAGAGGAAGCTTCCTGCTAAATTCGATATGAAAGATTTGGGAATGATGCACTATTTCCTAGGCATGGAGGTGTGGCAGAGTGCAAGTGGGATCTTCCTTGGTCAAGGGAAGTACACAGTAGATATCCTGAAGATATTAGGGATGATGGATTGCAAGGCCATGGCCACACCTATGGCATCGAATATGAAGCTTCTATGCGATGCTTCATCTTGGCTGGTTGATGTCTCTATGTATCGTTAGATGATTGGGTCCTTGATATACCTGACGAACACAAGACCAGACATTTGCTTTGCTGTGAGCACATTGAGCCAGTTCCTTGTTGGGGCCAAGGTCGCAGCTATAGTAAAAGCTGCGAATTTTGGGAAAAAGCACGAGTATGGAAGGAAAGTGCTAATTTTGGGACAAGCACTAAGTTTTGGGTAAGAAGGAGACGGTGCGCAGTACGGTGCCAGATGGATGATCTCAGCGCAGATCACGGACCGGAAATTGCGGAGCCCGCGCGCACGTCATCGAAGAATGAAGGTGGCTCAGCTACCATAATAAATAAGGCGATGGAGTAGAGGGCTCAGCTACCCTCATTTAAAGGCTCAGTACAGAAGTTATGGTTGCTCGGATCAAGGAGGAGCAACGGACCAGAGCATTGAAGGCGAAGGACGATCGCCCATACCCACAATCTGCGCCGGAATTCATGGAGCCTGCAAGAAGCGGCGACGTGACTGCAAGCGGCGCCTACAGTACACCTAGCCATGTGCGTGGTTAGGGTTTTTGGGAATCACTGTTGGGAAAGGCCCACAGTTTTGTAAAGGTGTGACCGTCATGGCCACCTATATATATGAATAATTGTAATGGGTAGACGGTTGGAGAGTTAGAGAGAGTTAGACAGTACTCAGTTAGAGAGTTAGATGTTAGACTGTTAGATAGCCAGTCTAAAGGATAGATCATGTGTTGATTATCCTTCACTGTATTTTCTACCCAGTGTGTAGAACTAGAGAGGAAATCGGATAGCCGAGGAGCTAATCCCTGAGTTGCCAGACAGTCTGAGTCGACGTCTGTGCCTTTGTAATCTCCATAGAGAGGAGACTAGATTGAGAGAAGGGCTCCCAGCTGTGTGCGTGGAGTTTCCTGGAAAGATCTAAGGCTGCAGCTGTGTGCGCAGCATATTGTATAACTCTATCATTTTCTGGTTAATATAACACTCCCGTGGACGTGGTTTTCCTCGAGGAGATGAGCTTCACATATATCTTCTTGTTATAATGTTTGCGTGAATGATAACTGTTTAAGATCATTACCTGTGTGTACATTTTTTGCATCATCTTTGCGACTGTTTGAGTGAGTTTAGGAAGGTCCTTTATTGTTATAATCGCCAAGTATAGAAGTAGTGGTGGAACGCTGTCGCTGCAGCGACCGAGCTTCGCGTGACTGCGATGAGTGCGCAGGACGAGGAGGTATTTTAGCGCATCGACGCAAGGAATAGGCGCCTTCCGCGCCCGGAGGACGATACTGCGCAGTGGGTCTGCAGGAAGGAAGGCATCCGCGCAGTGGCGTCGCGAGGCCTGCGGGAAAGTCCGACCGCCGATATTTGAGGAAGAAGGAGATATATAGAACAATCTCAGCGTCACCACGGTTAAGGAAAGATGATTCCTTAACCCCCCATAGCCACTTCGGGTGAGACCTCGAGCTGCCGCGCAGCTCGTTGCCGAGAGGGCCAGTGCGCCAAGGGGTTTTGTTGCTGCGCTTCATTAAAACCCAGGTCTGCCCAGAAAAGCAGCCAACAAATGGTTCCGTTGCCTTGCGACTTGCTGTTGTGAGACTTGTTATTTTGGCGACGCGCGAGATTGAGGAGCCAACAAATGGTTCCGTTGCCTTGCGACTTGCTGTTGTGAGACTTGTTATTTTGGCGACGCCCGAGATTGAGGAGCCAACAAATGGTTCCTTTGCCTTGCGAATTGTTGTTGTGAGACTTGTTATTTTGGCGACTCGCGAGATTGAGGAGCCAACAAATGGTTCCGTTGCCTTATGACTTTTTGATCACATTACTTCCATGCCTTTGAACCCTGTTGATTCAGCCAACAAATGATTCCTTTGCCTTGCGACTTGTTGCTGTAAGACTTACTAGTTACGCGACATCTGAGATTGTTGCTGAAGACAACATAAGGTTCTGTTACACTGAGACTTGCTCAGTTAACAAATGTGTTACTGGAATCCTACAGCTAAAGAAATTGGAGATTGGTTTGATTTAAAGGCTAAAGAGTTCGCTGAACAAGAAAATAGAAGCCTTACGTTTCAAACAGAAGACTGGTTACAGAAGTATATTTATGCTGACCTTTACAAAATTTTCTTTGTTACGTTTGCATTGGAGTTACACGCTTGGATAGCCAAGTTAGCAGATTCTAGACCTACGCTGCATGTTGATCGACCCGTCACGTGGACGCTTGAGCTAGTCAGTATTGTGAAGCGGATCGACAATTCTGTTTCCCGCGCAGTAGACGTTTGGTTGAATAGTCTACTGGAAGGTTTCATTACCGAATTTGCAGTCGATACAAGAAAGAGTTTCAGTGAAGCTGAGAGGAGTTTCTTCCAAGTACACAGAGGTAAGTTCTTAAATTCTCTGAACTTATGGATTAAAATGCTTCTGTATGAAAAAGGAAAGCTATGTATTGCTTCTGATGAATAGCATAGACAAGTAATGTCCGTAGATTCTGATAGTGATCCTGAAGTTATTGGTTGCACTCGTAGTGGAAAACGATATAAAGTAGGCCTTGACCAATATTCTTTTGAGTCTAGCCCAGACGATAGCCAAGTCCCTAGAGCAAGCCATATAGAAAGACAAGGGAGTGCTCATATCCCTTATTACCCCTTTACACCGCAAAAACTAGACGGAGCTCAGTATAATCCTACAGTAACACCTTCTAGTAGCCCACACGGTACTTCTAGTACCTCTGTACCACCTTTGTTTAACCATCCCGGAGGCACTGCTAAAGTACCTCCACCTCAAACCCGCGCAAGAAGGATGGGTGATGACATGAAGCTACCAACTTTTAGAGGAACAGGGATAGAAGACCCTGAGCAGCACTGGTTCTTATGTGAAGCCATTTGGACAATTAAGCAAATTAATGACGATGCTGTTAAACTGGTTCAGTTAGCAACCACACTAAGAGAAAGAGCCTTGACTTGGTTCATGAAATACTCAGCAGCACAGAATAGGACGCTTGCTGAGGTAAGAAATGCTATGATTCGGGAATTTAAGAAACCTAAATCAGAATCACAGTGTATAACAGAGCTCAAAGACATCAAACAGTTACCTACAGAATCAGTATGGGACTTTGACCAGAAGTTCAAAGCCTTGATAGATCAAGTAAGCTTCGAGTTTGCACCACAGCAACATAAAGAATGGTTCATTGCTGCGCTGCTCCCACACATTAGACTTCCTCTTATGCAACAGAATCTCAATACTCAGGAACAAGCTCTAGAAATGGCTATGAAACTAGAAGCTTCGCCAATTGCAGGAACAAGCAACGATGTTGCGCATTTACAGAACCAATTAGCAAACTTAACCTTGCAAGTGCATGATATTAAGAAAGGCAAGGAGATTAAGGAAGAAATTTGGTGTACAAAATGTAAAGCCCAAGGTCATTCAAAGGACCATTGTCCCATTTTCATAGACTATATTGCAACTGGAGCACCTAATCCTTTACCACAGGCACAAGGGCCTTGGTGTGAAATCTGTAGAACTAGAGGTCATAGACCACAAGAATGTCACTTACTCCATAAATATGTACAAACCCCAAAGAATCTATATTGTAATTTCTGTAAATCAGTAGGTCATGATGAGAACAATTGTAGAGCATATGATCTTATGATAGAAAGAAAGCATGATGTTTATAGGGTACAAGCAGAGACACAAGGACCCACAGTAGGTCCACCGTATGACCAAACTCGGGACGCCCGAGCAGCAAATTATAGAGGACGCGGACGCACAACAAATTTTGGTCGCGGAAGAGGACAGATCACTTGTTATAATTGCGGAACACAAGGTCATTTTGCTAGGGATTGCCAAAATCCTACAACCCTCTGCAGGTATTGTAAATCTTCCGACCATATCATTGAAGAATGCCCTCAGTTACAGGCTAAGATGCAAGCAAAGACACCACAGGTCAATCAGAATATTCAGTTGATTGGAGCAGAAAAAAGAGAACCAGACCCTACAGTTAATATAGTGACACGCAGTGGGGCAACCACTGGTGCGCAAGAGATGGGAACGGGAAAGCAAGCGACGCAATGGGTGCGCCGCGCTAACATTAAACCAGCCCCACTTAACCTGCAGAAGCAAAAAGAAGCATTTAAGCAAGCTCAAGAGTATTTCTCAGATCCGAGAGCTTCAAGTTCTGCCGCAATTCCGCAGAACATTAGTAGATTGCAAGTGCTAAGACAAGACAACCTGGTACAAGAACAGGCCACTACAGCTGGAAGGCCTGATGATGATGAGGAGCATGCACTAGGCAGTGTTCAAGCATTCCTGCGACAATGTTTAAAACTGTTGCGCAATGAAAAAGCAACTCTAGAACTCCAACACCTGTTGGATCAGTGCCAACACTCTGCTTCGACGAACACACCGCAGCGTGCTGTTCACCAGATTAGGAGTCACATTAGAACTGGAAAAGAGATGAGGCTCACAGCACAGATTGGAACATTTGAAATGGATGAAGTCATGTTAGATTTGGGCTCAGAAGCCAATGTTCTCACTATGCAGACATGGGAACAGATGGGAATCCCTCAGCTTACAAGATCCCCTATCCAGCTAAGACTCGCAAATCAGCAACGAGTCTCTCCATTGGGCAGATTACCCAATGTACCTATTGATATTGAAGGAGTAAGAAGCTCTGCAGATTTTGAAGTAATCAAAATTATGGATGATAGTAGACCATACCCAGCGCTGTTAGGAATAGACTGGGCATTTGATAATTTGGATGTCATTAACCTGAAGAAAAGACAGATGACCTTTGAGGATGACCAGATCAGGGTCATCGCACCTCTTGATCCTATTCAAGGACCAAGATATATAGAACCCATTCGCGCAGAAGAGGAAGCGCGCCACATGGAAAGCTTGTACCAGATGACCACTAACCACAGTGACTATGTCAACCCCACGGCAGATGGCCATATCAGCTGGCGATGTGATAGCTCGTGCACATCAGACTCAGATGCAGGATTGGAAAACTGGCAGAATCGTCTACATGAGGTTTCTGCAAGACGTTGCGCCATGATGACTAAATCCATTCGATGGATTGGCACAGAATTAACTGACACTCCAACTTTTGATGGCTTAACTGAAGTAACTAAATTCATACAGGAATATGAACAAAACCTTTCAGAACAGCAGCGCATACAGGCACTGGATGTAGCATTGCGCGCTACACCCGCAAGATGGTGGATTGCGCATAAGGAGAATATTCATACATGGAAAGACTGTCGCAGATTGATACTGCGCAGATTTCAGGACACCACAGCCGAAGCGCTACGCAAATATGAAGGACAGAGTGACCCCAGGTCACACATTGAAGCATGTATTCAGCAATGGTCAGATATTCCGGAAGATGAATGGGTTCACCAATTCATCCACACATTGGATACAATTCCAAGGAATTGGTATACTGAAACAGAATTGCGCAAAGGCACTCTTACTTGGGCTCTTATGATAGAAAGCTTTCAACTTACCTTCAGCTTTGAGTCAGAACATCCAAGCATTGATCAGGCTTTGAAGTGTATTAGAAAGAAGGTATTTGAACACTATCCAGTAACAGAATATTCCCAACCAGAATGGGCTGTCCAGATAGAACATGCCCTGGAATGTTATAACTTCACCGCTGAAGATGAGGAGGACGATCCTCGCAACATCAATATCCCAGAATCAGAAGGGATGCGCAATATTGAAGGTCCTGAGCTTGATATTCCTGCCATCACAGAACACGTCAAGCTCAAGAAAGTTAACATTGGTACAGAAGCTGACCCAAAGTTTGCTTCTATAGGAGATTATTGGGATGATGAAACTGTTGCGCATGTTTCAGATTTATTACGTGACTACCAGGATATCTTTCCTACCAAGTTCACAGAAATGAAATGCATCCTAGGAGACTTAGGAGTGATGCGCATACCTCTGAAACCAGATGCCAAGCCAGTAAAGCAGCGCCCATACAAGTTGAACCCGCGCTACAAAGAAAAATTCAAAGAAGAAATTGATAAGATGCTTGCAGCAGGTATTATTGAACCAGTAGAGGAAAGCGATTGGATTAGTCCTATGGTGGTCCAAGAAAAGAAAACGAAAGGTGAAATAAGAATTTGTGTCGACTTGCGCAAACTCAATGATGCATCAGCGCACGATCCATTTCCCACTCCTTTCACAGATGAAGTACTTGATAATGTTGGAGGACAAGAAGCTTACTCTTTCACTGATGGATTTTCGGGATATCATCAGATTAGAATCCATTCGGATGACCGCCACAAGACTACTTTTGCAACTGAATGGGGCTCATTCCAGTATACGGTAATGCCCTTTGGTCTTAAAAACGCACCTGCTATCTTCTCTAGAGTTGTTGTTGCTGTTTTTAAAGAATTTATCCACAAGTTTTTAGAAGTCTATTTTGATGACTGGACTGTATTTGGTTTACTAAAGAACCATATTGTGAATCTGCGCATGATGCTAGAAAAATGTAGACAGCATCAGATTTCCCTTAACTTGAAAAAATGTATATTTTGTGCGCCCTTTGGTATTTTGTTGGGACATATTGTATGCAGACAAGGACTTCTGATGGATCCTGCGAAGGTTGCCATCATTGCTAATTTACCTGCGCCCAACTCAGTTAAGCAATTGCGCACTACATTGGGACATACAGGATACTACAGAAAATTCATCAAAGGATATGCAAGGATCACAGCGCCTATGGAAAGATTGCTGAAGAAGGATTCGAAGTTCCACTGGACAGAAGAATGCCAACAGAGCTTGGACACACTTAAAGAAAAGATGATCACAGCGCCTATTCTAGTTTTCCCGGACTGGAGAAAACCTTTTCATGTTCATGTTGATGCTTCTTCCATAGCATTAGGAATCGTGCTTACACAGTCTGGAGAAGGAAGTATTGACCACCCAATTGCTTACTCCAGCAGAAAGCTATCTACAGCTGAGAAGAATTACACCACTACAGAAAGGGAAGGACTAGCTATGGTGTATGCCCTACAGAAATTCAGACACTACCTGTTAGGAGCTCACTTTAAAATGTATACTGATCATTCTGCTTTGAAATATTTGGTCAATAAACCAGTATTAGGAGGAAGAATTTGCAGATGGCTACTGCTCTTTCAGGAATATGATTTTGAGGTTATTGTAAAACCAGGCAGATTGAATGCAGGCCCTGACCATCTATCCAGGATAGAGTCAGGAGAGGAACCTACAAGTCTCGAGGACAATCTGCCTGATGCACAGTTGTTTTCTATCCAAGCAGCAGACGAATATTATTCTGATATTCTTGAGTTTCTCACTACCGGACAAGCGCCGGCTGAGTTTACAATCCAGCAAAAGAAGCAACTTGTTGTCAGAGCCGCAGACTTCACTTTGATAGCAGGCCAGCTTTATAAGTTGGGCCCTGACGAAATTTTGCGCAGATGTATCTTACCACATGAAAAGAGCTCTATCATCGCAGAAGCGCATTCAGGTACCGCAGGAGGCCATTTCGCAGGAAAGCCGACTGCGCAAAAGATATTAGCCGCAGGTCTTTGGTGGCCGACATTGCACAAGGATACTAAGGAATTCTGTAAATGTTGCGATGTGTGCCAGCGAACAGGAAAACCCTCAAGGAGAGATGAAATGCCGCTAAGACCCCAGATCACACTGCGTGCTTTTGATAAATGGGCCATTGACTTTGTAGGACCTATTAACCCACCAGGAAAAAGAACTGGCGCAAGATATATCATTACAGCTACTGAATACCTCACCAGATGGGCTGAGGCGAAGCCAGTTAAGAACTGCGACGCTGCTACTGCCGCGCAGTTCATTTTCGAGAACATGATCACTAGGTTTGGATGCCCAGTGATCCTCATGAGTGATCAAGGTACACATTTCCTCAATGAGACTATAGAGGCCCTCACTGAAGAATTTCAAATGAATCACCATAAGAGTACACCCTACCATCCTCAAGCTAATGGTACGGTGGAAGCATTCAATAAGATCCTTGAGAATGCCCTGACGAAGATCTGTAATCAACAAAGAGATGATTGGGACCTTAGAGTCACAGCTGTATTATGGGCTTACAGAACCACTTGCAAGAAACTAACAGGTCACACACCTTTCAGCTTGGTGTATGGACAAGAAGCAGTTATGCCCATGGAATACATTGTTCCCAGTCTCCGAATTGCGCAAATTACAGAAATGGCAGATCCTGATACTATGAATGAAAGACTTTCGCAACTGCTTGCCTTAGAAGAAGACAGACTTTTGGACGGATTTCATCAACAGGTACAAAAGGCAAGACAGAAAGCTTGGCATGACAGGCACATTAAGCATAAGCACTTTGAAGAAGGAGACTTGGTACTCCTTTATGATAGTAAATTCATCAAGTTTCCAGGCAAGTTTCGCGTGCATTGGTTAGGCCCTTTTCAGGTAATAAAAATAACAGACGGAGGCGCAGTTCAGCTTGCGAAGCTGGATGGAGAATTACTACCTACAATGATAAACGGGAGTCGGCTTAAGCTTTATTGCGACGGCCACTCCGCCCTGTCGACATAATATATTGCTCAAGAGTGCAGATGTCCGGTGTAGTTGAAAGAGACATCGCATTCAGTCTACACGGAAGCTGCGACACACCCTCAGTTTCCAGCTTCCTGCGCAGTTCCTTGAAATATCCGCGCATCCTGAATAAAAATTGCTTGAAGAGAGCTTATCGGTGCGCTCTGGCGAAGTTTTGTTTTTGGACCGTTGAACTATCGCTCTTGCGGAGTTCCCTTTGATAAATTGCCGCTTGAAAAAGTTTTGTTGTGGACCCATAGAGGCACAGTTTCCTAAGTTGAAATGACCCGCCGGAAATTTTGAATTACAGCAGTTATGTAGCCGCGTTTGAATAAATGAAGGATAAGGCCGCTATTTAAGTCTAGCCGTTCTGATGGATTCGGCTTAATCTCCGAAAGATTTGCATTTAACTCAGGCGCCGAAAGCATTAGCTTCTCCCGGAAGGCTGTCAGAGCCCGTCAATCACAATAAATGCACCGCTACGGCGAGAACGATAGCGTGTTGTCAACTCACGTATAGCCGCCTACAGCTAAGTAACCCCACTTGGTCGCATTTACTATCCCCGCTGGCTATAAATACCTCACACTTGTATCATTTTCGGGTTACTGTCTCGAGTTGCATAGTTGTGTTTGAAGATCTAAATTATTGTTTTCAGAGCCGAGTGTGCAGAGTATTTTCCCTTGTTTTCAGCATCCATACCCTACGCAGGTCCGCCATTTGCTGTCCAGAGTTTTGTTATCTACATTGGTTCACGACGGAGAATTTATCGACTGAAGAAGTTGTTCGTCAATTTCTGCGCCGAGGCTTAGATTTCGGCATGGCCACTCCGGTGACGGCTTCGACCTATGTACACCCTGGTGCTACTGATCCCAGAACATCTCCAGGCACAAGAGCATCTCAGCAGCAGCCGGAGGAACCTGTTCCAGAGCCGCTCGCGTCTATGGTGAACTATATTCCGCCGCGTCCAGATGATGCACCGGATGTACAGATTCCGAAGAATGCAAAGTATCCAATTCCACTACCGCCACTACCGGCTAGTGTGCGGGTAGAAGGCCAACTATTGGGAAACATTCCATTGGTTAAATTATCTGATTTTAACCTTGGAGACTATAAGACATATCCTCAGTTCCAGTTGGACCGATATCTGGATATAGTGCATAATCCCACCAGAAAAGTTGACGAGTTTATCCCGAAGGGATTTGCAGCAAATCTTGAGCGCCCTGGACTCTTGAATTTGTTGAAGCTACCGCACTTTGGGCGTAGCAATGAAGTGAACGCAGTCGTTAAAACACTGCTATCCTACGTTCATGGAGGTTACCTTTGGCTCGGGAGGCCAATTGATCTAAATGTTGATTTGATACACCGCATCACCGGTCTATCTAAGGTTGGTAAGGATCCCAATATCCATTTTGTGGGAAAGGACAAGGACCAAAAATTGGCTGCAAAGCTGGTCCAGAAATATAACTTGACAAGAGGAGGTCGAGCTTATGACCTCACGACAGTAGAAGATGAGGCACTTCGCTTCACAGGAAGTCTGCTTGCAGGCAGACTTCTCACAAAGTGCCGACCAAAAGAAGTTACTGGAGCTGTCGTGGAGCTCGCTATCGCAGCTGCGGAGGGAGAACAGTACAACTGGTCTCTCTTCCTGCTGAATTCTTTTTTGGCTGATTGCCTGAATGTGCAGGACAATGCAGCCCAATCATTCCATTTTTCGTGGCTTCTAATTTTATGCGCTCTCGTCGGGTGGAAGGAGCCCCCGAATACTCAGTTCCTTCTGCGCCGCGCAGGAGAGGTTGCTGGCATGCGCTACATCAACCTCTGGGATTCCCCTAATCCCGCGAAGCGCAAGATGAATCACGCTGTCTTTTGTGAGTACTACTATCTCCTCCGAGATACCATACAAGATATGCCAAGGCTGAGCGAGGAGACAGCCACATTGTATGAAGGGAAGTTGGCTTTTACTGCCGACATCCATCAACTTTACCTTCGGCCTTGCGACATTCCAGGTGACTGGGCGCTAGGTCTTTACAGGATGACCACAGAAGATGTCGAAGAAACCATTAAGTCGTGGTCGGACGAATGGAGAGCAGCAGCCGACATCGCACCTGCGATGCCACCCGCCGCGCGCAAGAGAAGGATAAGGGAAAGGAAGCCCCTGAGCAAAGAAGCGATGAAGGCTCAACAGAACCAGCCACCAAGAAGTAGAAAGTGTCGCATCCCACTGAGGCCATTCCCTTGGGGATCGACAAATACTTGAAAGAGCAATTTCGTGAGATGAGGAACACGCATGCTCACATCCGAAGTGCTCTAGACTTACAATTTGTAGAATTGAAAGGTCTCGCAGGAAGGATTGCGCAGACCCATGCGCCAGCATCTACTTCGCAGGCGCCACAAGAAATTCCAAGTGATGAGCGAGTTGAAGAACTCACAGAAAGGCACACTGTCGTGCATATTCCGCCTACCAGCATGACACTTCCAGATCCTCTAGCTGAACTACAGGTAAGCACAGTTGGACCTGTAGAAATAAATTTGTCTTTGATTCCTATAGAAACTCTACAGCTTGTACAGGAGAAAGTTTCTCTTGAGTTGAGAGCTAGAGAGCTCTCTACTTTCCAGGCAAACCAACGACTGCAATCGCAGGAGATAGAGCTGAAAGAAAGCCATAAGAATATCTCTGCGAAGCTTGCACTCTATGAGGCGCAAGACACCGGCATCAGAAACGCAATAGAAGAGATTGCCCAGGAACTGCCGGCTTGCGAGATTCAACCAAACCTCCCTCTGGTTGCAAAAGTTCAAATTATTGGAGGAAGGGTGAAAACCCTGGAGCAAGAAATAGTTGCTATGGCTGAGGACCATAGAACCCAGATTGCTGAGCTAGAAGCTCGTGTTGCCGCGCAGCTTACGGATGATGCGCAGGTACAATTTGAAGCACTGAGCAGAGCTTCCACACAGATGAAAGATCGAGTACAGGAAGCCAAGAATCTGATGAACCGGGCTATGGAAGCTTGGACGGAGCTTGTGAACCTCCCTTTTAAAGTGGGTCTGTCAGAACAGGTGCAAGCTGCAGAAAAATATCTCACTGTTCTGAATGAAGAAGCTAAGCCCTTAACAGGCTTGCCAAAGATGAAGAAAATGGGCGAAGTGCGCAAAATGCAGCAGCAACTGCACAAGCTCAGAACTGAAGATGAGAAGCTCACCAACAGCATTCAGCCATTCATGGATGAGTATGCTGAAATCGTCGCCCAGGTTGAGACAAAAATCAAAGAGATTGCTGAATCTCAGGAGATCATTGATACCCTCACTAAAGATGAAGCAACCGCAGAAACGGTGCAAACAGCTGACGAGTGTATTGAGGAATTGGACTCCGCTATTCCGAAGTGGAAGAAAACATTCGCGGAGACTCAAGCAAAAGTAGATGCGCAAATCAAGCCACCACGCGCTAGTGCGAGTGGCTCGAGGGCGAGCCACAAGTGAGTGTTGGGGGCCTGTTGGGGCCAAGGTCGCAGCTATAGTAAAAGCTGCGAATTTTGGGAAAAAGCACGAGTATGGAAGGAAAGTGCTAATTTTGGGACAAGCACTAAGTTTTGGGTAAGAAGGAGACGGTGCGCAGTACGGTGCCAGATGGATGATCTCAGCGCAGATCACGGACCGGAAATTGCGGAGCCCGCGCGCACGTCATCGAAGAATGAAGGTGGCTCAGCTACCATAATAAATAAGGCGATGGAGTAGAGGGCTCAGCTACCCTCATTTAAAGGCTCAGTACAGAAGTTATGGTTGCTCGGATCAAGGAGGAGCAACGGACCAGAGCATTGAAGGCGAAGGACGATCGCCCATACCCACAATCTGCGCCGGAATTCATGGAGCCTGCAGGAAGCGGCGACGTGACTGCAAGCGGCGCCTACAGTACACCTAGCCATGTGCGTGGTTAGGGTTTTTGGGAATCACTGTTGGGAAAGGCCCACAGTTTTGTAAAGGTGTGACCGTCATGGCCACCTATATATATGAATAATTGTAATGGGTAGACGGTTGGAGAGTTAGAGAGAGTTAGACAGTACTCAGTTAGAGAGTTAGATGTTAGACTGTTAGATAGCCAGTCTAAAGGATAGATCATGTGTTGATTATCCTTCACTGTATTTTCTACCCAGTGTGTAGAACTAGAGAGGAAATCGGATAGCCGAGGAGCTAATCCCTGAGTTGCCAGACAGTCTGAGTCGACGTCTGTGCCTTTGTAATCTCCATAGAGAGGAGACTAGATTGAGAGAAGGGCTCCCAGCTGTGTGCGTGGAGTTTCCTGGAAAGATCTAAGGCTGCAGCTGTGTGCGCAGCATATTGTATAACTCTATCATTTTCTGGTTAATATAACACTCCCGTGGACGTGGTTTTCCTCGAGGAGATGAGCTTCACATATATCTTCTTGTTATAATGTTTGCGTGAATGATAACTGTTTAAGATCATTACCTGTGTGTACATCTTTTGCATCATCTTTGCGACTGTTTGAGTGAGTTTAGGAAGGTCCTTTATTGTTATAATCGCCAAGTATAGAAGTAGTGGTGGAATGCTGTCGCTGCAGCGACCGAGCTTCGCGTGACTGCGATGAGTGCGCAGGACGAGGAGGTATTTTAGCGCATCGACGCAAGGAATAGGCGCTTTCCGCGCCCGGAGGACGAGACTGCGCAGTGGGTCTGCAGGAAGGAAGGCATCCGCGCAGTGCCGTCGCGAGGCCTGCGGGAAAGTCTGACCGCCGATATTTGAGGAAGAAGGAGATATATAGAACAATCTCAGCGTCACCACGGTTAAGGAAAGCTGATTCCTTAACCCCCCATAGCCACTTCGGGTGAGACCTCGAGCTGCCGCGCAGCTCGTTGCCGAGAGGGCCAGTGCGCCAAGGGGTTTTGTTGCTGCGCTTCATTAAAACCCGGGTCTGCCCAGAAAAGCAGCCAACATTCCTGATGGATCCGAGGAGTGTTCACCTGATTGCTGTAAAGCATGTTCTGAGGTACCTGAAGGGTACAGTGGATTATGGGCTCAAGTATGAAGCGAATCAAAAGTTTAACCTGCAGGGTTATGTTGATTCAAATTGGGCTGGCAGTGTTGCAGATAGGAAGAGCACATCTGGGTGCTGCTTCAGTATGGGATCAGGTGTGATCTCTTGGTTTAGCAGGAAGCAGTCTTGCACAGCACTGAGTACAGCTGAGGCAGAGTATGTTGCAGCCTGTTCAGCTAGTTGTGAGGCAGTATGGCTACGGAAGCTACTGTCTGAGTTATTTGATCTCCCGTTGGATGCTACTAGTATCTTTTGTGATAACCAGAGTTGTGTGAAGCTGTCCGAGAACCTAATGTTTCATGACAGGTCGAAACACATAGAGATCAAATATCACTATATCAGGGATATGGTGTAGAGAGGAGCTGTGAAGCTCCTATATGTTGCGATGGATGAGCAGATTGCAGATGTGCCGACGAAGCCACTAGCCAGAGTGAAGTTTGAGTACTTCAGAGAGAGGCTTGGCGTTCTTCAGATCGAGGACACTTCGAGGAAGAAGTGATGGACACATTTGCTGACGCCATTCCAAGCATGTTGGAAGGGGGATCCTTCACATGGCTGTGGATGTAAGCGCTGGATGATGAGCATCAGGATGATGTTCTGGTTTCTGCTTGGATATGATCAGTTAGATCATTTTTATGTATGTATGTATGCATCATGTTGGATTCTGGATATGATCAGTTGGATCATTTTTATGTATGTATGTATGCATCATGTTGGATGCTGGATATGATCAGTTGGATCATTTTTATGTATGTATGCATCATGTTCGATGCTGGATATGATTGGTTGGATCATGTATGTTGATGGATACATTGTGTGGATTATGTATATATGTATCAGGTGGATACACTATGTATGATGATGGATGCATTGTATGATCAGGATGATCGTGGATGACGAGGTTCTCTAGATGACATCTAGCAAGATGTTGCAGTGATGATGATCAGGATGATCATGTGTACATCAGGATGATGTATGATGAGTATCAGATGATACTCTGTGGCCGTGGAATAGGTTGTGTAGGTAAGCATGTAATTTGTGCCCTGGGAGATTTGCAGATGGTCTTTCGAGGTTTTGCCTATGGCATGTAATTTGGTGCCCTGGGACATCTGGCAAATGCTCTTTCGAGGTTTTGCTTGGGAGGACATATAATTTGTGCCCTGGGAGATCTGCAGATAGTCTTTCGAGGTTTTTCCTATGGCATGTAATTCGGTGCCCTGGGATATCTGGCAGATGCTCTTTTGAGGTTCTGTCCTATGGCATGTAATTTGCTACTGAGAGATCTGGACAGGATGAAAAAGGCCTCAGATGCTTCAGCCAGGTTTTGCCATGACCACATGTAATTTGCTCCTTGGAGATCCGACAGGTAGAGCCGTGTACTCGTAACAGCCTGGGATGCTTCAGCCAGGTTTTGTGGTGAGATCACATGTAATGTGCTCCTAGGAGATCCGATAGGTAGAGCCGTGTGCTCGTAACAACCTGGGATGCTTCAGCCAGGTTTTGTGATGGGTCACATATAATGTTCTCCTGGGAGATCCTACAGGTAGATCTGTGTGCTCGTAACAGCCTGGGATGATGCAGCCAGGTTTTGTGATGCACGTAATAAGTCCTAAGGTTTCCACAGTATGGCAAGTGATGATGAAGACCTGCAAGTGGTGGGCCTATATCCAGTATGAAAAAGGACTAGCTCTATAGAACTTCCTATGATGAGTAGAGTCAGAGATTGGTTGAGATAGCAGCAGCAGTGATGATGATGACGACGATGCATCGATGACGATGATCCCGAGAACAAGACTTGTCTAGCGGATCTGTGTTGAGAAATACCTTCCTAGTTAAGAGGGAGTGTTGATGTATATGTAACTTCAGAATGTATTTCATCTATGTATTTTATATATATTTATTGTACCCTTATAAGAGATGTGTTATTCCTCTATAAGGAAGTGTCATCATGTGGATTGACAAGTGTCGCAAGTGTGTGTACTTTCCAATGGGTTATTAGACCACCATGTGGGGTCGGCCCTGAATTATATATAATATAATGTGGATGTACCTAGCTAGACAAGTCGGCCCCATAAGGTCACTGGGCAAAAAGGTTAGTATAAATAGAGATCGGAGATCTCTATTTTACACACTCGAAAAAGTAACTCACTCTCACTCAGAAAGTGGCGCACTAGTGAGGAGGAGGATCATCTGCTACTAGGAGACTATCTCAGTGTTATTTGGTTGTACTTTGGTTGAGCCATTGCTCTCTCTATCTCTGAGGAAGTTGCAGGGTTTTTTCACCTTAGGGTTTTCCCCACGGAAACTCTGTGTCTCTTGTCTCTCATGCTTTTGATTCTTGTGATGCTTGTCATTCTTATTTTGATTGTCATGCATTGATATACTGTATATGTTATTCTCTCAGTAAAGATCCTAGAGTATTGTGAATTAATGCTCAAAAATTTAACAATTCCCTCGATGATCAGTTAGTAAGATTGCGCTTGCGAGCAAGTTATTGAGAAAATGTCTCCCATAGCAATGATAGTGTTAGCTAAGAAGTGTGTTGAAGGTTTCCAAATGAACTAGGAAACATTCCTGGTTAACGGTTTTTTGAGTGATTTTCGTGATGCACAGGAAAAATGTATCCCTTTCCATTATCATTGGTTATTGGTATTGATTGCACTAGTTGATTGGGAAGATCCAGAAGATTCGTAGTTTGTGGGGTAAGTTGGTCATTGTTTGGATACATGTTTTGCATCATTGTGGTATAATGAAAACACATACCAACAGGGAGACACAAACATTACATTTTATATATATAAGGATAGTATCCAGTATAGTATTCCGAATACCCTTCACATGGAGGTTCGCATCATAGATCTATTTAAGAACATTTCATGGTTTAAGGAGGGGCCACAGTATATGTTTGTGTGAGCAAGGAGGGATACTAATCAACAGTGGTTTCCTACACAGTATGAGCTGACATAAGCAGTTGTAAGTGGGATAATTCAGGAATGGCCTAAGGAATGGAAGGTTCTAGTTCATGCAAAGAAATATCACGAGATGTGCAACAGGTAGAAGAGAAACAAATTGGCGCAATTAATCAAGGACGAGATGAACTTGGGGAAGAGGCACCAGAAACAGAAAAAGGAGTAGGTGAAGATCAAGAACAATCACAGGAGGGAGAGGATTCTATTGCAGCACAGACTGACCAATCAATGAGGGACAAAAAAATTCCACATAAATAACAAAAGGGAAGAGAGTGAAGAGGAAAGCTCAGAAGGGAAGTGTAGTTCTGTCACTGACTGGGCATGACATGGAAATTTTAACAGAGAGGTTCAAGGAAACCACTAAAGACATATGGAAGAAGGCCGCTGACAAGCACTTGGAGTGATTTGCACTCAAACAATAGGTGAGTAGCAGAGTGGTATTTACAAGGGTGAAATACCAATGCCGCAGCCATCCTCTATTGTGCAACACAGAATTCTAATGCTAACACTGAATGCATTGATTTTTCTAGTAGTAGAGGAACAAGACCGTGCCCAAGAGTTAAGACATGTTGATATGAAGTTTTTAGAGCTACCTATGCATATACTGCACATTCTACATCAGATCACCATAGAAGAAATACAAGGGCAAGAAGAGTGTAATTTCGTTGAGATGATGAAGTATGTCACAAAAAGAGATGAGCTCAGAGATAAATGTAGTCTACTTCAGAAGGAGTGGGATGATATGGCTGAGAAAAAGGGGAAGTTTCGAAAGTTCATGGAAGCAGGCTGCAGTGCATCCCTAGAAGTTGAAATGACAGATGCAACACCTATTGAAGACAAAATGATGAGCCTAAGTGAAGCCATTAAGGGATTTTGTGTAAGTATTATTGTGCCTATTTACCCATCTCAAGAGAAACCATCAGAAGAGCTAGATGACAATGATGCATACATAAGAAGATTATATCAAGTTATGCAAAAAAATGAAGATTCAATTGAACCTAACAAGTACAGAGAAATTCACTTGGGTTCGCCCATCTCCTTCGATCAAAAATACGACTCTGAACTTTATGACTGGTAGATAGAAAATTATGAATCACATGCCAAAGAAAGTTGGTCAGTTAAGGCCATCCCTCGTCACTCAATACGAAAGTTTTTTGTAATATATGTTATTCCAAATTTTTTTGAAAAAAGAACAAGAGAATACCCAAATCTTGTGCCGATGAAAAGTGAACCAATAATTTACCACCTCTACGATACAAAGAACAAGAATTTCCCTTGACATATGTTGAAGAGGTTTCCAAAAATGTTGGTGAATAAGGTAAACTACAAAGTTTAGTCGATACTTTCACTTGATAAGCAGATAGAAAGTGGGACCCCCATCAGTCGCACATGCAAACTTGGACGACTGCTTAATCATATTTTATTGAAAGATTCGACGAAAAGTAGATAAAAAATCAAGCACAAATTAAGAAAATTTTCCAAGGATTAGAACCCATCATGAACATTGAAAACTGTGAAAAAGAATGTAAAAGACTTGGTTATCGAGATGAATGAGTATGGCCACATATGTTCCCAAGCACATTAGAGGACCTAACGAACAAATGCAAGATGGAACAAGCAAGGGGAGAAATTTTCATCTAGAGAACATTTAAGGATAATTTTATTAAGGAATTTTCATTCTCCCCTATAGAGGAATACCTAAGAGAAGCAGTCCAATAAATAGAGAAATTTATTAAACTGTAGGAACAACCAATAGATACAATCGACAAAAATTACTAGCCCAATCCAAACTATGACATAATCACGACGACCTAGAAGAAGTCTACCCATTTTTTGACCAAAATAGAGATGGAGAATGAAGATACCCTTGGGGAAAATTTTCGATGGAAAAGAGATCATCCCGACATAACCCATCCAATAGAATCAGTTTTAAAATTTCTGCGAAAGACAAAGAGGACGATGATGACCGATTGATGACAAAGAGGAGAATGACCAATTGATGGATCAAAATTACCAGAATGGATGGATGCTAAAATAAAAATAAAATAAGTCAACATCTTGACCGATGAGAAACCTAAGATGGTGAAAACAAGAAATTACTGGTTGAAACAACAAACCATATGAAATGTCCCCATTCAAATAAGTGCATAGTAAGACAATCCCATCAATCCTACTGGTTTCCTAGGTTGGATGGGCACATGTGGGATGGTAATAAGGAAGCTAATAAATGATATTTAGACATTAGAAGGGTTCAAGCATTTAATAAATATGGTGAATAAATAAATTCAAGAGAAATTCTAAGTGGCAAGTGGTTTTGGAGACATATGGAGGTGGTGGGACCCACACTAGCTTGATTTTTCAATGACACATGGCAGCTCTCTCTTGCCAATTCGAATTCATGGGAAGGTGAAAACTCTCAAGTGAGTTGGTAAGTCATAACACATGGAATTGAGCATCTTAGGTCGAAATGGGATGGAATAGTAACCTCCATGGGAGAGGAAGAGTCAAATTGGAGACTAGTGGACACTTGGCCTAGATTCCCTAGTTTTATGACAACAATAATGAAGCATCTATGACATTTATGACAAAATTCAGACCTGAATTATTACACCTGACCATTATGACATGTCAGCCCCAAAAATAGGCTCAAGGAAGGCGCTCATGGAGTTGGGAGAAGCTAAAGAGACTCAAATTCAAATTTGGGAGAAGATGGAAGGTTGGAACTAGGAGAGAAGTGGAAAATGAGGAATATTTTCCAAATGGAAATTTATTGGATCTATTGAGAGGATTTCGACCCCTTGAAGGATAATGTTGGTTATAAAATGTAGAAATCAAGTATGAGAATGGCTTTTGATGATTTGAGAAAAATTGCATTTGTGAAGAGAGAACTAGTGGATGACTAGTTTCTTGCCTTAGCCAATTTCAAGGGTGAAAGATTCACATCCAAGTTGGTGTTTGGAGAGGCCACTCAATTCTTTCATGGTGCTTTAATGGATTTTTATTTGCAGGTAGCATATACAGGATTTTTCATGGTTTGGTTTAGTGCAGCACTTTCTCTCCACCATTTCCAATTTTGAAGGCATATTCGGGCTCCTTGAGGGATTGCGCTTTGGGTGAGATCTTGCACTCATTGGGAGAGATTCATATGATTTTATGATTTTAATAGCTTCATATCCTCTGTTATTCATATTCAGATACTCTCAGGTCGAGATACCCATTGATTGTATGCAAAATTATTGATTAATGAGCAAACAATGTCCTTTTTCCCAATGCTTTGATGTATGACACTATAAGGTGGATTATTTCAAATGGATGGATGATTCTCTGATATATTTGTGATTCATATACTGCCATGGATATATTATACAAGTTTCATGTACTGTACTTGAGCATTTGAAGCATTTTTACTCAGTTTGTTTGTATTGAGAGGTGAAATAGTGTCATTTCCCCAAGGGTCGAATTGGGGGTTTTTGTTGTTGAATGTGAGAGAGTTAGAACAGTAGTAAAAATAAATTAATGGTGCATATGAGACCTTAATCACATGATTAACACATTACATACCTCTGTTCATAAATTCGTGGGAGTTTGGAGGCATTTGGAAGGCCATTTGCAGTGTTACCCCGGGGGGATTTGATGCACAAATTACTAGTCAAAATTACATATATTGATCAGAATACAAATCAAGTTTGCAGCAATATTTGGAGGGCCATAAAACATCCGTGAACCTAATATTCAAGTCTAAATACCATTCATACACTCCTACAGAATATTTGGGAGCATTTGGGTAGATTTGGAGGTCAAAACAGTAAAACTAGTCAAAGGTCAAAATTGGGGAAAAAGTGGAAAAATTGGCATTTTAATAAAATTTTGAAAAAGGGTCACTACACTATAGAGATAGAAAAATTATTGAAGCTGTATCAATATGTATTTACCTAAGATTATAAGGACTTCAAGGGGATAGTATAGGAGATGGGAGAAATTAAAATGAACATAATGCTTGACACAAATCCTATAAAGAAGTGACCTGATAAGCTAGCTCATAAGTACAAAGACATAGTGAAGAAATAGAGAACATGCTAGTCATTGGTACAATATACCCCATGGATCAATCGGAATGGGACAACCCCATGGTTGTTCAAGCAAAGAAGCAAAACCCTAAGTGACTGCGGATATATGTTGATTTTAGAGGGTTGAACAAAGTGACACTTATAGACCCGTTCCAAAATCCCTTCATCGACGAAATTATCAATGAAGCCATTGGTCATGAATGTTCTACCTTTACATATTGATTTCATGGATACAATCAGGTACGCACAGTAAAGGAATATCAACACAAAACAACATTTGTCTGTGAATTTTGATTATTTGCATACAAGGTCATTCCTTTTGGATTGAAGAATGCACCGATTTTTTTCTCTTGAATTGTCATAAAATCCTTTCAAGAGTTTAGGTATAAAAAAATGGATTTTTATTTCGATGAATGGACCATTTACACAATGCTCAGAGACCATGTACAGTGGCTTTGACTGATCCTAGAAAGATGTCTACAAATCTAGTTATCCCTAAACATAAAGAAATGCATTTTCACCATGCCTATTGGAGTCTTGTTTGGCCATGCGATCTATAAATAAGGCATTAAAGTGGATTTAGCATAAATTAAAGTCATCCTTGTTCTTAAACCTCTGGTAAAACCCAAGCATATCAGAATTTTGCTGGGGAATACAAGGTACTATAGAAAGTTCATCTCACATTATTCAGAAATGATGTTTCCTCTAGAAGAAGTTACTTAGACTAAATATCGAGTTCAAATGGACTCTAAAATGCGAAGAATCGTTTAATTTTATTAAAAGAAAATTATTAGAAGCCCCAATACTCAGATTTTTGGATTGGTTGAAGAAACTTCATGTCTATATTGACACATTGGATATTGCAGTTGGTACAATACTCATTCAACCAGGAGGTGATGTGTTGTACAATCCAAATGCATATGCTAGTCAAAATTTAAACAAAGCATAAAGAAACTACATGAGTACCCAACATGAAGGGTTAGGCATGATCTTCATGCTGCGAGAATATTCACACTACCTACTAGCTAACTCGTTCATCTTCTACAAATAAAAGCAAGCACTCAAATATCTGGTAAATAAATCGTTACATCACGGTTGGATATGTTGATGGCTTCTTTTATTCCAAGAATTTGAATTCAAAATATTAGTTCGACTGGGCAAGTCGAATCTGAGACTCGACCAACTATCTCGCATAGAAACTGTGAAGATTCAGTTGGAATAGACGATGAAATCCTGGATGCCTACCCTTTTAGACTCAAGGTTGTATCAACTAAATTAGTAGGCATCACATAACTTCTACAGGAAGGACAATCCCCAATAGGAACATTAGAAAAGAAGAATAAAATTCTAGCAATGAAGGAAACTCCTTATACATTAATGAATGATTATTTGTATAAGCTAGGACCTGATGACATACTACGTCAGTGCACATTGGATCATGAAAGACACTCTATCATTGAAGAAGCACATAATGGCCTAGTAAGTGGACACTTTCATGCTAATATGACTGGCAGGAAAATTCTACAATACAGACTATGGTGGCCTTCACTAAATAAATATTATAATCCTATGTGAACAAATGCGATAAATGCCAGTGCATGCATTTTACAATGGAAAAAAATTCTCTCATCTCTGTCAACACTAGTATTACATTTGAAATCTAGGAAATCGATCTCATCGGACCTTTTCAGAATCCTGGCTATCGGATAGGTGCATGATATATTATCACTGCAGTTGAATATGTAACTAACTGGGATGAAACAAAACTAGTCGAAGCTTGTACCAACGAAGTTGCAACCAGATTTATTTATGAAAACATAATCACAATATTTGGATTCCCCCTTAATCTAATCAAATATCGAGGCACACATTTAGTCAATAAGACTATCAATGTACTACTCAAAGAATTTATGATTGATCATTATAAATTTTTAGCATATCACCCATAGTTGAGTCATTTAACAAAACATTGACAACAAGTCTAACAAAAATCTACAATATCGACAAGGATGATTGGGATGACAAAATACCTACAATATTGTGGGAATATAGAACATCATATAAGAGATTGACGGGTCAGACACCGTTTAAACTAGTGTACGGTAAAAAAGCAGTCATCCCTCTACACTTGAAGCAACAAGCTCGAGCCATCGCTCAAGTATTACACCTAGATATTGTTCAAGCTACACAAGATAGAGTATTTAAACTATAGAAGTTAGAAGAATGGAAAATGGTTGCTATCCATCATCTTGAAGTTCAAAAATTACAACAAAAAACATGGCATGAAGAAAATATTAGAAGGAAGGATATCTCAATCGGTGACTTAGTACTCTTGTGTAACAACAAAATAAAAGGAAAACCTAAAAATCTTGAGATTGGCTAGTTGGGACCCTAGATCATCAACTAACTTAACTAAAATTGTTCGATCAGGTTAAAAACATTGCAAGGTCAAGTCTTCACAAAGGTTGTGAAAAAAACTAGACTAAAATGCTACTGTCTATGAAAGATGGACAATATGAACTAGTGATTGTATCACAACTAGTTGAACATTGTGTCCCTAGTTTCATGTACAATTACGAAAAATTAACTAATTTTCTTAAAAACTAGTTACATAACTAACTTGATTTCAAGTGTATATAAAAAGAAGAATCGAGACTTGGATTTTGGCAGGGTGGACGTCATTCAACACACATTGGGGATCAATTGGGCAGAGGAGGAAGCACACGAAAATGAAAAATGCAACAATCTTGGAGTAGTAGAACTTCACCTAGTTCTAACCAAAGGAGCAAAGAGGCACCAATGAATTCATTTGAAAAAAAACCTACCAAGATATCTCCTAAATGATTGATGAAAAATAAAAAATGAATGTATGTAGAGAATGAAGAGAACATTGGCCTGAACATCGACCATGAAGTTTACTGATTGGTGTGAGAACAAAAATTCCTGCGAAAGTTACACCAATCATGCAAATGAGTTGTTCCACGAAAATTTTTGCATTTAATTCTCTCTGTAGTGCTCTGGTTTAAGCAGCAGAGCACTGTGTAAAATTTCAGGTTTAATTTTCTACGTTTTAAACTTTATCAGTTTAAAGAAGTGAATTTCTAAGAATTTCTATGTGCCGAAGTAATATTTAGTGTACTGTGGTGTTTTCACTAACCTTACATTCGAAATTTGAAATAAACAAACCTATCGTTATTTTCTTTTCAACAGCATAAGAATAGGTTTCACAACTTAGTAAATCAGTAAATAGCAGTAAATCAGTAAATAGTAAGTTTGCATGTTTACGGCAAGATTTAGCATAATAGTAAATAACAGAAATTACCTGATGCTGATGCTAACCGTAAGTTGTAGCAGGTTTTATAACCCCTTAGACAACCAAACTGAAGTGTCCACCCTACCGACCAGCTATAATCTTGCTGGCCCTTGGAAATCAAAGGATTTCCAAGCCCCCGAGCCCACAATCTGATAATCCCGAGAGCAGTCTTTCCTTCTGTACTCAAAATCTTTCTTCGCCAAACTTTCTGTTCTCCCAACTTCTGTTCTCCAAACTTTTTTCTTCCTCCCTCCAAAAAAAAACTCCCCCACCTTCAACCTTCTCCCCCTCTATATACATGTCCATCCTCGAGAAGACCTTGGGCTTACTCCACCGCCCCAAACTCCCCTTCTCGAGCCCCTCAAACCTTTACTCCTTTCCCTAGTTCATTCATCCACGTCTCATTATAAAAATGTATAATTAATTACTCTTATGGAAAATTCCTTTGGTTTTGGATTGACGGTCGTAATTATTTATTACGGTGGGAATTATCACCCCAAGGTTATCCATTCGGGACAGTTTCATTAAATACAAGTCTATCCGCCCTCCTTGATATTTTAATGTTATTAATGTAATTAATAAAATATTATATAATTAGTTGCCCCTTGTCAACTTGGACATGATGTGTCTTAATGATCCACCTTATCCGTCGAGGCTACTTTAGCTTGAGGTTTAAATTCCAAGATTAACATTGAATAATTAAATATCCATTTCCATCACATCACGGTTATTCCAAAAAGGATTATCTTGTTATGGCTAACTTTGAAATGGAATTAATCACGTAATATTAATTTATAAATCAATATTTTAAATCTTACTCATATTGCATTTGTTACGATAGGGATATAAATGTTGCTGGAATATCATTTATTAATTAATAATAATAATTAAATCACCCCTTGACAATAATTAAAGGTGAATCGATCATAGTATTCTTAATTATTTGTTTATCACATGGGTACCCTATCATCAACATAGCATCCTTGTTATTATAAACAAAGCACTTGTGAGGGCTTAAACAATTTTACTAATTAATTAGACACTATCATTACCCTATTCACAACAGTTTTTCTATGACAATGTTAACTGACGATACTTGTCTTAGTTTATTATTACAATGTTTTCATATAATTACTAATTCACTTATTTACACATTGACAACCTAACCATTCATTACCTAAGTTGATTGATGTATCCTTAACTGAGTTATCTATGACATTTATACTACTATTCGAGCATGACAAGTATGTTATACACCAGTAATATTGTACACGTACAAGGTGTGCATGCATGGCCAGTGTATGCACATGTCGGACATGCACTATAAACAAACCCCATTCCGCCTATGCATACTAGCTAACTAACAATAGTATCTACCCCCATGCAGAAGAGCAAGCATAATCTATAGTATAATTACTTTAACATCCTCGGTCATTTAACAGTTAACCCTTTACGATTTAACATCATTGTCTTTATGTCTACATTAGTTTAATCAATCAAGTACAGGAAGGGTGCCTACTCCCACTAACTCGGAATCAAGGAATACTAAACCCCCCAACAGTACTAACTAACACATCCTCCCATCATAACCTACGTCCAGCATCCTCCCTATCCTTCCTCTGCTAGTACAACAGTGGATGTCGGACTCACCGACCTGACCACATAGAACTTGAGAGCGATAGCGTCGGCTGAACAGCGGACCTATCCTCCCCTAGCAGGCATCCGACAATCGTCATCACAACAACATGGGGAGCGTGTCTCAGCACGGCCCTCCCACGACCTCGGGTCTCATGGAACATAGGGTGGGAAACACATCCATCCCTCTCAACATACTGGGCCTACGCCCTTATCGACTCATACTTGCTGCTATCGGGATTATCAGTTTGTGTTATCGTATCCTCATTTTGGCTGCTAAGGTTTGCTGCATGAACATGTTTTTCCTTTTCCATATATATCAGATCAAGTAACTGGCTATCCCCTAGCCCCTGTGTCCTGTAGGTTAGTGTTTTGCAAAAATACAATTTATAGAAAGCATTTTCCATTGATCGCCAATTGATCCATGTTATCATTTTATTTCATGTAACCTTTTAGCTCATCACAGATGCATATGACATATAACATTTCAGCAATTCATATAAGAAGATGGTATCCACGTACCGAATCATATATTTCACATTTCATTAAGGAAAACATATAGACATATACTGAAATCGTAAAATAAGGAAATCATATGATAATCATGACATCATAACTGCATAACATAGTAACATCATAATCATGGTGAAATCATAAGACAGAGTAACATCATATAATGAGGTCCAATATAGTTTACTCAGTCGAGCTGAGTTCGACAAAATATATAAGAAGTAAAGTACGGTGTGTCTAACTAATAAATATGCCGAATCAAAATATGGGCATTACATACACCCACCCTTCGGGAAACTTCGTCCCGAAGTTATGGTCAAAATAGTGAGGGAAAATCTCGACGCATGGTCTCTGCGTCCTCCCAGGTAGCAGACCCTGGGCTATACTTGTCCCATTGGACCTTAACTTGGTCCACATGGCGACTACGGAGCTGTCGAACCCTACGATCAAGTATACGTAATAGTTCGACCCTGAAGGTTCCCTCGTCCGAGACCTGCAATTCCTTCCAATGAATTTTGTGAGTCTCATCAGCTATGTAATGTCGTAATACAGAAACATGAAATACATTATGAGTTTTATGCAAGTGGGGTGGCAGCGCGAGACGATAAGCAACTGGTCCGATTTTCTCAAGAATTTCAAATGGACCTATAAAGCGAGGTGACAACTTGGTACCCTTCCCAAACCGAATGGTACTTTTATTTGGTCTGATGCGAATAAATACACGATCCCCTACTCCATAAGTTCTATCTGATCTGTGTGCATCAGCGTAACTCTTTTGCCTATCCTGTGCTTCCTTCAGCCGCTGCCTAATCTGTATCACTTGCTCCTCCATTTCCTGAATCAATTCAGGCCCAATTAAAACTCGATCCTCTAACCTGTCCCAACTGAGTGGTGTCCTGCACGGCCTCCCATACAATGCCTGATATGGTGGCATACCAATGGAGCTGTGATGACTATTGTTGTATGCAAACTCCACTAAAGGAAGATATTTCTCCCACTGTGTCTGCTGATCCATAACATACATCCTAAGCATGTCCTCCATCACTTGATTCACCCTCTCAGTCTGTCCATCTGTCTCGGGGTGATAAGCTGAGCTTAAGTTCAACTGTGTCCCTAATGCTGACTGCATGCTCGTCCAAAATCTGGAGGTGAACTTAGGGTCTCTGTCAGAGATTATCTTTTTAGGAACTCCATGAAGACGTACAATCTCATTTATGAATACCCTTGCCACATCTGTCACATCATAGGTGTCTCTGACTGGAATGAAGTGAGCACTTTTGGTCAGTTTGTCGACTACCACCAAAATAGCATTATGTCTCAGAGATGTGAGTGGTAATCCTACAACGAAGTCCATGGAAATGACTTCCCATTTAGTCATAGGAATATCATGCGGTTGTAGGAGACCGGCCGGATGACGATGATCTGCCTTCACTTGTTGACACTCAAGGCACTTCGAAACGAAATCCACTACATCCATCTTCATACCTGGCCAAAAGAAGAGTTGCTTCATGTCAGCATACATCTTCTTCACTCCTGGGTGGGCACAGTAATGTGATCTATGGGCCTCTCTAAGGATTGTTTTCCTGATATCACCTTCCTTAGGAACATACATCCTTCCCTGATACCGCAACAATCCATTTTCCTCAAGATGGTACCCATCATACTTCAATTCCTGTTCCTTTCCATTCTGAACAGCTGAGGTTACTTTTAGATACCAACTATCGCCCAATAGTTGTCCTAGTACCCTTTCCCTCAAGTCAACCTTCAAGGGAATTAAGGAGAAAAGTCTCGGCCTTCGGCTTAGAGCGTCTGCCACCACATTCTCCTTTCCTTTGATGTAAGAGATACCAAAGTCATACTCACTCATGAACTCACTCCATCGCCTTTGCCTAGCATTCAAATCCCTTTGGGTAAATATGTACTGCAAGCTCTGATGGTCTGTTTTAAGGGTGAAGCTTCTACCAACTAGGTAGTGCCTCCATAATTTTAGCGCCAACATTACTGCTGCCAACTCTAGATCATGCGTGGCATACTGCTCCTCATGAGGTTTCAACTTTCGAGATGCATAAGCTATTACCCCACCTTCCTGCATCAACACCGCTCCTAATCCTTGCTTTGAGGCATCGGTGCATACCATGAAATCTTTATCCATGTCTGGTACCCGCAAGATCGGTGCACTTGTCAACAATCTTTTTAACTCTGTAAAAGCGGCATCGCATTCATCGGTCCATTCATACCGGATTCCCTTGCGCTGCAAGGTGGTAATAGGTTTTGCAATTTTAGAAAATCCTTCCACAAACCTCCAGTAATAGCCTGCTAACCCCATGAAGCTGCGCACCTCATGAGCATTCCTTGGAATTGGCCAATCTTCAATGGCCTTTACCTTTTCTGGGTCTACAGAGATCCCTTCACCTGAGATGATGTGCCCCAAGTAGTGAATCTCTTTTTGGAAGAAGGAACACTTTGACAATTTACCATAAAGTTTATGTTCCCTTAAGCATGTCAAGACTAACCGCAAGTGTTCCTCGTGCTCCTTCTCATTCTTAGAATAGATAAGAATATCATCTAAGAAGACCTGAACAAAGTGGTCCAAGTATTTTCGGAAGACACCATTCATGAGGCTCATGAATACAGCTGGAGCATTGGTCAAACCAAATGGTACCACTACAAACTCGTAATGCCCAAATCGAGTTCGAAAGGCAGTCTTAGGAATGTCGCCTTCCTTGATCCTCAACTGGTGATACCCTGATCGTAAATCAATTTTTGAGAAGACTGACGCACCTTTCATTTGATCGAAGAGGTCATCAATTCTTGGTATGGGATACCTGTTCTTCACGGTGGCCTTGTTCAAATCTCTGTAATCTATGCACAGTCGCAGAGATCCATCCTTCTTCTTAACGAAGATCACTGGTGCTCCCCATGGCGAGATACTAGGTCTAATCAGTCCCAAATCTAGCAATTCTTTTAACTGGATCTGTAACTCACGGAGTTCTGGAGTTGTCATTCTATAAGGAGTTTTTGAGATAGGTTCTGCACCAGGTTTTAGTTCGATTGTGAAATCGAGCTCTCTTTCTGGAGGTAGTCCTGGTAATTCCTTCGGAAAGACATCCTTGAACTCAGAAAGCACTGGGTAAGAATTCAAGGAAGGTCCTTTACTATCGCTCACGGCCTCCACTACGAACAACTGGCATCCTTGTCTTAGGCACCGCTTAGCTTTCACCATAGAGATGAAACGGAGGGATACCTTCCTCTTCAAGCCTTGGATTTGAATTGTCCTTCCCTCGTCATCGAGGCACAACACCTTCTTTGCATAGCAGTCTATGAAAGCTCTATGGTCTTCTAACCAATCCATGCCAATAATGAGGTCATAAGTCCCCAAATTGGTGACATAAGCATCCAACTTAGTGGTGCAAACTCCTAAGTCAACCCCACAACCTCTCACTTTAAGACCTACTGGTTGCTTAGTTCCTGAAGCCATTTCGACCAGTTTGAAATCATCGTGCTCGTAGGCTGCCAACCCACATTTATCTAATGCAAATGGTGAAATAAAACTATCAGTTGCTCCTGGATCAAACAAAATTTTAAGTTTGACATTGTTTACATTACCAGTGGATTCTACTACGGTAGACTGATGTTCTGCCTGGTGGTTATGCACCGCTGCATGAATCCGATGACTGTTACCCGAACTATCCATGGGTGCCTTTCCTTCCCTGTGCCTGCTGCTTGACTGACCCTTGGGACAGTCTCGCTGGAAATGAGGACCTCCGCATCCCCAACAAGAGAGATTGGGAGGGGCTTGCCTGTTGCTCGAAGGAATCCTCTGAGATGAGTTCCTTCCCCTGGTTCCTCTAAAACCCCTTGCTCCTCTATAGGAACTTCCCTATGTACGTCCCTGGCTTTGGTGGGTTGCGGACGATGCCTGCGAGATTGAGTTAACTGAAGTATTACCCCTCGGTGTGAACCTGTTACCGTAAGGAGGAGGCCTAGATTGTCCTCCCCTGAAGTAAGGACGTGATGCCTTCCCTGAAACATACTGATTGGTTCCTGTCAACTTACTGCCCCCTTTTCCATCTGACATATCAGCTGCATAACGAGCATACTCAACTGCCATGGCAACTGAAGTTGGCTTCCACATCCGCACAGCAGCTCTAATCTTGTAGTTAAGTCCATACACAAAACGCTCTACCTGACAATCATCTGCATCTAGGTAAGGAACATATTTTACCAGCTCCATAAACCGAGATTCATACTCCTCCACGGTCTTGTCTCCCTGTACTAAGGCATGGAGTGCACCTGCCTGTTCTTCCTTGTAATAATTTGGCAAATACTTCATGTGGAACCTCTCCTCGAACAGTTCCCAAGAAGTTGTAAGAGGAGTAAGGTGCAACTGCTTCTCGAGATCTGACCACCAATTCAAAGCATCACCTTTAAGCTGAAAGACGGCCATCCTAGCCTTGGAACTATATGTGTACTCATTCAATGCGAAGCATCTCTTCATGCCTTCCAGCCATGCTTCGGCATGCTTACCGGGTCGTCCTCCTGAAAAATCTGGAATGTTTATCTTTTGCAACTCCCTCGATATGTCCTGAAGCGGTTCCAGTCTTGGGCCATGTGCCCTTTCAGAGTTCTCTCGACTCACTTGAGTGGTTTCCACCTCGGCGGCCCTTTCCGACTGCCTGTTCATCGTGGTCATAATAGCCTCCAATGACCTCATTATGATCTGCATTTCTGGTGTGGAGGTTGTTTGTGGCGGTGTTGGCGGCGACGACGGTGGCGGAGGTGGTGGTGACGATGGTCGACCTTGACCCCGACCTCGACCTCTGCGTGTTGTCACCATGATAGTTCCTGAGTTATTAAAATAAAATCATATCCTTAGTTGTTCAATCAAATATCCGCGGAACTAAAATGTAGGTATTCAATAACTTGCATCATGAGATAACAAATTGTCAAGATTAGCGCAGTAAAATCTATAGTCGTTTTTATTTAAACAATCCTGTCATGGTGTTCAGCTCGTCGTGCTGGTCTTAATGGTGTCTTGTTTTTGAGATTTCGGGTCTCTTTCATCCCTTCGACTAGGAGTTGAAATCTCGGCAAAATTTTTAATATCTCTATTCTTAGTTAACTTTAAACGTTACCCTTTAATCTAAACAACTTAATTAACAATAATTGTTTAGACCTTAACCAATCGCAGTTAAGTTTAATAAAAAAAAGAAAAAAAAAAAAATTAAAATTCCTATAAAACATTATTTTTAACAACATATGTTATAAAAGAAGATTAATACTTTGGAAAAAGAAGATTAATTCTTATAATACATATTTTCTAACAAAGTCTGAATAAGTTAAAAAAAATTTATAAGACATATATTCTAGGAGAATATATAAAATAATTTAATTTTTAATATAGCGTATTTTATGACAGGAAAGTAAAATTAATTTTTTTATTTTACGTATATTTTAACAAAATATGAATAAATTAAATGTTCGTACAACATATATTCTATCATAATATATAACACTAAATTTAACTAGCCCTACACCTTCCTATGTCTAAAGGTTTGAAAGCCACGCGGCCTCTCACCGCCATGCAAAGAGCGAGTCCGCATGAAGGACACGCGGTCTCTCCATGCAACCCACCGCCCTCGGATAGTGGGGGAAACCCTAAATAGAGTCAATCCCCAAGGCGCGGCCATTTTCACCCTCTATCCTGGAGTTTTAGCTCTGCAACTCCCATCTTCGAACTCGTTTGCAAGCTTGATGTCTCGACCAGCAGTTAAAATGTGGAAGATGCATTCGGAGATGAATAGCACACGGGGGAAGGGAGTTGTATTATTAACACAACAGCCAACATTATCGGATTACTGCACTACAAAGGGGGCGATTGTGGCGTTCACAAGAGGCCTGGCGTTGCAGCTTGTGAAGAGAGAACTTTTAGAAGCAATATTTTCTCCCAGTTCTTCCTTATTCGCCACTCCCTCAAGCAACGAAAGGAAGGTGAAGCTCCCTGGTGAACTCAGCGGCCAAAGGTTGCAGATGCAGAACGCTATCAGGTGGAATTTAACAGGTTACAGTGGACTCTTCGGTTGTCTCTCTCAGCCAGCTTACACCGACTGGAACGAGTATTCTAGTACAAGGAGCCCTCAGAAAAGCACCAGAATCGACAAAGGAAGATGTGCTAGTGATCCTGGCTGGCGTGCGTGGATTCCCATTCGACCTGGCACTAGGCCGCTGGTCGCTTGTTAAGATTTCATTGCTGAGCGCGTGGGCTGGGCCCGATATAACATTTGCTTTTGGTATGTCCACACACCTGAAGATTTCGACGAGTAATGAGGCGTTTCAGGTCACAGCACTGTTTAGAGGACTGCTCGGCTAAATGAATAATATATATGTATAGCCTGGCACTTGGTGCGTGAGTGAGCCTAAGGTTTGGCTTCAAGGTGCGTGAATAATATATATGAATAACGGCTTCAAGGTTTGGTGCGTGAGTGAGCCTGGCTTGGACGATGGATGGCATTCATGGGCCCTCCGTTGGGCTTGGCTGACGCTCACATGATAGCTAGCGCTGAGCCGAAGTGATCAAGTGCGAGAATCCTCGAGAGAGACATGGCAAGAAGCCGCCCAGAAGCAGGAAGATATGTTTTCAGGAGTAAATGTTTGTATAGGTGCTCAGTTTGTATTAGAAAATATAGATAAAGTTGGGGAATACCTTATATTGAAGGGATAATTGGTATTCAGATAATCTTAAGTTAAAGAATTTCTCTTATAAAAAGCAAACAGTGATCCTGTAGATCTGCGTCGTATGGGGTTCAAATTTATATTATACCTTGTTTTAAATTAATTGTTGTTTCCAGATCTTATTATCAGAAATCGATTGCTATGAAATTTTAAACCCTATTGTGATCCATGTTAGCGCTCCAGTTCTGCTATGTTAGGAGTCGTTTAAGATTCTAAATTATTTTAAACCTTGCTAAAAATTCATTGGTGCTCCAGAATTTGAGGATTACCACACCTCGTCCGGCATAAGAGCAGAATGGGAAGACTACAGAGGGAAGGCCGTCGACATCTCAGCGTCCAGCATCAGCAGATCGACGGGTGTTACAATTAGCAGCGGGAGCAGTAGGGTTTCCCTCAGTAGAAATGCAGGCGCAAGCAAAGGAGGTAAGTCATATTGACTTGGTTCTGTCGGAGATACCCACAGACACCCTGCATAGTTTGCAATTAAGTATTGCCCAGGAAATTGCTGAGCCGAATACTGTTTATGAAAATGCCGAAACCCTAAGTGGACGCCAGGTAAGAAAAGGGCGCAGATGGGATGTAAGTAATAAATTTATTTTGTTCCTATCGGTGCTTCATCATGCATGTATTCTAGCCACTCTTCCGGCCATCCTCACCCATCAGACTCATCAGTTGTTAATGCAATCCGTTTCACCTCAATTAATGCGTAGCGTGCCTGTACTTTAATATTGTATTTTCTACGGTATGAAAAGTAAGAATATTAAGCAGCATATGTAAACTAAGCAGCTATATGGTAACTAAGCAGGTAAGAGTAAAAATGTATTCCAAAATTGTACTAGCTATTGTGTCCGAACTAAAGGTTTATGCGTAGAGCTGGAAGGCCTGTTGAGCAGTCTCTGCCAGCTTATGGGGCTCTGTAGGAACTGTGTTTCCGTCAGGGTGAGAAAATGCAGACGGGCGCCTCCTTGAGGAGATCGACCTCGGTTTAATGTATTATACAGTTTAAGTAAATTTTTTTTTTTGTTGTTTTTTTTTTATATAAACAACTCAATATAGAAGGGAATGGAAAGAAGGCCATCGCTCAACTGGTTGCAGCTTTGGTAATAAGAGTTATAGATACTCATTATATGTATAAGATAAAAACAAAGATGATTTGACAAGAGTCTTTAACATCAAAGTTTTCTGTTGTCCTAATATTTCGGAAATTATTTGCCATTTCATTAAGATGGAATACATATTTATTTCCTCTCATTTGAATATATGGAGAGGAACCACTGCCTGCCTTTCTGCATATTCTGTGTGAAACAATTGGTGCCATAGTTTTTAGGGAAGAGGGCAATGCTTTAGTAGTTTCCATTGGTTTCTTAGAGCAGAAATAAGATCTTTGCTATAAATGAAATATAGGTGCATTCTTGGATTTGAAAACTAGCACAATTAAGTTTTTGAATAGTGTAGATGAAAAGGAAGAAAAACAAACTTGCATTTTAGTTGGAAGAGACTTTAGAGTCCTCTCTAAATGACGAGAATGCAATAACGAATGGAGAAGCTATCAAAGCTGGCTGAATACCATCTGTTTTGCTCAAAATAGCCCAATATTTTGTCGGCAACAACTATTAATTTCTATATAAGCTCTTTTGTTTTTGTTGTAATTTCAATTTACTTTTCTTCTCTTATTTTGTTCATGGATTCAACAGGGAAGGGGATAAATTGCTGGAAGCCCTAATTAATTTGCATTTGTTTAGTGGTAGATTAACTATATAAAGAATGAAAATATAAATATATATATATATATATATTTTTTTTAATGTAATTGTTGTTATCGTTGTGCAGGTACCTTGAAAGATGACTATGGCTAGAGGTCAAGTAGGTAAATTATCAAGTAAATTTTCTAGGTGAAGCATGAATAGGCCCGTAGGTTCAAGAGTCTGAACAAAGGCTCTGATACCATCTGTAGTGCTCTGGTTTAAGCAGCAGAGCACTGTGTAAAATTTCAGGTTTAATTTTCTACGTTTTAAACTTTATCAGTTTAAAGAAGTGAATTTCTAAGAATTTCTATGTGCCGAAGTAATATTTAGTGTACTGTGGTGTTTTCACTAACCTTACATTCGAAATTTGAAATAAACAAACCTATCGTTATTTTCTTTTCAACAGCATAAGAATAGGTTTCACAACTTAGTAAATCAGTAAATAGCAGTAAATCAGTAAATAGTAAGTTTGCATGTTTACGGCAAGATTTAGCATAATAGTAAATAACAGAAATTACCTGATGCTGATGCTAACCGTAAGTTGTAGCAGGTTTTATAACCCCTTAGACAACCAAACTGAAGTGTCCACCCTACCGACCAGCTATAATCTTGCTGGCCCTTGGAAATCAAAGGATTTCCAAGCCCCCGAGCCCACAATCTGATAATCCCGAGAGCAGTCTTTCCTTCTGTACTCAAAATCTTTCTTCGCCAAACTTTCTGTTCTCCCAACTTCTGTTCTCCAAACTTTTTTCTTCCTCCCTCCAAAAAAAAACTCCCCCACCTTCAACCTTCTCCCCCTCTATATACATGTCCATCCTCGAGAAGACCTTGGGCTTACTCCACCGCCCCAAACTCCCCTTCTCGAGCCCCTCAAACCTTTACTCCTTTCCCTAGTTCATTCATCCACGTCTCATTATAAAAATGTATAATTAATTACTCTTATGGAAAATTCCTTTGGTTTTGGATTGACGGTCGTAATTATTTATTACGGTGGGAATTATCACCCCAAGGTTATCCATTCGGGACAGTTTCATTAAATACAAGTCTATCCGCCCTCCTTGATATTTTAATGTTATTAATGTAATTAATAAAATATTATATAATTAGTTGCCCCTTGTCAACTTGGACATGATGTGTCTTAATGATCCACCTTATCCGTCGAGGCTACTTTAGCTTGAGGTTTAAATTCCAAGATTAACATTGAATAATTAAATATCCATTTCCATCACATCACGGTTATTCCAAAAAGGATTATCTTGTTATGGCTAACTTTGAAATGGAATTAATCACGTAATATTAATTTATAAATCAATATTTTAAATCTTACTCATATTGCATTTGTTACGATAGGGATATAAATGTTGCTGGAATATCATTTATTAATTAATAATAATAATTAAATCACCCCTTGACAATAATTAAAGGTGAATCGATCATAGTATTCTTAATTATTTGTTTATCACATGGGTACCCTATCATCAACATAGCATCCTTGTTATTATAAACAAAGCACTTGTGAGGGCTTAAACAATTTTACTAATTAATTAGACACTATCATTACCCTATTCACAACAGTTTTTCTATGACAATGTTAACTGACGATACTTGTCTTAGTTTATTATTACAATGTTTTCATATAATTACTAATTCACTTATTTACACGTTGACAACCTAACCATTCATTACCTAAGTTGATTGATGTATCCTTAACTGAGTTATCTATGACATTTATACTACTATTCGAGCATGACAAGTATGTTATACACCAGTAATATTGTACACGTACAAGGTGTGCATGCATGGCCAGTGTATGCACATGTCGGACATGCACTATAAACAAACCCCATTCCGCCTATGCATAATTGCTAACTAACAATAGTATCTACCCCCATGCAGAAGAGCAAGCATAATCTATAGTATAATTACTTTAACATCCTCGGTCATTTAACAGTTAACCCTTTACGATTTAACATCATTGTCTTTATGTCTACATTAGTTTAATCAATCAAGTACAGGAAGGGTGCCTACTCCCACTAACTCGGAATCAAGGAATACTAAACCCCCCAACAGTACTAACTAACACATCCTCCCATCATAACCTACGTCCAGCATCCTCCCTATCCTTCCTCTGCTAGTACAACAGTGGATGTCGGACTCACCGACCTGACCACATAGAACTTGAGAGCGATAGCGTCGGCTGAACAGCGGACCTATCCTCCCCTAGCAGGCATCCGACAATCGTCATCACAACAACATGGGGAGCGTGTCTCAGCACGGCCCTCCCACGACCTCGGGTCTCATGGAACATAGGGTGGGAAACACATCCATCCCTCTCAACATACTGGGCCTACGCCCTTATCGACTCATACTTGCTGCTATCGGGATTATCAGTTTGTGTTATCGTATCCTCATTTTGGCTGCTAAGGTTTGCTGCATGAACATGTTTTTCCTTTTCCATATATATCAGATCAAGTAACTGGCTATCCCCTAGCCCCTGTGTCCTGTAGGTTAGTGTTTTGCAAAAATACAATTTATAGAAAGCATTTTCCATTGATCGCCAATTGATCCATGTTATCATTTTATTTCATGTAACCTTTTAGCTCATCACAGATGCATATGACATATAACATTTCAGCAATTCATATAAGAAGATGGTATCCACGTACCGAATCATATATTTCACATTTCATTAAGGAAAACATATAGACATATACTGAAATCGTAAAATAAGGAAATCATATGATAATCATGACATCATAACTGCATAACATAGTAACATCATAATCATGGTGAAATCATAAGACAGAGTAACATCATATAATGAGGTCCAATATAGTTTACTCAGTCGAGCTGAGTTCGACAAAATATATAAGAAGTAAAGTACGGTGTGTCTAACTAATAAATATGCCGAATCAAAATATGGGCATTACACTCTCACCTACCTGCATTAAAATCCCATTGAATGTCGTGCCTATAAAACCATCAGAACTCAAATATTCATGGATTACTTTTCACATAGAATTAGAGTGAGCGGAACCAATTCCTAAAATCACATAATTCCTCTCACACTTGTCGACCATAGAACCATCCATGGCAACAAAAAAATCCACTACAGCCATAAGGACCAAATCCATAGTAGAGAAAGAAAGGGTGTAGCTAGAAGAAGCTGCCATGACCCCAATAGAAGCTAGAATAAACATAATAAATAAAGCAAAAATAGATGACCCAAATTGGGAAAAATAGTACACAGAGATGAAGGCATGGGGAGTTAGGGACAACCAATGCATAGAAACTGCCTACAAATTCACTATTGTGACGAATTGTGCTTACCTAAATGCACCCTGATAGCCCCATTTGGAATCTTGAAATATATCATATCCAATTTTATCGTTATTCGATACCATGATGTAAAAATCTAAATTGACTTTCACATCCCCGATCACCTCGGTACCCTTTAGAGGTGATGGGAGACAACCCTTGGATCCACCTGCTAGTTTTTTTTTCAAACTAATTCGCAACTCTGCAAGCAACAATTTGGAAGTTAGATGTCGGAACACTAATTGCACAGTGTAGAAGAAACACCTCTCTAACTTCCGCAGTCCACAATCCACGATGCGGGACTTGGAAATTTAGAACTCCAGATACACAACGTTGACGTAACTCCTCTATGATTTCTGCAGTTCTGCAATCCGCAATATAGGACTCAGATATCCAGAATGTCAAATATATGACGTCAATGAAACTCCTTTCCAATGTCCGCAATTCTACAATCAGCAATGCGAGAATCAGAAAGTCGGAATTCCAAATACACAGCATCGATGAAACTCCTTTCCAACTTTCGTAGTGCCACAATCCACAATGTGGGACTCGGAAAGTCGGAACTCCAAATACACGGCGTTGATGAAACTCCTTTCCGACTTTCGCACTTCATAATCTGGCTTGCGAGAGTCAGAAAGTTGGAACTCTGAAATCAAAACCCTGGGAAATTACTCCTCCGACTTCCGCACTCCACAATCTTGCTTGTGGGATTTAGAATTCAGAATTCCAAAGCACCATGCCGAGAATTCGTGCCTTCAGCTTCCGCGATCCGTAATCTGTAATGTGGGTTCGGAAGGTCGGAAGTTTGCCAAATACCACTATTTACAGCCATCTTCTCTGGCTAATATCTTATTCATCCTAATTCCATTTTGGGAAAATACGGTACCATTGGAAAGCTATCGGCGAGCCCTATGCAACAGCATGATCCTCTTCCACATCCGATGACTCTGATCCTTCCCTTCTCCAACCCAAAATGTAGCCCCAAACTTCATTATGGCCTCTTTACCACTCTGTAAGGACTCTTATGCTCCTCATTCATGGCCCTTCCCCTCATTTGATCTACAGGGAAAGCATGAACACCATATGGGGTGTCTATTTCCTTCCCAAAGCCCTAACTGAACCTTCTTCACATCCAAGGCCTCAACCAAACTTATCCCTATTCATCAATGAATAGATTTACATATAAATAAAACACATGGAGGCAAAGCATAGCTGCATGAAACCCTATTAACCCACACTTAGAATACATTTATCAGCATTTCATCATGGGTATAATAACAACATAAGTACAAGTATTTAGTTCCATTAATCAGCTGGATCAATCCATGCATTCAGATATAAAAAACAATCATTCATGTAGATAAATTAGCATAACTAGAGGCAACATGAAACACTTATATTTAATTGAAACCACCAGGAAACCAGCTATGGACTGCAATGTTCCAACCCAACCATAGGTCTCTTCCTAGACTATAGTATTTAAGAAGTCAGAGACCACCCCCAAGCTGGGTCTATGTATCCACTAAGGAGGAACTGCCCAGGTTTACTCACTTCCTTGGTTTCACACTAACAGTCATGCTAAGCCAACACATAGTTGGGTTTATCAAGCATGCCAAGAGACAAGGGAAGAGGAAGCTAAGAAAGTGAGCTCAAAATGGAGCTACAGACATCTCCAACTCAATAAAACAGTCTTCACTAGGTTTATCAAGTTGTTCCAACCTCTGCTCTCTCTTCCACTCTGTCATCCATGATTCGATCTCCTCAGGGTTATGACTGAAAGGCTCTATCCCGCGTTTGTGATTTCAGGATATCAAATCTAGTTTTATCTATGTATTTTTGGGCATCTAAATCTCTACAAATCGCACCAAGGTTCGGGTCTATGGATCCTTCCCTTAGTTTTCCCTTCCCACACAATTTCTGAGCGATCTAGGCATTGCAAATCGTGGCTCTCTCTCCAAATCGTGGTTTTTTGTTCCCTTTTCCTCTCCATATACGTCTTCCTCCTAACTGAAGCTATAATGAATCACCATGGCATGGGGATGAGCGAAAAACATCCTCTGATGAGGTGGAGTGACTTATGGGACAAGTTAGACAGATCCCATACCCTGCCTTATGGATTTTAGGGCTTCCCATACTCCATCAACTCTCATGGATTGATTTTCTCACCCACCTCCTTACAACATAAATACATGCCAGCAAGGAAGGTCAAAGGAGTTCTAAGGGTGACATTTGACAGTCTATGGTCCAATCCCACAACCCCATCAACTCTCGCTAGTGCATACATAGTTCCCCCTCATTTAGTTGCATCCATAGCCAACCCCTTAGTATTTTATTACATGATATTTACATCATTTTACAATTTCCATGGCTTAATAGCACATGGATAACACAATGTCAAATACTTGCCTCTAAAAGCTAAGCATTCAGTAGCGGGGCCTTGGCCTTGAGCTCCATCCTAGGAATTATATATCACATATATACAATGTTTACATTAAAAGTGAATATATCCTTAGGGTCAAAATGGTGACATTACAATTCCCTCCCGCTTATAATAACACCATCCTCAATGTTCCAATACTTAGGAAATACATACATAATTTACACATGTCCAAAATTCACAAAATGTGGTAGGTCTATGACTCTATCCTGCATTTCATCTTTTACTTGGATATTCCAGGACCAAGTCCAATGGTTCCTACAGTCTGCTCATGTTTCCTTTGACCTTCTAGCTTTATAACAAACCCTTACTTTTCCTTATCTTCCAGTTGATCCACAATTCTGGAAACTTTATGGATACAATCCTTCTTGCTGTCTTTTGTTGGGAAGTTACAGAGGCAATGATTTCTTCCACATTCCCAACATTTCTGTGGCTTCTTTTTCTTTAACTGCTCCATTTCCCTTGAGTCTTCCAGCCTTGACCATTTCTTAATGGGTTGATTGGGTGATTTCATCTTCATTGACACACTTCCATTTTTTGATAACATCCAGAATGCCCTTTACCTCATTTTGCAGACAAATAGAGTCCTACAAAAAATTGTGTTTCATCTCATTTTGTTGCTTTTGTAGCTTGAGCATTTCCCTAAGATTTTCTTGGGTCTTGGTAATTGTTTGAAGAATATTTCCAGCCAAGTCCAATAGCTTTTGGTCTTCTTCCATGGTGAATGTGCACAGTTGTCCACACATTTACTACTAGCAACACTTGTCTTGTAACAACTACAACCAATTGATTTACCTTTCACCTATTAAATTCATCATTGCAATTCTTGTTAGGCCAATCATAACATAAGTGTTAAGATCAGTTAATTATTTTCCCAACTGACATGGAAAGCTCATTCTTTATCCATGATACTTTGACACATTTCATGCTTATCCAACATATAAATGAACTCATTCATGTTCATCCTTTCACAAGAAATTAACTAGTTCAACATTCACAATTTATTCAAGCAGAATAAATACAATCAACATTCAGCCATAACATGCATTCAACAATTTTTTGTTTTTAAAATGCATCAATCAAAAGGAAAGAGAAGAGTAAGAGTTTTACCCTCTTAGCCTTGTTCCAATCTGGATCCCCTCCACAACTGTGGTTCCATGCTAATTGGTCTCTTTCACTTCAAATGTGAATGCTTGACTTTCCTTTTCCTAGTTCTGGAGATGACACTTGGTGTCTAAGGTCTGTATAAGGCTTCCCATCTAGGGAATCCCCTCCCCATGGTTTCCTACAGAACCTTTGGCTTATAGGACCCACAGAAGTCCACTAGCACCACTTTTCATTGATATTCATATTGAGCTATCTAAGACAATCACATGTCAACATGTATCCTTCGGATGCCTTCAAGATTCTTGCTTCCAGCAATACCTACACTCAAACATTGAGTCAATTCACATGTCAACTTCATTTTCATAGGGTTTATCTCCAAACAAGAGCTTAAAAATCATATACACACATATATTCATATTAAATAAGCAAGAAGTTGCAAGATAACCAAATACTTATCTGTATTGGACGTCTTCACGCTATTCTACAGGCTCCTTCTTTGCTTTACAATCCTTGGATCGTCTGTGGATACAATAACGAATATTGGGCCAGCATGCAAGCTGCACCAAAATCATTCAAATAGGAAATGCCAAGCCAGTACTCCGACTGGGTTTATTAGGCATCCCATTAACCAATATGCTAAGTGTCACATCCCCTCCCATCTTTCCAAACCACAAAGGGAACATGATTGTAACATGGGGGTGTCTAATTCTTCCCCAAAACCATAAGACTAAATTTTACCATTGAAATAAAATGCATACTGAGATTACACATCGGAATTAAACATATTTGCACACACAAAAATCGTAATGCATCAACATATCTATCACAAGCAAAAGATGATTCAACATGCAGAGAATCAATCCCATTCCAAGGCTATGCACAAATTTCATATCAACCATATTAAGATAATCATTTCAATCCATTAACATGAATAATTATCATTCACATTTAACACATTGCAGAGCACAGAATGTATATAATTTAAACCACAGAGAACACTTATATTTGAGATGAAGCTGCACCAACAACTGGATGTGTGAGAGAAACATTCCACCCAACCATAGATCTCTGTCCAACCTATATTCTTTCAAATGAGAGATCACCCCTGAGCTGGGTTGTGTATCCACTAAGGAAGAACTAAACTGGCTCACTCACAGCCATTGTTTCACTCACACAGTCAAGCTAAGCCAACACACAATTGGGTTTATCAAGCATGCAATAAGAAAAGGAGGAGGATGCTAAGCCAGTGAGCTCAACCATAGAGCTACAGGTATCTCAAATGAGCTCAACAGTCATGTTACCCACAATACCTACATCACCCAACACAAGGAAGGTCCCCTTCTCTGCTGCATAGTCCCTCAGGCGTCCCTTCCCTCCAGTGCTATTTAGGGTGGGCATAGAAAGTTCCAACTGCTAATTCGTTGAGATTCCAACCTTTATTGGGTTTATCAAGCAAACCCAACCTCTATTAAATCATTCACACTTGGATTTCTCACAATTCTGTCATCAAATAACTCAATCCCGTCACTGGATTTCCAAGTTATAAAAACTGGGTTTTCCAATGGGTTTCGGGGTATATAATACCCTCAATTTCACCCCAAGGTTCATATCTATGGATCTCCCATTGGATTTTACTGTCAATACCAAATTCTGGGCATTTATGACACTTCAAAACATGGGTTCTTGCAAAGTTGCGATTTCTGATTTTTCTCACTACTGGTCATGTGTAATGGATGAAACTGATGCTCCCCTCTTCAATAATGGAATGGGAATGAGGAAGAACCAATTCCCATGAGGTAGAGTGACTTGTGGTACAAGAAAAACAGATCCCATACCTGCCATACAAATTTTTGGGCTGCGCATGCTCCATTGAATCCATGGACTGATTTCTTAAAAACTTTCTTACAGCTGAATTAAATGTCAGCAAGGAAAGTCAAATGGGTTTTCAAAATGACATTTGGCAGCTTATGGTTCAACCCCACAACCCGCTCACCACTCCCTAGTGGATACACATGACCCCTTCTCATTAGTTGCTTCCATAGCCAATTTTGGTATTTTATTGAAATATTAATATTTACATCAATTTACAATATCCAATGAATTAATAGCACATGTATAACAAAATGTCAAATGCTTTTCCATTTTAAATAAAATATGAACATACATTAGCAGGGCCTTGGCCTTGAGCTCCACGCTAGGTAAACATACATCATATGTGTACAATATTTACATTAAAAGCCAATATATCATAAGGGTGAAAATGTGGTATTACATTCCCCTTCCACTTAGAACAACACTGTCCCCAGTGTTCTCAAAACTGAGCAAAAATGAGAATGCCTCTCTCATGGCATCCTCCAGCTCCCATGTAGCCTCATCAGGACTATGGTGCTCCCATTGAACCTTTACCTGCCCGATGTCTCTGTTCCAGAGTAAAGTGACCTTCTTGTCGAGGATGTGCATAAGGTCTACTTGGAACTCTCCCTCAGGTTCCACAATATCTTGGTGCCAGCTTGGCACAAATCCCCAACTTGAGAGGAATTTGCCTTGGTTTCACTCTCAAATAAACATGATCCCCAATCTGAAATTCCTTATGCACTCTTTTCAAATCTGCATACTCTTTTGCTTGTCCTGAGCTGCCTTTAAATTCTGCCTGATCTTGATAACTTCCTGTTCCATTTCCTTGAGTCCTGCATCCCTTGCTATACAATGCCTCAAATGGACTCATCCCCGATGATGCATGATGTCCATTATTGTATGCAAATTCTACCAAGTGTAGGTAATCTTCTCACTTGGATGGTTGATCCATCACATACATTCTCAGCATGTCTTCAAGAACCTGATTCACCCTCTCAGTTTGGCCATCTGTTTGAGGATGATATGATGTACTGAAATTCAATTTAGTTCCCAATTCTTGGAATAATCCTTTCCAGAAATTGGAAGTGAACTTTGTAATATGATCATAAATTATTGCCTTAGAAAATCCATGCAATCTGAATATCTCTCTCATGAAGATATTTGCAATGTCATTAGCCTTGTGAGTGGACTTGACTGGAATAAAGTGAGCTACCTTTGATAGCTTGTCCACCACAGCCATGATTGAATCATGCTTCCTCACTGTCATGGGCAGACCTATTATAAAATCCATAGAGATCACTTCCCACTTCCACTCCAGAATGGGTAAGGGCTGCAACAATCCAGCTGGATGTTGGTGCTCTACCTTGACATGTTGGAACTTTTGACACCTAGCAATGTACTCAACTATGTCCTTCTTCATACCATGCCAAAAGTATTTCTTTCTTGCTGCTGTTATAGTATTTTGATATCCTAGGTGTCCAGAGTATGGAATTTGATGTATTTCATCCATCACTAGTTTCTTCAAATCTGCACTATTTGGGATGTATAGTCTATCTTTGTAGATGACGATATCGTCTTCACCAAGCTGATATCCTGCACACTTTTCATCTATATTTTTCTGCTGCAACTTTTCTTTAATTTGAAGGTAAGTTTCATCACTAGTTTGAGCTTCTAGAACCCTTGTCTTCAAATCTGATTTGCACATACTTAATGCTGCAGCATGAAATTTTCTGCTAAGAGCATCTACAACCTTATTCTCTTTCCCTTTTACATGCTTAATTTCAAAATCAAATTCACAAAGAAACTCCATCCATCTGGCTTGCCTAGCATTCAAGTTTGGCTGACCAAAAAAATACTTCAAGCTCATGTGATCTGTCCTTAGCTCGAATCTTCTTCCCAATAGATAATGTCTCCACATATTTAGAGCATGTACTATGGCTACTAATTCTAAACCATGTGTGGCATAATTCTTCTCATGCTCTGTAATTTCCTTGACTCATAGCAAATCTTAAATCCTTCTTGCATGAGCACTCCACCTAGCCCTTCAATGCAAGCATCTGTGCACACTACACAATCCTTCTTTGGATCTGCTATCTTCAAAACAGGAGCGCTGGTAAGTAACTCCTTTAAATGCTGGAAACTTTTCTTGCATTTTTCAGACCATACAAACTTGACATTCTTCCTCTACAATGAAGTGATTGGATGAGCTGTCTTGGAGAATCCTTCAATGAACCTTCTGTAGTAACCAGCAAGGCCCATAAAAGATCTAACATCTGAAACATTCTTTGGATTAGACCAATCCATGATGGCATTAATATTCTCTGGATCAACTACAATTCCTTCTTCAAAAATGATATGACCCAAATATTGCACCTTCTTTTGATAAAATTCAAACTTGCTTAACTTGGCATACAACTGGTGTTCTTTAACAACTTGCAACACCATCCTTAGATGTTCCTCATGTTCTGCTTCATTCCTTGAATAGACAAGAATGTCATCCAAGAACACAATCACAAGCTTATCCAAATATTTGTTTAAGACACTATTCATGACACACATGAATGTAGCAGGTGCATTGGTAAGACCAAATGGCACCGCAATGAACTCATAATGACCATATATAGTTCTGAAAGCCATCTTGTGAATGTCTTCCTCCTTAATCCTCACTTGATGGTACCCAGACCTCAATTCAATCTTTGAAAACACTTTAGCTTCCTTAATTTGATCAAATAAGTCATCAATTCTTGGCAATGGATACTTATTATTGACTATCACTTTATTAAGCTGCCCGTAATCAATACACAACCTTATAGTCCCATCCTTCTTCTTGACAAATAACACCGGTGCTCCCCAAGGAGACACACTACGCCTGATATACCTTTTTTCCATTAACTCTTGTAGCTGCATCTTTAACTCTACCAATTCTGGTGTGTTCATTCGATAAGGAGCTTTGGAATTCGGTGCTGCCCCTGGAACAAGATTGATGGTAAAATCAATATCTCTCTTTGGTGGTAGTCTCGGCACTTCATCCGAAAACACATCTTCGAACTCTTGCAACAATGGGAAATCTTCTATCATTGGTCCTTTGTCCTCTGATGAATCTGACATATGAACTGCATATAATTGACAACCTTTCTTATGAAACCTTTCCAGCTGTAAGGATGAAATCTGTCCTACTGAAACTTGCTTGGAAATTCCTCTTACCAATCTTGGTCTTCCCTCTTCATCAATACATTCAAGTGATTTCTCATAACAGTCCAACTTGGATCTATGCCTTTCCAACCAATCCATTCCAATTAAGGCATCATAAGATCCTAATGGTAGTACATTTAATTCTGCATGTGTGTGGAGTCCATTCAATTCCTTGGGGCACTCCACCACTATTTCACTTACTTTTCTCTTGGTCCCTGTGGCTAATTGAACTAGCCAATAATTATTGTGCTTCACTTTTCTAAGAGAACAACCTTCAACCACTTTTGGAGAAACATAACTATGAGTAGATCCCGGATCAATCAAAACAAAAATCGATTGCTTAGAAATCTTACCTTCAACTCCCACCACTGATGATTGATGGTATGCCTGATGATTATCCAATGTTGCATAAATTCGAGGCGTTTCCCTTGCCATGTCCTCCATTTTTGCTGCTCCCTTTAAGTTGTGCAACCTTCGAGGATTCTCCTTCTGATGTGGACAGTCCTTTAGCATGTGGTTTTCTCCACATACCCAACAATGAAGTGGCCCTTTTGATGCCTTATCTGCTGCTACTGTCAGCTTGAATCCACTCCTTGCTTGCTGCCTCTGTGGAAAGGTTTTGGGATGACTCTTGAATGGTGGTTTGAAGCCACTTTTCTTTTGATCAAACCGTCCTCTTAGCTTCCCTTTCCACGCTGGGTGAACCTCTGATTTTCCTTTATTCTACTCGTAGCAATGCATTGCCATTCTAATGGCTTCATCAAGACTTGGTGGATTAACAAACTCAATTCTATCTTTGAAAATTTGAGTTAGACTTCCAAGGAAACATTGGATCTTTATCCTCTCATCTTTGATATAGTCCACATACCTCAACAATTTCAAAAATTTGTGGACATGCTCTTCCATAGATTTCTGCCCCAACATGAGTTCATTCAACTCTTTTCTCTTACTGTCATAATACCTAGTAGAAAAGTATTTTTCCTTGAAGTACTTCTTAAATCTCTCCCAGCTGATCTTCCTTTCACTTCCAAGAGGTTATCCCACCAAATTGAAGCTCTACCATTTAGATTGTAAATGGCAATTTTGGTCTTTTCATTCCCCGAGTAGTCCTGAATTTTGAAATATTTATTCATTCCAAGAAGCCATGCCTCTGCCTCTTGGCCAGTCTTGTCTTCCCCATCAAATGTGGGAGGCCTTGCCTTCCCAAATTATCCCTGTGGGATGCCTTTGAACTTCTTTCTTCTATCAAATCTCCTGGGCATATGCCTTGGACTTCTTTGAGAACCTCTGGAGTCACATTATCTGCTGGAAGAAGATCTAGAGGAAGTTGTTCTATGCTTTTTGCTTACAGAACTCTTCCTTGGGCTTGGAATCCTCTTCTTTGAACGACCTCTAGAGTGACTCTCCGCATCTCTTCCTTCTTCACCCACATTGCTTGGGTTGGACCCAAGGTTTATCTTCTGCTGGATACCAGTGAGGCTTTGCAAAATAGTAGCATTGAGTTGGTTTTTCTCTTCTTGATCCTTCATCAACCTTTCATTGAATCTCACCATGGTTTCAACCAGATTCTGAGGAGTTACTTGCTCCCTTCTCCCATTAGATCCAGTCTCAACATTCCCTTATTGCACATTTTCTCTTAGAACATATTCCTCCTTCTCATAAGGATCTCGAGCATCATTTATGGTCACCATTTTACTTTGGATACCCTTTTCCCTATATGCTGCTTCTGCTACAATTATTTAAATCTTATGAGCTACAAGCACTGTGCATTATGAAAATATTTGTTAGATATCTTAGGAATGCTTATAGAAACATAAACAATCAACATTTTAACAGAATTAACTCATGGAATAATTCACATAGCTGTTATGCATTCATTTTTTTTCCCATTCATGCAATTCTGGAAATTGCCCATATTGCCAACAATTTGTCAAAACAGTCACTGACACTTTTCTGCTCTAATTATCTATGGGGTATGATAACCTCATTTCAAATTCTAGTCATGCACCATTATTTCCTGCTAGACAATATTTCCAATGCCTATCCACATGCTCCATTCCGACATTGGGTGTGGAAACTGCATTACTCCAAAAATAAGAATTTTCACCACAATTCTGCATATATTTACACAATTGTAAAATGTCCTGAATTGCCAACTTTAGCCACCTGTAGAATCAAATCTAGAAAGATTCAACAAAACTTTTCTACTGGGAGAAGTTAGTCCATATAGCAAGGAATGGTTAGAAACTCACGGATCTCTGTTCTGATGCACCATTAATTTTCTATTAATTTCTAGGTTTGACTACTTTTCACTTTTAACATTTTCAAAAATTTCAAATTTTGGGCCAAAAATGGTTGTTTCCCAAATGGTGCATTTCTGAAAAATATTTGTCTAACGTTAATTGTCTATTTTAATGAGAATAAGAAATGTTGAGTTTAATAAATTTCTTGAATCCTTCATCTAAGGTCCCTTTCATCCACTGGAAGCTTTTCAAAATCTCCAAAAAGTGGCCCGGAATAGTGCTTTTTAGCCTTCTTACTCACCTTGACACCACATCCTTCAGAGTTTGGCTCCAAAATTCCAAACTTAACAATGTGCTTACTCCATGAATGCTTTATATCAGTTTCATCTCGATCCGACCTTCTGTCAAGTGTCGAGACACTGATTTATAAAAGCCATTAATTCAAATTTTATGCCAAATTGGAGCATAATGGGATCGGGATCTTCACTGGACCTTTCATGGCATTTGTTAATGGCCTCAGAACACCACTGAACTCATTCAATTCTGATTTCACATGCTCCTGTTATCCAAAAATTGAGTTTCGGGCTCTCTCTCTCTCCCCCCCCCCCCCTCTCTCTATATATATTTTTATCCCACAATCAGCAGGTTCCGCAACCCACAATCTGGCAATCCGTACTGCAGATGCGGAAAGCCAGAACACAAGTCCAAAAAATTAACGTTTCCGCAATCCCACAACTCGCAATCTCGCAATTCAACAATTGCAGGTGCGAAAAGCCAAGTCATAATTACGAAAATTTAACATTTTCGCAATCCCGCGATTCCGCAATTGTGGGTCCAGCAAGCCAGGTCGTAACTTCAAAATTTTAACTTTTTCCGCAATCCCGTAATATGCAATTGCAGAAATCCAAAACGCAAAATTTGGAAATCCTCGTTCCCACAATCCGCAACTGTGGAAGCACCTCTGTTCCTGCAACTTGCGGGGTTCATATCTCCTTTGTCCCTTAACCAAAGGAGATGAGTTTGGTACTGTTGGAAATCTCTTGCAGAGCTCTATGCAACTGTGTGGTCCCCTGCCACATCTGAGAACTCTGATCCTTCCATTTTCCAAATCCAAAATGTCACCCAAACTTCTTCAATACCGCATTAAAATGTTCTAATATCTACCTATAACTCACAGTTTGGCCCAAGCAGCCCCAGTGCTGCAACATGGGATATGATACCACTATGTCACATCCCCTGCCATATTTCCAAACCATAGAGTGAACATGACTTAAACATGGGGGTGTCTGATTCTTCCCCAAAGCCATAAGACTGAATTTTACCATTGAAATAAAATGCATACCGAGATTACACAGCAGGATTAAACATATTTGCACACACACAAACGATAATGCATCAACATATCTATCACACGTAGAGGATGATTCAACATGCATAGAATCAATCCCATTCCAATGCTATGCACATATTTCATATCAACCATACTACGATAATCATTTCAATCCATTAACATGAATAATTATCATTCAAAATTAACACATTGCAGAACACAGAATGTATATAATTTAAACCACACAGAACACTTATCTTTAAGATGAAGCTATCTCAACAACTAGCTATGTGATAGCAACGTTCCACCCAACCATAGATCTCTGTCCAACCTATATTCTTTCAGATGAGAGATCACCCCCGAGCTGGGTTGTGTATTCACTAAGGAGGAACTAAAATGGCTCACTCACAGCCATGGTTTCACTCACACAGATATGCTAAGCCAACACATAGTTGGGTTTATCAAGCATGCAATAAGAAAAGGAGGAGGATGCTAATTCAGTGAGCTCAACCACATAGCTACAGGCATCTCAAATGAACTCAACAGTCATGGCACCCACAATACCTACCTCACCGAACACAAGGAAGGTCCCCTTCTGTGCTGCACAGTCCCTCAGGCGTCCCTTCCCTCCGGTACTATTCAGGGTGGGCATAGAAAGGTCCCGTTGCTAATTCATTGAGATTCCAGCCTTCACTGGGTTTATCAAGCAAACCCAACCTCTGTTCAATCATTCACACTTGGATGTCTCAAAATTCTATCTTCAAATAACTCAATCCCATCACTGGATTTCCGGGTTATGAAAACTGGGTTTTCCAATGGATTTCAGGGTATCTAATACTCTCCATTTCACCCCAAGGTTCATATCTATGGATTCCTCTTTGGATTTTACCGTCAAAACCAAATTCTGGGCGTTTATGGCACTTTAAAACATGGGTTCTTGCAAAGTTGCGATTTATGGTTTTCCTCACTGTAGGGCATGTGTAATGGATGAAAACTGATGCTCCCCCCTTCAACAATGGAATGGGAATGAGGAAGAACCAATTCCCATGAGGTAGGGTGACTTGTGGTACAAGAAAAATAGATCCCATACATGCCCTATGAATTTCTAGGCTTCCCATGCTCCATTGAACCATGGATTGATTTCTCAACAAATTTCTTACAACTGAATTAAATGTCCGCAATGAAAGTCAAATGGGTTCTCAAAATGACATTTGGAAACTTATGGTTCAACCCCACAACCCCATCACCACTCCCTAGTGGATACACATGGCCCCTTCTCATTAGTTGCTTCCATAGCCAGTTTTGGTACTTTATTGAAATATTAATATTTACATCAATTTACAATATCCCATGGCTTAATAACACATGGATAATAAAATGTCAAATGCTTGTCCATTTTAAATAAAATACGAACATACACTAGTAGGGCCTTGGCCTTGAGCTCCACGCTAGGGAAACATACATCGCATGTATACAATATTTACATTAACAACCAATATATCATAAGGGTCAAAATGGGGTGTTACACTAAGCCAGTACATCGACTGGGTTTATCAATCATTTAAGGAATGTTTGGCCAACAATCTGGATGCTTCACAACACTCAATTCCCAATGAGTGCACCGACTGGACTTACTAATCATTTATGGTTCCAAACCAGTCCCATACCTGGTTTTCCCTCTCCATTTCCAAGCCAACACTTCCATTTGGGTCAACAGGACAATGGAAGGAAATTGCACCATGACCATTTCCAGGTCAAGGCTCTACTACAGAGCCATAGGGTTATCCTCACGCTCCAGCGAATCTCAGCACCCACTTCACTTTGCTCCTTAGCATGTATCACGAATTGTATGTGCAATACTTGAAAACACAATATGGATAGGTAAGCTTTGTCAATATTGCTGATATAAAATTGTAACATACTTCATACAAATTCACTCTCTAATCTTGAAACACCAGGAATGCATCGATTCCTTTAGGGTGTAGTCAATGTTGACAACCATAAAAAAACACAACACCCGAAAGGTGTGCACCCCTTTCCGATGTGATTCATGTAGGCCCTAATCACACTAAAGCAGTCTAAAATAAAACATGCACACTCAAGCATTCTGAAATAAAAACACACAATCACACTCCAATAGTCTGAAATAAAAACATGCTCTCGATATTATTTCTTATAATCAGGCATGCATATTTTTAACAAGGGTCACAAATTAATTATCTATTTGCAGATGTATTTTTCTTGCAATGTGTCCTCCTGATACACTTCTCAACTAGCCAAACAATCAACAGTATTAATACTCAAGCTCAAATCTGAATTTACAATTCTGTTCACTATAGAATTTTGGTTTATTCAACCATGAGGACATCCTCATATTGTTTGTCTCTTCTAAGTGGTATCACTTTGTCCATTATGGTTTAGGATTACTCCCATATCATATAAATCCACCTTCAACATGTCCTCTTGACACAATTCTGGATTATCCAAACAATCATTAACAATTATCAACAAAATCTCCAATATGAAATTCAATCAGCCAAACCCTTGGCAAGCATTAATGCATATAATGTTTTCATTGAAGCATTGATAACAGCCACTGAGGTGATCTCAGAATTATAATCAAACCATAATTCAAACACTATCAGCTATTAGTATCTCAAATGCAATGAAATACAACTAATTTATATGCATCCTTATAAGAGTAAATTGCAAGATACATTCACATCATATATACATGAATTCAAATAAAAATTTCATCATTCATGATTACACAACCATATAATTTCATGCAACTCTGTGCTCCCAATAGAGCATCCCGGTATCCCAACAAGCACAACTAACTTCATCATGCAATTCTTTCCCCATAGCATCTCATGAAAGGGTCTTAGAATTTTTAATAATTCTACCATTTCATCCATTATCCAATTGTATTGAAATATATATCACAACCATGCATTCACACAATGCATCCCAACATGTGCACCCCCACACATCCATGCACATTTAAAACATTTACATAACCTATTAATGTACATTTACTTAGTGTACTCAATGCACTAAAAAAATGATCTAAGTGTTCTTGTGCCTAATCAGGTTCCTCAACATGGTAAGTTGGACATCCTAGCGAATGCTTCAACACCATACCCAACCATCTCCCCTAATCACTTGGTTAATTATCTGGGTGCTTTCTTGTTCATCTAAACACAACACATTAGGATTCCTGTCACTCATTGGTTGTTGGAAAAGAGATTTCATCCCAAATTAACGCCAATATGGAGTTCATGGGCTACTTGTTGAGCATTGCAGGCTTCGCAACCCAACACCCTCATGGTTTCCCACATGGCATGCTCTTATTTCTTATGGATGAATTTAAGATTTTAAATAGTCACATGGTATAATGCTTATTTCATTTACTACCACATACCCCACCATACCCTGTGGGATGTCATTCACATAAATGCATTCACTATTACATGCATACCATTTTATGATGATTAAAACATGATTAAAGGATTCTTACCCATCCTTTCTCAACACTTGTACAATCAACAGAAATAAACATTACCTGCATGGCTTCCATCAACATATCTGATGTTACTTGATCAGTTGACCTCTTACCAAGGGATACACAGTCCTTCCACCATCCTCTTGATCATGTATTTCTACTCCAACCTTTCTTCACAAGACTGCTAGTCATATGCAATATCATCATCACCCTCTTCAACCATCCTTATATTATCTTGGTCCTTTTTTTGTGGTTTCCAACAAACTTGGATGTATTATGTTGACCATGGTATCTAGGATATTATCTTGGTAGAATGAAGAACCACCAGAAACAACACTTTTGTCATTTCTCAAAGCAAAGTGTAAGCAAGGCATCTAAAAAATATTTGCTCCATAACATTGTGCAACATTGCAAGAATCATAGGAATGTAGCATAAGTTTTTCCCGCAATCCCTTTAGTGGATGTGCATCCTTGTTAGGTGTGCATTCAAATTGAAATGCAATGTGCTCATTAACAAATTTCATCAATATGCAATACCATATGCAAGCACACACAAGTTTACATGTAGTATGTATTATCTCTTAATATGCCTACTATGCATACACATTTCCTTTATCTAATCTCTTGCATTTTCAACATTCCTATACCATAATTTCAAATATATAAAACTCAGAAAGTATAGTTATATCAACAAAGGAAGAGTTAAAGAGTTCTCCCTTTCCAATTTCTCATCATAGTATGGAATTTCTCTTCCACATCATAGTTGACCCAATTTCATGGCTTCTCTACCTAGCACAAAAGTGGTTATTAGCTATGATCTTCTCACTGAAAGGAAATTCAATACATACACATATGTATAACATTTATACTTACTACTTTCTAGGCATGCAATTCTGATGTTATAGACATAAATAGTTTAAGGTGAGAATTTCCCTTTTTATCAACATTGTAATCTATTCAAGTCCAACTCCACATGGAGTCCTTCAAGTCACATTGTATTCCCTTGCACCTCATTCAAATTCTAGTTACCTTCCTGTAACTCATACTTTGGCACAAGAATCCCCAGTGCTGCAACCTTGAGATCTGATACCATTATGTCACATCCTCAGTCACCTCGGTACCCTTTCGAGGCGATGGGAGACAACCCTTGGATCCACCTACTAGTTTAAAAAAAAAAACTAATCCACAACTCGGTAAGCAACAACCTCACAAGACGCAATCCGGAAGTCGAATGTCAGAACACCAATTTTCAAATCGTAGAAGAAACACCTCTCTGACTTCTACAATCTGTGATGCGGGACTTGGAAAGTTGGAACGCCAGATACACGGCATCGACGTAACTCCTCTCTGACTTCCGCAGTTTTGCAATCTGCAATGTGGGACTCAGACAGTCGAAAGGCCAAATACATGACATCGACGAAACTAGTTTTCGACTTCCGCAGTTCCTCAATCCACAATACGGGACTCAGAAAGTCGGAACGCCAAATACACAGCGTCGAAAAAACTCCTTTCCAAATTCCGCACTTCATCAATCCGCAATACAAGACTCGAAAATTCGAAACTCCAAATACACAACGTCGACGAAACTCCTTTCTGACTTCCGCACTCCGCAATCCGACTTGTGAGAGTCGGAAAGTCGGCTATATACCACTATTACAACAAACTTCTGAGGCCGATATCTTCTTCATCCTAAGTCCATTTTGGGAAAGTATGGTACGGTTGGAATGCTTTCGGTGAGCCTTATGAAACTGCATGATCCTATGCCACATTCGATGAATATGATCCTACCCTTTTCCAAGCCAAAATGTTTCCCCAAACTTCATGAGGCCTCTTTACCACTCTGTAAGGACTCTTATGCTTCTAAGTCACGGCCCTTCCCTTCGTTTGTTCCACAAGGAAAGAATGAACACCACAGAGGGCATCTATTTCCTTCCCAAATCCCCAACTGAACCTTCTGCACATCCATGGCCTCAACCAAACTTATCCCTATTCATCAATGAATAGCTTTACATATAAATAAAAAACACAGAGGAAAAACAAAGTTGCAATAAACCCTATTAACACACACTGAGAATACATTTATCAACATTTCATCATGGGCATAATAAGAACATAAGTACAAGTATTCAGTTCCATTAATAAGATGGATCAATCCATCCATTCAGACATAAACAACAATCATTCATCTAGATAAATTGGCATAACCAGAGGCAACATGAAACACTTATATTTAATTGAAACCACCAGGAAACTGGATATGGATTGCAACATTCAAACCCAACCATAAGTCTCTTCCTATCCTGTATTATTTCAACACTCAGAGACCACCCCCGAGCTGGGGCTATGTATCCACTAAGGAGGAATTACCCAGGTTTACTCATCGCCTTGGTTTCACATTAGTAGTCATGCTAAGCCAACACATAGTTGGTTTTATCAAGCATGCCAAGAGACAAGGAGGAGGAAGCTAAGCCAGTGAGATCAACACAGAGCTATAGACATATCCAACTTAATCAAATAGTCTTCACAGGGTTTATCAAGCGGTTCCAACCTTTGCTCTCTCCTCCGCTCTGTAATCCACGCTTGGATATCCTCAGGGTTACGGTCGAAAGGATATGTCCCACGTCTGCGATTTAAGGCTATTAGATTAGGGTTTCTCTATGGATTTATGGGAATATAACTCTCTCCAAATCATGCCAAGGTCTAGGTCTATGGATCCTTCTGACGGTTTTCCCTTCCCACGCAATTTCTGAGCTATCTAGGCACTGCAAATCATGGCTCTCTCCCAAATCACAGTTTTTGGTTCCCTTTTCCTCTCCATCTGCATCTTCCTCCTAACTGAAGCTAGAATAAATCACCATGGCATGGGGATGAGCGAAAATGTCCTCCCATGAGGCAGATTGACTTATGGGACAATTCAGACAGAGCCCATACCCTGCCTTACAGATTTTAGGGCTGCCCATACTCCATCAACTCTCATGTACTAATTTTCTCCCCCACCTACTTACAGCAGAAATAATGTTTAACAAGGAAGGTCAAAGGGGTTCTAAGGGTGACATTTGGCAGTCTACGGTCCAATCCCACAACCCCCTCACCTCTCCCTAGTGGATACATAGTTCCTCCTCATTTAGTTGTATCCATAGCCAGCCACTTAGTATTTTATTACATGATATTTACATCATTTTAAAATTTCCATGGCTTAATAGCACACAGATAACACAATGTCAAATACTTGCCTCTCAAAGATGAGCATTCACTAGCAGGGCCTTTGCCTTAAGCTCCACGCTAGAAATTATACATCACATATATACGATGTTTACATTAAAATCCAATATATCCTAAGGGTAAAAATGGGGACATTACATTGGCGAGCCCATCTCGATCCATGATTCACTTATTGTTTGCATTACTAGCTTCTCAAGCAAAGTATTGTCAATACAAGTTACGACCAAGCCACTACTTCTTGTCAAAGAATGAAAAGAATTAATAGGGGATTATTATCAACAAATTCCAATATGAGTCAGTTAAGTGGGCTGCAGTCATAATTTCATTATGTTTAACAAGTTTAGGTTAGTCATTCGACTTGAGGCTTGACATGTTTGAAGAATCAAGTAAGTTGTGCACGAGGCCAAAAATATTCAATTGGGCCAACCATTTGGTACAATTGGTCAGTACCAACTGAGAAAAATTCCAGTAGTCTACACAATCAATCAAATTCGCATTATTATTTATTTGGATAGTAATGGCGAATATTTACCTAGTTGGTGAAACAAAGTTCACCGATACCTAGCCATTACTATTGAAAAACTTCCAAATATTTTTAGGGAAAGGACCATATTTTAATGTAGAAAAATTAGAGACCTACTTGGAAAACTAGCTCCAGGTAGTAACAACTAAGTGAAACCATTGGAGAGTACCCCAACACATTCATCATTGTTTACCCCAGGGAGCACACATTGAACTTGGCCTTGACCATACAAATGTATGGTACATACAAGGTGCAAAGAGAGATGCACAAGAGCTCGAATATTATCCCAATATCCCTGAGTTATTTACTGATGTGTTAAGGAAAAAAAATACAAAAATACCAATACTGACCATAGCCATAGCTCAATATTTGGATATCATTAATCCTTTAATAGATGGATAACTAGAATACCATAGGGAAAAAACATTGTACCTCACCACATTTGACCTAGACAACGAGTCATAAAATCCATTGGCAATTGTACCTTCTGCTAGTAAAATCAAACCACTGGTTGACGAACCTTTAGAAAAGATGACGAAGGACGATGAAGAAGAAATGATTATAATAGATAGATTCGAGCCCAACTTTGACAAGCCTTGACTAAAATCAAAAGTATACAAAGTCACTTAACAGATACTTATCTTTTATGACAACATCAAAGGAAAAGCAATTGGGAAAAACTCAAGGAAAGGAAAAAAATTAATATTGGATACCATAGAAGATGACCTTGAAGAACCGAGGGAGCATGAAAAAACGTTTTAGTAGATGTTGCAAGGAATAAAGTGACCACATAACTTCAAATCTAGAAGGACTATGAGCAGAAGCGACCATTGCATCTAGCCATTTCATAGACTTCTTCTCCAATAATCTAGTTGCCACAAAACAGAGTGAAGATAAATCAAACTTCATATGAAGAAAATCTAGTCAATTTGTTAGAAGACTCTCCACCACAGACCCAACCCGACTTGAAGAAGAACAACAAAAAATAACTGTACCAAATCCCGATCGCTTTACAGTGACTCCTAAGTTCAGTCAATTCCTTGCTACCATTTCACAACACATTCCACATATCTAATATTTCTATAACCTCCCTTGACTAGTTAGTTACCCTACCGATGCCTACCCCGACTAACTCTCAAAAGAATCCATTACTCCCGTTACTCAAACCTTTCATCAATCCCTCCATTTCCCCTTGAACAATGTCTAAGTCCCATCTCAAATATTTCCCAAATTAACCTTGGCAGAAACCCACATTACAGATGAAGCAATCACATTCCAAGTGACTCATGATGAAACCATAAATTTTCCTTATGAACCACTAACTGCAACCCTAACAGTATCACTACTACTGCCTCCACCTAGTGCAGCTTCACTTACTACATCGATACCCCTCTCGACTACAACAAACTCAATTGTTATCATAAATTATCCATTAACTCTGTCAACATCAACATTACCTATGAAAATCCCACCTATGTTGACCCCACCTATGTCATTTGCACCTCCGTCAAAGCTAACTCAATCAACCGCCCCATAGATGACAACAACCTTTGAAAAAACTCAAAAGAAATTGTCGAAGAAAATAATTAAAAGAAAGAAACCTAAAAGTAACACCCAAATAACTTTGAAAATATAGTTAGTAACCAGATTAACAATAGATTAAGTCGTCTTTATACCTTCTAAATAATAAGAGCGTGAAATTGATGACTTCATCAAAGTGGCTACCAAATAATGTCTAAAAATATGCTTAGAAGACTCCAAAATACTCAAAACATTGAAGGAGGAAAACAAAAATGTATGGACAATTTGTTTTGCTAAGGCAAAATAGATTATTGGACAACTACCAAAGCCCCAACTAGAGAAGATAATTGATAAGTTACAAAGTCTAGTTCAATTTTTCTTTGATAATAATGGAAAAGTCCAGGATCATCTTGCACAAAAAAACACAATGAAACTGGTCTACTCATTGTTAACTAGTTCAGAGCATTTCAAGAATGTGATAAAAAAATGAAGGAATATGAAGTACAAGTAACTAGGGAGACAATTGTTCTCAATAGCTAGTACTCATATTATGGAAAATTTTGTGTTGAAATATAGAATATGTAGGGTACTCTCTTAGAACGTTATGAACATAAGCAATCAGCTGACCCCATCACAGAGCATATTTTGACTGACTAGAGAAGCATGGAGCAGCAATGAGGAGATTAGTTAAGGAGAAAAGAGTACCAATGGTTATATGAAGAAAAGAGAGCACAAGAAGAAGTCGGTCGGTTGACTAATCATCTATAAATTGATGAGATCGACAAAAATCCAGATGGAGAATTTTGGCCCAAACATGCAGAACACAATAGATCAACCTATGTAAGTAAAATTGACACACCTTTTTGAACTCACTAGGCTGGATATCAACATCAAGACTATTTTATCTGAATGGGATGAATTTAAATAATTCCTCACTCTCTCCACCCCAACAATAGTGGAAGCATGTGTTGATTTCAGTCCACCAAGTGAAGCATCCAGGTCTCAACTTCCGTGAAGACTTTTCTTAAATTTTGTAATTATTCCAAAATTGTATAAAAATTCACATCTCCCTATTCTCTTTGAGACAGAATTTTTTTGGGGTGGGGGAGATGTTGGAGGAGACTAGTCAGCCAATTAGCTAGGTTCTCCTAGCCAATTATAGATTAGTCGGCTAAGTTGATCGAGTCGGTTAAGTCGACCAACAAGACAATTAGGAAGTTATAACTGTATAACTGTTTATGTGCACTATATAATAGGATGGTGAGCCTGGAGATGTAACATTGCTTTTTGTACATGATGGCCTCATAATATAAGACAATTTGTTGCACCTATCACCACTGCTTGTATTCTTTCTCATACTTTTATATATGTGTATGATATTAAATCTTGTCATATATTATTGTGCTACTAGTAACTATATGTAGTCTATTAAATTACAACACTTCTTCATATCCATTATTTCTAGATCATATATGTTGATGTATATGCAACTTTAGAATGTATTTCACATATATGTATATTGTATTCCTATAGAGATGTTATTATTCCTCTATACGGAAGTGTCATCATTTATATTGTAAGTGTCGTAACTTATACTTGATGGGTTATTAGACCACCTTGTTAGGGTCGGCCCTGTATAAGTCATGTGGGTCAAAGGGTTATTAGACCACCCTATTGCGGGTCGGCCATGTGGGTCAAAGGGTTATTAGATCACCCTAGTGGGGGTCGGCCCAGTCAGCATTATGTTAAGTGGTTAAGTTGAGGCCAACCTAGTTGAGTAAAGGTCAAGTCAAGTTAGTGTATAAATCGAGAGTGTGTCTCTCTCATTTTACACATTCTATTCTCTCACTCACACTTGGGAGAGTGGTGCACTTGTGGAGGAGGAGGCTCTGCTGCTAGGAGAAGACTATCTCTTGTATTCTAGTTGTATCATTGCTCTATCAATCTCTGAGGAAGTTATTGGGGTTTTTCACCTTTATGGTTTTCCCCAAGTAAACTCTGTGTCTCTTGTGTGATTGCATTTTGTGTCCATGATTGATATGCTGTAGATTTGTTGTACATGTTGTTCTCTCAGTTAAGATCCTAGATCAGATTGAAGCAAATTCTGAAAATTTAACATGGTATCAGAGCTCTGAAAATTTTTTCTGAGATAACCCGACCTGTTATCTTTCCATCTCAACAAGTCTGACCTCAATTGGATTCTCTGAGAGAGAGTTATGGCAAGTGTCGCAACGTGACCTGTTTATGGGATAATACAGGAGAGTGAAATTGTACGGAGTGCCACATGTCACTGTTTCAACTTTGGGCTCTGAAAAATTTTCCTGACATATCCCGACCTATGGATCAAAAATTTTAGAGTTACACCAGAAACAATCAGGTACATATTTCTGTCAAAACAGAATTATTTTTTAGTACCTTCATTCATGGCTTTCGGAATTTAGGGCTTCGAAGAAAGTTGGAATTCTTGAAATTGGAGACCACGGATGGATGCTACTCATCAAAATCGAAATTTAGAGACCAAGATCAGATTTTTTGGTTGGGCAGAAGGCCGGGCTTGATCAAACCCTAGTTCGGGACTTTGATCGAAAAGATGGAAAATTAGGGCTTCTCCAAAAATTGGAATTTTGGAAATCTGTGACCACGGCTGGAAGCTCCTCAGAAAAATCGAAGCTTAGAGCTTTGAATCAAATGTTTTGGTTGGGTGAAGCTCTGGGAAACTCAAACCCTAATTCAGGTTCCTCCTAGTGAATCCAGAAATCTAAAAGGCAATTTCGAGGGGTGAAACTTTGTAGTTTTCAAATTCTAAATATACCAACTTGATCAGCTCATCAGGGTGCATATTTCTATCATTTAGGAAGTTTGAAATTCAAAGTTTAAATTTTTGGGGTTTCTCTGACAAACCCTAATACAGCTCGAGATCCAGTTCCTACAAATCAAGTGGATTGGTTTAATCCTAGAAGAGGATGGATTGGTCACCTGCATAAGTGAAGAAGTTCCCGTTTCAGAGGGAGATGAGGCTAAGGCCTTACATAAGAAGATTTCAAGCAATCTCAATAGGTATGACTCATCCAGGTATGTCTCGAGATTTGTTCATGATTAAGTTTATGATATGTTTGTCGTCATGTTATTACGGTTAAAACAATCTTGATTTTAGACTTGTCGTATCACCTTAACAAAATTATGAATGCATTCATTAGGGTGTTGACACTTACGATTGTACTAATGCATTGTGATGTTGTATGAGGTTTATGTTGTTTGCTAACACAAAAGGTACACCAAGAAAGTCAAATCATGTTCTACTTCAAGAACATATGCTCATGGTGACATGAAGACAAAGATTCATCCATTGTCATGGATCACATAGAAGATCTACTTTCGAGGTATGTATAACTTGGTTCTACAATGGTTAACTTATGAGACATGCAGGTTACTAGCACAAGTCACTGAAGAGAAGCAGAAGACATTATGCGGGTATGTTAGACATAAGTAGCTAGCATGCTAATCCAGGTATGTTTTTCCTATATCAAGCTAGAATCCTACCTTGTGTTAGGATCTTATACTGTTGTGTTGTTGATAATGATTATTCATGAAGTCATAGGTTTGAATAATCATGGTTGTATGCATATTATATCTCTTATCTTGATTGATGATTCAACTAACCAGAAGAGTCCTATGATCAAATAAGAATATGTATGAGTAAAAGAAGACTTCCCTGAAACCTTGAATACTAATGTTTATTATCTGTGAATGATCATGAATATACATGTTTAAGATTATTGTGTTTTGATAGTATTAAGATTATACTAATAAATGTGTGATTATGTATGAGACCTCAAGGATAACACAATGATGATACTAATAAGCATGCATAGTGATTAAGGATGGATGTAAGTTCAAGGACGGCTAATCCAGGAAGCAAAGATCAAGAGGGAGCACACTCTAGTTGTTCCTGCAAGAAAGCAAAGGAGCACACTTTAGTAGTTTCTACAAGGATGCAGATATTTAGAGGGAGTTGACCTCTTCCCACAATCCACATAAGAATGGAGTTGCAGAAAAGAATTAAAGACTGAGAGGGAGTCAACCCAACAAACAAACAAAGATAAGTATTTGAATTGTCATTACTTGCATATTTTATTGTTTAAATAATACTGTTCAATAATGTATATACTGATGTTCCTAGAATTAGGTTGTGTATTATGCATATTAGAATAGTTGCATTGATGAATAGTATACTACTAATATGCATGGGTAAGTGGCATATGGCACTGTACAACATTCCATTGCTACTTATCTAGAATGAAACCTCTTTGCTGACATGTTGGGAGTTGTGCACACTCTTAACAATGTTCTGGTAGAGATTGGAAGGCATCTAGAAAGTTACGGGATATTGATAAATGTTGTATTGAAGCATTGGCTAAGATAATTGCATGACTGTATGACATATTTCTTTATGTGTAAGAATTTGTTCTGAAAACTATGAGATGTTTTCTAATCATGCAATTTAACTTGTTGTGTAGGAAAGATCGTATAACATCACCTACAAAAGAAGGACTACAACATTTGTTCAAGCAACAAAATTATCTATTGAAGATATTGAAGTTCCCAGGATACGGGAAGAATGCCATGATCCGTCGATCATGAAGAACCATGTTTGGGATGCGGTCCCAAGAGCTGAAGGGAAGTCTGTTGTGACTTCCAAATGGAACTATCAGATCAAGTATGCTGCAGATGGAAGCATAGAGAAATATAAAAGTGATGAAATAGAAGATACACCAGATGGATTTCAAGACATCCTTCTTGAATGGTGTAGTCATATATGTGTGCAGAACTTGGTAGGATAGACAGCTTTCTATCCAGTTTGGGCTTTACCAAGACTAAAGCGGATTCCAACCTTTACTACAAGGTTGAGGAAGGCAATCGAATGATACTACTTTTGTATGTGGATAACCTGTTTGTTACAGGTGAAGATAGATTGATTGCCGACATGCAGCGGAAGCTTGCTACCAAGTTCAAGATGAAGAACTTGGGGATGATGCACTATTTTTTTTTAGCATGGAGGTGTGCCAGAGTGCAGATGGAATCTTACTTGGACAAGGGAAGTATGCAGTAGAGATCCTGACGAGGTTTGGGATGATGGATTGCAAGGCCATGGCCACACCTATGGCATCGAATCTGAAGCTTCTTTGTGATGCTTCATCTGAGCCGGTTGATGTGTCTATGTATCGTCAGATGATTGGGTCTTTGATGTACCTGACGAACATGAGACCAGATATTTGCTTTGCGGTAAACACATTGAGCCAGTTCTTGACGGATCCGAGGAGTGTTCACCTGGTTGCTGTAAAGCATGTTCTAAGGTACCTAAAGGGTACAGTGGATTATGGGTTCAAGTATGAAGTGAATCAAAAGTTTAACCTGCAGGGTTATGTTGATTCAGATTGGGATGGGAGTGCTGCAGATACGAAGAGCACATCTGGATGCTGCTTCAGTAAGGGATCAGGTGTGATCTCTTGGTTTAGCAGGAAGCAGTCCTGCGTAGCACTGAGTACAGCTGAGGCAGTGTATGTTGCAGCCTGTTCAGCTAGTTGTGAGGCAGTATGGCTACGGAAGCTACTGTCTGAGTTATTTGATCTCCCATTGGATGCTACTAGTATCTTTTGTGATAACCAGAGTTGTGTGAAGCTATTTGAGAACCCAGTGTTTCATGACAGGTCGAAACACATAGAGATCAAATATCATTATATCAGGGATATGGTGCAGCGAGGAGCTGTGAAGCTCCTGTACATTGCGACGGACGAGCAGATTGCAGATGTGTTGACGAAACCACTAGCCAGAGTGAAGTTCGAGTACTTCAGAGAGAGGCTTGGTGTTCTTCGGATTGATGACACTTCGAGGAAGAAGTGATGGACACATTTGCAGAGGCCATTCCAATTATGTTGGAAGGAGGATCCTTTACATGGCTGTGTATGTAAGCATTGGATGATGCTCCAGTTACTGCTCTGTATATGCATCAAGATGATGCTGGATATGATCAATTGGATCATTTATATGTATATGTATATATGCATCATGTTGGATGTTGGATATGATCAGTTGGATCATTTATGTATGTACGCATCGTGTTGGATGCTGGATATGATTGGTTGGATCATTTGTATGTATTTTGTATATGCATCATGTTGGATGCTTGGACCATGTATCTATATATGTATCAAGTGGATACATTGTATGATTAGGTAGATCATGTATGTTGATATGTATCATGTATGATGATATGTATCACGTAGATACTTGGTATGCATCAGGTAGATGCATGATATGATCAGGATGATCGTGGATGACGAGCTTCAGGATGTTGCTCCAGATGACTTGGAGCAGGATGTTGCAGTGATGATGATTAGGATGATCATGTATACATCAGGATGATGTATGGTGAGTATCAGGTTGATACTCTATGGCCGTGGATCAAGTTGTGCAGATGAGCATATAATTTGGCCCTGGGAGATTTGCAGATAGTCTTTCGAGGTTTTGCCTATGGCATAGAATTTGGCCCTGGGATATCTGGCAAATGATCTTTCGAGGTTTTGCTTGGGAGGACATATAATTTGTGCCCTGGGAGATCTACAGATAGTCTTTTGAGGTTTTGCCTATGGCATGTAATTTGTGCCCTTGGATATCTGGCAGATGCTCTTTCGAGGTTTTGTCCTATGGCATGTAATTTGTGCCCTGGGAGATCCGATAGGTTGAGCCGTGTGCTTGTAATCAGTCCTGGGATGCTCTTTCGAGGTTTTTCCATGACCACATGTAATTTGTGCCCTGGGAGATCCGATAGGTTGAGTCGTGTGCTTGTGATCAGTCCTGCAATGCTCTTTAGAGGTTTTGTGGTGTCCACATGTAATTTGTGCCTTGGGAGATCCGATAGGTTGAGCCTTGTGCTCGTAATTAGTCCTAGGATTCTCTTTCGAGGTTTTGTGGTGGGGTCACATGTAATAAGTCCTGGAGATCTGGACAGGATGAAAAAGGCCTCAGATACTCTTTAGGGTTCTTGCTAGTCAAGAGACTCTTTTAAGGTTTTGTGACACACGTAATAAGTCCTGATATTTCCAGAGTGTGGCCAGTGATGACGAAGACCTACAGGTGGTGGGCCTACATCCAGTATGAAAAAGGACTAGCTCTGTAGAACTTCCTATGACGAGTAGATTCAGAGATTGATTGAGATAGCAGTAGCAGTGACGATGATCCAGAGAAGATGACTTGTGCCAGAAGACTTGTGTCTAGAAATACCTTCCTAGTTAAGAGGGAGTGTTGATGTATATGTAACTTCAGAATGTATTTCACATATATGTATATTGTATTCCTATAGAGATGTTATTATTCCTCTATACGGAAGTGGTTGTATTCCTATAGAGATATTATTATTCCTCTATACGGAAGTGTCGTCATTTATATTGTAAGTGTCGTAACATATACTTGATGGGTTATTAGACCACCTTGTTAGGGTCGGCCCTGTATAAGTCATGTGGGTCAAAGGGTTATTAGACCACCCTATTGCGGGTCGGCCATGTGGGTCAAAGGGTTATTAGATCACCCTAGTGGGGGTCGGCCCAGTCAGCATTATGTTAAGTGGTTAAGTTGAGGCCGACCTAGTTGAGTAAAGGTCAAGTCAAGTTAGTGTATAAATAGAGAGTCTGTCTCTCTCATTTTACACATTCTATTCTCTCACTCACACTGGGGAGAGTGGCGCACTTGTGGAGGAGGAGGCTCTGCTGGTAGGAGAAGACTATCTCTTGTATTCTGGTTTTATCATTGCTCTATCTATCTCTGAGGAAGTTATTGGGGTTTTTCACCTTTATGGTTTTCCCCAAGTAAACTTTGTGCCTCTTGTGTGCTTGCATTTTGTGTCCATGATTGATATGCTGTAGATTTGTTGTACATGTTGTTCTCTCAGTTAAGATCCTAGATCAGATTGAAGTAAATTCTGAAAATTTAACAATATAGAGTTAATAATCCTTAGCTTCTTCATTATAACCTATAAAATGTAACAATGACTCTTAGGTTCTAGCTTCTTACACTTTGAATTTAGTGTGTGTGCCTCATAATGACACTAACAAAGATATTAAAGTTAAAGTTAGATATGGAGGACTTATGGTTCCTCAATAATTCTTTTGGAATCATACCTTCATAACCTATGTATGACTATGATTAATAATATAGCGTGTACTTGTTACTTCTATCCAAATTTTACCAAAAACAATTGGTCCATATTTCTTCAACTCATTTGGCCTATTCAAACAACACATTTTTTTTTAAAGCGTTTAAATAGTGCCACATGGTTATAGTTGGAACGTATGCTTCCTTTAGAAGCTTATTCCAATAAAAAAACATAACATGAAAGAAGCTACGTTGCATGCCCTCACTACAAGGATATAATTAATAATGTTTACATGACTTTTTTTATCCCTCTTTACACCATCTACTACTACACCTCCTTCTCTTTCCACCATGTGTTACTATGCCTCCTTTGTCTTTGGACATGGAATTTGTTGAAAATGTAAAAATAAAAAACCTTTGGCATGTGGTATGTGCTTAGTTACTCCATTGCATAATGTATTTAACATTACTAAGATGGTGTCTCACGTCATAATCAACTCCAATAACTGTAGTACACTATATGTCTCATGGTCTTAAAACTTTAGTAACCTTTAAGGGAAGGGAGTATGTTATGTACCTTAAGATATAATTTTTTTTTTGAAGAGGATAGGCATAAAAAGGTACAAGTTTGGATTCAACAATATTTATCTTCTTTTGTTTTCTTCTTAAAATCTTACTCTATTAACATATGTTAGTGGAACATGTCCTATGTATGTCACTTATTTTCTTATTTATAAATGTATACTTTATTAGAATTTTTCATTTTTTTATTTATTAACAATAAATTTTTTCATTTGCACATATTTAAAATGTATATTCTCTTGCATATGCATTTTCAACTCCTTCCCTATAAATGTCATTATATGTACTTAGAGGATATTTTTCAAATATATTGTTGTCGGCACCTTTTAATTAAGATTAATAATAAATTATTTTTCTTAATACATGTCGGACTAAGTTTCGATTGATAGTTATCATTACATAATTTGTGGATGTGAAATTACTTACTTTAACCTAACAGATCCCAAGAATTTAGAAATAATAACTTATAAAAACATTAATTCCACTCATGTTCAACAATAATGAGATTGATGGTATCTTATATTCCATATGAAACTTTAGTGTTTCCTTGTTTCCCATTTCGTACACAATCTTTCTCCACTGATTGTTGACTTATTAGTATTATATAATATTGAATGGAGTGCCAATCATTCCAATATTTGAAAGAGTTAAACTCACCATCATCATTGTGTGAACTAAGTGGTAAAATATATTTGCTAGTGGGCGTGCCTTGAAAAATAAGCAAGGAACGTAAAATATGAGAGCACGTGCATTGAAGAAAAAAGGGAAGAAGGGGTAAAATATGAGTACACGAACCTTGAAAAATAAAGGACGGTACAAAACTCAAGATCTCATTTAAAATATCTATTCAATAAATTATATAATTTCTTTTTTTTTTTTTTTTAGAATTTTAACAAATTAGAATTATATCTATATCTATATATATACATATATATCGATAGGTGTTTTTTCCCAAGGCGTGTTTCGAAAAACACTATTCCATTTTGTCGCCTCTTCCTCTAATGAGTTTTTTCCATCTGTCTTTCTCCCTCTTTGCCTCACGTTGGGATTCTTGGAATGTCTGGTCTCCTCACCCTCCTCGGCCTCATCCTATTCATGGCTCCTTGGCCCGTGTTCGCTGGATATCTGTAATGTGCCTGGATTGTCCATTGGTTCTCATGTGCCTCCACTGGACTCTACTCATCCTCCTGGTCATTGTCCTATTTCCATTAAAGTGGGAGTTTACCTATCATCAGATAGCTTGTGTTGAGGTTTTCCCTGGATGCAGAGAGAACATCGACTACACACTATTGTGCCGAGTCTTCCGACTGCAACTTCGCACATCTATTCGCCATTGAATGATTTCCTTCGATAGATGGACTCCACTGCAGGGCAAGATGGATTTGTCAATGATTCATGGAGGTCGTTAGACATCTTATCAATCCAACAACCCTCCATCGTTCATATACTGTTCGGCATTCACAATTATTTTTGGTCATCTGAGGATTCCAAGCAATTTGCATAGACAAAGAGACTTCAGGATTTGCGGGATTTGGGTTCGCTGTTTCAGAGCAAAGGAGTACTGTAAGTTGTGAGATCAGTGGTTTGTAGGTAGGATCATATTTTGGAAGTGTTTTGTTCAGAATATTTCTAATTTTTTGCTTCTGCTTAAGCATTCCAGTGTTTGGTAACCATGTTCACAATTCCATTATTCGCACATTGTCTCTATCTGGGCATTTTCACATCACAAGAAGTTGAATACCTCACCCTCAGTTATCCTCCCACATTTATCTCATATGCCAACCATCGATCGAAATCCACTCTCACCAAACGGGTATTGCTTTGTTAGCGATTGTGTGGGATGCAATTTTAGAGATGCAAAACATCTGCATGCTTTACGTTCTTTCTATCGTAAACAATCCCCATAAATTAGCGAATTCGATGTGGTGACAGGTTTCATGTCAGACACGTATCAATGAAAAATAAGGGGGGCTCCTCGAGATAAAAAAACCCTTCAAATTTGTTCATTTTCTTTGTTGCTTCTTCGCCCAAGAGGTCATTTTGGAACAGGGAGCACTCGGGTAGGTTCACTTATAAGGGCCAACAAACTCCAAAAATTATATTTCTATACCATAAATATTTACGCCTAAGCTTTGATGGATGCTAAATGCTGAGTTGACCTGAGTCTTTCATTAGGAACTCAACCCACTTCTTGGGAAAAGATAAGAGGGAGACTGATTGAATGTGCCATCCTTTTGTTATTTTGCCTATTTTTTACAGTGATGTTTCCAGTATTACATAGATGGAGTTCTCAGATCATCCAGTTTTAAATTTCATGTTGAGAGTTCTCACAGCATCTTCCACTTCTTATTTTCTTGTTTTTTAATACTTGATTGGTTTTATTGATGTACATGCCATTGCATCTAGACATGCCAAAACATTTGGCTCAGCAGTTTGCTTTACATTCTGATAGTGGTTTTAAAGTTCGATAAGTATTATTTTCTTCAATTAGTTTAATCTTTTATCCCTATAAAAAGTCACGAGTCATGTATTTGAACTCTTCCCTGACACATGATTAAATCCATATGCAATTTATGCAATGGTCTTGACAAATTTTACAAAATTCTTGTACAGAAACCTTCTTACAATCCTTGCTTCTCAATGCCAAGTAGATGTTGCGATGAGAATTTGTAACATCCTCTTCTATACCCTATTATTTTGTAAAATATAAATGTATATTTTAACTGTGTATGTGGCCCTGGTGAGGAGCTCAAGGCCAAGGCCCACCAGTGGACCTCGATAGGATTTTGTATTTTTAATTTCCTAAATTGTAAAATGTTATTGTAGACTAAAGTCACGATGCACTTAACGAAAAGGGAACGAACCCACTAGGGGAGATGAGAGAATCCTGATGGCTAGGGAACCTAGTTATGGAGGATGGGTTTTTGTGCCTCTAAGTATGAAAAATTATAAAGTTATGTAAGGATAAAATATATGTAGGATCAACATGTGTTGCTACTATTAATTTTATCCTAACAAAAAGCAACGGGAGTTGGCACATAATTATAAAACAAAGTAATCAACAAAGGGTAGAAAAGAAATACCCTTAAAAACATTAAGGAAAGCAAAAACCTATCCTAGGTGAGGGATCACATCTATACCATGAAATATATTTATATTAGGCATATAGATATGAAAGAATGAGGTACATTATTCTTTTTAATTATATATATATATATATATATTTTGCCCAATGTTTTCATAAGAAGGGTTAATTAAGTAATACAATTACATACTGTTATTGTAAACTCTTATTATCGAGGATGAATTGATTTGATATCAAATAGAAAATCATAAAGTATATTGAATAAAATAATTTATTATGGATGGATCATGGTATGGTTATGCCATGGTTGAAGGATAGAGTGGTTTTCTAGATAGGGAATCGACAACCCTTCCCCCCCAAACTTAAGTAGTTTAGTTTAACTATATCAAGGGAGAAAGAGGAGGACGTATGCCTAGGATACCCTACAATGATTGGAAGAACTCTTCATACTGCAGCTTACTCAACCACATTTTGATGGAATGTGCATTTAACTGAGACACTTCTTAAGGATTTTGGCACCAATGGAACAACTCCTACGATCTCCCTAAGATACTAATGACATGATTACAACTAAGTTATGGGAGACAGACCGAGGAGGGAGCAGATCCTCTCTAAATGATGGTGGAACTTCCAAGAAGAGGTAGAGGGGAAACCAGTGGTATTTAAAGATGGCAATTGCCTTCTATAAAGGAGGAAAAAATGTTTTCAGTAGGACAATTTTTCCGTCGGCGCTAATTGGCAGGGACGACGGTTTTGTTGAGAGGTTGCACTAGTTTTGCATAGACTACATGGGAAGGGAGAGCGGGAAAGCTTCATCCCTAAAATATATGTCTCTTATACGTTATATGCCATTTTTTGGGCTAATCCTTGTTGAGACTTTTGTTTATATTTTTGTTATAGTTATAACTCTGTTCGAGAATTTCCGGGCTGCCTGCGACTGGGGTAAACAATCCATATATATATGATATATGGTCGATGTGTTTAATATTATTTGTCGACAATGTGGAGCAGATGAACTTCTGTTTATGTGTTGAATTCGGCTTCCTATGATGAGTTGTAGAGTTTTCTATTTATATATATATCTATATAATGTGATCCCTGGTGTGTGCTTCAGGGAAGCATTTTATTTTTGATATTTTCTCATACTACTGTTTGCTTAGTTGGGAACCTCTATAATACATAGTAGCGTTAGATGTAAATCATGGTCGCCATGCCTATTTATTTTATGTATGATTTCGGATGAGATTATCACACATTTGGTAATCCAAATACTTATGTTCTGTTTTGAGGACCTCTGTAATACAAAGTAGTGCCAGATATAGATTGTGGTTGCTTTTCTATTTCTTTTCTGTATGATCTCGGATGAGATTATCACACATTTGGTAATCCTCATACTTCTGTTCTATTTTGAGGACCTCTATAATACATAATAGCGCCAAATATAGATCATGGTTGCTTTTCCATTACTTTTTTTGTATGATCTCAGATTCTGAATAGCACGCATTGATAAATTCCCATAGTACGGCTTTGCGGACCTCTGTAATATAGAGTAGTGCAAGATATAGATCGTGAACACTTTTCCATTCCTTTTTTGTATGATCTTAGATTCTGAATAACACGGATTGATAAATTCCCATACTACGGATTTGCGGACCTCTGTAACTCAGAGTAGCGCCAGATGTAGATTGTGGTTGCCTTCCTCTGATTTTATGTATGATCTTGGATCAGTTATCACACATGTTATATTTTTTCTCATACTTCTGTTTTGGTTAATTGATGATCTCTGTAAGACAGAGTAGCGGCAGATGTAAGATCGTGGTCACCTTTCCTCTTCATTTTTGTGTGAATTCGGATCAGTCTATGTGCATCTTTATGGAATATGATATGCATAGTCTGGTTTTGCTAATAATGTTTAATGTTGGCAATCCTGAGCATGATGCTTGGTAAATTTTATAAGGCATAACTGATTCTCTGTTTTAATATATATTACATGTATATGTATAATTGAGGTCTTATGCATTTTGACCCAGTTTAATTTGTCATTGTTGTAATGAAATCAAGGGTTCCTTCTGATCCTTGTTTAGTTTATTGTTGTTGCAATGAAATCTTAGATTTTTGTCATTATGCGTGAATGCGAGCGTTTATACATGTATAATAATACAGAGATAACCTGCGTAGTTGTGTATCCCTGTGTTATATATGTGTTGAGTGTTGTAAGTTGTACTCGATAGCTTCATATATTTATAGTTGCATGCAGGTTCATATATCTAGGATTAATGTTAGTTGTGGTCATGTATTATTGTGGTTGACTGCTCGAGTGCTTGGGGAGGATCCCCGTCTGCATTTCATCTGATAAAAAAAAAAAGTGTTCTTGTATTAATTGTCTTCTGTGGAGCGAGATTCAGAGATTCATCCCCGTAGGAGTCTAGTTTGATATCTATATCTGGATCTATTTAATATCAGCGTGGAAGAGATTCTTGTGGCACTTGCAAGATAGACTCTTTAATGTTTTGAATGTACCCTCCATGAGAGAGACGTTGAGGAAATAAGTATTGCGACAACTGAGTTGCAGGTTGTAATTGCTCTATTTTTATAAATTATATATGATATGACTATTTTTGTAGATGTAGTCTATAGAATTGGGTGAACCACGTATATTGGACTCTTGTTTTTTCCCCTTATGTGTTTCTACTTTCTTTTTATGAATGTGATCTAAAATGGTGAGTTAATTCATGAAAATGTTCAAGTAAAGTTAGTGATGCTCGAACACGAGCTAATATAAGTATGTTAGATATGGTATTTCACTTTTACAATTGTCAGTTGCCTAGAGCAATACCATGGATAGATATGTTGTGCACTGTAATGTTTCCATGTACATATCAGTGTCCTAAAATAGATTAAGTTGTCTAGATGTGGTTATAACAAATTAGATGATCTCATATTGGTTAAATGTTGGAATTATAGACTACGTTAGTAAGCAAGTTTTATAAGAGTATTAGTTAAGTGAAAGTTGAAGAGAAAATAGCTTATCTCATGAAGTCCTTATGCATATAACTTATGAGTTAAATGGTCATTGTGAATTTTTTTTTTTTTAAATCACTAAAATACAAACTTGGATTTCGGGTATGTTACAAATGGTATCAGAGTGCAAGTTACAACACTTGGGCCTATATTGTGCTTAACATGAGGAGATAAGTTGGTGGGACTCTACTTGAAAGACACAACAAGCTCATTCTCAAAAGTTTGGAAAGAGGTAACCAATAAGTCGTTGGTGAGTTACAAGCAAGTTGCATTATGTTGAAGAAAATATTATCGAGGGAGGAGGAAGGTGCAACAATGATTTTGAGGGTTTCTTAGCATTGTACCTACATTTGGAGTTAAGGAAGGTGGCGACTGTCAGGGCCTCCTTGGAGTGTGGTGAGCTCTCAGAATGGATGCCTAATAAGGGCAGCTAGACTAAGAGCCTAATTTAATTATCAACCCGAGGGACGTACAAACTTTAGAGGTGCAGGCACTATATGTGCTCTCTAGGATAGTCTTTGTTGAAGTTGGCTGTTTGTATCAATGTTTTTAAAGAGTTACCAAAAAGATTAAATGAATTGTAAAAAAAGATTGTTTAATCTATGGACAAGAAATTCCTATGCTAAGAAATTCAAATACTAAAAGCAGGAAATCTATGTCTAAGAATTTAAATGCAGGAAACAGTAATCATATCTTTAAGAATTAACTTGTTGAAAGAAGTAAAAACTATACTATGGAATTGAATGCTGAAAATATAACAGATATATTCTAAAGTAATGAAAGCTTGATCTTTAATTTAAGGAGTAATTACTGTAAATCGAATGCATAAAACTCAAAGTCTGATCTAACATAATCTAATGCTAATACTAAGTTCGGAATACCATTATCTAATGCTGCAATTTCAATCAAAGCATTAAGAAGTGAATATCATCATGTAACCAAAAATACTGAAAGTAATCGATCTTCATGAGCAGCATAATAATGAATTACACACATGGGCTTTAAGATCTGGATCGCTGCTTTAGAAGTAAATACAAGCACATAGGAAAATATGTGTTAAATTATGCATTGGCGGAATGCTGCTACAAAACTATAGACATAGTGTTACCAAACTACAAAATGCGTTATAATGAACTACAGAATCAGAAAGGTTCAACTACTACAAAAATCAAACCGTGCGATTTAACCACTATTTAAAGTACTCTCATCTGTAATATAAATTCAACCAATCCAAAACACATATTGAGAAATACCTGAACAGTAAGATCTCCTGACTTATGTGTTGGAGGGCCCCTCTCCAACCCGTACTCAGGAGTGAAGGGAACTTATAAATGCTGAGTTGTAAGTAACATCAAGACTTTATTTAAAATAGGAACTTCATAGTTCAAAATCAGGTCTGTAGCACAACTGTCTCAGTGGTATAAAACGTAAAACAATAATTCTCCGAAATAGCAGCAGGGGCCTCCTGCTGCCCGAGAGGTCCATATTTATATAATTCTAATGCTTAACCTAACTAAATGTCTAAATGCCGATTCTCTCTGAACAGGAGTCCGTTCTCTATAGATCAGAAAAAAGGCGCTGAGTTTGGTGATGTTCTTTTAGCTCTTCACTTGATTTGAACATTGTCCTTTAGTGCACCTACACTTGCTCATTCAAACTCGTTTGTCATGCAATTAGATCATAACAATGCTTTCAAAACATAACAAAAATAATCTTTTAAACAACTTCATTAAATAATTAAGGTAAATCATTTTTCCCACAAAACAAGTGTATTTCTTCTCCCTTCCTTGTGTTTTTGCTGTGGGAAAAGGCTTATCAGATACCGGTATTTTGGACTCATCATTCTCCCCCATACTTGGGTGACAGATTCAGCTCTTCGATGACCTCTCTGATGTCCCATGCTACTACCCTGGGGGTCCCTGCTTGCCTGTGATAGCCCAAGGTCTGATCTTCCTTGACCCATGCTCTCCTCTCTTCTTCTTCATTGATATGTTCATTAATACCAGGGGAAGGAAGAATGGGGGATTCAGCCTCATTCCCATCCATCTAAGTTGGTTCTTTATTAGGGATTCCCTGTAGAGCTTGGCTTTGAAAAGAGCCTCTTCAAGTCTGAGAGGGGAGTGGAGCTGTAATATCCCGATTTCGACCCTATTGCATTAAAATTGTAAATGATGTAAATATCGTTATTAAATCATGGTGAGGAGCTCAAAGCCAAGGCCCCACCATCGATTTAGCATTTTATGTATCGACAATTAAAATAGATGCCTATGGTTCTTGTGCTAGACATGCACAATGTAAATTAAGACATCATGTAAATATGAATTTTAATGAAATACCCACCACTAGCTATGCAATGCAGCAAAGAGATGGGGGCATGATTTTATAAGGAATAGGGAGGGGAAATTATTCAAACCCTTGAGCCAATAGTGTTAAGCCAAATTTCATGAGAAAACCCATAAACCACCAACTACCCATTTTGATTTATACACCGAATCATTTAATTCTTCCAAGAGTTGGTTGAGGTCGTTAATGGCTTGGGAATGAAGAGGTATGGCAGCCAATTTTGTGCATGGGAAAGCCATCAACCTAGGAATTCGTATTTTTGCTTCTTGGGCAAGAAAGCACCCACGAAATGGTGCCCAAAGCCATCCTTCATCCATGGACTTTGCTCTCTCACGTAGTCTGAACTAGCTGGGCTTTCCCCGTCACATTTTTCATCATTTTCCTGCATTTTTCCATGGCTGTGAGCTCATTTTTGTGTTACACAGTGGCTGGGAGAGGAGGACCACGATTTGGGGCTGTTATGGAGGTCGTTTTTGCCCCAGAATGTCCATGGACATTTTTTTTGAAAACAGATTTGGCTTCCTAGGGTTGTTTCCTCATTTAGCTTTTTGTTTTTGGTTGCCCACATTTTTATGAACTGGTAGAAACCCATTTTTGGGCATCTCACTGTAAAAACGTTTTCTTCATGCCCAGCACTTATGATTTTGCTGTTTTCAGCATCCCTGTTTTGGTTTGAACCTGTGTGCAAGAAATTTGAAGTGGAAGTGGACAGAATTGGATTGATAAACCTAGTGAGGGGAGTAACCTCTCAGAAAGATCAAAAGGGCTAGCTACTCTTCTATGCACACCTTGGACAACATTAGAATGGAAGGTATGGCCTGAGGGATTGTGTATTGGTGAAGGGGATACTTTCTTCAGTGGGGTGTGTAGGCATTGTGGGTGCCAAGATAGATAGATCTTGTAGAGGTATCCATGGATTTGAGCTTCAGATCACTAGCTTAGCAATTCATTCCCTCCCTTTGCCTTAGCTGTCTGATAAACTGAACTATGGATTGGCTTGGCTAAGTTTGGTGTATATTTGGCTATGTGTGAGTCTATTGTTCCCTTTTCCTTGTAGAAATCATGCCCAGTTTGGGGGTGGAAATTGTGCTAAGAGATTGATGAGCACAATTGGCCTATGGTTGGGTGGAACGTTGCAGTTGCATAGCCAGTTGCTCAGGACTACTCTGTGTTAAGATAAGTACTCTCATGTGTTAAATTATGCAATGTATTTATTTAATGTCTTTCATGAAAATGGTTGAATGAATGTTAGATATGTAGATGATTTTAATTCCGCTATGTTTAATTGCAATATGCATATGTATATGTCTTTTATTATCAATGAGTTTTTACTTAATGGATGTGGGGCTAGTTGCCCGGATTTAGTGTCATGTTCTCTCCCTCGCTTGGTCTGATGGGAGGGGACTTGACAGGAGCTCTTTTCTCTTTAGGTCGTTTGCTACTCTGTGATCTTTCCTTAATGGACTCATGAACCTCTTTGTGTGTTCCTTGGAGAGTAACATCAAAATGAGCCACAGCCTCTTGCTATTTTGCAAGGAGAATGGGGACCAGCTCCTCATCCTGGGTTAGGATCCTATGGTTGTGAATGATTCTTTCAGGGTGAGTGGGCTCTTCCCTGACCATTAATGGAGTTTGCCATTTTGCTGCAACGTAAATGTGGTAGTCCTGAGCTCGCTCAATTTCATGATTCATCCATGAACATAGTGCCCTCAATTGGAAATCGCCCATGTAAGGGTTTGGCGACCAGTTGAGCATGCTAGGGACTACAAAATTGTGTAAGAAAAATTCGCTTAACTGGTCCTTCTCCAATTCTATGGCATTCAGAGATGCATCCATAAATTCTTTGGGGGAGCTTATCTCTATCGGGAGAACCTTTGGAGCTGAAATTTGCCCCACTTCTTCTGTAGATAAACTGCATAAATTGCTGATGGTGGCCGGAGGTCCAGTAGTTTATCATATATTTTAGTGGTAGTAGCCAAAACGTCCCTTAGTTGAACAATTTCCTAGTCCTTTTTGGCTAGCTCCCCTTGTGCCTCAACCAATTTCTCTTTAAGTGTTGAATTTCTCTGCTCAGCCAGTCTTAGCTCCCCTGCATGATGCATTCTCAGGATTTGTGTCTTTTCAGATGAAAACGGGGGTGATGTGGGCTGGCTTCCTGACTCAATTCTCAATGCTTCCAGTTCCTTTCTGAGCTTTTCTAATTCCTCCTGTGCCTCAGCGAGTTGGTTGACGACCCCAGGGTTTTCATTGTGCTCAGGAGGGTTCCCCTGGAGGTTGTCTTTCTCTTTTTGTTCATTCTTCTCTTCTTCTGCCTCCTATTCTTCTAGTTCATCCTACATTTCTTGCTCATCCTAATCTTCTTTTGCCTCCTGTTCTTCTGGTTCATCCTGCATTTCTTGCTCATCTTGCTCCTCTTCTATAGTGGGATCCTCCTGATCTACCCAAAGATCATTGTCCTCATCCCACACATTTTGAACTATGGGACTGGGTTCCCTACTCTTTTCCTTGGTAATTTGGATTCTGGATGTTTGTGTGAATCTCTTACTTCTTCTCTTCGGCCCTTGATTACTGGTAGGAATCCCTGGGTTCGTTTTCGGGGAGTCATCTCATGAATGCTTTATTTTCACCAGGGTATCAGCCACACTGTCCAGGTCAATTTTCCTCTTCGTCCCTGATGTAGAGGCAATTTTTTTCATTGATCCTGGTGGTAGGGGTATGCTAGCTGTGGGTGTACCCTTCATTCTTTGGACATCTTCAATAGATACCAACTTGAATTCTTGCCAAGAAAGCTTTGGGATCTGTGCTTTTAATTCCTCAAAAATGATTAATTGGATCAACCCATGATGGGCTAAAGCATCCTCCTTACCTTTAATCACTTTCTTTCTCATTTCTGCTAGAGATTGGAGTAGGTAGTATGGAATACTAATGTTGTTGTTCGGTGGATGATGGGCCCTGTGCCTCAATACTTCTAGAATTCAAAAATGGAAAATGGGGACACAACTTAACCTACCAGTGCATGTAATGTACTTCTGAATGATTGCAACCACTTCCTCCCATGGTGTCGGCATGGAGAGTCTTTTGAATCTATTCTTGTCTTCGTCGTAGACCTCTCCTCGCTCGAAAAATGCTGCCTTTGCTTCATGGTTTGCCTCTCGGTCATCCCTGCTCCAATGTAGACCCTTCTATAGACCAGTGAATTTGGCAATCACATCATCATGCAACTTTATACATAACCCCTTCACCTGGGTGATGAACTGTTCATCCTTGATATGTTTTAAATTTCTTGCAAACTCCAGAGCCACCCCTGTATTGTACCCTTTCAATCCTAGGATGAAAGGCATTCATCCCACGCTTCAGATGATTGTTAATATTCACAGGTTCTAGTAAATGGCGCTGTGTTCCTCTAGTTCGCTTTTCCTGAATCCTTTCGTCATCTTAAAACCTCTTCTGTAATCAACAAAACCAAAAATTTGAATTGTGGCTTTTACCTCACTGGTCGGGGTCAATTACAGGCTCGAGGACTGAATTGATGGCTGGGTGACCACACTACTTCCGGTTCCTTGTGTCTGGAGAGTTCTGAGAGGTTCGTATATGCAAAAACTGGCCCTTTGGGAGATTATACAACCTTACTTAACTGCCTTCCTGCACTTAACCTCATCATCGTTTAGTGTACTTGCCGCTTTATCCATTTCTTTCCATAACTGAGGCCTTCATTTCGTTTCATGATTGTACTTTTCACTTCTGCTCTGATTATTGGGAAGTATGGTGGTTTTATGCGGGTTCATCATTTGCTGATATGACAGGGGTGTGCAATCATGATTTTGTAATTTGGACCTTTCCCACGACTTCAGTGAAAAGTTGTCCTCAACTTAAAAAATAACCATTTTGTGGATAATTATTTGACCTTAAGAATATAACAAATATGTTTAGAGATTACCTCATTATGCCTTAGCATACCTGAGTTGATGATTTGGCTTGATTTCTGTGTGTGCAGGATTCTGTAGTAGATTTGACATGTTCTGTAGTAAATTTCGGCATGTAAGTAGTTACATGTGCTGTCTGCATTTTTCTTTAGCTCGTTTGAATTTGTTGTATCACCTTCATTTGAGATTTGTGCCATTTCTTATTTGACATTGTGATAAAGCTGTGCATTGATTTTTGATCCCATTCTGTGTTGGCTTGCTTGAATATGTGGCAGGATCGCGTGATTATATGGAAGAGTTGATTGAACAGTGTGCCTTGATGTATTCCTGTAGTGGTAGATATCTTTGCTGGCTCTCTTGAATACATGTTGGGCTCACTTGATTGCTGTAATCGTTGATAATTTCTGGGCTCGTTTGATTTGTTGGCTAGCTTGCTTGCATATTGATGTTTATTTTGCTTGATATTTCTCTTTGCAATTACTAATGCTGCATGTTCATAGGTATGTATGTGGCCCTGTACTTTGGCCTGTTAATCGTTCATTAATATTTATTTTTCTTTCTTTCATTTTTTTTTTTGCTTTTTTATGTTTTTTGCTTTTTTTCATTTTTATCTTTTGTTTTTTTTTTTCATTTTTTTCTCTTTTTTCATTTTTTTTCTCTTTTTTCATTTTTTTTCATCATTTTTTCAATAATATTCCATATTCTCTATCAACATCAGTTGTTGCTGGTAGAGTACCTGTGTAAACTCTTCCTTTGACTGTGGTTTCTTGTAAAGTTTTAGCCGATGTCCATTCAGTATCATGGGAAACTATTGTTCATCTATTGTAACAATTTTGTCTGCTCCATTGTCATAGATATGCTCAATGATGTAAGGTCCTAGCCATCTAGTTGTTAGTTTTCCTTTGAATGTGTGAAACCTGGAGTCATCAAGTAGTGCCTAGTCACCTTCCTTGAAATTTTTATCCTTTACGTGTTTGTCATGCCATTTCTTTCTTTGCTGCTGGATGATTTCAGTGTGGGCAAGTGCTTCCTGGTGTTGCTCATCCAGTTGATTCAATTGTAGCATGCCTTCTTGTCGTATTCCTGATAGTTCCATATTCAATTCTGATGTAATTTTTAATGTTTTTTTTTCAAATTCAATTGGTAGCATGACTTTCTTTCCATATACTAGTTCATATGGTGTGAATCATGTTGTTGTCTTCCATGTGGTATTATAGGCTCGAACCACCTCACTTAGTTTGTCAGCCCAATCTCTTTTGTGGAGTTGGACTGTCTTTGTCGGGATTCTCTCTAATTCCCTACTTGTGACCTTAGCTTGACCATTCGCTTGATGGTGATAGGAGGAGGACTATCTGTGCTTGACTTTGTTTCTCTTAAGCAAGTCTTCTATTAAATTTGATGTAAATTGTGGGCCTTGATAAGAAACTAGTTCTCTTGGTACTCCAAACCTATGAAATATTTGCTCAGTGAAGAATTCTGCTACAATGGTTTCATTGGCTATAGCAAGTATTGCTACCTCAGTCCACTTTGTGAGGTAGTCAGTGCATACTAGGATGTAGCTTTTCTGATTTGATTGTAGGTTGATTGGACAATCGAAATCAAATCCCCATTTTTTGAATGCCTCCAAGGAGATCTGTGGATGCAGGGGCATTTCTTCCTTTTGTGTTGGTTTTCCCATCCTTTGGCACTCATCACAGTGTGAAACATATTCATAAGTATCCTTGTGGAGTGTTGGCCAATAGTATCCTCTTTGTAAAATCTTATAGGCTGTCCTCTTTGCAGGCATAGTGTCCTCCACATGGTTCATTGTGAGTGGCATGCATTATGTCATGCACTTCATCTTCTCTTATGCACCTTCTGAGTATTTGATTAGGTCCTTGCCTGAAGAGCATGCCTTCTATCCATGTGTATGTTGCACTTTGCCTTATTACTTTTGTATTTTATTTGTAACTCTAATGTTCTGGAAACTTTCCAAACACTAAATAGTTTTCTATGTCAACAAACCACCAGCTTCTTGTGGATATGGAAAAAAGGTGCTCATCTGGAAAACTGTCATTGATTACTTCACTGTCTTGTCCATTTGTCAACCTAGATAGAAAGTCAACGACTACATTGTGTTACCTGGCTTGTCTAAAATCGTGATGTCAAACTCTTGGAGTAGTATCAACCATCTAATTACTTGAGAACTTGTGTTGGGTTTGTTCATTAGATATATTATGGCCGAATGGTCGGTATGAACAAAGACTTGGTAGCTAGTGATATAGTGCCTGAATTTATTAATGGCATGCATGACAGCCAAAAATTCCTTCTCTGTGACAGTATAATTTAATTCTTCCCCTGCTAAATTCTTACTGATATAATATATTGCATGGGGATTCTTCTCTTTTTCTTGTCCAAGGATAGAACCGATTGCCTTATCTGATGCATCAGAGTGGATGTGGAATGGAAGTGCCCAGTCTAGTCCTTAGAGTACTGGAGCTGTAATTGTTTTCTCCTTAATATTTTCAAATGTTGTCATGCAATTGTTTGTCTATATGAACTCAGTGTCTTTTGTGAGAAGTGCAAACATCGGGGCAGCAATTCTGCTATAATTTTCAATAAACCTTCTGTAGTACCTTGTTTTCCCAAGGAAACTTCTCACATCCCTCTGTTTAACAGGTGGTGGTAGTGTTTTGATTACTGCGACTTTTGCTTGATCAACCTTTATCCCCCTCTGTGATATATGATGTCCTAGAACGATTCCTTCTTCTATTAACATTCTGCATTTGTCATTGCTAAGGCATAGGCTCATCTCAATACATTTTTTTAATACCAATTCAAGATGGTTCAATGCTTGATCAAAGTTTGTCCATAAGGTGTGAAGTCATCCATGAAGACTTCCATTTGATCATTTACGAAATCAGAGAATATACTGAGTATGGCCCTTTGGAATGTAGTTGGAGCATTACATAACCCAAAGGGTAGTACTCTGTATGTGTAAGTACCCCAGGGGCATGTAAATGTTGTCTTATCTTGATTAGCTGGGTGTATTAAAATTTGGTTGTACCCACTGAAGCCATCTAAAAATGAAAAATACTTGTTCCTAGCTAATGTGTCCAGTACTTGATCTATAAATGGCAGTGGAAAGTGATCTTTCTTGGTTGCTTTATTTATCTCTCTATAGTCCACACAATTCTCCATTTGCCTCCTTTTTTTGGTACTATAACTAGTGGTGAGACCCATTCATTGTTAGAGATGGGATATATGAGCCCTGCATCTAATAATTTCTGTAGTTCTACTTTGACAATGTCCTTTAATGCTGGGTTCAACCTCCTTTGTGGATACCTGATATGGATAGAACCTTCTTTGATGTAAATATAATGCTTCCATATATCAGGATGTATACCTTTCATGTATGCATATGTCCATGCAAAATATTTATTATGTTCTGATAATACTTTCATTAATTGCTTTTCTTGCTCTGGTTTGAGATTGGAATTAATGTTGACTGTCTTTCCAGGAATAATTTCCACTGGCTTTCCTTTTTCTGATTGTTCTTCCAGATGTAGTACTTCTGCCCACATTTTACTTAAGTTATGGTTTGAACTTTCTCCTTCTTATTGCTGTGCTGTGGTAAAAAAATATTTCAAGACCAACATTGTTAGAATATGCATTTTGTATAAACCTATCTATATGGCCATATTCATCTATTGCTTTCAATGATAGTGCAACATCAATTGTTAGGATAGGTCGTAAGTTCTGATTTGGTGTATCCTAATAATCATCAGTCCAATTTTGATATTCTAAATTTGAAGATTTCTTTGCTGGTGGGTAGATTGTGATTTTCTTCCTAGCATGTCCACTGGTGATAGTCATATTTCCTGATCGGAAACCTATGTAAGTGTCCGCAGTTGCTAACCAAGGTCTACCTAGTATGATTGGATAACCACTAAGTTTACTTTTTACTTCAATTACTATGAAATCAGCTGGGTATTCCCAGGATTCAATATTGATCATAATGTCTTCGAGCATCCCTTTGGGTTTCACAGTGGATGTGTTAGCTAGCTGGAGTACTGTAGTTGTTGGCCTGATCAACGATTGGAGTCCTAGGTATATCATGGTTTCCTTAGTCATGATGTTGATAGCAGCTCCCAAATCTATTAGGCTTTTATTTATTTGCTTGCTATTGATGGTGACGGTCACTACAGGGATACCTGGATCAAGATACTTAGGGTTAATAATAATACCCAGCATTAAATCAGCCAATTGTCCTACTACATTTATTGTTGGTGGGTCACGCTTCCTCCTCCTAGGTTTCTTCAGACAATTTTCTCTAATAAATTTGTTACAGATGGGCACATCCCTTATGGCTTGCAAGATCGGGATTTGGATGTTTAAGTGTTTTAATTCGTTTAAAATTGCATTTTCTTCTTCCTCTTTTGTACTTCGTATAAGTTTCTCTGGAAATGGAGGGTTTCTGTTTCGTGGGAGTGGTTGGGTTTCTTCCTCTGGAGGATTTGGTTCATCCGGATGCTGAATATAGGGTTCTGTTGTTTTCTCTTGAGCTTCCGGTTGTGGGATATTCTGTGTTGATGTATTTTGCAACGTTTTTCCCGATCTGAGGTTTATTTCATTTATCTCCATGGTGTCTATGACATAGGTAGGGAATTGTGTGATATCTGTGTTATAAGTCTGTTGTTGTTGTGGAGGTCTGTTATTTTTAGGGTTTGGGATGGGTTGGGCTAGAATTGGTGGGGGTTCCGGGGGGTGGTTGAGTCTATGGTGGTGGCATAATAAGTGGCTGCTGCAATGGGTCCCTCCAATTTGATGGATGGGGTTATTGATTTGGATCAGTCGTGGTTGATGGAGGAAAAGGTGGGGGGTATGGAGGGTAATATGTTGAGTAATAAGATTGTTGATAAGGTGATTGATAAGTTTGTTGATTCTGCTAATAAGTCTGTTGATTTTGCTGCCATTGATTTGGATTTGGCTGTGATTGCCATGGAGTTGGTGGAGAGTTCCAATTTTGATGGCCTTGATTATAGTAGGCTTGATTGCTAGGTTGATATGGTCTAACAAAGTTACTCCTCCTTTAATTTATAAAATAAGGCTGTTCTATTGCTCCTTCAGCTGCTGGATCTTGAATAGAAGCCTTACATGAGGGTAAGAGGGGACATTTATCAGTGGAGTGGTCATCAGTGTAGAGACCACATAATTCTATGGTGTTTAAAGTACACTGCCCCTTCACATGTTTCTTTCTACAATGAGGACAGAATACTGCCAAGGCTTGGTTAATTTCATCCTACTTCTTTTTTATCTGAAGTGCATCAAGTTGCATGGCTAGAGATTGTAAAATGTCGGTCTTCATATCATCTAACAGGTTTCCTAAATCATATTTTGTAAGATTGGGTCTTGAAGATGATGAGGATCCTATAAGTGGATGTGTATCTCTTGTCCCACTCTTTCTTTTCCTAGACCTAGAATGGTTCTTGAAGATCTGGAGTATCTGGTCATAAGTCTTCTGAAATATGTCTCCATCTCCTAAGAGGTTTAAGATCTCAAAATTATCTTCTTTGATCCCTCTAAGAAGGACAAGTTTCAGTGATTCGGGGTCTAGGGTGCAATGGTTAGCTCGTTTGTAGCTAAGCTGAAAACGTTGGGCATAGTCTTCTAAGGATTCATGGTCTCGCTGTTGCATCCTAAATATTTCATCCCTTGTATCCTTTCCTTTGCAGTAGTCCCTATATTTTTTTAGGAATGCCCGTTTCATCTGACCCCAATTAAAAATACTATTTCCCTCTAAACTCATTAACCACCTAAGTGATAAATATTTCAGTGTGGAGGGAAAAAGTCTTATCTTTTGTGCATTCGTAGTGTAATCAAAGGATCTGCAAACTAACTCAAATTTAAACAGGAATGGGATCTTCTGAAGTCAATCCATGGAAGTTTGGTAAATTTTTAGGGTTGATATTCTTCATCCTAGCATCTCCAAGAGGTATGCTAATGGGGAAGGTGAACAACTCCCTAGGTTCCTCTTCTTCATCTTCCATAGTGGTGTTTGAGCTGGAACTAGTAGAGAAGTTGTCTCTGTTTGGATCGTATGTGGAGTCATTTTCAGAGTTTAGAAATTCAAACTGAGAATTTTCAGAACTGTTATTACCGTTGTTGCTCATGGGACGCTTAGGCAGAAAGCATCCAAACCTATCCCTTTGCCGACAAGGCATTCATTGGTAAAAATCTTTATGTGTTTTTTTTATATGTGATTTTTTTCTTTCTTTTTGTGTTGTTTTTGAAGATGTCTCCTAAAAGATTTAGCACCTCCTCGGCAACGGTGCCAAAAACTGGTGAGCTCTCAGAATGGATGCCTAATAAGGGCATTTGTACTAAGAGCCTACTTTAATTATCAACCTGGGGGACGTACAAACTTCAAAGGTGAAGACACTATATGTGCTCTTGAGGATAGTTTTTGTTGAAGTTGGGTGTTTGTATCAATGTTTTTAAAGAGTTACCAAAAAGATTAAATGAACTGTAAAAAAAGATTGTTTAATCTATGGAGGAGAAATTCCTATGCTAAGAAATTCAAATACTGAAAGCAGGAAATCTATGTCTAAGAATTTAAATGTAGGAAATAGTAATCATATTTTTAAGAATTAACTTGCTGAAAGCAGTAAAAACTATACTATGGAATTGAATGCTGAAAATATAACAGATCGATTCTAAAGTAATGAAAGCTTGATCTTTAATGTAAGGAGTAATTACTGTAAATTGAATGCATAAAACTCAAAGTCTGATCTAACATAATCTAATGCTAAGACTAAGTTCAGAATACCATTATCTAATGCTGCAATTTCAATCAAAGCATTAAGAAGTGAATGTCACCATGTAACCAAAAATACTGAAAGTAATCGATCTTCATGAGCAGCATAATAATGAATTAAACACATGGGATTTAAGATCTGGATCGCTGTTTCAGAAGTAAATGCAAGCACATAGGAAAATAGGTGTTAAATGTCTTGGCGGAATGCTGCTACAGGACTTTAGACACAGCGTTACCAAACTAAAGAATGTGTTATAATGAACTACTGAATCGGAAAGGTTCAACTGCTACAGAAATCAAATCGTGCGATTTAAATGCTATTTAAAGTACTCTCATCTGCAATATAAATTCAACCAATGCAAAACACATAATGAGAAGTACCTGAACAGTAAGATCTCTTGACTTATGTGTTGGAGGGGCCCTCTCCAACCAGTACTCAGGAGTGAAGGGAACTTATAAACGCTGAATTGTAAGTAACATCAAGCATTTATTTAAAATAGGAGCTTCATAGTTCAAAATCAGGTCTGTAACACAACTGTCTCGGTGGTATAAAACGTAAAACAATAATTCTCCAAAATAGTAGCAGGGGCCTCCCGCTACCCGAGAGGTCCATATTTATATAATTCTAATGCTTAACCTAACTAAATGTCTAAATGTCGATTCTCTCTTAACAGGAGTTCGTTCTCTATAGATCAGGAAAAAGGCATTGAGTTTGGTGATGTTCTTTTAGTTCTTCACTTGATTTGCGTGTTGTCCTTTAGTGCACCTACACCTGCTCATTCAAACTCGTTTCTCATGCAATTAGCTCATAACAATGCTTTCAAAACATAACAAAAATAATATTTTAAACAAGTTCATGAAATAATTAAGGTAAATCATTTTTCCAACAAAAAAAGTGTATTTCTTCTCCCTTCCTTGTGTTTTTACTATGGGGAAAGGCTTATCAGATCACTGTATTTTGGACTCATCAGAGTGCGGACTGGGAAGGGACATGAGCGTAGCCACCAGTGCCAAGGCTTTGGCCTCAACCGAGGCGATGGACAAAGGGAAAAAGACAAATTTGGGACATGACCCCGTCCTTGGGGCTGGGAATGCGGAAGAAGGGACCAGTGGAGCGGTCAATCTTGATCAGGTCTCGGCAAAACCTAGGAAGCTTGGGCAATGCCTGCCAAAGGCTAAAAAGATTCCCAAACTTCAGATAAAATCGGAAAGAGTTAGAACTGACATACAATATATGAAAGAACATGCGCTCATGGAAAATTTGGTGGGATTTGGCCGGCTGAGAAAGCGCTGGTTTGGTGGATCAACACAACCTGGAAACCCTAGGGTCATTATGATCTACAACTCGGGGCCAAAGGGTTTTTTACAGTGATTTTCTTTAATGAGGATGATTGAACGAGGAGTTTTGACAATGGACCATATTTCTTCAACTCTGTAGGGTTTTATATCCGCCCCTAGAAGGAACGTTTCAACCTGGATAAAGAAAATTTAACTATTGCCCCGGTATGGATACAACTCTACTCTTTACCTACTGAATATTGGAAGGAGGAAATCCTTATGGAGATTGGCAATGAGATGGGGGTGTTGGTTAAAGTCTCAGAACAAAAAAAGAAGATGCACTACACCTCGTACGCCCGCATTTGCCTCTATATGGATATATTCCAAGATCTTCTGGAAGGAATTGACATAACTTGGGAGGATGAAGACTGGTTCCAGGCTATTGATTATGAACATATCCATTTTCGCTGTCGGAGGTGCCATGAACATGGGCATTTATTCAGGGATTGTCCAATTAATAAACAACCAGGAGGGAAGCTAGACTCAGAAGGAAATGATCAAGAAGGATTCAAAAAAGTTGCCACCAAGAGATGGCAAGCCAAGAAGGTTGGGGGCCCTGAAATTCACAAGAAAACCATGATCCACAACAGGTTCGAGGTTTTGCAATCAGGGGAAGAAAATAAGGAAGGCACAGAGATAAACAAGGAGGAAAAGGTAGAAGCACCTAACAAAAAGGTGGCGGAAAGTACTATCAAGGATCTTGCGTTTGACGCAATGGGAGAAGAAGGCTCGTCGCTAGAGGAAGGCAGTGATGAAATGGAATTGGGAGATCTGGGCCTGGAAGGCTTGGAAGCGGCATGCATAGTTGAAAATCCAACTCCTATCACCCCACAACAGGTATCTCTCCTTGAGAAAGCTATCACCAAAACCAAAAATCACAAATATTTGGGTATAGCTTCCGAACCTCTTAAGGAGTCTGATGGAAAAAATATAAGAAGGGTGGAAAAAAGGGGGAAACGAAGCAATATGCAAAGAATTCAAATGATAGGGAAAAATATAGTTGCCTCGGGCCAGTATCCTACTATTGACGCGGCCCTAGCTTCCTCTACCCTAAATCAGTTATAAGATGCAGATTACATCCTAGAATACCAGAGGCTGCAAGAGCCTCCTGAAGACCTGTCTCCTGAGACGGAAGATTGAATTAGAGAAGCCTGCAATAGTTTTTCTCTAAGAAACTAAATGCTCCGAAGCGGATCTTCAATCCATCGGGAAGAAAGTCTGGAAACATTGTGAAGTCATAGTTATTGATGCCATTGGTATGGCTGGGGGAATCGTCACCCTTTTGAACCCAAAAGAGGTTAGTCTATCGGATTGGATGGCCTCAAGATTCATCTTATCTACTTCTTTCCATATTTTAGGAACTAGACTCATAGTTTTTCTGTCGAATGTTTATGGATCGTCAATGACAAACCTGAAGAACTCTTTCTTGGAATCCTTGAAGAGCCTCAAAAGAGAGACTAGAATCCGGCCCTGGATGATAGGGGGAGACTTTAATTTGATTCGGAGTCTAGATGAGAAGAGGGGAGGACTTTGTTTTTTGCACCCCAACAGCAAGGAATTTTCGGAGGTTATCGAAACATTGGAGTTGATTGATGTCAAAACATCCAATGGCTTGTACACTTGGAATAATAGAACAACAGGGGACATAAGCATTGCTTCCAAGATAGACAGGTTTCTGGTTTATAAATCTATCATGATGGGAGGTGGGGATTTGACAGCGGTTGTGCTCTCCTCTGTTGGGTCAGACCATTGGCCGATCAACCTGGAATGGCAGAGAATAGGGATAAACCTCCAAAGGCCATTTAGGCTTGAACAATTTTGGCTCCTTCACCCCGAATTTCTTGACCAAATGAGACAGTGGTGGAAGGCTTGTCCCCCTTTCATGGGAACCAGGATGTACCAGTTCCAACAAAAGTTAAAGTACCTTAAAGAAAAAATCAAGAAGTGGAATAAAGAAACATTTGGGAACATTTTCCAAGGTAAGAAGTTGCTTTATCTCAAACTACAGGAGGTACAAAAGGTGGCCATGACACATGTCTATTCCATGGAGTTGAAAGAATAGGAACAAAACCTTCTTCAGGAACTCAACCATAAATACCACCAGGAAGAACTCCTCTAGAAGCAAAAATCAAGGAGTCGTTGGCTGAAAGATGGTGAGTGTAACACAAAGTTCTTTCATAAAGCGGCCATCCAACACCATCATGGGAATAGGGTGGTTAGGCTCAAGAAGGAGGATGGAAATGTGGTGGAAACTCAACCAGAATTGGAGCAGACCCTGAATGACTACTTTGAAGATTTACTGGATGAACCCAATATCGATAGAAGAGTAGAAAGGGAGACAATTCTTCGGCATATCCCGAGATTGGTAATGGAAGACCACAATAAGCTTCTCATGGAGACTATCAGAATGGAAGAACTTGATGAAGCTATCAAACAAATGGCAAATGACAAAGCCCCTGGACCGAACTAATTGACCACCAATTTATTTCACGCTTGTTGGGATTGGCTGAAAATGGAGGTCCTGGCCATTGTTGAAGATTCCCGGTGGACTAGGAGTATCCTTAAATCCCTCAATGCCACCTTTCTTACTCTCTGATCTGGGTGGATATTGGTGGCCACCCACCTTTCTAACTGGCTCAAAACAGTTTTATGGCAATTTTGGTATTGTACTATTTTTAGCAATTTTTTGGGTCCTGAACTTTCGGGGCCATTTTGAGGCCCTAAACGACCTTTTTTGGCAATTTGGGGGGCCAAATGGTTTCCCTTTGCATATATCTGGCCCCAATCGAAATTTGCAAATCTCGGATAGACCTTTCCAATGGGCTACCGAGTTCCCCAAATGGAGATCGTATGCAAAAGTTACGACCTCAGGAAGTTGATGTACTAACTTACCCAAACGGGGCCCACATGACTTTTGGCGCTTCATCTCCTAGGGTTAGTTTTTTGGATGTCTAGGGTTTTTGACATTCCTATTTATTGTAAAATGCCTTGAGAGCCTCATTGTAACCATCTTCTTGTGAAATGAGCGCAGCCGTCACATCTCTTCTCAGAGATAAGCCGCCACCATTCCAGCAAGCTTGTTTTTCGCTGCAGTTTACAGTTCTAGCTTATTTCCTTATTGAATAGAAAACCAGTTTTACTGTATCTCTGTTATTTTGTGTTAAGCATCTGATAATAATCTGTATTCATTTCGTTCTGCTCATAAAATCTGGATCAGTGGTATCAGAGCAGTCTGCTCCTTGTCGTCTTAATGCATGTCCCCAACGAGGTCAGGGTACACAAAATTGGGTCTTGAGCTTGTTTCTCTTGAGGACAAAAGCTCTCGCATGCCCAAGCGACCTCTCATGGCAGGAGAAAAGAAATATGACGGGACAGGAGATCCTATCAAACTGTTGCTTGAGGAAGCCCTCACGCAGCAGAGGAACGAGATGATGGATAATTTCGCGCAAATCCTTCGACGACTACCAACAAGTGAAGCATCTTCGTCGGGCGGAGGCGTCGCCCCCTTCAAGGTACAAATCAACTTCGATATTCCTATATTTGAAGGACAGATAGACGAAGATGCTGTAGATAAGTGGTTGAATCTACTAGAAGGGTATTTTTCTGTCCATAACTTTTTGAATAAAGAAAATATTACTTTTGCGCTCCTCAAAGCCGTTCCCCATGTCAAAGATTGTGGGAAACATTTTGCGAGCAAAAGGACACAGAAAAATCCTCATTATTTTCAGTCACGACCACCCGGGAATCCTTCAGGGATGCTATTAAGGAACAATACTACCCTGTTGGAAGTTATGAGGACTTGTATACCAAATTGACCACACTGCGACAAGAAAGAGACCAAGCAGTGCCAGAGTTCACAAATATCTTCCATACCTAGCGCACCAAGCTGGGTATCAAAGATTCAGAGCGACATCTGGTGCTCAATTATCGCGGTGGTTTGCATAGATACATCCAGACTGAAATGGAATTCCTGGACATCTCTTCCTTGGGCACGGCCTACCGATATGCCGTCAAAATTAAGCAGAAGCTCAAACAAAAGATGCGGCAATTTGGGCCTAGGAACCCTTCACAGCAAAAGACAGGAAAGGGTGGCCCCAACCCACAGAATAAAGGACAGAGCAAAGATGGACAGTATCAGGACAACCAGTCCAAGCCACAAGCAAAGAAGGACAGTGAAAAAACAAAGAAAGATACCGGGAAGTGGCGTGACTTCCATAAGAACCCTTAGCATAACACTGCTGATTGCTGCTCAAAGCAGTCGCTGGTGGCCGAAGTGAAAGCATCTGAATCAGATGCAGGTTCTGACTCTAAGTCCAAACCAGAAAGGGGAAGACGGATCATTTATGTGGAACCCAGTGCCACCATTGCTACCACCAAGCTCCATCCTGATGAACCAGATGAGCCAGAAGAAGGAGAACGCCTCTTCCATTCACAGATGTGGGTAAAAGGCACCCCGTTGCACTTCATTGTTGATAGCGGTAGCCAGAAGAATCCCATCTCAGCAGAGGTCATCTAGCGCCTAGCCCTGCCGACAATGCCACACCCACAACCCTACACCATTGGATGGCTCTGCAAAGGAAGCGATCTCCGCGTCAGCTAATAGTGCCGACTACCATACGGCATCAAGCCCTTCAAGGATGAGGTATTGTGTGATGTCGCTCCTCTCGAAGTTTCAGATGTTCTTTTGGGCCAACCTTATTTATGGAAACGTCATGCTGTATATGAGTCTAGGCCTCGTAGTGTTATTATTTCTTTGAATAGGAAATTGTACAGGATACCCGAGGCAGTCCCTCCTAGTGCTATTTCCTTGATCTCTACCAAGCAATGCAGGAAGGTCATCTCTCAGACCGGGAAATTTGTCTTCTTCATGATTTGCTCTTAGAGTGAAAGAAAGATCGCAGCCACATCCCGGGCCTGCACGACCGATCTATCCACACAACAGAAGCAAGTGGATAAGGTGGTGGAAGGATACTTAGATATCTTCTCCTCTCCAACCGGGGTACCTCTGCACTACCAAGTCAAGCATCCCATCGATCTGACCCTAGGCGCACCGCTACCCAATGGGCCAGTCTATCGCCTCTCTTTGTTGGAAAATGAGGAGATCAAGAGGCAGATCCAAGAATTGCTCCACAAGGGGCACATCCATCCCAGTTCATCACCTTGTGGGAGCCCAATCGTGCTGGTGTAGAAGAAAGATGGGACCTGGTGACTATGCATTGATTACCGAGCCCTGAAAAAAATCACAGTCCATAACTGGTACCCAATTCCCCGAATTGACGACCTCCTTAATCAACTCACGGGGCCCAAATACTTCAGTAAGATTGATCTAAAGTCTGGCTACCACCAGGTCCCAATAGAACAGACAGATGTATGGAAGACTGCCTTCAAGTCAAAAGAAGGTCTTTTTGAATGGATGGTCATGCCTTTTGGTTTGAAAAATGCTCTAGCAACTTTTATGAGGATGATGGATGATATCCTATGACCTTTCACCAACCATTTTGTAGTGGTGTATCTGGATGACATCCTCATCTACAACAATACTTGGGAGGAACACTTGCAGCATATTCAGCAGGTTCTGCACACCCTGCGGAAGCACAAACTATATGCAAACTTGGAAAAATGCTCCTTCGGCATGGACAGGGTCCATTACTTAGGCTACATCGTTGATTGACATGGTGTGCATGTGGATCCAGCCAAGATCCAGGTCATCCGTGACTGGCCATCCCCAACCACACTCACTGAACTTTGGAGCTTCTTGGGCCTTGCCAATTTCTATCGTCGATTCGTGATGGGATTCTCTCATATCGCATGGGCCCTCAGCCAAGTGACCAGGGGTGGTGGTAAGGAAAAATTTGTGTGGGGCCTGTCCCAACAACAAGCCTTTGATGACTTGAATAAGAATTTGTGCTCATCGCTGGTACTCTCATTACCGAACCTACAACATCCCTTTGAGATCAAGACAGATGCTTCAGATTATGCTGTGGGCGCCATTCTCACTCAACATGGCCACTGCGTGGCATATCATAGTGAGACACTATTAGATGCTGTTCGCAAGTACCCTACCGACGACAAAGAAATGTACTCCATTGTACAATCCTGCTGCTAGTGGAGACATTACATTCTTGGGAAGGAGATAGTCATCCACACTGATCACAAGCCACTACAGTTCATGTAGACCCAAGGAAAGTTGCAGAATGACCGCCATCAGAAGTGGTCAACATATTTACAGCAGTTCCACCTCAACATCAAATATAAAATAGGGAGTACCAACCGAGTTGCTGAATGCCTCAGTCGATCTCCAGTCATGGCACTTACCACGGTGCTAGACTCTTACGGCCACGAGACCTCCGGATGGCCCCACCTCTACGAGACAGACCCTGACTTCTCTGCCACCTATCAAATGTTGGACACCAACTCAGTGGTTGATAATTTCCATCTTCAAGACGGGTTGTTGTGTCATCTGGGCCATATCTGCATTTCATCAAGCGAGCGCGCGAAGCTGATTTGGGAATCTCACTACAGTCGGGTGGCAGGACACTTTGGCGTCAAAAAGACAGTCGCAGTGTTGCAGAAACATTTCTACTAGATGAAACTTCGACAGGATGTCAACAAGTATATCAGGTCCTGCACTGCTTGTGCTATTGCCAAACTGACCACTAAGAAATAGGGCCTATACACCCCTCTGCCTACTCCTGATAGGCCGTGGGAATCCATCTCAATGGACTACATGTTGGGCCTCCCGTCCACCAAGAGAGGAAATGACTGTGTTTTCGTGGTTGTTGATCGCTTTTCCAAGATGGTGATTCTAGCCGCTTGCAAGAAGAACATCATAGTAGAAGCCACTGCCAAGATTTTCTTTGAACGAGTATGGGTACATTTTGGGATCCCACAGACCATTATCTCAGACCGTGACAGTCGGTTCCTCAGCTCATTCTGGTCAAGCCTCTGGTCACTACTGGATACCAAGCTCACCAAATCCACTGCCTTCCACCCCCAGATCGATGGGAAAACGGAGGTCGTCAACCGGATGGTCATACATATCCTGCGCATGTACAATTCAACACACCCCCACACATGGGATGAGAGTCTCCCCTATGTCCAACATAGCTACAATCGAGCCCTGCATAGCTCAATTGGCCACAGCCCCTTTCAGGTGGGGTTGGGATTCCAACCATTGGGCCCCATGGATGTTGCACTTCCCCTTGCAACCACCTCGGCCAACTCATCCCCAGAAGCTAACAAAGCCGCCCGGTTCATTGAACGGATCCAGCATATCCGCCAACAGGTTCAAGATATTCTACAAAAGTTTAATGCCAAGTACAAGCAGTGCCATGATCAACATCGGGTGCCACATAAGTTTCAGGTGGGCGACAAAGTTTGGTTGCATTTGTAGAAAGAACTCCTTACAGGGTCCCATTGAAAGATTTTCCCACTCTATTATGGTCCGTACACCATCACCAAGGTGGTGGGTGACAATGCTTTTGAGCTCAACATTCCCCCCTTCCTTGGTCTGCATCTAGTCTTCAACGTGGCTCTCCTTCGGCCATATTTCCCACCACTATTAGACACCTCAGAGATAGCAGAGAAGTTGACACCAACAGAGCTCAACCCTAACTGCCTACAACAAGCATCCAGTGATCATATTGCAGACACACAGATCAAGGGCACTCGACATCAAAGGATCCAGCTTTATCGAGTTGTCAAAGTAGGGCAACTCCTGCACCAAGGCAAGTGGCTTACCCGATGCCAAATTCAACAGAAATTTCCTCATCTGATGGGGGAACTCAACGCAATGGAGACCATTGCTTCCTAAGGAGGGAGGATTGATCCAGGTGGATATTGGTGGCCACCCACCTTTCTAACTGGCTCAAAACAGTTTTATGGCAATTTTGGTATTGTACTATTTTTTGCAGTTTTTTGGGTCCTGAACTTCTGGGGCCATTTTGAGGCCCTAAACGACCTTTTTTGGCAATTTGGGGGACCAAGTGGTTTCCCTTGGCATGCATTTGGCCCTATTTGAAAGTTGTAAATCTCGGATAGACCTTTTCAATGGGCTACCGAGTGCCCCAAACGGAGATCGTATGCAAAAGTTACGACCCCGGGAAGTTGATGTACTAACTTACCCAAACGGGGCCCACATGACTTTTGGTTCTTCATCTCCTGGGGTTAGGTTTTTGGATGTCTAGGGTTTTTGACATTCCTGTTTATTGTAAAATTCCTTGAGAGCCTCATTGTAACCATCTTCTTGCGAAATGAGTGCAACCGTCACATCTCTTCTCAGAGATAAGCCGCCACCATTCCAGTAAGCTTGTTTTCCGCTGCATTTTACAGTTCTAGCTTATTTTCTTATTGAATAGAAAACCAGTTTTACTGTACCTCTGTTATTTTGTGTTAAGCCTCTGATAATAATATGTATTCATTTCGTTCTACTCATAAAATCCGGATCACTCTCATTCCTAAGGAAATGGGCATAGAGGACCCCAGAAAATTCAGACTTATAACCCTCTATAATTTTATGTATAAAATTATAACTAAGGTTATAGCTAAGAGGCTGCGTCCACTCCTACCCTTGATCATTTCTCTTGAGTAGGTTGGGTTTGTGGAACGGCGTCAAATATTGGATGGCATAATTCTAGTACATGAAGCCATACATTCTATAAAGAAGGATAGAATCCCAGGTATGCTTCTTAAACTTGATTTATCCAAAGCTTATGACAAGTTAAATTGAACATTCCTTGCAGGGATGTTAAAAGCTTCCGGATTCAGTAATATTTGGATTGAATGGGTTATGAGCTTAGTCTCATTCCCTTTCTTTTCCATTTTGGTCAATGGTACTCCCTCCTAACCCTTTCCGGCTTCTCGTGGCATTCGGTAGGGGGATCCTTTATCCCCCTTTCTCTTCATCATCATTGCAGAAGGATTGGAAAGAATGCTACGGGCTGCCCAGGACAATAATGTTATCCGTGGTCTAGATCTTAATGCTGGGTTGACTCCTCAAACCCACCAACAATATGTAGACAATACAATGCTAATGGGACCTTCCTCGGTTCAAGAAGCTATAAATATCAAAGGAATCCTAAACACCTTCCTTAGTGGCAGTGGCTTAGAAATTAATAAAGAAAAATCTAAGGTTTATTTCTTCAATACGCCCAGAATTAACCGCAGAAACATTTTGCGTATTTTGGAATTTTCTGAAGGACATCTCCCATCTAAGTATCTAGGGGCACCCTTGACGGAATCTACAATTCTTCAAGTCTTTTGGAAAGACCTTCTTGACAAACTCAAGAGTAAATTGGAATTATGGATGCACCGTGCCCTGAATTTCCCTAGCCGTCTCATTTTGGTTAAGGTGGTGCTCCAAGCAATGCCAGTTTATTTGTTCTCGGTGTTAGCTGTCCCCAAAGTTGTCCTGAAAAAAATTTGTAATCTTCGTAGGAAATTCCTGTGGGGAGGCACCCATGATCAGAGCAAGTGGGCCTTGGTGAAATGGGAAACTGTGTGTACTCCAAAGTGAGTGGGTGTCCTTGGTCTGCGAGACCTGCTGTGTGTTAATAAGGTTTTAGGGGCCAAAATTTGGTGGAGGTGGATAATGCACAGGGAGGAACCACATGACCTTATAAGATAGAGGGAGGAACAACCTAGTTCGTGCATATGGAAGTTGGCTCAGTTGAATCAGGAGCTACTCAAGCGGCACATTTTCTGGGAAATAAGAGATGGAGCTTTTGCTTCCTTTCTGCATGATGCATGGCAACAATTCCCCAGATTAGATGTAAGGCAGGAAAACCAGGAGCTTGCCTAGTATTTATAGAGTAGTTCATGGGAGAAGGTTTGGGACTTTTGGGAACCGGGACCTGAGGGACAACAGGTCAGATAGTGGAAAGTGATTCAATGGTGGCAGATCCTGACCTCAGAGGAAAATCTAGATAATTTTTATGAGGAAATTCTCAAGCGCCAAATCCCTGTGGCCATGGGACCTGACAAAAGCAGATGGGGATATTCCAATACGAGGAAATTTAATAGTGCTGAAGCGGTTCACCTTCTGGAGGGTTACGATAGGATGCCTCGCGACAAGAAATGGAAAAAATTATGGCTAATGAGCCACTAGCCTAAAATTGCTACCTTTGGGTGGTTGTTAATTCATCGTCGCATTCTGACTTGGGAAAATTTATGGAAAAGAGGTTTCTCAAGGCCCTCATGCTGCTGCATGTGTATGCTCGAAAGTGAATCTATCAACCATCTGCTTGACAAGCTCCCGCTGGCCTCATCCCTCTGGTGCAGGGGGGGAAGAAAGATTCAAAAAGACAACCAGAGTATGTCGTCATTCGGATTTGTCCCTGCCAAATTGGCAAGATCAACCGTTCAAAAGTGAACTAATCGTATTTGGGAACTGTTCCCTGGGTTTGTTGTTTGGGAAGTTTGGAAGGAGAGAAACCTAAGAATCTTTGAGGATAAGCAAAGAAGTATAGGGGCAATTTGGCTGGTCCTTGAAATGCATCTAAAGGAAACTTTATACCTTAAAAAATTGCCCCCAGAAACGGGGTGTGTTGATCCGACTGAAAGATTAATTTTGAATGCATGGGGAATTTTCAACTTACCTAGATGTACTGACGAAATGCATGACAGGAGGGTAAAGCCCCTTAGTCCTGACTTTTGGCAAACTCTGCTGGCTGGAACTCTGAAACTCAATTTCGATGGGGCAGCAAAAGCTAACCCGGGCCCTGTTGGCTTCGGGGGAGCTATCAGAAATAAATTTGGCCTGGTGATGGGCATTTTCTGGGGCAACCTGGGAGAAACAACCAACAACGTAGCAGAATTAGAGGGCCTAGTTAATGGAATCAGATGGGTGATAACGACGAATTGGTTACCTCTGATTGTGGAGGGTGACTCCAGTATTCTGATAACAATGGCGGGTCATATCCAGAGGGGTGCAGCTGTCTCTAAGGTTTCGCTTAACTGGAGAGGGGAAGGAAGGATAAACCAACTCCAACAGCTCTTACGTACGTCTCTGGCCATACAATTTATACATGTGTGTCGTAAGGGAAATAGGTTGGCGGACGAGTTGGCCAACATGGGTGTTGTGGCACGTTTTTCTTTCAAAGCTGGCTCCCTTGACAAGGCATGTGATCACGTGGCCAGACGACGCTGTGCAGAGATTGCAACCATTGATCTCAATCCCCGGGCGAAAACCACATGCCACGGGGACGAAGAATCACATGGAGGCAGGGGGAAAGGACACTTGCAGACGATCACTCGACGCATGTTAATGATCAACTCTCTAATGATGCAACGCATAGTGGTGATATTAATTCTCCAAGTGGAGTTTAAGTCGGTTAATCAACGGTTTTTAAACACGTGCCTGTTCGGTCACATCTATTTAACTCATTTTAATGCCTTGTACCAGGGGAATGACAATAATATGGTTAGTATCATTATGAGGAGTAGGATTAAGTACATAGATGATGGTAGTCTCGATCTCAGCGGATGGGAGGGTACTGACTGCAGAAGTTTTCGTAGGCTCATCACCTTTCATGCATGCGAGATCTCTTGTAAGGACATAATGGTTATTATTGGCACTAATGAAAATTTATGGACAGGGACGAAAACCATTTTCAGATGCAGGGTCCTGGATTATAAATCCACAGAGGATGACGAGGGTATTCATATCTATATTGATAAAGCCATTTTCCTCTCCCAGTTTCCATCCATGTTGTTTTGGTTTAATTTTCATATTAGCTGGTTTCATATTGCGGGTGGCTTCTCCTCGACGTCTGGAACCATCTTTCTGAGAATTATGACTCCTTGCATTCGTCTGTGTACTCGTCGTGGGTCGAGGAGGAATCCGAGGGTGAGGGGGAAACACGATGGGGAAGGGTCCACCACTCAGGCCAATACCCAGGAGGATTCTAGTCCTTTAAATTTTGATTGGGTGCACCTCTATCTTGAAGAAATGTCGATTACCATTGAGGGCCAGATTGCTCATCTGGAAATATCTTTACAGAACGAGGTTGATCGAACTTGGGTCACCAGATCGCTTCCAATCCTTTTTGGGCTTGCAGAATCCTTTTGGCTCGAAAAGTTCAATCCCGCGAGAACATTGTCAAGAACATGAAGGAGGTAATTGATGGTATGAAAGTCACGCAGCAGAATGAAATGGAGGGTACTTGCACTCTGGAAGCACTCATGGAAGATCTCAGAACCCATTCCCCGCAGGAAGTCAGGCGTGGGGAGCCAGGGACCTCGAGGTCTCATCAGTAGTTTGGACCAGACCGGCCATTCTGGGCATTCATGCTAAAGGTCGATGATGGTTATGTCTCCCATTTTGTTTTGATTCGTCAGTCTTTGCTGGTTTCTTTTCATGGTAGGCATGCGACAGGGTTTTCTTTCTACGTCTTGGCTCCTTGCATGGTCTTCTCTGTGGATGTCGGCTTCAGTTGCTACTTGTTATTGGTTTTTTTTGGGCACTCTCTGGACTCCATTCCCTTTTTTGGGTCCTTTGGGTTGTTTGTAATTTTGGTTCCTTTGTTCTTTTGGCAGTGATGTCATCTTGGGCTGGCCATCCTTTTCTCCTCTAGGATGGGCCTCTAGAATGTTTAGCTCCTTTTGAGGGCTCCTTGTATCATTTTTGTACTTTTTGTACTATATTAATAGAGTTTTGTCTCTCTTACTCACAAAAAAAAGTAAGTTCCATTATGTTTATTCCTAAAGCATCATGTGTTAAAATAACAAATGAAATTCGGGTTTGAAGCACGTTCCGCAAGAAATGTGTATAATGCGTTAGAAGGATGGTAGCCTAAAATGTCCAGGATTATAGCGGATTCCTTGATTTTAAGAAACATATAAAATATATGTGTTCAATTGACATCATTTTGTAGATTGTCATAGTATAAGAGATTGTAGACCATGAGAAAAGTATAATAGTATTGTGTGCGGTCGACCCTACAAGAGAATGAATAGTTATATTCGGTTGAAAAATGAATAGTTATATCTTGTTTAATGAAATCAAGTTTCCATTGCAGATACATAAGTCGTTTATAAAGGTAGAAGTGATATCGTCAATTAGCTTTGCATAATGACGATTGAAGAAATTCGATAGCAGTATATTAATAAACCATATTTCATTTCCGGAAGGAGTATGACAATAAATTTCAAATAATAATAAATGATGGTGGGTCTAAAGTAGTTTTAAATACTTTGGGAAAGAAGTTCAAATAAAGATGAAGTCTACCATAATTTGATTGTTAGTTGTACTTAGTAGTAGTACTTTAATGTAGTACTTAAAAGATTAGCACTCTCCTAGTGAGATTGTGTATTATGATGGATAAAGAATATTTATGCGGAGTTATTACAAAGGAAATGTATGCTAAAGTTAGCTATACTAAAACATCTCATATAGAAATAAATTGTTGTAGACAATGGCATTTGGTTGACAATTGATTTTCTTTTTGTATTTAGTGTAGAGAAAAGTGCATTAGAAATGTGCTTATTTATGAATATATTAGGACAATAACTATGACGACTAAAGTATTAACTAGTTGCATCAAGATCGATGAAAAATGCTATAGTCCATTCCCCTTTGTTAAATTTTCAGAATTTACTTCAATCTGATCTAGGATCTTAACTGAGAGAACAACATGTACAACAAATCTACAGCATATCAATCATGGACACAATAATGCAAGCACACAAGAGACACAGAGTTTACTTGGAGAAAACCATAAAGGTGAAAAACCCCAAGAACTTCCTCAGAGATAGACAGAGCAATGGTACAATCAGAATACAAGAGAGAGTCTTCTCCTAGCAGCAAAGCCTCCTCCTCCACAAGTGCGCCACTCTCCCAAGTGTGAGTGAGAGAATAGAATGTGTAAAATGAGAGAGACACACTCTCTATTTATACACTAACTTGACTTGACCTTTACTCAACTAGGTCGCCCTCAACTTAAGCACTTAACATAATGTTGACTGGGCCGACCCCCACTAGGGTGGCCTAATAACCCTTTGACCCACATGGCCGACCCCCAATAGGGTGGTCTAATAACCCTTTGACCCACATGAATTATACAGGGTCGAGCCCAAAAAGGTGGTCTAATAACCCATCAAGTATAAGTTACGACACTTACAATATAAATGACGACACTTCCGTATAGAGGAATAATAACATCTCTATAGGAATACAATATACATATATGTGAAATGCATTCCGAAGTTTCATATACATCAACACTCCCTCTTAACTAGGAAGGTATTTCTCGACATAGGTCTTCTAGCACAAGTCATCTTCTCTGGATCATCGTCACTGCTGCTACTCTCTCAATCAATCTCTGAATCTACTCATCATAGGAAGTTCTACAGAGCCAGTCCTTTTTCATACTGGATGTAGGCCCACCACCTGCATATCTTCGTCATCACTGGCCATACTGTGGAAATCTTAGGACTTATTACGTGCATCAAAAAACCTTAAAAGAGTCTCTTGACTAGCAAGAACCCTAAAGAGCATCTGAGGACTTTTTCATCTTGTCCAGATCTCCAGGACTTATTACATGTGACCCCACCACAAAACCTCGAAATAGAATCCCAGGACTGATTATGAGCACAAGGCTCAACCTATCGGATCTCCTAGGGCACAAATTACATGTGGTCACCACAAAATCTCGAAAGAGCATCCCAGGACTGATTACGAGCACAAGGCTCAACCTATCGGATCTCTCAACCTATCGGATCTCCCAGGGCACAAATTACATGTGGTCATGGCAAAACCTTGAAAGAGCATCCCAGGACTGATTACGAGCACACAGCTCAACCTATCGAATCTCCTAGGGCACAAATTACATGCCATAGGACAAAACCTCGAAAGAGCATCCACCAGATATCCCAGGGCACAATTTACATGCCATAGGAAAAACCTCGAAAGACTATCTACAGATCTCTCAGGGCACAAATTATATCTCCTCCCAAGCAAAACCTCAAAAGAGCATTTGCCAGATATCCCAAGGTACAAATTACATGCCATAGGGAAAACCTTGAAAGACTATCTGCAAATATCCCAGGGCACAAATTACATGTTTATCTGCACAACCTGTTCCACGGCCACAGAGTATCAACTTGATACTCACCATACATCATCCTGATGTACACATGATCATCCTGATCATCATCACTGCAACATCCTGCTGCATGTCATCTAGAGCAACATCCTGAAGCTCATCATCCATGATCATCCTGATCATACAATGTATCTACCTGATGCATACCAAGTATCTACCTGATACATATGATCATACATGATCCACCTGATCATACAGTGTATCCACCTGATAGAAATACAAATACATGATACATATCACCATACATGATCCACCTGATCATACAATGCATCTACCTGATGCATACCAAGTATCTACCTGATACATATCATCATACATGATCCACCTGATCATACAGTGTATCCACCTGATACAAATACAAATACATGATACATATCACCATACATGATCCACCTGATCATACAATGTATCCACCTAGTACATATACAGATACATGGTCCAAGCATCCAACATGATGCATATACAAAATACATACAAATGATTCAACCGATCATATCTAGCATCCAACATGATGCGTACATACATATACATATAAATGATCCAACTGATCATATCCAACATCCAACATGATGCGTACATATATAAATGATCCAACTGATCATATCCAGCATCCAACATGATGCGTATACATAGCAGTAACTGGAGCATCATCTTGATTCTCATCATCCAGTGCTTACATCGACAGCCATGTGAAGGATACTCCTTCCAACATGCTTGGAATGGCTTCTGCAAATGTGTCCATCGCTTCTTCCTCGAAGTGTCATCAATCTGAAGAACGCCAAGCCTCTCCCTAAAGTACTCGAACTTCACCTCGGCTAGTGGCTTCATCAGTACATCTACAATCTGCTCGTCCATCGCAATGTACAGGAGCTTCACAGCTCCTCTCTGCACCATATCCCTGATATAGTGATATTTGATCTCTATGTGTTTCGACTTGTCATGAAACACTGGGTTCTCGGACAGCTTCACACAACTCTGGTTATAACAAAAGATACCAGTAGCATCCAATGGGAGATCAAATAACTCAGACAATAGCTTCTGTAGCCATACTTCCTCACAACTAGCTGAACAGGCTGCAACATACTTTGCCTCAGCTGTACTCAGTGCTATGCAGGACTGCTTCCTGCTGAAACAAGAGATCACACCTGATCCCATACTGAAGCAGCATCCAGATGTGCTCTTCCTATCTGTAGCACTGCCTGCCCAATCTGAATCAACATAACCCTGCAGGTTAAACTTTTTATTCGCTTCATACTCGAGCCCATAATCCACTGTACCTTTTAGGTACCTCAGAATATGCTTTACAGCAACCAGGTGAACACTCCTCGGATCTGTCAGGAACTGGCTCAATGTGTTCACCGCAAAGCAAATATCCGGTCTCATGTTCATCAGGTACATCAAGGACCCAATCATCTCACGATACATAGTGACATCAACTGGTTCAGATGAAGCATCACACAGAATCTTCAAGTTTGATGCCATAGCCTCGCAGTCCATCATCCCGAACCTCTTCAGGATCTCTACTGCATACTTCCCTTGTCCAAGGAAGATTGCACTCTGCCACACCTCCATACCTAGAAAGTGGTTCATCATACCCAAGTTCTGCACATATATGACTCCCTGTCATGTGTCTCAGAACCAAGTGGCTGCTCCACATACACTTCTTCTTCAACTACACCATTCAAGAAAGCTGTCTTGAAATCCATCTGGTGTATCTTCTATTTCATCACTTTTATATTTCTCTATGCTGCCATCTGCAGCATGCTTGATATTGATAGATCCATATGGAAGTCATAACAAACTTTCCTTCAGGTCTTGGGACTACATCCCAAACATCATTCTTCATGATCGACGGATCATGGCATTCTTCCCATATCCTGGGAACTTCAATATCTTCAATAGATAATTTTGTTGCTGAACAAATGTTGTAGTTCTTCTTTTGTAGGTGATGGCATACAATCTTTCCCACACAACAAGTTAAATTGCATGATTAGAAAACATCTCATAGTTTTCAGAACAAATTCTTACACATAAAGAAATATGTCATACAGTCATGCAATTATCTTAGCCAATGCTTCAATACAACATTTATCCATATCCCATAACTTTATAGATGCCTTCCAATCTCTACCAGAACATTGTTAAGAGTGTGCACAACTCCCAACATGTCAGCAAAGAGGTTTCATTCTAGATAAGTAGCAATGGAATGTTGTACAGTGCCATAGGCCACTTACCCATGCATATTAGTAGTATACTATTGATCAATGCAACTATTCTAATATGCAGAATACACAACCTAATTCGAGGAACATCAGTATATACATTATTGAACAGTATTATTTAAACAATAAATATGCAAGTAATGACAATTCAAATACTTATCTTTGTTTGTTTGTTGGGTTGACTCCCTCTCAGTCTTTGCTTCTTTTCTGCAACTCCATTCTTATGTGGATTGTGAGAAGTGGTCAACTCCCTCTGAATATCTGCATCCTTGCAGAAACTACTGAAGTGTGATCCTTTGCTTTCTTGCAGGAACAACTAGAGTGTGCTCCCTCTTGATCTTTGCTTCCTGGATTACCTGTCCTTGAACTTACATCCATCCTTAATCACTATGCATGCTTATTAGTATCATCATTGTGTTATCCTTGAGGTCTCATACATAATCACACATTTATTAGTATAATCTTAATACTATCAAAACACAATAATCTTAAACATGTATATTCATGATCATTCACAGATAATAAACATTAGTATTCAAGGTTTCAGGGAAGTTTTCTTTTACTCATACATATTCTTATTTGATCATAGGACTCTTCCGGTTAGTTGAATCATCAATCAAGATAAGAGATATAATATGCATAAAACCCGTGATTATTCAAACCTATACCTTCATGATTCTTCTGGTTAGTCATATCATCAATTACGGTAAGAAACACAATATGCATACAACCATGATTATTCAAACCTATGACTTCACGAATAATCATTATCAACAACACAACAGTATAAGATCCTAACACAAGGTAGGATTCTAGCTTGATATAGGAAAAACATACCTGGATTAGCATGCTAGCTAGTTATGTCTAACATACCCGCATAATGTCTTCTGGTTCTCTTCAGTGACTTGTGCTAGTAACCTGCATGTCTCACAAGTTAACCATTGTAGAACCAAGTTATACATACCTCGAAAGTAGATCTTCTATGTGATCCATGACAATGGATGAATCTTTGTCTTCATGTCACCATGAGCATATGTTCTTGAAGTAGAACATGATTTGACTTTCTTGGTGTACCTTTTGTGTTAGCAAACAACATAAACCTCATACAACATCACAATGCATTAGTACAATCATAAGTGTCAAAACCTTAATCAATGAATATCTTCTATTAGGGTGATACGACAAGTCCAGTAATTAATCAAGATTGTACTGTAATGATATGAAGACAAACATATGATAAACTTAACCATGAAACATACATGTAAGCCATACCTGTCAAGATTGCTTATAATCTTCTTATGGAAGGCCTTAGCCTCACCTCCCTCTGAGACAGGAACTTCTTCACTTATGCAGGTGACCAATCCATCTTCTTCTAGGATCAACCCAATCCACTTGATTTGCAAGAACTGGACCTGGAGCTGGATTAGGGTTTGTCAAAGAAACCCCAACAATTCAAACTTCCGAAAGTATAGAAATATGTGCCTTGATGAGCTGATCAAGTTGGTATATTCAGAATTTGAAAATTGCAAAGTTTCACCCCTCAAAATTGCCTTTTAGATTTCCTGATTCACTAGGGAGGACCTTGAATTAGGGTTTGGGTTTCTTGGAGATTCACCCAACCAAAATATTTGATTCAAAACTCTAAGCTTCGATTTTTCTGAGGAGCTTCTAGCCATGGTCACAGATTTCCAAAATTCCAATTTTTGCAGAAGCCCTAATTTTCCATCTTTCCGATCAAAGTCCAGAACTAGGGTTTGATCATGCCCGGCCTTCTGCCCAACCAAAAAATCTGATCTTGGTCTCTAAATTTCAATTTTGATGAGTAGCATCCAGCCGTGGTCTCCGATTACAAAAATTCCAACTTTCTTCGAAGCCCTAAATTCTGGAAGCCATGAATGAAGGTACTCAAAAATAATTCTGTTTTGATAGAAATATGTACCTGATTGTTTCTGGTGTAACCCTGAACTTTTTGATCCACAGGGTCTGAAATTTTTTTCTAAGATAACCCGACCTGTTATCTTTCCATCCCGATAGGTTTGAACTCAATTGGATTCTCTACGAGAGAGTTATGCCAAGTGTCACAACATGACCTGTTTATGGGATAATACAGGAGAGCAAACTTGTACGGAGTGCCACATGTCACTATTTCAACTTCAGCCTCTGAACAATTTTCTTGAGATAGCTTGACCTATTATATTTCCATCCCGATAGGTATGACCTCAATTGGATTCTCTAAGAGAGAGTTATGCCAAGTGTCGTAACGTGACCTGTTTATGGGATAATACCGAAGAGTGAACTTGTACTACATGCCACGTGTCATTGGTTAAACTTCGACCTCTGAAAACATTTCCTGAGATATTACAATCTGTGTACTACCTGTCACTTTTTATGAAATTTCATTTGGAGCCTCCTAGCCCAAGTTATGACCTTTTTCCCAAGGTCACCTGATTTTGACTTAGATTTGGAAGAGGCAGAAACCCTATATTGTACAGATCATAAATCACAAAGTACAACAAATTAGAGGTTTTCCTTTGGATACAAGGTACATGGGGATCGGATATTCGACCTGTAAAAGTTTCAGATCCGAAAACTTTTCCAAAACGTATTTATAGCGAAAGTGCTACGATGACTGGTTTTTGCTATATCAAGCCCTAGCATCGTATGTGCAACAAGTGTCATACATGCCATATCATGCCTTCTTTTAGGCTAGCTCTGATACCATGTTAAATTTTCAGAATTTACTTCAATCTGATCTAGGATCTTAACTGAGAGAACAACATGTACAGCAAATCTACAACATATCAATCATGGACACAATAATGCAAGCACACAAGAGACACAGAGTTTACATGGGGAAAAGCATTAAGGTGAAAAACCCCAATAACTTCCTCAGAGATAGATAGAGAAATGATACAACCATAATACAAGAGATAGTCTTCTCCTAGCAGCAGAGCCTCCTCCTCCACAAGTGCGCCACTATCCCAAGTGTGAGTGAGAGAATAGAATGTGTAAAATGAGAGAGACATACTCTCTATTTATACACTAACTTGACTTGACCTTTACTCAACTAGGTCGCCCTCAACTTAACCACTTAACATAATGTTGACTAGGCCGACCCCCACTAGGGTGGTCTAATAACCCTTTGACCCACATGGCCGACCCCCAATAGGGTGGTCTAATAACCCTTTGACCCACATGACTTATACAGGGCCGACCCCAACAAGGTGGTCTAATAACCCATCAAGTATAAGTTACGACACTTACAATATAAATGACGACACTTCCGTATAGAGGAATAATAACATATCTATAGGAATACAATATGCATATATGTGAAATGCATTCCGAAGATACATATACATCAACACCCTTGTATAAAAGATAAAGATATGAGAAGTTATGACGAGACATGTTATTACCTTGATTAACAAAAGTTATGAATTAAAAATGATAAGCATAGGAATGATGCTTTCATATCATGTATTTTGTCAACACACTAAATTAGAAGTTGGATTATGATTTTTTTTGATATACTCAAGAAATAGGTATAAATCATTCCAGATATTTTTCATGATACATATAGCAGCATATATACATAAATCATTTTATAATCGTCATGTAAATTTATGAAAACATAAGTCGGAAAAATTCAAATGGTGAATTAGATGACCATTGAAATTATTGAAAAGGTTAAGAGGTTAATAAAATACTATATGCTAACATTGCAATTTCATGTCATAAGGTATGATTAATGAAATTAATAAATCAAATAAGAATGTTGATCATGTATGGATGTGTACTGTGATGGATGATTTTCTTATTATTATGCTTAGGAAAGGATTCCTTACAAAATTTGACTTTGTTTTATAAAGTGGTACTAACAAGTGAATTTGGCAGATTGTCAAATCCCGTGGAACTTGTTGGAAGACAGGAGTGTGAGTAAGAATGGATGAATAAATAGGTGAAATTATTGTTTATCAATTGAGGTTGATTATATCACAACTAACCATGAAGTTGTAAATGATTCTAGGAACTTCGAAATGGTAGTGAAGTCACGATAAGTACCAAGTCTATGTATCGCAAGTAGTCAATTGTTGTAATTGATTGTAAATGCAGACAAAATAAATAATAAATATAATAATATGACCCTGGGTTTTGGTAGATCGTTAATATCTACGGGACTTGTTCAAAGACAAGAGAATTATACATATTATGCATAAAGTGTGTCATAGAAATGGAGGGATTTGTTGTGTGAGCAAAATGGTGTTAGGAAAATGATTGTTGTGGGAGCACAATGGTGTTAGGAAAATGATTGTTGAGGGAGCACAATGGTGTTAGAAAAATTATTGTTGTGTGAGCACATTGGTGTTAGGCAGATGAAGTGGCAAAAATTGATGATCCAGCTCTACTTTGCTAAAGTAGATTTTTCAGGACTCAAGCAAGAGGCTGGGTGGAAAAGAAATTCCTGGACTAAAGCGAGGAGGCTTGAGGGGAATTGTGAAAGAGTCTGTGATATCTATGCAAAGACCTAGGCACAAAGTTTGACATCTGGAATACAGGACGTTGTTTGATGCTTTTGAGGAGAAAACTTTTGACTAGCAATCAAAATGGAGAGTAACCTCAAAGTTTAGCTGGTAAGTCCCCACGAAAATTGGTGACAAAACTCAAGGGATAGTTCTGTGTTCAGCGGAGGGTTGGTGAAGTTCTAAGAACTCAAGGGAGAGTTTGGTGATCAACAAAAGTGTTGTCGATTTTTTTTTCATTTTCATGATATAAAAATAAAACACATATTAATGATTTGACAAGTAACTAGAGTGTTGAATATATTGATGTGTGCATATAGGACTACTTGAGTAGGAAAAATTCCCTCAAGGGCGAGGATGATTGATAAATTTTATAATTTTACTGCTTGAAATTATGTGAGATAGATGATGATAATGTGTGAATGAAAGAGATGTTTACCTCAAGTTGAGGACTAGTTAAAGCATCCAAATAAAGGATAAATAAAGCTGCATTACTTATAAATGCTATTGAGTATATTTGAAAAAAATAATCCTGTATTATGTGTGCTTGTGACGATAAAAGCACAAATAGAGGCTTGAATATGTTTCATGAATAGAAAATGTTGTGTTGCAAAGGACTCATTGTTTATATTCTGAGTTGGATTATGAATTAATGATATGTTTTACTAAATCAGCATAGATCCAAATCTTAGGCTCTATCAAGCACTGAGAGGGATAAATCTCCCTTATATTTACTTTTTATTTTATTTTATTTTTTTTGTTATGGCTGACATAATATTTATTACTTCTTACTTTGTATTATTCTTTTTTGTTTAGTTTGTATTATTTTGTTACTCAACAAAACTGTTAAATTTTTAGAATTTACTTCAATCTGATCTAGGATCTTAACTGAGAGAACAACATGTATAGCAAATCTATAGCATATCAATCATGGACACAATAATGCAAGCACACAAGAGACACAGAGTTTACATGGGGAAAACCATAAAGGTGAAAAACCCCAATAACTTCCTCAGAGATAGACAGAGCAATGATACAACCAGAATACAAGAGATAGTCTTCTCCTAGCAGCAGAGCCTCCTCCTCCACAAGTGCGCCACTCTCCCAAGTGTGAGTGAGAGAGAAGAATGTGTAAAATGAGAGAGACGCACTCTCTATTTATACACTAACTTGACTTGACCTTTACTCAATTAGGTCGGCCTCAACTTAACCACTTAACATAATGCTGACTAGGCCGACCCCCACTAGGGTGGTTTAATAACCCTTTGACACACATGGCTGACCCCCAATAGGGTGGTCTAATAACCCTTTGACCCACATGACTTATACAGGGCCGATCCCAATAAGGTGGTCTAATAACCCATCAAGTATAAGTTACGACACTTACAATATAAATGACGACACTTCTGTATAGAGGAATAATAACATCTCTATAGGAATACAATATACATATATGTGAAATACATTCTGAAGTTACATATACATCAACACTCCCTCTTAACTAGGAAGGTATTTCTCGACACAGGTCTTCTTCTCTGGATCATCGTCACTGGATAATCGTCATCGAGTCATCATCATCGTCACTGCTGCTGCTATCTCAATAAATCTCTGAATCTACTCGTCATAGGAAGTTCCCCATAGCCAATCCTTTTTCATACTAGATGTAGGCCCATCACCTACAGGTCTTCATCATCTTTGCGAACGATCTGATAGAGGTGGCCTCTCAGGACTAATTTTATGTGCAGATGCAATACCAGAAAAAGTATCCCAGGAACATTTATGTGCCTAAGCACGACTGGAAAGATCTCCCAGGACTAAATACACGCATCTCCTCCACAATACCTTTAAAGAGCATCCCAGGAACATTTATGTGCCACAGCACGACCGACAAGATCTCTAAAGAGCATCCCAGGACTTATTACGAGCACCAAGCTCAACCTCTCGGATCTCTAGGACTGATTAAATGTGCATAGACAAAACCTTTAAAGAGCATCCCAGGAACATTTATGTGCTACAGCACGACTGGCAAGATCTCTAAAGAGCATCCCAGGACTAATTACGAGCACACAGCTCAACCTATCGGATCTCTAGGACTGATTACATGTCTCTGTAGTAATACCTCATCACAGGACTGATTATGAGCACACAGCTCAACCTATCAGATATCTGAGGACTGATTACATACTACATAGCAATACCAAAAAGAGTATCCTAGGAACATTTATGTGCCACAGCACGACCGGCAAGATCTCCCAAGACTGGTTACATGCTATTTGCACAACCTGCCACATATCATCTCTGACCTCCAAGTATCAACCTGATACTCATGATCCAACGGATCATCATCGTACAAAGCATCATGCTGATGCTCATGATCACACTGATCATCATCACTGTACCATCTTGATACATATCATCTGGAGCAACATCCTGAAGCTTATCATCATGATCATCCTGATCATACAATGCATCCACCTGATGCATACCAAGTATCTACCTGATACATATTGTTGGCACCCCATAAAATTTTGTGCTTAAATGTCTTCTGACGGCATTAATCATCTTCCGGAAACATTGGCGGTGCAAAATTAAGATATTTCTCCATGACGGGAATTTCAAAGCCTAGTCGAAGAAAAAGAACTGCAGACGTCATGATCGCAAAATAAAGATGGTCCTAAGTATTGGTGAACTAAGTCTTTTCGAGGGGCCTAGAGGATTCTTAACCTAAGTCGAAAATGAAGAAAAAGATTTGATTTAGCCAAGGCCTAAATTTTATGAGAAAAGGCATCGATCTTCAATTTTCTATGGAAATTCTTATACTTTATGAAGGTTTTCAATAAAGCCTAAGTCAAAATGGAACAAAGGGGATTTTGTTTTTATAATGAAACCAAAATCAAGGTATCAACTTTATAAAAACAAAGGAGGTCTAAAGCTTTAAATTAACTTTTTATAACTTAAGGCTCCTTCTAAATATTTGGTTTAGGCCAAATAAAACAAAAGGTATTAGCGCCCAACACCGAGGGCTCACCACAGGACCGAGTGCCAAGCCTTGAGGGCCCTACATATCTCATATCCTCCATCATCCACGAACCTACCAATTCGTTGTTACTTGGTATATTGTGAAAGCATTAAGGTATATGAAGAATGGGAACCATCCCTTTGTATTGCATGTGGGATAATTCCGCGTCCCTCAATAGCTCGAAATTCAAAATTATAAAGCGGTCGCGGACGAAATACCACGGGAGCACGTGGCACATTATCATTCATCCGCGTCAACGCGAGGTGGTATCATAAACCGCCTTCCGCCCACGCGGAACCACCATTCCCGACGAAGAGAAGCACAATAGCACGTGCTATGTGTTATCAAGTGTTGTGCGCGGTGGGGTATATAAACACCACAATCATTTCCCGCTCAACCAATGTGGGATATATCCCATAAAGAAAATCAAATAGGATAAGTATAACACGTTTTTGAGAAAATGCCTCTTTTAGTCACCATTTTCTAGAAGCTGTTTCCGCCAAACCGAGAGGAATTTTAGGAAACGGAAAGAGGTTTTTCTTCAGCACGGGCCAATCTTCAAAAACCTCTCTCAGTTTTTACACAGGTGTTATGGTTTAAGAGAATCGAATTCATCTTCACGGGGCAATTTTCCAGAATTTCAGTTTACTGTTTTAGTCATCAACTGCAAAGAGCTGGTTCTTCCAAATGAAGATGAATTTTTAGAAACTGAACGAGATTTTTCTTCATAACATGCCCAGTTACAAAAACCTCTCTCAAAATGTACACAGCTATCTCCATTTGAGATATACAGCCAGGTCTTTGAAGCCTATTTTTCAGCAAATTTACTTCCTGAAATAAAAAAAATAAGTTGTAACTGTTTCTATTTTTAGAGTTTCAGTTAGGTTTTGAATTCAAGATTAGGTATAGGCCGTCTTTCTATATATTGATATGGAAAAAACATGTAAAAGGTTGGATTTTCTGGGAGGAGAGACCCATTTCGGGTGTTTTGCAGGGTTTTCAGAACTTAATACAGATCTCAGAAATGAGCAGATTTTTCATAAAAGATTCAAGCGTTGTTTAAAAATTGCAGTCTGTACCTTTTCCCTTTCTCTAATCGTGCAAGTTTACTTTCTGCGTTATGCCTTTCATTATGTCATTCTCTTCTATGCTTAGATGAACGTTTATATAGATTGAGATTCATGTTTCTATGCCTCAATTTATTCGCTTCTGAGCATCCATTTATTTCTCTAAAATTAACGGTAGATTCATCTGAAAATTGATGCCTGCTGTTAATGGACTGTCTTTATTTCTTTCCCTATCACCTGCAAAAATTGACAAAGTGTCCTCAGACACATAACTTTATTAATGAAGAAGGAAAATTACATCACAGAGATGTGAGGGCTAAATCCCGAAAGATTACCTCACATAGAAAACTCGATGGATTTAAATATCCAAAGAGTAACAACTAATTTACCGTTACCAAAACTAACTAAGGGACACCTCACATAATCACGTGAGTGTGTAGATGCCCTTTTACATTTATTAAACTAAACTTCTATTTACTACATTTTTGGATCATAATTCCTAACAATCCCCCCTTTGATCCAAAAATTCTTTTGAACAAATACCAAGTTCATTTCTAAACTTATCAAATTTGACCCTTCCAAGAGATTTTGTAAAAATATCTGCAGTTTGATCTTCTGATGGACAATACTTTGGCTTGATGATTTGTTTGACGACGAGAGCCCGAATGTAATGATACTTAGTATCCACATGCTTAGTTTTTGAATGAAAAACAGGATTTTTGGCTAACTTGATTGCTGACTGATTATCAATAAATAATGAAGTTGCTTCTTTCTGATCAACTTTGAGATCTTGCAAAATCCTTCTTAACCAAACTATCTCACAAGCAACTTCCCAAGCTGAAATATATTCTGCTTCTGCTGTAGAATTTGCAATTGTATCCTGCTTTTTACAACTCCATGCCACTGCAGCTGATCCCATATTCATTAAGTAACCTGAAGTAGATGCCCTGTCATCAACATCTCTAGCAAAATCCACATCTGAATAGCCAACAAGTTTGAAATTTTTGTTTCTTTTAAACTCAAGTACAAAATCCTTTGTACCTTGAAGATACCTTAACACCCTTTTTGCTGCATTCCAATGACTTTCTCTAGGTTCCTGCATATATCTGGAAAGTATGCTAACTGCATAAGATAGATCAGGACGAGTATTCATCAAGTAAATCAAACATCCAATTAACTGTCTATATCCAGTACAATTTACAAGTTCCCCCCCTTCAAACTTAGAAAGTTTTAAATTTTGCTCCATGGGAGTAATTGCTGGTTTACATTCCTCCATTCCAAACTTCTTCAATAAACCAGATATGTACTTAGCTTGAGAAATAAATATACTTCCTTCCTGCTGCTTTACTTCAACTCCAAGATAGTAATGAAGTAAACCCAAGTCTGTCATTTCAAAACCTGTTTGAAGTTCTTTCTTAACCTAAAATATATGATCATTATTGTTACCTGTTATGAGCAAATCATCAACATACATAACCAAGATGACTAAGTTGTTTTCCTGGATTCGAACATACAATGTATCATCTGACTCACTACGAAGAAAACCAACTTTCTGTAGGTAGGCATCCATTTTTGCATACCAAGCTCTGGGAGCCTGTTTCAATCCATACAATGCCTTAACTAGTTTACAAACTTGATTTTCTTTCCCTGGAACCTCAAAACCAGGAGGTTGAGTCATATAAACATCCTCTTGTAGATCACCGTTTAAAAATGCACTTTTTACATCCATTTGATGCACTTTCCATCCATTTTGTGCAGCTAAAGCTAGCACAATCCTGATAGTATTCCATTTCGCTGTTGGAGCAAAAGTTTCTTCATAATCAATCCCTTCTTTCCGAGCAAAACCCTTTGCCACCAATCTTGCCTTATATTTATCAATATCTCCATTTGCTTTGTACTTAATTCTGTAAACCCACTTACAACCAATGGGTTTAACATTATGTGGACAATCAACTATTTTCCAAGTCTGATTCTTCATTACTGCATCATACTCACTTTGCATGGCCATTTTCCATTCATCATACTCAACTGCTTCATTAAAAGTAGTTGGCTCAACAACTGAAAGAGCAAAATTTTCTGAACCCGTATTAGAACTCCTTGTACCTATTTTGCCTTTTTCATCAGACTTAACATCCTGAAGTAACTTAGTTGCCCATTTTGGTTTCTTCTTTTCAATGTTAACTTGATTTGAATCATCCAAGTTAACTTGTGAAGAATTCAAAGTATCTTCAACCTGTTCATCATCCTGTACTTCTGAAGTGAGATCAAACCATTGTTCATTCCTTGTATTTAAGTGTTGCATCCTTAATTGTTCCTTAGTTACTTTTTCCTCTAAGTGACTAAGTTGTTTATCAACCTCTTCTACACTTAAACTTTCAGTTTCATCAAAAATCACATCCCTGCTAACAATAAACTTTCCATCTGACAGAAGCCTATACCCCTTTTTTTCATGAGAATAACCAATCAATATGCACTTAACACTTCTAGACTCTAACTTTTTTCGTTTTTCTTTTGGGACAAGTGCATAACAAACTGAACCAAAAACTCTCAAATGTTTGACCATAGGTTTGAATCCATACCAAGCCTCAAAAGGAGTTATTCCATCAAGTGATGATGAAGGAGATCTATTCCTCAAATAAACGGCTGTATGAACTGCTTCTTTCCAATAACATGATTTCAACCCTTTGAAAAATAACATTGCTCTAGCCATGCCCAATAAAGTCTGATTCATTCTTTCTGATACTCCATTTTTCTGTGGAGTATAAAAATTGGTCAACTGTCTTTTAATCCCTTTTTCCTGACAATAAGTCAAAAAATGATTTGATGTAAACTCACCACCATTATCAGTTCTCAAAGTAGCAATCTTTTCCTTTGTTGCTGTTTCAACCAAATTTTGAAATGACTGAAACTTTTCAAACACTTCTGATTTTTCCTTCAAAAAATACACCCAAACCATTCTGCTAAAATCATCAATAAACAACAAAAAATATTTACAACCACCAAGTGAAGTTTCCAAAGGACCACAAACATCACTATGAATAAGCTGTAATCTCCTTGTTGCTCTCCAAGTGCTTTTTGAAAAAGCTATCCTTCTCTGTTTGCCATAAATGCAAGCTTCACACTTTGCATTTTCCTTCCGAAAAGTAGGCAACCCCTTTACCATTCCTTGTTTTTGAAGCTGTACAAGACTATCAACATTCAAGTGCCCAAAACGAATGTGCCACAAGCGGATAGGTGAAACATCAGTTTCAACTAAACCTGCAAATTCCTTCAAATGTTCCTATGACCTAGGAATGACTGTTCCCTTCATCCTAAGAAGCTTTCCGTCTTCATAACCTGTCATAACTGTTTTGTATGCATCCTTTGTTGAATTAACAAAAAGGATACCACCTTCCATGACAACTTGATGTCCTAATTGACGAATGACAACTAAAGACAACAAATTTTTCTTAAATGTAGGCACATACCAAACATTAGAAATCAATCTTTCTCCAATTCCAGGAAAATCAACTTTAACTGTTCCTTTTCCTTGTGGTAAATGAATAGAATCATCTGCAAGAAAAATTGAATTTAAATGACAATCTTCATAACTCCAAAAGAAATCTTTCCTATATGTCATATGCTGAGTAGCCCCTGTATCCATAATCCAAGAATCTTCAAAATCATTTTTGAAACAAGAAGAAGACTGAACAAAATTCACTGATTCCAACTGATGAACTTGAACAAAATCCATTGATTCTGATTGTCCAAGTGCTGTAAAGACATATTCACAATTTTCACTATCGTCTGCATGAGCATAATGTGCCGCTGATGAAGATCCTTTAGATTCTCTTTCTTTGAGAATTTTTTCAAATGGAACTCTACAGTCTGAAGCATAATGTCCAACTCTATTACAACGAAAACATGTGACCTGTTTATTAGCTCTTCCTCTTCCAGAGACCTGTTGATTACCTGAACCTCTTCCTCTTCCAGAAAACTGTGACTGTGTACTTTCAGAACCTCTTCCTTGATTTCTTCCTCTTCCTCTTCCGCGGCCTCTTCCTCTTCCAAAACCCTGACCACTACCTCTATTTGAATTTTGAAAAACTTTCTGATCATGGCCTCTTTGATGATTACCTGGAGATTGTTTGCTAGTACTTGCAACCAAAACATCTTCTCCTGCTTGCTTTGTTTTACCAAAAATATTTTCATGTGTGGCAAGTAATTCACTTAGTTCATCAAAAGAAATGGTATCCAATTTATTTGTAATTTGTAAAGTTTCCAAAAAATGCTTATATGTCTCAGGCAATCCTGCGATCAAAATGGTCACCATCATGCTGTCTTCAATTTTATCAAAACCAGCTCTTGAAATTTCTTGTTTGATATTTTTTAATCTAGAAATGTACTCCATGACATCACCTCCTGAAGACAATTTTTGTTGAAACAACTTCAATTGAAGATCAATTTTCTTAGCTTCACTTTGAGAATCAAATAAATCTTTTAATGTCTTCCAAGCTAACCATGCATCTGGACTATTTTCAATATGCACATAAATATCATCAGAAACAGTACTGTGAATCAATGCTAAAGCCTTTTCATCTTTTACTTCCCACTTTGCAAGCTGATCATGATTAGTTGGTTTGATAGGTTTAGCATTACAGAAACCCTTCCACAATTCATTGTAAATAAGAGTGCTTTGAATATGACGACTCCAAACTTTATAATTTTTCGATCCTTCCAACTTGTCAGATTCATTAAAAAGACTTATAACTTTAGACATTGTAAAAAATAATAAACACCTTATAACTCCAGAAGATGTGTATTATGCAAATCTTATAGCTCCAAGCATTAAAGAAAGCACCTTATGTCACCAAAATAAATCACCTTATATCACCAATAGAAGATTTTATGCAAAAATACCACCACCAATATGAAAAGAAAATTACTCATCAACAAAAAACACCATGAAAGAAATGCTGCAAGAAACACCACACACCATGCAAAAGAAAGCTATAGGGGCTTGGCCTTGACCCACTTATAGCCTCAAGAAAAGAATTTGATAGAGCTTCACTTTGCTCTAATCAAACCTTGAGTGAAAATACAAGTACTCCTTATGACACCAACAATGCTCCTTATTAATCCAATGCCCAATAAAAAATTACACCTTATTACTCCAAAAGATAACAAATCTTTATAGGTGAATTGGAGAGATACAATAATGTTGAGTGGGAGGTCACAAGATCCAATCCCATCAACTTCAAAAATAATGTTTTTTTAAGATTATTTCTCTCCAAAAATAAAATTACCTTATCTCTCCAAACAAATTATGTACTTTTCAAAATTTTACATTGAATTAAATGAAAAGTAAAAAATACGATCTCTCCATAGGTATTTAAATTCCATTTAAATTCCACAAGCTTTAAATTGTTTTCAATACATAATACTCTTACCACTTAAACACGTCTTCGATTCCAGCAAACAACAACTCCACCACAGACTTATCCACGCTCGGGCTTGAACTCGTACACCAAAAAAGCAATCAACCACACCTCCAGCACTGCGCGGGAATTCACCATAGACTCAGCAGACCAGAAATGAAGGAAACGCGCTCTTCTGCACAGCCTTCACGCTGGCTTCTCTTTTCTGCAGATAGCGAACTCAGCAGACCAGTGATCCAAAAATGATGTAGACTTAATCTTCAAAGTATACAAATGAGGATCTACTTAAGTGTAATGAGCACTGATTCTTTCTGACTCTCGACAATCACTGGACCACTCGGCCTTCGGTTCTGTTAATACCCTTCCTTCGACTCGAACTCCACTTTATGGTTTCTCTCGATGTACAAATGCCTAGAACCAAACACGGCCATTCATTCAAACTTATGATGCACAATTTCGTTGATTTCCCCTGACCTGATGCCTACGCACAGAACTTGAAAACCTTGAAATTCTTTTAAGGAAATTTAATGAACGATATCGATTTCTTGGAAATTTGATTGTTTCGAGCAATACAATGCACAAACAAAGCATGTAACTGTAGTTTATTGTATATGAAGAAAGTCATACAAATTCTATTGCCAATTAAAATTTTAACTCAAAAGTGAACCATATACTCTATTCTTTATTCAATTTCTGAGCTTGTAATATAATAGACAAGTCGATTTGCAGAGAAATTGGAATCTCCGTTCTTAATCCCTATTTGCTTCAAGAACCAATATCGACTTCCCCCAACTATCGAACTGCCAAGCTCTGCGAGCTATTCTCAAGCTGTTTAAGCTGCGATTCTCCTCTCCTTCACGCACTCTATTCTCTTTAATGCATTGTTCTCTTATTTCATAAATTTAGCAGCAAGTACGACCGGCTCTCTTCCTTCACGCATGAATGTGATCAACTTCGGCTTCGAATGGAAGTTCACAGACTCAAAAAAAATTGCTTTGTTGTGCAGATATATTTAATAAATGAAAACCAGATTGTTATTCGAAACACTTATAATGAGGAGTCATTGCACTTGACGATCTTCTATATTCTTTAGACATGATATCTTCACTTTCTATCATTTTTGTAAAAAATTTCTTCCACAAAATTTTTAAATAATCTTTTCTTAAAATAATAATATTTTACTCTCTCCAAGTAAAAAATTCTGCAGATATTCTTTTTAGCCCAAAAGAATAGGAAGCAATAACTTACGGTTAAAATTTCGCTATTCCAAAACCTTGAAAGTCACCTTCTTCAAACAACCTTTAGCACCTTCCAACCAGGTTCCAACCAGACCATGCTTCAACCAGACCAAGCTTCAACCGCGTGCTCTGATACCACTTTGACAAAGTGTCCTCAGACACATAACTTTATTAATGAAGAAGGAAAATTACATCACAGAGATGTGAGGGCTAAATCCCGAAAGATTACCTCACATAGAAAACTCGATGGATTTAAATATCCAAAGAGTAACAACTAATTTACCGTTACCAAAACTAACTAAGGGACACCTCACATAATCACGTGAGTGTGTAGATGCCCTTTTACATTTATTAAACTAAACTTCTATTTACTACATTTTTGGATCATAATTCCTAACAAAAATCTTATTGACTGTAATAAGACAGCTATCTTGCCTTTGTATGAAAATATTTGTTTAACTGCTGGTCCATATTTTTCTGTTTTCTCGACTCCATTGCCCAATGGTATCCTGTTCATGTTGATCTAGCCACCTCATTAAAAATCCTTAAGTTTTTATTCATTTTACAAATTGGCCCTTGAGTTTCATTGTCAAACTGCTGTCGTGGTGACATTGGATGGCAGATTTGCCGAGAGAGCCCTCTCTGGCTGAAGGAGGCCAACTTTCAGTCTAAAGATTGGTTTGAAATAGGTTACCTCGGGTTTCTTTGACACAGCCCAAGGAAAATCCGAGTGATAACACATATCATCATACATGATCCATCTGATCATATAGTGTCTCCACCTGATACAAATACAAATACATGATCCACCTGATCATACAGTGTATCCACCTGATACAGATACAAATACATGATCCACCTGATCATACCTGATACATATCAACATACATGATCTACCTAATCATACAATGTATCCACCTGATACATATACAGATACATGGTCCAAGCATCCAACATGATGCATATACAAAATACATGCAAATGATCCAACTGATCATATCCAGCATCAAACATGATGCGTACATATACATATAGAGCAGTAACTGGAGCATCGTCCTGATGCTCATCATCCATGATCCTCCTAATCATCATAGCATCATCTTCTTCAGATCATCTCATCGTCCACGAAGCATAGCCTAGATGCACATCATCCAGTACTTACACAACCGACATGGGAGAACACATCTACCACCATTCGGGGAAGGCTCTAGCCCTTACTTTTTCACCATGGGAGAACACATCTACCACCATGTGAGAATGGCTCCAGCCCTTACATCTACACCATGGAAGAACACATCTACCACCATGTGAGAATGGCTCAACAATTACATCACGACCATGGGAGAACACATCAACCATGTCAGAAAAGCTCGTGTGCATCTGCATCTTCCGAACTCATCACTTCCCTTTGGAATGAACCTCGATTTGAAGTGCACCAAGCCTATCTTTGAAGTACTCAAACTGCACTCTGGCCAACAGCTTGGCCAATACATCTGCAACCTGCTCATTCGTCGCAACATACTCTGCTTTGGCTGTACTCAGTGCTATGCAGGACTGCTTCCTGCTAAACCAAGAGATCACACCTGATCCCATACTGAGGAAACACCCAGAAGTGCTCTTCCTATCTGTAGCACTGCCTTCCCAATATGAATCAACATAACCCTACAGGTTAAACTTTTGATTCGCATCATATTTGAGCCCATAATCAATTATACCCTTCAGGTACCTCAGAATATGCTTTACAGCAATCAGGTGAACACTCCTCAGATCTGTCAGGAACTGGCTCAATGTGTTCACCGCAAAGAAAATATCTGGTCTCATGTTTATCAGGTACGTCAAGGACCCAATCATCTGACAATACATAGTGACATCAACCGATTCAGATGAAGCATCACACAGAAGCTTCAGGTTCGATTCCATAGCCTCGCAGTCCATCATCCCGGACCTCTTCAGGATCTCTACTGCATACTTCCCTTGTCCAAGGAAGATTCCATCTGCACTATGCCACACCTCCATACCAAGAAAGTGGTGCATCATACCCAAGTTCTTCATCTCTAACTCGGAAGCAAGCTTCTGCTATGTGTCGGCAATCAATCTGTCATCTCCTGTTACAAATAGGTCATCCACATACAATAGTAGTATCACTGGATTTCCTTCCTCAACCTTGTAGTAAAGGTTGGAATCCGCTTTACTCTTGGTAAAGCCCAAAATGGATAGAAGGCTATCTATCCTACCATACCAAGTTCTACACATATATGAGTCCCTGTCATGTGTCTCAGAACCAAGTAGCTGCACCACATACACTTCTTCTTCAACTACACCATTCAAGAAAGTGTATCTTCCTCTTCATCATTACAGCCAGAGCAAGTACTGATTTAATTGAAGTGTATCTGGCTATAGGAGCAAAAGTCTCTATGCTACCACCTGCAGCATGCTTGATATTGTAGATCCTTTTGGAAGTCACTACAGACTCCCCTTCAGGTCTTGGGACTGCATCCCAAACATCTTCATGATCGACTAGTACTCCTCGATCATGGCATTCTTCCTAGATCTTGGGAACTTCAATATCTTCAATATTTTCAATAGATAACTTTGTTGCTGAACAAATGTTGTAGTCCTTCTTTTGTAGGTGATGGTATACGATCTTTCCTACACAACAAGTTAAATTGCATGATTAGAAAACATCTCATAGTTTTCAGAACAAATTCTTACACATAAAAGAAATATGTCATATAGTCATGCAATTATCTTAGCCAATGCTTCGATACAACATTTATCCATATTCCGTAACTTTCTAGATGCCTTCCAATCTCTACCAGAACATTGTTAAGAGTGTGCACAACTCCTAACATGTCAGCAAAGAGGTTTCATTCTAGATAAGTAGCAATGGAATGTTGTACAGTTCCATAGGCCACTTACCCATCAAATGCATATTAGTAGTATATTTTTCATTAATGCAATCATTCTAATATGCACAATACATATCCTAATTCTAGGAACATAAGCCTATACATCATTGAACAATTTTATTTAAACAAACAAATATGTAAGGAATGGTAATTAAAATACTTATCTTTGTTTCTTTGTTGGGTGGACTCCCTCTGAGTCTTTCCTTCCTTGCAGGAGCTGCTGAAGTAGCTTCTTCTACACCTTTCTGTTGTGGAATGCAGAAGGATGGTCAACTCCCTCTGGATATCTGCATCCTTACAAAAACTACTGGAGTGAGCTCTCTCTTGATCTTTGTTTCCTGGATTACCTGTCCTTGAACTTATATTCATCCTTAATCACTATGCATGCTTATTAGTATCATCATTGTGTTATCATCGAGGTCTCATAAATAATCATACATTCATTAGTATATTCTTAATACTATCAAAACACAATAATCTTAAGCATGTATAGTCATGATCATTTCAAACAGAAATAATAAGCATTTCAATGTTTATATAGGACTCTTATGGTTAGTCATATCATAAATTAAAGTAAGAAACATAATATGCATACAACCATGACTATTCAAACCTATGAATTCATGAATAATCATTATCAACAACACAACAGTATAAGATCCTAACACAAGGTAGGATTCTAGCTTGATATAGGAAAAAATACCTAGATTAGCATGCTAGCTAGTTATGTATAACATACCCGCACAATGTCTTATGGTTCTCTTCAGTGACTTGTGCTAGTAACCTGCATGTAGCATATGTTAACCATTGTAGGACCAAGTTATACATACCTCGAAAGTAGATCTTCTATGTGATCCATGACAATGGATGAATCTTTGTCTTAATGTCACCATGATCATATGTTCTTGAAGTAGAACATGATTTGTCTTTGTTGGTGTACCTTTTATGTTAGCGAACAACATAAACCTCATACAACATCATAATGCATTAGTACATTCATAAGTGTCAAAACCTTAATCAATTAATATCTTCTATTAAGGTGATACGACAAGTCTAGTAATTAATTAAGATTGTACTATAATGATATGAAGACAAACATATGATAAAATTAACCATGAAACATACCTGTAAGCCATACCTATCAAGATTGCTTGTAATCTTCTTATGGAAGGCCTTAGCCTCATCTCCCTCTGAGACAGGAACTTCTTCAGTTATGTAGGTGACCAATCCATCTTCTTCTAGGATTAACCCAATCCACTTGATTTGCAAGAACTGGACATGGAGCTAGATTAGGGTTTGTCAAGGAAACCCCAAAAATTCAAACTTTGAATTTCAAACTTCCGAAAGGATAGAAATATGCGCCTTGATGAGCTGATTAAGTTGGTATATTCAGAATTTGAAAACTGCAAAGTTTCACCCCTCAAAATTGCTTTTTAGATTTCCTAATTCACTAGGGAGGACCCTGAATTAGGGTTTGAGTTTCCTAGAGCTTCACCCAACCAAAAGATTTGATTCAAAACTCTAAGCTTCGATTTTTATGAGGAGCTTCCAGCCGTGGTCACAGATTTCCAAAATTTCAATTTTTGCAGAAGCCCTAATTTTCCATCTTTCTGATCAAAGTCCCAAACTGGAGTTTGATCAAGCCCGGCCTTTTTCCCAAACAAAAAATCTGATCTTGGTCTCTAAATTTCAATTTTGATGAGTAGCATCGAGCTGTGGTCTCCGATTACAAATATTCCAACTTTATCTGAAACCCTAAATTCCGGAAGCCATGAATGAAGGTACTAAAAAATAATTATGTTTTGATAGAAATATGTACCTGATTGTTTCTGGTGTAACTCCAACTTTTCGATCCATAGGGTCTAAATTTTTTTCTTGAGATAGCCTGACCTGTTATCTTTCCATCCCGATAGGTCTGACCTAAATTGGATTCTCTGAGAGAGAGTTATGCCAAGTGTCGGAACGTGACCTGTTTATGGGATAATACAGGTTAGCAAACTTGTACGGCGTTCCACGTGTCACTGGTTCAACTTCAGCCTCTGAACATTTTTTCTGAGATAGCCCAACCTGTTATCTTTCCATCTCGATAGGTCTAACCTCAATTGGATTATCTGAGAGATATTTATGCCAAGTGTTGCAACATGACCTGTTTATGGGATAATACAGGGGAGAGAACGTGTACGCCGTGCCACATGTCACTGGTTCAACTTCGGCCTCTGAAAATTTTTCCTGAGGTAGTACAATCTGTGTACTACCTGTCACTTTTTACAAAATTTCATTTGGAGATTCCTAGCCCCAATTATGAACTTTTTCCCAAGGTCACCTGATTTGGACTCAGATCTTGAAGAGGCAGAAACCCTATATTGTACAGATCATAAATCACAAAGTAAAAGGAATTAGAGGTTGTCCTTTGGACACAAGGTACATGGGGATCTAATCTTCGACCTATAAAAGTTTCAGATCTGAAAACTTCTCCAAAAAAGATTTATAGCGAATGTGCTATGATGCCTAGTGTTTGCTATATCAAGCCCTAGCATCGTAAGTGCAACAAGTGTCATACATGCCATATCATGCCTTCTTTTAGGCTAGCTCTGATACCATGTTAAATTTTTAGAATTTACTTCAATCTGATCTAGGATCTTAACTGAGAGAAAAACATGTATAGCAAATCTATAGCATATCAATCATGGACACTATAATGCAAGCACACAAGAGACACAGAGTTTACTTGGGGAAAACCATAAAGGTGAAAAACCCCAATAACTTCCTCAGAGATAGATAGAGCAATGATACAAACAAAATACAAGAGATAGTCTTTTCCTAGCAGCAGAGCCTCCTCCTCCACAAGTGCGCCACTCTCCCAAGTGTGAGTGAGAGAATAGAATGTGTAAAATGAGAGAGACACATTCTCTATTTATACACTAACTTGACTTGACCTTTACTCAATTAGGTCCACCTCAACTTAACCACTTAACATAATGCTAACTAGGCCGACCCCCACTAGGGTGGTCTAATAACCCTTTGATCCACATGGCCAACCCCCAATAGGGTGGTCTAATAACCCTTTGACCCACATGACTTATACAGGGCCGACCCCAACAAGGTGGTCTAATAACCCATCAAGTATAAGTTACGACACTTACAATATAGGTGACGACACTTCCGTATAGAGGAATAATAACATCTCTATAGGAATACAACCACTTCCGTATAGAGGAATAATAACATCTCTATAGGAATACAATATACATATATGTGAAATACATTTCGAAGTTACATATACATCAACAAAAACTCAACAAATGTTACAAGATCTCCCTCATATTTACTTTTTACTTTGTATTATTCTTTTTGTTTATGGCCGACATAATATTTATTACTTTTGACTTTGTATTATTCTTTTTTGTTTAGTTTGTATTATTTTGTTACTCGACAAACTCTCACATGTTACAAGATCTCCTTCATACTGGGATGTAGAGCGCCTCTCGGTGCAACAATTCTGGGAGACCGATTTTGTTACATAGAAGTGCAGGTTAGGATCAATAACAACTTGCCAGAATCATGAAAGTTTAAAGATGGTAAAAACCGATATGACAAAGCGGGCAAAAGAGGACTCAAAAGTGGAGGACAAACTATTGAAAAATCATGAACACCAAGGATGGTGTTATTCTCTAGGGGTAAAGTATGTAACATCCTCTTCTATACCCTATTATTTTGTAAAATATAAATGTATATTTTAACTATGTATGTGGCCTTGGTGAGGAGCTCAAGGCCAAGGCCCACCAATAGACCTCGATACGATTTTGTATTTTTAATTTCCTAAATTGTAAAATGTTATTGTAGACTAAAGTCACAATGCGCTTAACGGAAAGGGAACGAACCCACTAGGGGAGAGGAGAGAATCCTGATGGCTAGGGAACCTAGTTACAGAGGATGGGTTTTTGTGCCTCTAAGTATGAAAACTTATAAAGTTATATAAGGGTAAAATCTATGTAGGATCAACATGTGTTTCTACTATTAATTTTATCCTAACCAAAACCAATGGGATTTGGCACATAATTATAAAACAAAGTAATCAACAAAGGGTAGAAAAGAAATACCCTTAAAAACATTAAGGAAAGCAAAAACCTATCTTAGGTGAGGGATCACATCTATACCACGAAATATATTTATATTAGATGTATAGATATGAAATAATGAGGTACATTATTCTTTTTAATTATAAATATATATATATATATATATATATATATATATATATATATATATATATATATATTTCCCAATGCTTTCATAAGAAGGGTTAATTAAGTAATACAATTACATACTGTTATTGTAAACTCCTATTATCAAGGATGAATTGGTTTGATATCAAATATAAAATGATAAAGTGTATTGAATAAAATAATTTATTATGGATGGATCATGGTATGGTTATACCATGATTGAAGGATAGAGCCGTTTTCTCCATAAGGAATTGACAACCCCCCCCCAAACTTAAGTTGTTTAGTTTAACAACTATATCAAGGGAGAAAGAGGAGGATGTATGCCCAGGATACCCTACCATGATTGAGGGAACTCTTCATACTGCAGCTTACTCATACACGTTTTGATGGAGTGTGCATTTAACTGAGACACTTCTTAAGGAGTTTGGCACCAACGAATAACTCGTACGATCTCCCTAAGATACTAATGACTTGATTGTAACTAAGTTATGGGAGACAGACCGAGGAGGGAGCGGATCCTCTCTAAATGAGGGAGGACCTTCCAAGAAGAGGTAGAGGCGAAACCTTTGGTATTTAAAGAGGGCAATTGCCTTCTAAAAAGGGGGGGATTCCGGTAGGACAATTTTTTCGTCGGTGCTAATTGGGAAGGACGATGGTTTTGTTGAGAGGTTGCACCAGTTTTGCATAGACTACCAGGGAAGGGAGAGATGGAAATATTGATCCCTAAAAGATATGTCTCTTATACATTATACGCCATTTTTTGGGCTAATCCCTGCTGAGACTTTTTTTAAGATTTTTTTTATAGTTATAACTATGTTCATGAATTGTCGTGCTGCCTGCGACTGGGGTAAACTATGTTCTATATGATCTCGGATGAGATTATCACACATTTGGTAATCCTCATACTTATGTTATGTTTTGAGGACCTTTGTAATACAGAATAGCGCTAGATATAGATCATGGCCGCTTTTGTATTTCTTTTCTGTATGATCTCGGATGAGATGATCACACATTTGGTAATCCTCATACTTCATTTCTGTTTTGAGGACCTCTGTAATACAGAGTAGTGCCAGATATAGATCATGGTCGCTTTTCCATTCCTTTTTTTGTATGATATCAGATTTTGCATAGAACGCATTGATAAATTCCCATACTATGGCTTTGCAGACCTCTGTAATACAGAGTAGCGCTAGATATAGATCATGGTTTCTTTTTCATTCCTTATTTTTGTATGATCTCAGATTCTGAATAGCACGCATTGGTAAATTCCCATACTACGGCTTTGCGGACCTCTTTAACACAGAGTAGCGCCAGGTGTAGATCATGGTCACCTTCCTCTTCTTTTCTGTATGATCTTGGATCAGTTATCATGCATGTTGTATCTCTATAAGATAGAGTAGTGCCATATGTAAGATCATGGTTGCGTTTCCTCTTCATTTTTTTATGAACATGGATCAGTCTATGTGCATCTCTATGGAATATGATATGCATAGTATGGTTTTGATAATAATGTTTAATGTCGACAATCCTGAGCATGATGCTTGGTAAAGTTTATAAGACATAAGTGATTCTTTGTTTTAATATATATTACACGTATATGTATAATGGAGGTCTTATGCATTTTGACCTAGTTTAATTTTTCATTGCTGTAATGAAATCAAAGGTTCCTTCTGATCCCAGTTTATTTTATTGTTGCTGCAATGAAATCTTATATTTTTGTCATTATGCATGAATGCCAGCGTTTATACATGTATAATAATCCACAGATAACCTGCGTAGTTGTGTATCCCTGTGTTATATATGTGCCGAGTGTTCTATGTTGTACTCAATCATTTCATTTATTTATAGTTGCATGTAGGTTCATATATCTAGGATTAATGTTAGCCATGGGCATGTATTATTGTGCTTGACTGCTCGGATGCTTGGGGAGGATCCCCATCTACATTTCATCTGATAAATAAATAAATAATTTTTGCTTGTATTAATTGTCTTCTGCGGAGCGAGATTCATAGATTCATCCCTAACGTAAGTCACCTTACGGGAATAAGGTTCTGGCTTAACAATACACATGACACATACCACAATGCTTACACGAACAAGGTGTAAAACAAGATGCCAAAAGTGGCTTATATTACTTCTCTGAATTCAGTTACAATGTGGAATAACTGAAAACAAATAACTAACTACAATCAGCTTCAGCCGTTACAACTTAGAAGTAACAGTGGTGTGTTATCCCTGTGTGTCGACCTCACCCTCTCCTGGTTCACCTTGGAACTCTGAGCTATGGCTAGATCTCAACCCAGGGATCTCAGACTGTGTGAATCTCTCTTTTCTTCCTTTTCTTCACTCCAGACACTGCGCTCTCTGATGCTGTTGATCAAAGATGGAATCCCCCCAGCTGATTCCCCTCCTTCATCTTCTATCTTGCTGCTGTCATTTTTGAGACTACTGCAGTCCCTGAGACACGCATCCTCCTGCCCGTCGATCCTTCCAGATCTTGCAAACTTGTAATTGTTAGATCCCAGCTGTGCTACACAGTCTCTGTCCATGACGATACCTGTCATGTCCTCCACCTACTCGCAATAACTGTAATAACTTCCTCAGCAACCCCGAATGGCTACCAAGTATGGTCCCTTGACTTTTCGGCTCTTTTGACCCTGTTACAGTAATCAGTCATATCTCAACCTTCCTATCTGCTCAATCTCTTGACTTCTGCGGTTCGCTAGTCCTTACATTCCTCCATGCTTGGCTCCGCCAAACCTATCATGTCGTAGTTCGACCACTTTTTGACTGCCCGATGTCTTACTCCACTTGTCGTCTATCGACCATAACCTTTCAATTCTCAACCTAACAAAAAACCCGTTGCGCTCCTCCAGTCGGTCACATACCAATTGCTTCTGCTCGACTTGTTGACTTCGACAAGTCAACCTGCTCTCCGCACCAGTGGTCATCGGCACTCCCGCTAGTCGGCTCCCTGATGTCGATTAACTTTGACTGGTCTGCCTAGGCCTTGATGCTCCTGCATCAGACTCCCCAGCTGAAAAAGAATTTCACTTCCCCATCAGTCTCCTGAACTCTTATTCATAAATCCATGTCGCCTCCTGCAACTCATCATTTTCACATCGCACTAAGTATTCTTTCTTCTGTGCGCTATGCGTTCGCCCAACCTCGCGTTCTTCAATTATTTCTGAGATCTCAACTTTGTGTCGATCTGGAATCTAGTCTGTCGAGTTGATGCTTATCACTTCTTCGATTCCACTACTTGACCCTGCTTCAAATTTGTACATATCTGAGACGTTGAATGTTGCTGAAATGTTCAAGTCTTCCAGCAATTCCAACACATAAGCATTGTCCGAAATCTTCTTCAGAATACTGCATGGTCCTATTTTCTTCAGCTTCAGTTTGTTGTATGTACCTATCAAAAATCTCTCCTTCCACAGATATGCGTACACTAAGTCCCCCTCTCAGAAGGACTGTAACCTCTTCTTTCTGTCGGCCCTCAACTTGTACGCCGCATTACACTTTTCTATGTGCTTCCGCACATTTTCATGAACTTCATGCATATGTTCTGCAAACGATTCTGCATCCATGATCTTCTTGGTTTCTGTCAGAAACTTGACCAAATCCACCACTTCGTGTGGGATTCTCCCCTGAACAATATGGAATGGACTCAATCCTGTCGACCGATTCACAAAATTGTTGTATGCAAACTCTGCCTGGGCCAACAAATTTTCCCACTGCTTGGGTCTGTCAGCTGCTAGACATCTCAGAAGGTTTCCCAAACTTCTGTTTACCACCTCGGTCTGTCTGTCAATATGCGGATGGTATGCCAAGCTAAACTGCAACTTCATGTCGAGTTTCTTCGATGCCCCATAAACTTGGTATCCCGATCCGACGTGATACTCTTTGGAAACCCATGCAACCTGACTATCTCCTTGAAGAATAGTACAACAATCCCTGTGGCATCACTCGTCTTTTTACATGGAATGAAGTGTGCAATATTCGAAAACCTATGACTACAACAAATATTGAGTTGCTCCCCTATTGAGTCTTCAACAGTCCTAACACAAAATCCATGCTAAGATGCTCCCAAGGGTTATCTGGTACTGGAAATGGTGTATACAACCCTGTGTTTTGAATCCTTCCCTTTGCCAACTAGAAAAATTGACATTGTCGAACCCACTTTCCGACATCTATCGACATCCCTGGCTAGAAATACTTCTCATCGACAAATGCTTTGGTTTTTTTGATGCCAAAATGCCCTGCTAACCTGCCATTATGAAATTCTCGAATTAGGTTCTCTCTTACTGATCCTTTGGGAATACACAACTGACTTCCCCTGAACAGATAGCCTTCTTGAATGAAATAACTCAAATATGGAGTCCTTTCGATACTCCAAGGTTCACGACAAGCCTTCCATGCTTTCACAAAATCTTTGTCGGTCTCATACTCTGTCTTTATCAACTCTATCCCTGTTTCCTGAATTGTCGTTGTGTTTAGTAGTGAAACTCTCCTGCTTAATGCGTCGGCAACTTTATTCAACTTGCCCGACCTATGTTGCAACACGAATGTATACCTCTGAAGTAGCTCCACCCACTTCATATGTCACTGATCCAATTTCGACTGAGTGTTCAAATACCTCAGTGCTTGGTGATCTCTGTATAACACAAATTCCTTGGGAAACAAATAATTCCTCCATTTCTTCAGTGGTTGAATGATAGCATAAAATTCCTGGTCGTAGAATGAATATTTCTGCTTTGCCCCATTCAACTTTTCACTAAAGAATGCAATTGGTCGGCCCACCTGGCTCAACACTGCTCCAGTTGTCGTTCCACTCGCATCACAATCGACCTGGAAAACTTTGTCAAAGTCTGGGAGCGCCAAGACTGGGATCTCAATGACCTTTTCCTTCAACTCAACGAAAGCTCCCTAGGCTTCGTCCATCCACTTGAACTCGCCCTTTCTCATGCATTCTGTTAGTGGTGCACAAATTCGACTAAATCCCTGAATGAACTTCCGGTAGAAACTTGCAAGTCCATGGAAACTCCTTACTCCAGTCGTACTTGTCGATTCCGACCAATCTACTATTTCCTTCACCTTCTCTGGGTCCATCACTAACCATTTACTCGAGAATGCAAACCGCAAGTACACCAACTCCTTCTTCATGAAGAAACACTTTTGTAGGTTCACCATCATCTTCTCTTCCTGCAATTTCTGCAATACTTGTCGAACGTGCACCAAGTGCATTTCCTTGGTTCGACTGAAAATTAGAATGTCGTCTAAATAGACCACGACAAAACTTCCCAAAAATGGCTTCAACACCTCATTCATCAATCTCATGAATGTGCTGGGTGCATTAGTCAATCCAAATGGCATGACTAAGCACTCGTACAAACATTCTTTTGTCTTGAATGTTGTCTTCCATTCATCTCCTTCTCTGACCCTAATTTGGTGATAACCACTCTTCAGGTCCATCTTCGTGAATTATGTCACTCCACTCAGGAAATCCATCAAGTCATCCATTCTCGGCAATGGAAACCGATACTTGATCATGATCCTGCTGATGGCTCTGGAGTCTATGCACATTCTCCATTCTCCAACCTTCTTTTGTGTCAATACCGCTGGTACTGCACACGGGCTCATACTTTCTCTGATTAACCCTCTGTCCAACAACTTTTGGACTTGTCGGTTGAGTTCCTATTCCTCTGTCGAACTCATCCTATACGATGCTTTGTTTGGAAAACTCGACCCTGGAATCAAGTCGATCTGATGGGATATGCTCCTCATCGGTGGCAATCCCGTTGGTTTCTCATCAACCATTATGTCACTAAACTCTTCGAGCAACTCCTCAATTTTTACCGGAATATCCTCCTCTCTGGTCGTTCTTTCGACATATGGTCCTCAAGGAATGATTGCAAAACATCCCAACTGTCTCTCCTCTTATGAGAGAAATTCCTTTGCAGTGCTCATCAACACTCGCTTCTTCCAAAGATTGCTCTTGCCCTGCTTACTATCGGCTTGCTCTTCCTGCCTTAGCTTAAGAGTCCTTTTCACGCCATTCTTCCATACTATAACTATGTTGGCTCGAACATCATAGATCATTTTTCGATCGTATTGCCATGGCCTTCCTAACAACATATGGCATGCATCGATGGGAACTACCTCGCACAGTACACTGTCCTCTAATCCTTCAATTCAGAAGTTGATCAAGCACTATCTGGTCACCTTGACATGGTGTCCTTTTTGCAACCATGATATCTTGTAGGGGTGTGGGTGTTCTTGACACTTCAACCCAATATTGTCGATGAATTCTTTCGACAAAAGATTCTCCCTTCTTCCAACATCAACTATGGTTTTGCAACGCCATTCTCCGATCCACACCTTTGTTTGAAATATCACCTTCCATTGTGCCAGCTCCATCGGGTCATGTTGATCTTCCTAGATTAAGGTGCTCTGAACCATCAGATTCCTGTTCTTCTTCTTTTCACCTCCACTGCTGTTGGATGCAGACTCTTCCCTCTCGTTGACTTACTCATCCTTCCAACATCTGGGTTTCGACTCCTCTGCACCATGTAGGTTCTTTGGGCACTTGTATGCCTTGTGTCCCGTCCCTCGATACTTGTAACAGATTATGGCTGGCCTGTTAGCTCCCTTCTTGTCGAATGGACCACTTCGACTATACGCACCTCGACCGTGGTTCTCACGACCATCGCATTGGTTCTCTTGCGCTTTCTCCTATGTTGTGTCCCTTCCACGTCTCGGCTATCTTAGACACTTTCCTTCGTGTACCCGCTACTTTGTCCATTCACGGAGACAGTTTTTGCACCCCGACCAGTCATCCTTCCCCTGGTCACTGCGAATTTTCTTGACAGTTTCTCTTCTTCCTTTAGAGCGAACTGGTAGGCTTCGTCGACTGCTCTGAAACTTGACATGTTTAGTTCATCATGAATAACATATTTTAAGCCATTCAAATAACTAGTGACAGCTTCTTCTCCTTCATCGGTTTGTCCTGACTGAATAAAAAATTGGTAGAACTCCTCCGTGTACTCCTTCACGGTCATCTCTTTCTATTGAAAGGTCTGCAACTTCCTGAACAAGGAAATCACATAGTCATTTGGAAAGAACTTCCCCTTCAACTTGGCAACCATTATGTCCCAAGACTTGATTTTCTCCTTGCCTTTCTTAAGTCTGTCAGCCTGTATGTTGTCCCACCATAACGAGGCATGACCTTTCAACCTCAGACATGCAATATTAACCCGCTTAGGATCCTCGATCTACTCTATGTCGAAGCATTTCTCCATCTCGCTAAACCAGTCGATCAAATCTTCTGGGTTCAGGCTTCCCGAGTACGTACGCACATCTATCTTTGCCTGACCTCTCATATCTGTCAGAAGTTTGATCAGTTTTTCCTCTGGTTCCTCTGTGGCTCCTTCCCGAGCTTCCACGTCTTCGACTTCCTTGTTGCTGTGGTCTAATGCCCCAGGAATACAACCGCGCCTATGGATTTCCTTAATCGCTGCGACTTCATTTGTCAAATTTCGCATCATCCTGACGCATTCATCGAACATCTCATGATCCACTGTGACAGCTGCTGCGCCATGCGCTCTTCATCCTTGGACGTTAATGCCTCTATGAGCCATTTTCAACCTTTGTTGAAACTCCCACATGTCTAATCGCAACCGAACTTTAAACAAGTCGTGCACAACTCTACCCAACCGCAGTTGGAGATCTCCAACTCACTTGCAGGCTCAATATCATGAACATTCCACAAACTCGAAGGATTCTTCCACTCTGATACCAACTGACGCAAGTTAGGTTGGTATAGTTGTCTTCCCAACCGGACTTTATTCTGGGCTCTTATACGAACTGACGCAAGTCTGGATGGTATATTCATCTTCCCAACCAGACTTTCTTTCGGGATCTGATACCAATTGATGCAAGTCAGGTTTGTATAGTCGTCTTCCCAACCGGACTTTCTTCCGAGCTCTGATACCAACTTATGCTCGTCACCTTATAGGAATAAGGTTCTGGCTTAACAATACACATGACACATACCACAATGCTTACATGAACAAGGTGTAAAACAAGATGCCAGAAGTGGCATATATTATTTCTCTGAATTCGGTTACAATTCCGAATAACTGAAAACAAATAACTAACTACAATCGGCTTCAGCCATTACAACTTAGAAGTAACTATGGCGTGTTCTCCCTGTGTGTTGACCTCACCCTCTCCTGGTTCACCTTGGAACTCTGATCTATGGCTCAATCTCAACTCGTGGATCCCAGTCTGTGTGACTCTCTCTTTTCTTCCTTTTCTTCACTCTAGACGGTGCTCTCTCTGATGCTGCTAATCAAAGATGGAATCCCCCCAGTTGATTCCCCTCCTTCGTCTTCTATCCTGTGGCTTCTGTTCTTGAGACTACTACAGTCCCCGAGACACGCATCCTCCTGCCGGCCGATCCTTCCAGATCCTGCATATCTGGAACTGTCAGCTCCCAACCGTGCTGCACAGTCGTTTTCCATGACGACACCTATCATGTCCTCCACCGACTCACAATAATTGTAATAACTTCCTCAGCAAACCCAAACGGCTACCAAGTACGATCCCTTGAATTTTCGGCTCTTCTGACCTTGTTACAGTAATTGGTCATATCTCGACCTTCCTGTCGGTTCAATATTTGGACTTCTGCAGTTCTCCAGTCCTCCCCTTCCTCCGCGCTTGGCTCCGCCAAACCCGTCGTGTCATAGTTCGACCACTTGTCGACTACCCGACGTCTTACTTTACTTGTCATCTATCGACCATAACGTGTCGATTCTTGACCTAACAAAACACCCATTGCGCTACTCTAGTCGGTCACATACCGACTACTTCTGCTCGACTTGTTGACTTCGACAAGTCAACCTGCTCTCCACACCAGTGGTCATTGGAACTCCCACTGGTCGGCTCCTTGATATCGATTAACTTTGAATGGTCTTCCTAGGCCCCGATGCTCCTGCATCAATCCCTGTAGGAGTCTAGTTTGATATCTATATCTAGAGGTGATTAATATCAGCGTGGAAGAGATCCATGTGGCACTTGCAATATCGACTCTTTAACGTTTTGAATGTACCCTCTATGAGAGAGATGTTGATAAAATAAGTATTGCGACAACTAAGTTGCAGGTTGTAATTACTCTATTTTTATGAATAATATATGATATGACTATTTTTGTGGACGTAGCCCATAGACATGGGTGAACCACGTATATTGGACTCCCATTTTTTCCCCTTATGTGTTTCTACTTTCCTTTGATGAATGTGATCTAAAATGGTGAGTTAATTCATGAAAATGTTCAAGTAAAGTTAGTGATGCTTGAACATGAGCTAATATAAGTATGTTAGATACGGTATTTCACTTTTACAATTGTTAGTTTCTTGGAGAAATACCATGGATAGATATGTTTTATAGTGCAATGTTTCCATGTACATATCAGTGTCCTAAAATAGATTAAGTTGTCTAGATGTGGTTATAACAAGTTAGATGATCTGATATTGTTTAAATGTTGGAATTATATACTAGAATATTTGCGTCAGTAAGCAAGGTTTATAAGAGTATTAGTTAAGTGAAAGTTGAAGAGAAAATAACTTATCTCATGAAGTCCTTATGTGTATAACTTATGAGTTAAATGGTTATTGTGAAAAGTTTTTTTTTAAATCAATAAAATACTAACTTGGATTTCGGGTATGTTACAGAATTCTGTCCAACCATCCGAAATATATAGATCCTACTTCTTCCTTAGTCTTCTAGCTATTGCAGTATGGTTGGAGAAAAGATTTCATTGTGTCCTTAACATTATCACCAAGAGGATACACAATAAATCATGCCATATTCATTCTAGCTCTCCCTTTTCCTGCAACTTCATATCTCTCAATCATTTCTTCCCCTTTGCAAGCAATTATGTTCAGAGGCCCCTGCAACTGTATATATGTATCCTAGATTCTCAAATAATAGTGGATAAATGAATATAAACAAAAATGGATTCGCTACTCAATTGAAAAACCTGAATAGAGAAACGCATATTTTTTCAATGTGGTGGAAAAAAGGAAATATGGCGCATGAAGTGATAAAAGACTTCGAAGAAGGAACAAATTCCTTGTTTTATGACTTTAAAGTACCTACGGAATTTAGGTTACTACTATAAACTCTTCTTTGGTGACAATTTACTTTAGAAAAGAGATATATATTCCTCAACCATCTCATTTGTTGATCTATTGTATTTCCAGTTGGTAGCGTGCAAGGATTGCATTAACATTTTCAAGACATTCACTAGTACATATGAACACTAAGTAGCATATAAATAAACTAATGCTTGCAAAAAAATTATCATGTTAAGTAGAAATGTTCGTTGGATTTTGCTATTGATCTTCATATGCCTCTCTTCTTTCCCTTCTGCTATGCTCTGCATCATATTATTGTATTTGCAATCAATTTTTCAACCATGTTCGGAGATACATAGTACTCTTTGACCTAATATTTCATATAAAAGAAACTAAAATTCCTTTATAGATTATCATATTGAATTTGCAATTGATTTGTCCGCCATGTTCGAACATACTCACTACTCTTTAACCTAAGCTTTTATATAAAATAAAATTACTTTACATAGTATCATATTTGATTTTGCAATCAATTTGTTTGCCATGTTCGGAGATACACACTACTCTTTGACCTGAGATTTGATTTAAAAGCCAATAAAGTGACTTTACATAGTATGAAGTTAAGAAGTCTCCTTTACAGGAATTCATGTCTTGTTTTATACATTGAAAAGAGAACCGCTACGACTCTTGTTAGACTGACAACCATTGAGGATTTGATAATCCATTGAATGGTTATTCCTATTTGTCCTTTAGCTAAATCAAAATTTTGTGCAAATGTTATGGAATAAATTATATATAAATCCTGGTCATGGTTATTAATCTTATATATTCTCTACATAAAAAAAATGCAATCATTGATTCCATTGGGCAAGAGATTAGAGGAGCTCATTGTTCATATTCATGGTCTACATTAATGAAGTCCTTTATATAGCTCCAGAATTTGTAAAGTAATGAATTATAATTCCGGTGACAAATTTTAAGATAATTAATACGTGACAATTTATGCGTATATATACTTGCATTCAGTAATCTATAAAAAAGGTCTCCTCCTTATTCAACTTTTGTTATCTGTCATAAGAAGGGTTATACAAGCATCCTTTATATTTGAAAGGGCCCCAAGGAAAACCAGAGCACTCACTCAGAAGCTTCTCCTATAGTAGCATATTACATTCCTTTTGTTTTTTCATAAGCGATTTCTGTGTCATACCCTTTCTTGAACATCTTCCCAAAGGTCCTTCAAACTATCAGAACTAAATGATAGGCTAAATGGCTCTCTTACTATGTTGTTTCATCTTCAAAGTCTTCAATCTCATCACCCTAATTACTACTAGCCTTGAATTTATATACTTAACATGTTGAATTCATAGGAAAACACCGATTGAAGCCTTCCATTTGTTTCGATATAAAAGCTTTCCATATTTCATACATTTTTTTAATTTTCTAGGACTTGATGTTATTGTTGATTCTGAAAGATGTTCTACACCATCATCGAGACTTTATGCAAATGCAATAAGGTTCCTATATATCATCACTGAGAATATTCCTCTTTATTATCTTTGTAAATATTTTTATTTCTGTACCCCAGATGCGGGTGCCAGCATTGGGCAAATAGGACAGGACCGAACTAGTTTGACACCTGGCCTGAGAAGCACCATGTGTCCCACCGTTGACGTCAACCAAGAGATGTCAAGCAACCCTGACATTTAATATGCCAACCTACTACATCGCCTCCACCACCCTGGATCTCATGATGTAGGATCTCAAGCGTGCGAGGTGTGGGCTCATGACTCAAGGCACTGTAAGGGCTAATTCGCATTTTATGCTTCTGGTTCACTCTGCTCTCGGTGTCAACTTGTTCATTCACCTCACTCTCTAACTCACTCATTTCTTTATTTTCCTCTCCCTCTCCACCATGGCCACCATGGGTAGAACCAGAGGCGGCAAGGCCAAGAACAAGCTCAAGGACACTGTCACAGAGGAGAACCCCCTTAGAAAAGGCTATGGTCCTGAGGTTTCCATTCCAATTTTCCCATTGCTGGATAACTGGGAAGCTCACATCATTGCTGACACCATGGCACCAAGCAACCTAGAGCAAGCTTGGGACCCCTACTGGTTGGTCAAAACATGATGGGCCAGTTGATGGAAGATGTGCAATGGAACTGGGCTTCTACTCAACATGCCACTCAATCTCTGCATACCACTTTGTCGAACTGGCCAACCACACTGGGAATTTTGGAAGCCACACATGGTTGGGAAACATATGCCCCTACAAGGCCTTTCTCCAAGGCTCCTCGCTCTGACAGCACAACCCCTGGTGCCACCTCATCCGCAATTCATATGTAGACGTCCCTTGGCGGTCATGGCTCCTTAGCCACTCATGCAAGCCTGGACTTGCACCACCCTGGTGGAAGCTCCTCTGCCAAAACTGGAAGCAAGGATCCTCGGTCTATTAAGGAGAAGACATGCATGCCTTTTCCCATACCCACTACTCTAGGTCCTATCCTGGCCAAAAGAACCAAGAATGAGCAGGCTGGTGATGCCATTTTTCATAGAAAATCCGGCCCCCTTCCTATCAAGCATCCTATTCATGATGCTCGACAACCTGCTAAAGCTACCACAATCACTGGGACTGCTGCTACAACTCTTGGTAGCAAGCCTCTGATCCCTGATTAGCTTTGGAGAGAAAATGTAGCCTACGGTTTCCCCATCCTGGAGGAGATGCCTTCTGCTAATGGTTAAAGAGGTTACTCTGCTGACTCTGTTATCTTTTGCCTTTATATAATCCACAACCATGACTTTTTTTGAATAAGATGATGTTAGCCTACTCGACTCTGAGCATTCTAGGATTCACCCAGTTCTGGCTTATTTTTTGCCACTCTTTAGACATGAACATTATGATGTACTATTTTGATTATCTCAACAAAACTCTGGTTTCTCATGGTTGGCACGACAGGGTATGACCACCAAGAATTGTAGCTACTACTGTATTTTTACTCTTTTAATATAATTTGCAGCTTATTACAAAAAAAAATATTTTTATTTTTGTAGCATTGCATTAGTGGTTCCTACACACAATGAATCATTATAGCATAAGCCTCTATGCTAACAACGAATATTTATTTTCGATATAGGTTATTACATTGCTCTACTCTATATTTTTCCTATGCAAACATATGCACTTTTATATAGAAACAAATCATATCCACACAAGAAATTTGGTTGTTCTCATGTATCTCCTTCCTATGAAATATTGTGTTCCATCTTCTTCATAGACACATTGCCATTCTAAAAAACCAGCAATAGAACAATTGCATGGAAACTTCTATGCATAGTATCTAGCAAGTGAGTTTTGAGGGCCTTCAACATGGATACTTAAAGACTTATCTTATACTTGTACATTCCCATGAGATTGCTTTTAAGACTAAACCGTAGAATCTTAAGGCTCCAAAGCATAAAACAATTTTGGCCTACCATAAGGCATGCTGCTTACTTTTTTCCACAATCACCTTTCTTTCCTTTTACAAATTTACTTATTATGTGAAAAAATTTCTTAATGGGAAGCCATAGGAAACTTTCACTTGAGGACTCACCTAATAAACTTACACCATAATTAAACTTTCAAACCCTTCTTTGCAAAGAAATACAATTTAACAAAAAACAAATTGCCACAGTTGTGCAAGAAAAAATATGCTATCGTTGAATTTGTCATTTTTTCGGCGTTATTTTTACAACTTTGCCAAGAGTAATGTTAGGGGTTTTGCGATGGAATCCTCTCTTTCCTCTACAAAAGAAAAACATGGAAAAAATGCTACAACAATCTGTTGTTCTTGGCCTTTGCATTAGAGATACAATGCACATCGTTGTGGTTGATTCCATGTGAACCCAAATCAAATTTGTTAATGTTATTATTGGGCGATATATATTCGTAGACTCAGAGACAATGCAATTTGACCTCCCATTGTTGTTCCAAGGAAATTTGGTATTTCCCAATAAATTCAATACACATTCGCTTGTATTTTCCACAGTTAATTTCAGTGCTTTTGATGGTGCTGGCTACTTTCTGGACAGACCCGGGTTTTCAGGATGCGCAGCAACAAACACCCCTTTGGCGCATTGGCCCTTTCGGCAACGAGCTGCGCAGCAGCCTGAAGTCTCACCAAAACTGGCTATGGGGGGCTAAGGAATCAGGTTTCCTTAACTGAGGTGGTGTGGAGTCTACAGTTCTCTCTTTCACCTTCTTGCAGGTAACCCCGGAACAGAACGTCTTACTCTTTCACAGGTCTCACAGCGCTGGACTCACTCTTCTCAGCCTAGATACGCGGTAGCCCCGCACCTGCACACGAGGCGCTTACCCGCCATGCTCGATACACTAGGTATCGTCTCTACTCTCACGCCACAGCGCAGTAACAAACTCCTTAAGCACTGCGGCGATAGTATTCTTACCGACTCCTTCGACAATGCACAAGTACACTCCTAAGGGAGCTTCAAGGTTTTACTCTACATACTTATTCATAAAGATAGCGAAACATTCATGGAAACATACAGTAAAGCAAGGACCTACAATCACATAAAGCATCACCACAACAACAACAATTATATGGTTTGCTTCCAGGAGGGAAACAACGTCCACGGGAACTGCTTTATATTATCTTGAGATGGGGATAATACAGTCTCGTTGCGCACACAGCTGCAGCCTTATATCTTTCTGGGAAACTCCACGCACACAGCTGGGAGACCTTCTCTTAGATCTATTCTCTTCTTCTACAGATATAATGACAAAGGCATACAATGACATTCCCCAGTCCTCTTGCGACTGGTCGATACTTACAATGGCCCTTACACCAAGCGGTCTCCCTGCGAGATCGTGGCCTTCTTACATGCATAAAATTCTCATTACAGCTCTACAAATAGAGCAATACCAGAGACTCTAACTATCTAATTCTCTAACCAACTAACCAACCCATCTAACCCTTTTCCCTTTCCAATTACACATAGATATATGTGGCCTTGAGGGTCGCACCTTTACAAAACTGTGGGCCTTTCCCCAACAGTGATCACCAAAAACCCTAACCACTGACACAGCTAGGTGTACTGTAGGCGCCTCTTGCAGTCATGTCGCAGCTTCCTACAGACTCCGCGATTTCCAGCGCAGATCGCAGGTATGGGCGTCGCTTCATCGTTCTTTGCTCCTTGTCCTTCTCCTTCAATGCTTTGTCCCATTGATTTTCCTTGGTCCGAGCAACCATAACTCCTATACTTTTACTTCAATGCTTCATTTATTGTGGTGGTTGAGCTTTCTACTCAGCCACCTTATTTACTCTTTCCTTTGACTTGTGCACGCAAGCTCCGCGATTTCCGGCCCGCAATCTGCGGTGAGGTTGTCCATCTGGCGCCGTACCGCGCACTGTTCATTTCTGCCCAAAAATGGTGCTTTTCCTCAAAATTAGCACTTTTCCTTCAAAACTTAGTGCTTTTTCCCCAAAATTTGGCAGCTTTACCATAGCTACGGCCTATGCTCCAACAGGCCGCTAACACTTACTTGTGGCTCATCCCCGAGCCACTCGCACTAGCTTGTTGTCGTTTTAGTTGTGCATCTGAATTGGCTTGGGTCGCAGCGAAGGCTTGCTTCCACTGTGCAATAGCGGTGTCCATTTCTTGCACGCATTTTGTGACTATCTGCACCAGGTCTGCAGTAGCTTCTTCTCCTTCTACACCGTCAACCAACTCTTGAGATTCAGCAAATGCTTTGACCTTGGCCTCTGCTTGGGCAGCAAGTTCAGCATACTCATCCATAAACGGCTGAATGATGTTGGCGAGAGTAGCATCTTTGTTTTTGAGCCTGTGCAGTTCTTGCTAGACTTTACGGACTTCGCTCATCTTTCTCATTTTGACTAAGCCTTCCAAGGACTTAGCTTCTTCACTCAGAACAGTTAGGGACTGTTTTGCTGCTTCCACCTGTTCCACAAGGGCAACTTTAGAAGGGATCTTCTCGAGCTCAGCCCAAGCCTCCATAGATTGCGTCATTAACTGCTAGGCTTCATCTGTTCTGCTCTTCATTTGGGTAGAAGCTATGCGCAGTGCTTCAAGTCATTCTTGCATCTCATCTACGAGAGGCACTGCGACACGAGCTTCCAACTCAGCGAGCTTCTTTCTATGGTCCTCAGCCACAGCAACTATTTGTTGTTCGAGGGCTTGCGCCCTTCTACCGATGCATTGCACTTTCTCAACTAAAGGAAGGTCTGGTTGAATATGGCAGGCTGGCAGCTCCTGGGTGATTTCATCGACGGCATTTCTTAGCTCAGTGTCTTGCGCTTCGTGAAGTTCGAGCTGCGCAAAGATATCCTTATAGCCTGCCCTTAGCTCTACTTCCTGCGTCTGCAGTCTTTGATTGGCATGGAATGTGGAGAGCTCCCTAGCTCTCAGCTCAGTAGAAACCTACTCCTGAACCAAATGGAGAGTTTCCAACGGAATTAGTGCAAATTTATTTCAACAGGGCCAACCGCATTTACCTGCAGTGCAGCCAAAGGATCTGGGAGTGTCATGCTCACAGGCGGGATGTGGACGATAGTGTGCCTCTCTGTAGGTACTTCGACCCACTCGGTGCTTGTAGATGCTTGTAGTGGCTGCGAGCCGGATGCTGGCGCATGGGTCTGCGCAACTCATCCTGCGAGACCTTTCAATTCCACGAGCTGCAGGTCCAGAGCACTTCTGATATTGGCCTGAGAGGTACGCAGCTTGCGAAATTGCTCCTTCAAGTACTAGTCGAACCCCATGGCAAGGGTCTCATAGGGATCTCCAGTCGCTTCTGTGGGGTGCAACAGCTTCTGCTTCTTGGTAGCCGGTCCTGACAGACCTTCATCATTCTTTTGCGCGACCTTCTCCTTGCCTTTATCTTTCTCTGGCGCGTCAGGGGGTGGCATCATGGCGACGATTTCAGTGGCCTGCTTCCATTCTTCTGGCAAGGACTTCACAGTGTCCTCCACGTCCTGGGTAGTCATTTGGTAGAGCTCTATGGCCCATTCTTTCGACTGAATTCCACGAGGGTGGAAATATATTTCATGCAAGTTGGCAGAAAAGACCAACTTTGTTCCATAGAGTTCTACCGTCTCCTCAGTAAGCCTCAGCATCTGCAGGATGGTATCCCTGAGGAGATGGTAATACTCAAAGAACACGGTGCGGTTCATCTTGCGCTTCACAGGATTATTAGAATCCCAGAGGTTAACATAGCGCATCCCTGTAACCTCTCCTGAATGGCGTGGAAGAAACTGAGTGTTGGGCGGTTCCTTCCACCCGACAAAGGCACACAAGATCAGGAGCCAAGAGAAATGGAACAGCTGATTGGCGGTGTCCTGAACGTTGCGGTAGTCTTCCAAGAATGTATTCAGGAGGAAGAGACACCAGTTATACTGCTCTCCCTCCGCAGCTGCGACTGCGAGCTCTACAACAGCTCCAGGGACTTCTTTGGGTCGGCACTTCGTTAAAAGTTTGCCAGCAAGCAGACTACCTGTGAATCTGAGTGCTTCATCTTCAACTGCAGTGAGGTCATAAGCCCGACCTCCTCTCGACAATTTGTATTTTTGCACCACCTATGCAGCCAGCTTTCGGTCCTTGTCTTTACCAACGAAATGGACGTTGGGGTCCTTACCAACCTTAGATAGGCCGGTAATTCGATGAATCAGGTCCACATTCAGATCAATTGGCCTCCCTAGCCAAAGATAACCACCGTGAACACAGGATAATAGGACCTTGACAACCGCATTAACTTCATTGCTACGCCCGAAGTGTGGTAGCTTCAACAGGTTCAACAGTCCAGGCCTCTCTAGATTTACTGCAAATTCCTGCGGGACGAATTCGTCAATCTTCTTAGTGGGATTATGGACCACCATCAGATAGTGATCTGGTGTGAACTGAGGATACGTTCTATAATATCCCAAGTTGAAATCAAAAAACTTAACCAGCGGGAGATGTCCGAGCAGGGATCCTTCTTCTTGCACGATTTCTGCCATTGGTGGCAGCAGAATCGAATACTTGGCATTCTTGGGAATACGCACCTCGGGTGCATCATCTGGGCACAGAGGAATGTAGTTAACCAGAGTGGCCAAGCACTCTGGAACGGGTTCCTCCGGCTGCTGCTGTTGTTGAGACGCCCACGTGCCCAGGGACTGTCTGGGATCAGGAAGCTCGACAATCTTGATCGGGGTACCCATACCGAAATCTAACCCTCTGCGTCTGAATTGACGGACGAATTCTTCAGTTGACAGGTTCTCCGTCATGAACTTACATACACAACAAACACTGAATCGAAAAGGGCGGAACAGCGTAGGATGCGAACTCTGAAAACGGGAAAGCAGTCTGCATGACACGGCTATGAAAACAATGACTTAGATTCTCAAACAGGACAACTATACAACGCACTAGCAAGGAAAAGTAACCCAAGCATATACGAATGAGGGGTATTTATAGCTAAAGGCAGTAGTAGATGCGGACAAGTGGCACTAATAACCGTTGGTGCCTAAGCGAATGAGTTGACGACCCCCTACCCCCGCGCCTCTGTGGTGCATTAAATACGATGAACGGGATTTGACAGCCTTTTAGGAGATGAGCTAAGGCCTTTGGCTCCTTAATTAAATGCAGATCTTAGGGAAATCAAGCTGAATCTGTCAGAGCAAATACAATTAATTGGCGGTCTCGTCCTTCATTAAGACTCAGACACGGCTACAAAACTACCGCAATTCAAATTTTTGGTGGGTAACTTCAGCATGGGTAACTGTGCATATGGAGGGCTCCATGGCGAGGAGAACTCCGCAAAAGCAACAAATAGACAATAGGGAACTCTGCAAGAGCGAAATTTCGACAACCCAGGGGATTTCGCAAGAGCGAAAATAGACTTGCTCAGAATAGGCTTTATTACTTGCGCGGATGCTTTGAGGAACTGCGCGGGAAGCCAGAGACTAAAAATGTCTCGCGACTTCCGTGTAGACTGCGATAAGTGTGATGCCTCTTTCAACTACACTGGACATCTACACAACTTTAGGAATTGATTAGGTCAACAGGGCGGAGTGACCGTTGCGGTAAAGCTTGAGCCGACTCCCATTGATCATTGTGGGCAGCAACTCTCCATTAAGCTTCGCAAGCTGAACTGCTCCACCTTCTATTATCTTCATTACTTGAAAAGGGCCTAACTAATGTACACGAAACTTGCCTGGAAACTTGATGAATTTGCTATCATAGAGGAGTACCAAGTCTCCTTCCTGAAAGACTTTATTCTTAATATGTCTGTCATGCCAAGCCTTCTGTCTCGCCTTCTGCACTTGTTGATGGAATCGAGCTAAAACCGTGTCTTCTTATAAGGCAACCAATTGTGATAGCCTTTCACTCATAGTATCAGTATCTGCCATTTCTGTAATTTGAGCAATTCTGAGACTGGGAACAATGTATTCCATGGGCATAACTACTTCTTGTCCATACACCAAACTGAAAGGTGTGTGACCTGTTAATTTTTTGCATGTGGTTCTGTAAGCCCATAACACAGTTGTGACTCTAAGGTCCCAATCATCTCTTTGTTGATTACAGATCTTGGTCAGGGCATTCTCCATAATCTTATTGAATGCCTCTACCGTACCATTAGCTTGAGGGTGGTAGGGTGTACTCTTATGGTGACTAATGTGGAATTCTTCAGTAAGGGCCTCTATAGTCTCGTTCAGGAAATGTGTGCCCTGATCACTCATTAGAATTAGTGGACATCCAAATCTAGTGACAATATTCTCAAAAATGAACTACGCGGCAGTGACAGCGTCACAATTCCTAACTGGCTTCACCTCAGCCCATCTAGTGAGGTATTCAGTAGCTGTGATGATGTATCTTGCGTCGGTTCTCTTTCCTGGTTGGTTGATAGGTCCCACAAAATCAATGGCCCACTTATCAAAAGCATGCACTGTTATCTGGGGTCTTAGCGGCATTTCATCTCTTCTTGAAGGTTTTCCTGTTCGCTAGCACAAATTGCAACACTTGCAGAATTCCTTAGTATCCTTGTGCAATGTTGGCCACCAAAGACTTGTGGATAAGATCTTCTGCACAGTCGGCTTTCCTGCGAAATGGCCTGCTGCGGTTCCTGAGTGCGCTTCTGCGAGTATGGAGTTCTTCTCATGCAGTAAAATGCATCTGCGCAAAACTTCATCAGGGCCCAACTTATAGAGCTGGCCTGCTATCAAAGTGAATTCTGCAGCTTTGACAACAAGTTTTTTCTTCTGCTGTATTGTGAACTCAACTGGCGCTTGTCCTGTAGTGAGAAACTCAAGAATATTGGAATAATATTCTTCTGCTGCTTGAATAGAAAACAGTTGCATATCAGGCATATTGTCCTCCAAATTTGTAGGGTCCTCCCCTGACTCTATCCTAGATAAATGGTCAGGTCCTGCATTCAATCTACCTGGCTTCACAATAATATCAAAATCATACTCCTGGAAGAGGAGTAGCCATCTGCAAATTCTCCCCCCTAACACTGGCTTATTGACCAAGTACTTCAAAGCAGAATGGTCAGTATACATTTTAAAATGAGCACCCAATAGATAGTGTCTAAACTTCTGTAAGGCATACACCATAGCTAGTCCTTCTCTTTCTGTAGTGGTGTAGTTCTTCTCAGTTGTAGACAACTTTCTGCTAGAGTAAGCAATGGGGTGGTCAATACCTCCTTCTCCCGGTTGTGTGAGTATAACCCCCAATGCTATGGAAGAAGCATCTACATGAACATGAAAGGGTTTTCTCCAGTCTAGGAAAACTAGAATAGGCACTGTGACCATCTTTCCTTTAAGTGTGTCCAAGCTCTATTGGCATTCTTCTGTCCATTGGAATTTCGAATCCTTTTTCAGCAATCTTTCCATAGGCGCAGTGATCTTTGCATAACCCTTGATAAATTTCCTGTAGTATCCTGTATGTCCCAATGTAGTGCGCAATTGTTTGACTGAGTTGGGCACAGGAAAGTTAGCAATGATGGAGACCTTTGTAGGATCCATCATGAGTCCTTGTCTGCACACAATGTGACCCAACCAAATACCAAAAGGAGCACAGAAGATACATTTTTTCAAGTTAAGGGAGATCTGATACTGTCTACATTTTTCTAACATCATCCTTAGATTCCCTATATGGTTCTTTAGTAAACCAAACATAGTCCAGTCATCAAAATAGACTTCTAGAAACTTATGAATGAATTCTTTAAAAACAACAACGATGACTCGAGAGAAGATAGCAGGAGCGTTTTTAAGACCAAAGGGCATTACCGTATACTGGAATGAGCCCCATTCAGTCACAAAAGTGGTCTTATGGCGGTCCTCTGGATGGATTCGGATCTGATGGTATCCTGAAAAGCCATCAGTTAAGGAGTAAGCCTCTTGTCCTCCAAAATTGTCAAGCAATTCGTCTGTAAAGGGCATAGGAAATGGATCATGCACTGATGCGTCGTTGAGCTTGCGCAAGTCCACGCAGATTCTTATTTCACCTTTTGTCTTTTTCTCTTGTACCACCATAGGACTGATCCAATCACTTTCCTCTACTGGCTCAATGATACCAGCTGCGAACATATTATCAATTTCTTCTCTAACCTTTTCTTTATATTGCAGGTTCAGCCTATACGGGCGTTGTTTTACTGGCTTAGCATCCGCTTTCGAAGGTATGCGCATAACTCCTAAATCTCCTAGGATGCCTTTCATTTCTGTAAAATTGGTAGGAAAGATATCCTGGTACTCATGTAGTAAATCTGCAATATGGCCAACAGTTTCATCATCCCAATAATCTCCTATAGAGGCAACCTTGGGTTCGACTTCTGTACCAATGTTAATCTTCTTGAGCTTGATGTGTTCTGTAATGGCAGGGATATCAAGCTGAGGGCCTTCGACTTTGCGCATTCCTTCTGACTCTAGAATATTGATGTTGCGAGGATCATCATCCTCTTCTCCAGTGGTGAAATTATAGCATTCCAGGGCGTGTTCCATCTGGACAGCCCAATCTGGTTGAGAATACTCTGGTAAAGGACATTGTCCAAATACCTTCTTTCTAATACACTTTAAAGCCTGATCGATGCTTGGATGTTCTGACTCAAAGCTGAAAGTGAGTTGAAAACTTTCTATCATGAGAGGCTAAGTGATAGTGCCTCTGTGCAATTCTGTTTTAGTGTACCAGTTCCTTGGAGCTATATCCAACGTGTGGATGAATAGGTGAACCCACTCATCCTCGGGAATATTTGACCATTGCTGAATACATGCTTCAACGTGTGACCTGGGGTCACTCTGTCCAACATATTTGCGCAAAACTCCTATTGTAGTCTCCTGAAATCTGTGCAGTATCAACCTACGACAGTCTTGCCATGTGTCCATATTTTCTTTATGCGCACCCCACCATCTTGCGGGTGTAGCGCACAGTGCTACATCCAATGCTTGTATGCGCTGCTCATCTGGGATTTCTTGTTCATATGCATGTAGGAATTCACTTACTCCAGTTAAACCATCAAAGATTGGAGTGTTATTCAATTCTGTGCCAATCCATCGAATGGATTTAGTCATCATGGTGCAACGCCTTGCAGAAACCTCATGTAAGCGATTCTGCCAGTTTTCTAATCCTGCTTCTGAATCTGATGCGCACGAGCTATCACATCGCCAGCTGATATGGCCGTCCGCTGTGGGATTGACATAATCATTATGACTAGCAGTCATCTGATACAAACTTTCCATGTGGTGCACTTCTTCTTCTGCTCGAATGGGTTCAATATATCGTGGTCCTTGAAGGGGATCAAGCGGTGCAATGACCCTAGTCTGCTCATCCTCTAAGGTCATCTATCTTTTCTTCAAATTAATGACAGCCAAATTATCAAATGCCCAGTCTATGCCCAAAAGTGTTGGGTAAGGTGTACTGTCATCCAGAATTTTGATTACTTCAAAGTTTGCAGAACTTCTTACTCCCTCAATATCAATGGGTACATTGGGTAATCTGCCCAATGGAGAAACTCGCTGCTGATTTGCAAGTCTTAGTTGGATAGGAGATCTGGTAAGCTGAGGGCTACCCATCTGTTCCCATGTCTGCATGGTGAGAACATTAACTTTTGAGCCTAAATCCAAAATGACTTCGTCCATTTCAAATGCTCCAATCTGCGCCGTGAGTCTCATCTCTCTTCCAGTTCTATTATGACTCCTGATCTGATGAACAACACGCTGCAGTGTATTCATCGAAGCAGATTGTTGACATTGATCCAACAGGTGTTGGAGTTCCATAGTTGCTTTTTCATTGCGCAACAACTTTAAGCAACTTCTCAGGAAAGCATGAACACAGCCTAGTGTATCCTCCTCATCGGGCCTTCCAAATGTAGTGGCCTGCTCTCATACCAGGTTCTCTTGTCGTGGCACATGCGATCTAATATCATTGTGCGGTAATGCGACAGAACTTGAAGCTCGCGGATCTGAGAAATACTCTTGAGCTTGCTTGAATGCTTCTTTTTGCTTCTGTAGGTCCAACGGGGATGGTTTAATATTAGCGCGGTGCACCCATTATGTTGCTGGCTTTCCAGTTCCTGATTATGGCGCACCAGTGGTTGCTCCACTGCGCGTCACTATATTAACTGTAGGATCTGGTTCTCTTTTTTCTGTTGCAATCAACTGAATATTCTGGTTAACCTGTGGCTTCTTTTCTTGCATCTTGGCCATCAACTGAGGGCATTCTTCAATGACATGATCATAAGATTTACAGTATCTGCAGATGGTTGTAGGGTTTTGGCAATCCCTTACATAATGGCCTTGAGCTCCGTAGTTATAGCAAGTGATCTGTCCTCTTCCACGACCAAAACCTGTTGTGCGTCCGCAGCCCCTGTAATTTCCTCCCCAGCCTTCGCGAGATAGGTCATACTACGGACCTGCTGTGGGTCCCTGTGGTTCTGACTGTACTCTATAAACATCATGTTTTCTTTCTATCATAAGCTCATATGCTCTGCAATTGTTCTCATCATGGCCTACTGATTTACAGAAATTGCAATATAGATTCTTTGGAGTTTGTACATATTTCTGTAACAAGTGACACTCTTGTGGTCTGTGGCCTCTAGTTGTACATATTTCACACCAAGGCCCCTGAGCCTGTGTTAAAGGGTTAGGTGCTCCAGTTGCAATATAATCTATGAAAACGGGACAATGGTCCTTTGAATGTCCTTGTGCTCTACACTTTGTACACCAAATTTCTTCTTTAACATCCTTTCCCTTCTTAATATCATGCACTTGCAAGGTTAGGTTTGCTATTTGGTTCTGCAACTACGCAACATCGTTGCTTGTTCCAGCAATTGGTGAAGCTTCTAGTTTCATAGCCATCTCTAGAGCTTGTTCTTGAGTAGTCAGATTCTGTTGCATAAGAGGAAGTCTAATATGAGGAAGCAGTGCAGCAATGAACCATTCCTTATGCTGCTGCGGTGTAAACTCAAAGCTTACTTGATCTATCAAGGCTTTGAACTTTTGGTCAAAGTCCCATACTGATTATGTAGGTAACTGTTTTATGTCTTTGAGTTCTGTTATGCACTGTGATTCTGATTTAGGTTTCTTGAATTCTTTAATCATAGCACTTCTTACATCAGCAAGCGTCCTATTCTGTGCTGCTGAGTATTTCATAAACCAGGTTAAGGCTCTCTCTCTTAGTGTGGTTGCTAACTGAACCATCTTAACATCATCATCATTAATTTGCTTAATAGTCCAAATGGCTTCACATAGAAACCAGTGATGCTCAGGGTCTTCTAGCCCTATTCCTCTAAAGGTTGGTAGCTTCATGTCATCACCCATCCTTCTTGCGCTAGGTTGAGGTGGAGGTGCTGTGGCACTGACTCCGGGATGGTTAAACAAAGGTGGGCCTGAGGTACTAGAAGTACTGTGCAGGCTACTAGAGGGTGTTACTGCGGGGTTATGCTGAGCCCCGTCTAGCTTTTGCGGTGTAAAAGGGTGATAAGGGATATGAGCACTCCCTTGTCTCTCTATATGGCTCGCTCTACAAGCTCGACTATCTTCTGGGCTAGACTCACAAGAATGCTGGTCAAGGCCTACTTTATACTGTTTTCCACTACGAGTGCAACCAATAACTTCAAGATCACTATCAGAATCTGCGGACATTACTTGTCTATGCTATTCATCGGAAGCTATGCGTAGTTTTCCTTTTTCATATAAGAGCATTTTAATCCACAAGTTCAGAGAATTTAATAACTTACCCCTGTATGCTTTGAAGAAGCTCCTCTCAGCCTCACTGAAGCTCTTTCTCGTATCTACTGCAAACTCAGTGATGAAGCCTTCCAACAGACTATTCAACCAAAAGTCTACTGCACGGGATACAGGATTATTTACCTACTCCACAATGCTAACTAGCTCAGGTGTCCAAACAATAGGTTGATCAACATGCACAGTGGGTTCAGTATCTACTAGCTTGGATACCTACTCATGCAACTCGAGTGCAAATGTTACAAAGAAGATTTCGTGAAGGTCAGTATAAATATGCTTTTGCAACCAGTCTTCTGTCTGAAGCCTAGGGCTTCTATTTTCACATTCAGCGAACTCTCTATCCTTTGACTCAAACCACTCTTGAATTTCTTTAGCTATAGGATTCCAGCACCACATTACCTTCAAAATAATAGGGTTAAAGCCAGCAACGGAACCATTTATTGGCTGCTTTCTGGATAGACCCGGGTTTTCAGGATGTACAGCAACAAACACCCCTTTGGCGCACTGGCCCTTTCAGCAACGAGCTGTGCAGCAGCCCGAAGTCTCACCCGAAGTGGCTATGGGGGGCTAAGGAATCAGGTTTCCTTAACTAAGGTGGTGTGGAGTTTACAGTTCTCTCTTTAACCTTCTTGCAGGTAACCCCGGAACAGAACGTCTTACTCTTTCACAGGTCTCACAGCGCTACAGCGCTGGACTCACTCTTCTCAGCCTAGCTGCGCGGTAGCCCCGCACCTGCGCACGAGGCGCTTACCCGCCACGCCCAATACACTAGGTATCGTCTCTACTCTCACGCCACAGCGCAGTAACAAACTCCTTAAGCAGTGCGGCGATAGTATTCTTACCGACTCCTTCGACAATGCACAAGTACACTCCTAAGGGAGCTTCAAGGTTTTACTCTACATACTCATTCATAAAGATAGCGAAACATTCATGGAAACATACAGTAAAGCAAAGACTTGCAATCACATAAAGCATCACCACAACAACAAGAATGATATGGTTTACTTCCAGGAGGGAAACCATGTCCACGGGAACTGCTTTATATTATCTTGAGATGGGGATAATATAGTCTCGCTGCGCACACAGCTGCAGCCTTAGATCTTTTTGGGAAACCCCACGCACACACCTAGGAGCCCTTCTCTTAGATCTATTCTCTTCTTCTACAGATACAATGACAAAGGCATACAATGACATTCCCCAGTCCTCTTGCAACTGGTCGATACTTACAATGGCCCTTACACCAAGCGGTCTCCCTGCAAGATCGCGGCCTTCTTACATGCATAAAATTCTCATTACAGCTCTACAAAATACAGCAACACCATAGACTCTAACTATCTAATTCTCTAACCAACTAACCAACCCGTCTAACCCTTTTCCCTTTCCAACTACACATATATATAGGCGGCCCTGAGGGTCGCACCTTTACAAAACTGTGGGCCTTTCCCCAACAGTGATCCCCAAAAACCCTAACCACTGACATAGCTAGGTGTACTGTAGGTGCCTCTTGCAGTCACGCTGCAGCTTCCTGCAGACTCCGCGATTTCCAGTGCAGATCACGGGTATGGGCATCGCTTCATCGTTCTTTGCTCCTTGTCCTTTGCCTTCAATGCTTCGTCCCATTGCTCTTCCTTGGTCTGAGCAACAATAACTCCTGTACTTTGGCTTCCATGCTTCATTTATTGTGGTGGTTGAGCTTTCTACTCGGCCACCTTATTTAATCTTTCCTTTGACTTGTGCGCGTGAGCTCCGCGATTTTCATCCCGCAATCTGTGGTGAGCTCGTCCATCTGGCGCCGTACTGCGCACTGTTCATTTCTGCCCAAAAATGGTGCTTTTCCTCAAAATTAGCACTTTTCCTTCAAAACTTAGTGCTTTTTCCCCAAAATTTGGCAGCTTTACCATAGCTGCGGCCTATGCTCCAACAGATGGTTTTATGGCTCCTTTTTTTTCAAAAAATCATACACATCTAAAACATTTATCTCAAAGGGATTCACAAGGTAATCTATTGCATGTTTTTCTTTATGGATTAGTTCTACAAAACATAAAAATAGATCCATAAATAATTGTGTCTACAGTTTGAGCTCTTTTATTAAGTCTTTAATGCACTACTCAATTTGAAATATTTCTAAACTTGTGATCCTTATATATGGTATATGGTTGTCCCATCAACATGATTTATTCCTAGTTGAATGATAGTTATAAATTTGTCCATCTCAAACATTCTTCCATGATGTTATATTCCTAGAAAGAACTTTTTAATCAATTGACCTAGTATGATGTCTTCAAATCTAAATCCTTTGTGAGAAGATATACTAACACCTTGTTTGTACTCTTTCCTTATCCATTCTTAGTTTGCTAATATAACATACTATTTTGGTGCATACTTTTGCAAATATCCATTAAACTAGTTATTTTATTTGTTACAAAATTAGTGCCTTGGTTTAAACTAATATGTATAAAACAATAGAACCTAAAAATCACATCCTCAACAAAAATATCCTCTTCTTCCTACACTAGAACTACCATGAAATTATTTACTAGATATGTAGTGATACCACATTGAAAGTGTGTTCTCTTTGTTGCTACGAAGGATTTGATCAAATCTATATTGCAATGATCAAAAGGATGCATTTTATGGATTGAATGTAGTTCATTGTATCCCATACTCATAGGCTTGAGACCCTCTCTTTCGAACTATTAAGAAATCCTTCAAGCTCAACCTATAAAATTTCCCTTTTAGTGTGTCCTCTGTTATATTTGCTATAGTTTTTGCAACAAATTCAAGGGGTCTTCGCAAAATTTGGGTCAAAATAGCAAAAAAACAATTGATGGCTTTACTTGGTTGACATTACTATTATGGAAATTATTGGTTAGGGATCAAATCCTAAACATGCTATTGTCCTATTTTGTGGCTAATATTGTGTATACATTGAAGTTGTTGAAAAAAACAAATCCTTACTTTGAGTTACGAAAAAACCATCTATATACTTGCATCTTCCACATGGTAGCTTTAATAGATTACTCGTTAGCTCACTTTCTTTCTAACTCCTTCCCACTTGTCCTTCATATCTTCCAGTTTCATACCAGAGGGAAGAATACATTCATCCGCAACATGTCTGAAATTTACCTCTGTTGCCAGGTATGTTTGCTTTTGCTCATATTTTTTACTCCTACAACATTTTTTTTACTTGTTGTTAGGTTGTATCAAATCCTATACATGCTATGGTCCTATGTGATGAACCTGCAATAATTAATTAATGTAAATACATGAGATATCAGAAATAACAGAACTCAGAATCACTTTTATATTGATCACAGGCCACTTCGAGGGGGCAACCTCCTTTGAGCAAGCTCAATACAATTAACTTCACGGTGCCTTCAATGACCTCAACACACACTTATATACTAAGTCTATGCCCAATACTATGGGTCAAAACCATGGGACATATAATACTACGAGACGACTTACAAAGCATATGCATCCAATACTATGGGTCAATACTATGGGCTAATATAAACTATGGATCAACAAATACTACGGGACGAATTACAAAGCATATGCATCCAACAAAAATATACTAACATAGTAAAGAGAAGGGTTGACACGGGTTCCTAACATCCCCTCTCCCTTAGAAAAAGCTTTGTCCTCAAAGCTTTGGTTGGAGAAATTGCTGCAGAATCTAAAGGAGTGGTTCCCTGGTAGCATCCTCGGGTTACATTTTGGGCCACTAACGCCTTTGGAGTGTTAGGAAGGATTGCTTGGAAGGCTGTAGACGAAGAAGAACCCTATCAGCTGCGTGGAAAATTCGCTCAGAACGGTGTTGATCAGCTTGTTGTTTTAGGCAAATTTTGGCCATGTGAAGATTGTCCTGTAGAATGAAAAGAATCCGATCGCGGTTGCGAAGAACCGAGTGAATTTCCTGAATTGGGGAGTTGCTAAGGGTGTATGGAAGAAGAACTGGTGGTATCTGTCCATAAAATGCTTCATATGGTGTCCTTTGAGATGTGGTATTGTACCACCAGAGCGCTGCTAGGAAATCCATAGAAATAGTTGGCCAAAGCTATGTAGAGATGGGCAAGGGTTTGAGCAATCTCGAAAGGAGTGTCGTTTCACCCTTGTTGACTTGGAAAGTATCATAGTTAGCCACCATCTGTTGAATTGTCAGTTTTAGTCCCTGCCAAAAGAAGTTACATTGTTCGCGGTCATACATTTTGAAGAACCCAGAGTGCCCTACTGATGAAGAGGCATGGAGTTCATAGAAGAGATAGCCTTGTTGAACATATTGCAACCAATTTGGAACAAGTAGAGAAAGAGCTGTAAGAGAAACTGGGTCATCAATTGTGCGAGAAGGAGCATCTGCCACCATATTGTCCTTACCCTCCTTGTAAGTGATCGCATAGGGATAAGCCATGAGTTGGATAACCCATTTTAGGTATGTTGGGTAGGAGACCCATTGTTCCAGAAAATTTTTCAGACTCTGGAGATCAATCTTGATGTAGAAATAATTCCCTAATAGGTATGGCTGCCACTTCTGTACGGCATGCAAAATAGCCATCAGTTCCTGCTAAGAGGTAGATGCAACTAAATTCTTACTGGAAAGTTCTCTTGAATGTGGCAAGCTCATTGGTTCAGCAAAGACACCTGCATATCTATCCAAGGAAGTAGTGGAGACCGTTGATGGGTGCATCTGAATGGAATGGAGCTGAGCGATGACACCATGTGAATTCTTCTTAAGGATTTTTTCCAGGCGATGTGAATTGATGATGCAGAGAGACCCTAGTTGTAAGCCCATTAATTTGTGTTGTGCCCCATTGACTGAAAACTGCATCCAAAGTTCTGCAAAATCCCTTAAGATGGGGCCAAGTGTGCGTAACCATTGAACACCCAAAACCACATCACATCCGCCTAAGGACAAGGAAAACATGTCAGAGCGCAGGTTATAATCTTCCATAGAGATACGCACATTGTGACACTTCCCCTTGCAAGGTAAGGTGCCCCCATTGGCAACCATGACTTCAAAGATGGAGCAAGGATGGAAAAAACAATCAGCCTGTTTGGCAATTCGAGGGTCAATGAAGTTATGAGTGCTACCAGAATCAATGAGTATGGTAAGAGGGAGCTTCTTGAAGTATCCCCTAACTCGCATTGTTTGTGGGGTGGTGATGATGGTTACAGCATGGAGAGAGATCTCGGGTGGGTCGTCCTGAGATGGGGTGTCAACAAGCGGGTGTTGAATGTCGACCTGATCATCTACTGTATCTGGAGCTTCTTCATCAAGTTCTAATGCAGGCAGAGAATCCACATCCAAGAGATAGAGCTTTTGTTGAACACATCTATGTCCCTGAGTGAATTTCTCATCACAATTATAACAAAGCCCTTTTTCTCGGCGTGCCTGCATCTCTGTTTCAGACAAATGCTTGATAGGAGTTGGTTGAGGAGCAGGCGTGATGGGAGGTCGTTGGGACCACATATTTTCGAAGGGAACAAAGGTGGGTTTGGAGCATTGTTGAGCTGCGATCTTGTCCTCTGCCAACTTAGACAACCCTAGGACTTCCATCATTGTGTTGGGACAGAACATTTTGACCTCTAAGCGGATTTCATCCTTGAGACCACTGATAAAACAACTCCTGTAGAATTCATCAGACAATCCTTCTGTGTGATTGGCCAGTTTCTCAAATTTTGTTTGATACTCTCTCACTGTGCCAATTTGGTGAAGTTTAGTGAGTGCTCCTGTGAAGTCATCAAAAGAACTAGGACTAAATCGTGGCAAAAGGAGTTGGCAAAAATCTGTCCAGTTTGGTTCGGGATGAGCTTTGATGTACCAACGGTACCATTGAAGGGCTTCTTGTTCCAAACGAAAGGATGCAAGTGGAACTTTCTGGACATCAAAAGTATTATGCAGACTGAAATATTGTTCTACTCGGTATATCCATCTAGTCAGTTTAGTACCATTGAAGCGAGGAAAATCAAGCTTCGGCCCACGTAAATTGATGGAAGAAGAGAACCCAGTGGCTGCAAAATATTCTGGCTATCGGTTATTGTTCATGGCTGAATGTTGAAGATGGAGGCTGAGAAAGTTTTCATCTAGATCTTGGAGTTTGGTTTGGATGGCTGCAAGTGCTTCCTCCATGGTGTTTGCTCCTGCGCGGGTGACAACCACAACCAAGAGTTTTTTTTTTTGGGGGGGGGGGTTGATTGGGTAGAAAAACAAAAACAGAAACTGCTTCAGTAAAGGAAAATCTGGATTTGGGAAAAAATCTGAAGTGTAATTGGGGTTTGACTAGGTTTTGGACACTGTTAAATAGATAGTGAAGCAAAAAATGAGGATTTCAGAAGCGGGGTGAAAGAATGGGAAAATCTGACCTAGGGGGACAAAGAAGCAGAATTCGGAAATGAACTATGTGGTAAAATTTGAAGGTGATTGTGTGAAATCTGAGGAAGTTATGGCAAACCCTAAAAATAGACATATGTGGGATTTCGAGCTTTGGGAAGTGGAATTGGGGATAAGGTCCTTAGGAATGAAATAGGAAGAATGGGATTACAGGGGTTCCCTGGAAGTTTCAAGGGAAACAAAGTGAAAACAAAAGAGATATGGAGAAAAAAACCGATTTATTTTTTATTTTTTATTTTTTATTTTTATTTATTTATTTATTTTTATTTTTATTTTATTTATTTTTATTTTATTTATTTTTATTTTTATTTTATTTTTATTTTTTATTTTTATTTTTTATTTTTATTTTTTATTTTTTTTATTTTTTATTTTTTATTATTTTTTTTTCCCAGTATGGAGTGGCTACAACTTGGAAGGGATCTGAAACAGATAGATCTGCAACGACCCGGAAGTGAGCGGAAATGGAGGGATCTGAAACGGTGCTGAATGGATTGAAAATGGCTGGATCTAGAACGGCTTTTAGAATGGATTTGAATGGCTGGATCTAAAACGACGCAGTAGTGATCGACAACAGTTCAGCTCAAAATAGATATGGACCCCAGGTATGTGCGGCTTCCTAATAGTTCAAGGGTTTCACTCGACCACCAATGCTGTCTGAAAGCTTGCGTATTGGGGCAGTACCACTCACTCCACGGCTCAGGTAAAACTAATAACCGCTTTGCCACAAACGACAGCTCTTGGTTTACCTCACGGGTGGGAACTAGTCAATCAGGTAGGGGTCGTTGCCCCTTTCGCTGGGAGGTCCTCTCAATGGGCCAGCTACTTCAGGGTTCCTATGGTACTCCTCACAATGAGTTTTAGGGTTTATGCCCAAGTACTTCCCACAGTTAAGCTGATAGGGATTATTCCCAAATCCAAACCTACAATAGATGCAAAAAAAATAAATTGGCAGAAATTTCACCTAGCGAGCCCAAGAAAGTGTTTTGATACCAGATGTGATGAACCTGCAATAATTAATTAATGTAAATAGACAAGATATCAGAAATAAAGAAACTCAGAATCACTTTTATATTGATCACAGGCCACTTCAAGGGGGTAACCTCCTTTGAGCAAGCTCAATACAATTAACTTCACGGTGCCTTCAATGACCTCAACACACACTTATATACTAAGTCTATGCCCAATACCATGGGTCAAAACCATGGGACATATAATACTACGGGATGACTTACAAAGCATATGCGTCCAATACTATGGGTCAATACTATGGGCTAATATAAACTATGGATCAACAAATACTACGGGACGACTTACAAAGCATATGCATCCAACAACAATATACTAACATAGTAAAGAGAAGGGTTGACACGGGTTCCTAACATCCTATTTTGTGGTTAAGATTGTGTATAAATTTAAGTTGCTGAAAAAAAAAATCCTTACTTTGAGTTACAAAAAAAATATCTCCACACTTGCATCTTCCACATGGTAGCTTTAACAGATTACTCTTCAGCTAAATTTATTTCTAACTCCTTCCCTCTTGTCCTGCAGATATTCGAGTTCCATATGAGAGGGAAGAGTACATTCATTCGCAAAATATCTTAAATTTCCCTCTTTTGCAAGGTATGCTTTCTTTTGTTCATATTTTTCACTCCTACAACATTTTTTTTAACTTGTTGCTAGCTTGTACCAACAATCTACTTGTGTTAAACATAATACATGCTCTCATCTTCTTACACCAATTTTCCCATGACAATGTATTTACATTTTTTTGTAGCTTTTCAATCAATCTAATTTTCCTTATGGTTTCTATATCCTATATTCTCCCTCAAATATTTTATATTTCTAACTTATTTTGATGGAAACACTTATTCTCTTTTGTTTTCCCTACCATAACAATTGCCCCAATTTATCTATCCTTCTACATAAATAACTTAATCTATTTATTTTGTAAATCTGCATAACTAAAAGCATAGAGATTTAATTGGAAGCATGCACCTTGTAGCAATTTTCCCAAGGACATGGTAATGTGATGTTAACAAACTGCCCACATAAAACAGTGATAGCTTTGCTCAAATACCCAATACATTACTTTCACTGCTACTGGTCATTTAACATTCTTCTCATGTAACCATTGATGTACTTGCAAGTATTCATATGCTATACGATACCCAAGTCATTCCAACATGTGCTCCCATTGAATCAAAATAATCGTACATCATTCACATCTTACCTTGGTACCCTAATCCAATCAATCTCATTTAAAGGCTAATATGAGCATGAAATATCTATACTCATTGTATTTTGTACAAACTATTTTAGCTTGCTTAGTTGTCCTCTTCGTTTTTCATTTAGGTTCACCTTAACCGTGAAACCAACAAGTCCATGGAAATTTTCAAATACATCTACGATATAGTAATGAATATTCACTTATGTTAGTTCTTGCATATCCTTTAGAGTCTCCTTGTATGTTTTTGAGAAACAGCATGGACTATGTTGGTGTCCTTATTTCATGGTACATGTCCTTCATCTAAAACAGATAAGTCTTCCTCTTTTAGGTTGTATTTTTTTCCAACCCTTTCTGCTTTTATTTTCCAATTTAACACAAACTATACTTGAGAACTTTGAATACCTTAAAAATATAATACTCTTATTTTCTTTCCATTCTCTCATAAGTTGAAGCTTGTTGCATCTCAATGTTTATGCTTTATTGGTTACATCATCTAGGTTATAAACATGGATCTCCTCCACTCCCCATTTCTTAAACTCTTTCATCCATGAACCCAATATGCTTTAGGGTGTTGTAATCAATGTCCTTTCCTCTTTCTACTTAGTCAAAATAAAATTGCATACACCTCATCATACATAAGGTGTAACATATATATGCCATCTTTAGATCCATTGATTTAGATGTTAACAAAAAAAACATGTCCTCTCTCTTTATCATTTAGGTTCACCTTAATGGTTAATCCATGGGGATATTCAAATATGTTTGCTCTATTATCATGAATAGATATTTATGTTAGTTCTTGCAAATTCTTTAGATTCTCCTTGTATGTGTTTGGGAAAGAGCATGGCCTATGTTGTTGTCCTTAATTCATGGAAAATTTCCTTCATATAAAACCAACATTTTTTCAGAAAACATAAATAATTCCATCCTCACATTAGAAAATGTAAATATGCCAAGTAAAATTTTTACTTTTCTCATCGATACAAATTGAATGGATTTATGCATAGCTGTCTCAAACTCCTTCACTTAATTTACTACTCGTATATTTACATTTTTATTCTTCCTGTAATACAGACGGCTACCCCCACATAATGGAGCCACCCTTGACAAAAAATATGATATCTCTGCTCTTGGTCGACTATGTACACCTCCAACCATGTCTTTAGGTTTTTTCACTATCCCCACTCAGATCGACAAAGGAAATGGCTCCATGCTACTGGCTGACTATCTCTAATGGTACCAACACACATCAAAATTTTCTCCTAACAACCTTCAACTCCCTCGTATTAGATGAAGAAACCCAAGAAGGCTCTATCATCAAGCTTTCCAAGTGCACCTATACTGTCGTTCACAATGCCACGTACATTTCACTTTCCATAGTTTTTTTAGCCTTTTTTTATAAGTTTCCTCTCACCCTTCAATTCATATTTTAACCACCCCCTCTTCACACAATTTTAACATATGTTTGAAATGTTTCCTTTTTTTTTTCTTAGCAGGACTATTACATTGCTCAACCTTGAAGTTCTCCATCGCAATCTAGGCCTTATTCGGATCCCTCTCCCTCTTGTACTACAAACTAATCTTGGAATTCCAACGGGTTCATAAACTAGACAACCCCTTGGCCTCACACAAGAAAGTGTTCTTTAATCACCCCAAACAACAACTCCACCACTATCCATGCCATTGTCTATTACTTCGTTCAAAGCACTAAACCCCAACTACAAAAAATGGTTCATTTAAGGTCGTGTAGTTGCAAAGACAAACATCCATGAATACACAAACCAAAAAGGACCAGGAAACTATTTGGATTTGACCTTCTTGACTGTTATGGAGAAGAGACCCATGTCTATGCATTTAAAAACTTTGTTGACTCCTTCTATGCTTAGATTGAAATAGAAAATTTTACACTATCTCCATTGGCACAATCGAACCAAAATACCCTACATTTAACCATTTGAACAACCATATTGAGATTATCCTTTATGTTGCATCAACCATCCAACATTGGCTACATGATTTCCCCTCCATTCCTTTACATCCCGTCCACCTTAAAACAATCAATGACTTTCAAAATTCATTGTTAAATTCCATAGTTGATCTTATTGGCATGGTCATCTCTGTATCCCCTGCATCGACAATTCGGAAGAGAGATGACTCTGAAACAAGAAAGCGAACTATTGGCCTTACAGACACGTCATTCTTCAACATTGATGTCACATTGTGGGGCCATCATTTCCACAATGAGGGATCTCTACTTGCTTCATTGTACTCCTTTAATCTGCCCCCAGTCCTCGTAGTTGAGGGTGTACGTCTAACATAATTCAATGGAAGAACAATTGGTAGTGTTCCTAGTACAACCCTTCTTATTAATCCAAATATTGATCCAAACCACCTCCTTCATCAATGGTTCAATGAAAATGGATTTCGTGTGGCTTCCCCATCCTTGAGTCACAAATATGAAGGCTCTTCATCCCGACCACACCCAAAGAAAAAAAAATTGGGCTTGCAAAGCATGCAACCCTATGAGAAGGCAATGTGGTTCTATGTATATGCTTCCATCGTTGACATTAACAAGGATGACTTCCACTTCCTTGCATGCCCTCTCTTTGTTGATGGCATACAATGCATGAAAAAAAATCCCATTAAGATTTCAACATTTGGCATTGCAACAAATGTGATGGTGAATTCCCAGAGTGTGATTATAGGTACATTTTGAATCTCTCTCTACAGGAACATAGTGGGCATCTCACTGGAGCAAAATATTTTGACGATGTAGTGAATCAATTTATTGGTATCTCTACAAAGGGTTTGTGCCTCTTTTTTTATGAACCATTGACCGTAAAGGAAATATTTCTACACTTAACTTCACATCAATACCTTTTCACCTTATCCGTTAAGATAGAGACTTTCAACTCCACTGCAAGATTGAAAACAACCATTGTCATGTCTGAAGAGCTTCCTTAGGCCTTTGTATCATCCATCTTCCTCAAATAAATACATGCACTAACAAATCATACCCATCATGTTTCCCATTGTCTCTAACCTCCCCTCAATACATCATACCCTTCCTCTTTTCCAAACACCCCTTTGCATTTCCCTCCCACATCTAAATCTACCCTCACTCCTTTTTTCTATCTCCATCTACTCCATACATGTTTTCCCACATAATAGACCATCCTTTGTCTCCAATTCTTTCCCCTTCATCTCCGCCCAATTATGTTTCTTCCACTTCATAACTAGTGCTATCTGTATTTCCCATTACCTTCCTCCCTTTCTTTTAGATAGGCTTGTACCATTATATCATGTCAATTTTTCCTATCTCTTTAATGTATTCAACTACTATTCCTTGTGCTCATACTACTCTATATGGTATCCTAGACATTAAAATGCCTCTCTTTTTAACTACGCCTTACAATGGTTCACATGCACTATATTTATCTATATGTGTGCAACCAAAATTGCAAGTTTTCTTACATTTATATATCATTTATTTTGTTCTTTTATGTCCTATGATTCTTCCTATTTACTTCTCATGACATACATATATATGCTCCACACGTATCCACACGTGCCTTGCACCTTGTTTATTGCAACACTTTCATGCATACTTGATTTTCGTATTCACAAATACATTATGTTATGTATTATGCCTTGCTGAAACATGTATTTATAACACTCTACAACCCCATTAATGGCTCATCCAGGTTCAACACAAGGTACCTTTCTTCAACATACCTATGTCTTCCGAAAATGGAAGTGAACAAAGAAATGCACGTAGAAGGATTTTATATATGCACACAAAAGACCGTCACAACATGCAAAGATGAATTCTTTATCAATTGAGACATGCCGCCATCAATGTTGCACCCATCCCCTCCTCCCCTCCACTTGAAAACATCAATACTCCACCAATGCATACCTCCACTACACCCCCCATTCAACCACCCCATGCAACTCCCCCTTAATAAATATGCAATTCTGATTTCGTAAATGGCTTGATCACCTCCACCCAATGCATGTTTTCTCTATAGGTAGGGAATCCTATCTAGGCATTAAAACCAAATTTTCATATGGAATTGATGCATGTTATCATTGTAGTAAAGAATGTCACAGGCATCGCTTCTCCATAGACAACAAAATGGACCCCAGAAACCAACCATCAGTACTTGCAAGGCTTACTCAAATTGAATAAATGCTAATTGCTCGTGTTAACCCAATCCTTCAAGTTACACATGCGTGTAGTGAAAGATACAAATACTCTGGTCATACTATTAGCTTCCCGCAAGACATCTCTACAATCGCCTTCTTGCTTCCACTCCTCTTTCCAGACTTAGACATCCTTGGTATTCAGAAATTAAATGCGACAAGCAAGCCTTATGAATTCATTGTTAGCCATTCCAGTGTCCTGGCTAAATTGGAATTCAAAATTTCCAATGAACCATATTACAAGGATGCCCAACTTAACCTATCTGCATTAAATTCTTTGCCATTTCAACCCACAGATGTGTCCTCTCTTCTTTGTCATTCCACCACCCCTGGACCAGACCTCCAAGTACCCTTTCCCCATGTTGACGATGCAAATCCTTTCTTTCTAGATATAACAAACCCCCAAACCTCTTCCTTCATTTTTTCCCTCCTAGATTCTGACACTGATACTGAAGAAATCAGGCACTTTGCCTCACCGATCGCTGGATCACCAAACATTTCCATTGAATGCCCCCCCATTGGCCTTTCCCCAATGAATCAATACAACAAAAAAGGCCTCCTCTCTATGGCATTTCCAACCTTATTCCCCACTAGGGTTTTCATGTTGAAGCAACTACATCTTCATGAAATTGGCATGCTAGAATGTGCTTTGTACCTTATGCGATATCATGATAATAGGTTCAGTTAATACCCTCTCTTCACTACTACTTGTACAACCTTATGATGAGACATCGGATCCAAACCACTGCTTCTGTCTTTGTTAAATGTAACCTGCAAGACACCCTCCCCACAATTGTCTTGTCCCTACGCACACAACTCCACCAAATTCCTAATTCTCATGTTGTTGACCATGCCATGTGCTTTGGATTTGGTCTTCGCGGCACGCACTCTTTTTGGAACAAAAAACAAGGTGAGCTATATGATATGATCACCCAACTTGGTATCCCAACCATTTTTTTACCCTTAGTGCGGTTGACAGCAAATTTCATGACCTTCACATGGTCATGCCTAGTGATCCTCCAGCTTCATTTCCTGTGCAATTCCAGTTGAGACTTCATTATAGTATAACCAATCCACATATTATGTCCCTATACATGCACCATAGATTCACCATCTTCCTTGAAGAGGTCCTACAAAAAAAATTCCAGACAAAGGACTACTGGTGTAGGTTCCCCCCCTCTCATTTGTTGCATTTATTTACTTCTAACATTTTACAATTACACTTGTTTCCTCACTACTTTTCTACCCTTAGGTATGAATGGAAACATAGAGGTTCTGCTCATATACATGGATTCCTTTGGTTGGAGGATGAACCCAATATGGACAACCTTGACTGGGACGATCCTCCCATTGTGGAATATGCAAACAAATACTTTGACAAATTCTTAACTACATGGAATCCACATTAGATGGATCTTCTTGCACCTACATTCCATCGGGAAACTCAGGTAGATCCTTGCACACTTGAATCGTCATCCATACTTGCAGGAAACCAAATTGATGACTATAAATCCCTTTTCAACTGTGTTCAACAACACACAAAATGCAATGAAACATCATGTCTTCACAAAAAAGGAACAAACCTTTTTTTCCTCTATGGTTTCCCCTTTGAAATGAACGATACATCTTCCATTTTCATTGATGTTGATGAGAAAAAAACATACATCCCAGCTAGGAATGATGAACTCTTAAACATACACAACTCTCCCATGCTCTCAGTATGGAGTGAAAATGTTGATTGCCAACTTGTGCTCTCCTGACATGCTATCATGAAGTACATTTCGAAGTATACTTCAAAATCATAGCAAAAATATGAAATATAATTGCATTATATCATGTATTGCACATGTTGCCCCTACAGATGATCCAATCTGATTACTCATCCAAAAACTTCTATTAGAAATTGTTGTTGATCGAGACATTGGAATGCAAGAGACTTTCCATATGTTGCAAAAACTCCCATTGACCCTTTCAAGTCATTCCTTTGTGTCTCTAAATATTTCCCAAACTGTTTTCAAACGTGTTTCATAATACCTACCAAACACCCACCCACCCACTTTCATTGCCGCATACATGCAAATACCTCCTTCACTTGAGCAATTGAACCTTCCTCAAGCTGCACGGTCTTGGTCCTACTTTGCACTTAGGCTCAACTGCCCATGGAAACCCCATAAAAAAACCAATATTGTGAGTGTCCTTCCCCACTTCGTTGACATCCCTCCTTCTACTTACCCTCTTTATGTCAAATTTTGTTGGAATGAACTCCTCCTCTACAAACCTTTTCGTAAATTGCCAAATGACATTGGTTGCTCATATTTGGAGATTGTCTCCCAATGGGAATAATTTTGTGGGACCTACACTTCCTGGCATGTTGGGAGACACCCTACACCCCCACTAGACCTTGATGTTGAACATTCCCCCCTCATGAAGTTAATGGAACCTCCCCCATGGACATGTTCGAATGGGAATTCCTCTCTCATCTCCACCTTGGAAACAACCTCCAACTTGATGATCTTGACATGCTTGGTCATTGTGACTTTGACAAAAAACACAATTGGGCCAACACACATATTCCTTTACACTTGCAAGAATCAGCCATCTAATTCATTGACTTAAACAACTCATCGAACCAAGTACAATGGAAACAACCTTTGAACTTGTTATGTCTCACTACACACAACAAACAACCAATTTCCCATTGAAAATGACCATCCAAGGAACTACAGGAACAAGCAAATATTATTTTATTGGTTGCTTGTAAGATGCATCATGTTCGACATATGGTAATATCCCGTCCCTCCTTCTCCCACTTGCTCCAACCGGCGTCGCACCATTTAACATAAATGCACTAAGAATACATTCTAGACTGTGCATACCCATAACCACAATGCATCCTCTTGAGGGCCAAGCCCTTGCAAGCCTACACGAACTCCTCACGCCTATATGTTATGTATTGATAGATGACATGAGTTTCATTGGTACAAAACATTTGGACAAAATCGATGACTGTCTTCATGAATCGTTCCCTTCCCATCATAATTTCCCTTTTGGTGGCTACTCTATCATCCTCATTGGTTACCTTATCCAACTTCCCCCTATCAAGAATATCCCCATGTATGTAGGAGCATCATGCAACAACATACTCCAAAAAAAATTTGACATGTTCATCACCCTCTCCATGGTTTTTCACCAACAAGGATACAACCCTTCTCAAATTCAATTCTGAAACCTCCTCCTCAACCTCAGGAATGTAACACAAACTCTTTCTGATTGGAACCTTCTCGTGTCGAGGTCATCCTCTTCCCTCCTCAAGAACAAGAACCAAGCGTTTGAACAATCCATGCACTTGTTCTCAACTAAAAATTATGTTACCATGCATAACAAAAAAATGCTTAGACAACTCAATGTCCCAATTGCATGTTGTACCGTAGAATTTAGGAAGTAACTATTGACACTTGCACTAGAAGATGAAAAACTCGCTATGACTGTGCTACTTTCTGTTGGCCAACAATTTATGCTTACCACAAACCTTTGGGTCGAGGAAGGCCTTGTTAATGGTGCTCTTGGACAAGGTGTTTCAATTCTCTACAACACCAATACTAATCTGCCTAACCTTCCTTTATTTGTTGTTAGAAACTTTATCAACTACAAATGCCCACCATGGGATGCTTCCAACCATAACTATGTGCCAATCCTCCCTTTAACAAGGGGCTCTCATAGGAAACTTCCACTTTGCATGGCTTCGGGTTTAACAATCCATAAAGCATAAGGCATGACCTTACAAAAGGAAACAATCGGCATTGGCAACATTGACCATCAAGGGCTTACCTTTACTATTGTTTCAAGAGTTAGACATCTATCTGAACTCCACATAATTCCAACCTTCTCTTTTGGTTGATATGCACGTATGAAGGATAGCTTTTTTGTTTAGTGGCGGAAGTAAGAGGAAATTTTAATTGCCTCCAAATCAATTGCACCACATGTGCATTAACAAATGCATATGGTTACAACCAATGCATTGGTTCATCTACTCTTATTCTAAATGGGACTGAACACATGTGTACTCCCTTGTTTTCATCTTACCTTTTTTCACAACTCTTGTTGTTTACACACAAAAAAAGAAATATTAAAAACTACCATACAAAACAAAGTAAATTGCCTTCACTATTGCTTTGCACTTGCTAGAAAGAAAACATTTAATTTAGTCCTATACTGATGTATACCTTTCACTTTAATGTCTTCCTTCATTTTTTCTTGTACCAAATTCCATTTAATTTCATTTCACCTTTTGCCTTTGAGCATAACATTTAAGTTACATTATTGTCTTCCATTTTCCAATAGACATTTGTTTTACCAAAATTTCCCTTACAAAAATTTCCCTTTCCTTGTATTTATTCTATGCTTAACATGCACTTCCTTCCACATTTTTATTCCTTGTTTTCCCAAAAGAAAATGAAAAAAAAAACTTCCTAGATTCATGGAAATCTACCGTGTTATCATTTATCATGTTTTTTTCCTTGCAACAACTTACAATTAACTTGTTCTGGTTTATTGCCTTCTAGAATAGCATTTCAATTCCAACATTTTCTTCAAACTTCAATATAAAAAAAAATTACATTACATAAATTTTCCTTTCATTTTATGCTATATATATGGTTTGAACTTGTAAAGAGCTTAATTTTTTGTTTTTCTCACTTATATCCCTTCCACAACAACCATGGATATGCACTACCTTAACATCTTTGCGACTTCTGCCAACAGATCAAGGAACAACAATAAGGACTTCAACGAATAGAAGCACATTTCCAACCACCTTCCACCCTCCCATTGAATTACATCCACCCAAGTATTAATATTTTATCAAAATTGAGAGCCCTCCTTCAACGCATTATACATATGGATGAAAGGGACACTCTACACATGGCATGAGAAGACTTGCTACGTCGCAACCCACATCTTGCCCCATACATAAATCGTAGATGGTGCTATCGTTGTCATAATCCCTCTTGCATATATGATTTATGCTTCCTTGCTTTCACTTTCCTTTCGCCTCTCTTTCCACCCATGTTTCCCCTGCATTTGTATCATTTGATGCCATTTTCACATTCCTTAGGCCCAACAACCCCTTCTTTTTTTTCCACACTTTCTCCACTAGCAATTTGTACCCTCTCCACTTGTATCTACTACCATATCTTCAACCTATGTTTTTATTCAGTCAATGTAATAGCACATCACGTGAAGCATAAACATTGTACAAATGAACTACTTCCACTAATACCAAAATACATGTACATTTTATGCACATAAAGCAACTTAAAACCAAACTCATTTTCTGTTTTTTTCCTTTTCATCTACACATTTCAATGCAAAGACAAGTATAGTTATATTCCAAATGTATATGTGTATTTTTTTCCCACTTTTCCCTCTTGATTCAACTCTTTAATATCACGCCTTTACATTTTTTAATGGTGGCTCTATAATTGGTTTTAGTGTAGGTATCTCCTATCATTTTATTCTACAAACACATATTGTATTTTTTTTACTTATTAATTTTAAATATATTACCCATTTTTTAACACTACTACAATGATACAATTTTTACATTGAGTTGGTTTAAAATGCTCTCCTTAAGAGAGTACATGGTTTGTAAATATTAGCTGTTGCGACAGCTCATCAGTCATTTTTTTCCATTTAGTAGTACACTTGCTTCTGCTGGAATCATCATCCTTTCATCCCACCAAATGATACACTTCCTATGGATGCACACAGAGTGCCCAAGTTCCAATCGAAATAGTACTAACCTCCCCTCCATGCCTGTTTATACTACATGTCCATTCTATAGATATATACAATTTATCTTGTTTAGCCTCTTACATTACTTTTATTGCAGTTCACATTCAAAATCACAGCAAACAAGATGTCAACCTTAACACCTATGAATCCCATTACAACCATTCATTAAGGTCTATATAGAATCCCAAGTTATTTTTTCAGTCCTTCTGATTGTTGTTAATGCATGGTAGGTCCTTTTCCATTTCCTTTATCATGTAGGTTACTTTCTTCTTGATAACATATCTCAATATTTAGAATAGGATTTATTTTCACCAGGTTTCCATTTCATTTTTTAAGGCATGTGGGTCCATGCTTCGACACCTTTCACCTCAAGGACTTCATGGTAACATAAAATGGTAGCAACCCTTTATCCTTTTCCCTTTTCCCCCTTTTTTTGACTGAAAGTTGTATGAGGCTTATTTCATGGAACATTGCAGTTAAGGAAATTGGTAAATTCTACTAAAGTAGGGAATCAAGATATCCCAGGCATAGTCTTCCTATTTTGACAACATCATTACCTCACATCTTTAGCAAAAACAAAAGTAAAACAGATCACAAGGGTAAGAGTGATGTGTTACCAGTCTTTGCATTCATTTTTGTTGAAATATTGTAACTTCTAAGAATATTATATTTGTACTTTATTATTCCGGATATGTTCCATTCCTCCGAGGAGACCCTATTGTATATCCAGAGAAGTTTATTCCTCTGAGAGAATGTGGTAACTAGGGTTATTAGACCTCCCATGTGAGGTCGGCCCTAAGTTAGTTGTTTAGGGGTTATTAGACTCTCTTAGGAGAGGTCAGCCCCATTAGGGTGAAAAGTTAGTTAGAACATGAGTATAAATAGAGGAGGTGTGTTCCTCATTTATACCATTCTTTCACTCACTTGTGATTATCGCATAGGAGAGAGAGATATGCATAGGAGTAGAAGGAGCTCTTGTTTGGGTACTACATCTTATATTGGTTGATTATCTATATTGAGGAAAGCTTTGTTGTGTTTTCTACCCCATGAGGGTTTCTGAGGGTAAATCTTTGTTTATCTTGTGATTGTGTTTCTTTTAGAGATCTTACTTGTGAAATTAGGCTAAACTTAACATGGTATCAGAGCTAGCCTGAATAGGACATATTTCACAAGGTGAAAATACCTCTCTCTCCTCCTCTAGTGAAAATTAAGGTTTCTGCAAAAGTTGGAATTTTTTTATTCTGATTGCATGGCTGGATAGCCCTCCTCAAAATCAAAGTTTTGAGCCCTAAATTGAGCTTTATGAGTGGGTATAACTCCGGGAAAGTCGAACCCTAGTTTGGTTTTTGAACCAGAAAACCAGAAAAACCAATAAACCAGAAAAAGTGTGCACCTGTGCACCAGAAAGCCAGAAAAGGTGCGAACTGGAAAGCGAGAAATTTTGTTTCAGATCTGAAAGTTGTTGATTAGATTTGAAGGGTGAAAAGTTGAAGTTTCCAGAAGCAAAGTTCTCCAGTTATCTCAATCCAATCAAGCATATCTCCTGGTAAGTGTTACTCTATCTTTTGAGAAACTTCAATTTCTGTGACCCCCTAGATAAGATGGCTCCAAGCACTAAGCTTGAAGACAAGTTAGAGGGTATAGAGAATTTTCGAGCATGGAAATATAGGATTGGTCTCATTCTTGAAGAGAACGATCTTGTCCAATATATCAAAGATGAGATTGCAAAACTTGAAGAAGATGAAGCCAAAGAGAAGTAGAATAAGGACTTGATTAGGGAAAAGAGAATTATTGCTGATTCTATCAAGGACCACTCGATTCCCCAAGTGGCATCCAAGAAGACCCCAAAGGAAATGTATGATGCCCTAGGCAGAATGTATAAAGTTAGGAACATCAACACAAAGATGAATTTGAGAACTCAATTGAAGAATACCAAAATGAATAAAAGAGAATCCATTCAAGATTATTTCACAAGGGTTACCCAGTTCAAGGAACAACTAGAATCCATTGGAGACACCCTTGATGAAGATGAACTAGTCATGACTGCACTCAATGGTCTCACTAGACCTTGGGAGTCATTCATCCAAACAATGTGTGCAAGAAAAGAAAGTATGAAGTTTCATGTGGTATGGGAGGATTGCATTCAAGAAGAGCCTAGGGTAGCCAATATAGAATTCCTACTCAAAGAAGATCAAGATTTGGCTACTCACACCAGAAGAATAAGGAGTCACTTCAACTCCATGAAGAATGGCCATAAGAAATCTCATCCTCCACATAGATTTCAAAAGAAAGAAGGAGTAAGCTCAGAAAGGGATCTCTCCTTAGTTAAATGTTTCAGTTGTCACAAACTAGGACACTTTGCTAGAAAGTGTCCCCCAAGGAAGAAGAAGAATCTTCACAAAAGACATCATGCACATCTAGCAAAAGATGATAGTGAAGAAGAAGAAGAGGAAAGTCCTAAAAGGAAGAAAGCTAAGGTAGTAGAAAAAAATGGAGAAGAGTATGTTCTATTCTCTACACTCTCTGGGTCAGTAACACCTGGAGAGGATACATGGCTCATTGATAGTGGTGCTTCAAAGCAAATGACAGGACAAAAGAAAACTCTATCAAATCTGAAAGAAAAGACCTATCCCCAAAAGGTATCCTTGGGAGATGACTACCAATATCCCATCAAGGGAATTGGTGAAGCAAGCTACAAGCTTGATTCTGGAACTCCACTAAAAATGAAGGAAATTCTATATGTACCAGGTTTGAAGAAGAACTTATTTTGTGTATCAACATTAGATAAGAATGGTTATAGGGTTGCATTCATAGATGGACAAGTGCTCATGTTGTCCAAAGGAAAATCAGTTGAGGATGCAATAGTTATTGGTGAAGAGGAAGGAGGATTATATAAACTCAAGGGTCATCCAGAAGCTGCCCTTGTTCATGAGGCCACTAGCCCTAGTGAGCTATGGCATAGGAGGCTTGCTCACATTGACTACAAAGCATTACCCCATGTGAGAAAGGTAGTTATAGGACTACCAGATTTGAAAATTGACCATAATGGCACATGCAAAGGATGTGCAAAAGGGAAGAATATCAAAAATCCATTTCCAAAGAGTGAAACAAAGACTAAGAGTACTTTGGAATTGATTGATTCATATGTATGTGGACCAATGCCATCCACATCTTTGAGTGCGTATGAATATTACCTTACATTCATTGATGACTACTCAAGGAAGACTTGGATATGTTTCCTGAAGGGAAAAGATGAAGTCTTTGGAAAGTTCAAGGAATTCGAAGCCTTGATAGAAAATCATTCAGAGAAGAAGATCAAGATACTCAAGACAGATAATGGTGGAGAATATACTTCAAAGGATTTTGAAGTCTTTTGTAAAGAAGCTGGAATCAAGAGAGAGCTAACCACTCCCTACAAGCCCCCAAAAAATGGTGTTGTGGAAAGAAATAATAGAACCATTATGGAAGCAGTAAAAACTATGATACATGATCAACACCTACCTATGTATCTATGGGATGAAGCAGCTAGGACAACATTCTATGTGCAGAATAGACTATCTCATAGTGCTCTTAATTTCAAAACCCCAAAAGAAGTGTTCACAGGGAAGAAGCCTGAGGTAAGTCACCTTAAGATATTTGGATGCTTAGTATACATTCACATCTCAAAAGAAAAGAGGACCAAGCTAGATGCCTTTGGGAAGAAAGGAATATTTGTTGCATATTGTGAAGCATCCAAAGCATTCAGAATATACATCCCAGGTTTCCATCATATGGAAATAAGTATGGATGTGACATTTGATGAAGAGGCAACTCTCAAGAGATCTAGGAAGTGTCAGTATGAAGAAGTATATGAGGAAGATGCACCTTCCAAAATTGTAGAAGTTGTACCCCCCTGAAGAGACAACACTTGAAGACAATGACATGATGGAACCATAAGAACCCCCTGTCATGAACATATCAAGGAAGAGAAATCCAGCATGGGAAAGAGACATTATACTAGGAGCAGAAAAGTATGGATCTCCTGAAGGCTCCACTAGAGTGAGAAAGAAACCAAAGACTTTCTCCAACTTTGTGGCCTTGATGTGTGATCTTGTAGAATAAGAACCCACTAGTTATGAAAAAGCATCTCATAAGAAAGAGTGGGTGGAGACAATGACGGAGGAATACCAATCAATAATGAAGAATGATGTTTGGGATATAGTTCCCAAGCCAAAGGACAAGAGTGTGGTATCCTCCAAATGGATATACAAGATAAAGCATGCTACGGATGGCAGCATTGAAAAGTATAAGGCAAGGTTTGTGGCCAGAGGATTCTATCAGAAAGAGGGAATTGACTATGAAGAAACATTTGCACCAGTTGCACGGTACACTTCCATTAGAACCATCATGGCACTTGCATCCATGATGAAGTGGGAATTACACCAGATGGATGTGAAGACAGCCTTCTTGAATGGTGTGATTGAGGAGGAAGTGTACATAGAACAACCACAAGGATTTGAGGTTGAAGATAGAAGAACCCATGTATGCAAACTGAAGAAGGCCTTGTATGGGTTGAAGCAAGCTCCCAGAGCTTGGTATGGAAGAATTGATAGTTTCTTCACAAGCTTGGGCTTCACCAAGATTAAAGTTGATCCTAACCTTTATCTCAAAGTTTTGGATGATGAACCTGTCATATTGTTGCTATATGTGGATGATCTATTTCTGACTGGAAATGGGAAACAGATTATCGAGTGCAAGAAGAAGCTCTCTTCAGAATTTGAGATGAAAGATCTCAGATTGATGAAATACTTCCTAGGTCTAGAAGTATGGAAAGGCCCAAGAGGAATCTTTCTCAACCAGGAAAAGTATGTTGTGGAAATCTTGAAGAGATTTGACATGTTGGAATGCAAAGCCAAGGCCACTCCTATGGATTCCAACTTGAAGCTGTTAGTTGATGACTCATCAGAATTAGTGGATATGACTGTGTACAGACAGATTATTGGGTCATTGATGTATTTGACAAATACCAGACCATATATATGCTTTGCCATGAACACCTTGAGTCAGTATCTAGTGGAACCTAGATGAGTTCACCTGATAGCTATAAAGCATGTGATGAGGTACCTAAAGGGTATGATAGATTTTGGTCCATATTATCTTGGAGATCATGACTTCAGACTATATGGCTACGCAGATGTTGATTGGACAGGAAGTGTATTAGACATGAAGAGCACATCGGGAGGATGTTATTGTCTGGGATCTGCCATGATCTTGTGGTTTAGCAAGATGAAGTCTACTGTAGCTCTCAGCACAGCTGAAGTGGAATATATTGTTGCTTGCTTTGCTAGTTGTGAAGCGATATGACTTCGAAAACTGTTATAAGGATTATTTGACTTAGAGATGGACCCCACTGTGATCCTATGTGACAACCAGAGTTGTATCAAGATGACAGAGAATCCAGTGTTCCATGATAAGTCACAGCACATAGAGATCCGATATTTTTATATACGGGATATGGTGCAGAAAGGAGCTATCAAGATCAAGTATGTGAGCACTGATGAACAAATTGCTTATATATTGACCAAACCTCTATCTCGAGTAAAGTTTGAGTATTTCTGAGACAAGCTTAGTGTAGTTCAAAAGGACCGTCCCCAAAAGGGGGAGTGATATGGTCATTGATGATAAGATTGCCTACATCAACAGTAAGGTCAATGATGTGGATACCTGTATTGATAAGAATACTGATGAGGTCACCTATGTATGTTCCTTAGACTTTGTGGATGAGAGGAATGTATCGTCCATAGACATGAGAGGTGTCTTAAATGGATCAGGATTGATCATCGTATAAGTAGATCTATATTGCATCGTCCATAGACATGAGAGGTGTCTTAAATGGATAAGGATTGATCATCCTGTAAGTAGATCTGGAATACATCATCCATAGACATGGGAGGTGTCTTTAATGAATTAGGATTGATCATCCTTAGACAATGATCCCGTAATTCTGAAAGTAAGGATAGTCTTAAATGTGGATCCTTGGATTGTGGTGGGATTGATCATCCCTAGACAGTGATCCCGTAATTCTGAAAGGAAGGATAGTCTTGAATATTTATCCTTAGGATAGAATCCCATAATTCCAAAAGGAACGATTGTCTAAGATATGAGTTGATGGACTTGAATCCCGTAATTCCGAAAGGAAGGATTGTCCATGATCCCGTAATTCCAAAAGGAAGGATCACTAGAGTTGATGAACCAAAATCCCGTAATTCTGAAAAGAAGGATCACCAGAGTTGATGGACCAGAATCCTATAATTCCGAAAGGAAGGATTGTCCATGATCCTATAATTCCTAAAGGAAGGATCACCAGAGTTGATGGAACAGAATCCCGTAATTTCGAAAGGAAGGATTGTCCATGATCCCGTAATTCCGAAAGGAAGGATCACCAGAGTTGATGGATCAGAATCCTGTAATTCTGAAAGGAAGGATTGTCCATGATCCCATAATTAGAAAAGGAAGGATCATGTGTATTGTAGAGTATGTTGAGATGATGATGCTGTGATCGAGATGATCCAGATGGTGACACTATTGATTGAGATGATCCAGATGATGACACTGTTGATCGAGATGATCCAGATGATGATGTTGATCGAGATGATACTATCGATCGAGATGATCCAAATGATGATGTTGATCGAGATGATCCAAATGATACTGTCGATCAAGATTATCCAGATGATGATGTTGATCGAGATGATCGAGATGATACTATCGATCAAGATGATCCAGATGATGATGTTGATCGAGATGATCTAGATAATACTATCGATCATGATGATCCATATGATGATGTTAATCAAGATGATCCAGATGATGCTGTCGATCGAGATGATCCAGATGATGATGGATCGAGATGATCTAGATGATGGTATTGTTGATCAGGAGATCCATATCATGATGTTGTTGATCGAGAGATCCAAATGATGCTATTGATCGGGAGATCCAGATGATGATGTTGTTGATCAACAGATACAGATCATTCTTTTGATCGAGAGATCCAGATGTTGATACTGTTGATCGAGAGGATCCAGATGTTGATCCAGACAATGATGTTACTATAGTTGTTTGAGTGCTGCAGAAGATGAAGACTCAGTACTGAAGATGTTTATGTTCTAGTATTGAAGATCTTGAAGATATTCTAGTAACTATTTCAGTTACTGATGATGTATGAAGAAAGCTTCCAATGATTTATCGATGTATCATGTGTCATGTAGTTGATGACTCCTTGCTCTTGCAGATGTTGTTATAATATCCTTCTCATTAAGGGGGAGTGTTGAAACATTGTAACTTCTAAGAATATTATATTTGTACTTTACTATTCCAGAGATGTTCCGTTCCACCGAGGAGACCCTATTGTATATCCGGAGAGGTTTATTCGTCCGAGAGAATGTGGTAACTAGGGTTATTATATCTCCCATGTGAGGTCGGCCCTGCGGTAGTTGTTTAGGGGTTATTAGACTCTCTTAGGAGAGGTCGGCCCCATTAGGGTGAAAAGTTAGTTAGAACATGAGTATAAATAGAGGAGGTGTGTTCCTCATTATACTATTCATTCACTCACTTGTGATTGGCGCATAGGAGAGAGACATCTGCATAGGAGGAGAAGGAGCTCTTTTTTGGGTACTACATCTTGTATTGGTTGATTATCTATATTGAGGAAAGCTTTGTTGGGTTTTATACCCCATGAGGGTTTCCCAGGGTAAATATTTGTCTATCTTGTGATTGTGTTTCTTTCAGTGATCTTGATTTTGAAATTAGGCTAGACTTAACAATTTTGGTGTTAACATGTTTACTTTATAAATTGCCATTCTTGAAAATTTATGGATTCTTGCATTGCTTACACTTACAAAAAATATCTTATGCTTCTCTCCTACGTTTATAATATCATTCTATGTTGTGTTTCATTGGTGTTAGAATACCTGCATAAAATTATGTCACTGGAGACTTTGGTCAAGTTCCATCAAGGGATTGTTGTGTTCTTGTACATCATCTTCGTGGGGGGGCTCATCTTATCTCTATCCGACTTCTGCATATGCTTTTTGGGAAATACATCATCTGCTCTTGTGGTAGCCTTTATATAAAAGGAACATACTATCCATTAGCATAGTCAGGTGTTTATTTAGTTACTCATGTGTTTATTTTTCCATTTTTTTTCTTCAAAGATTAGTTAAGCATGGAAACTTTAAAATGTATCATATTTTTTCAAAATATTCAAGGAGCAACTTGTCTCTTATGTCATGTACATAGATTTTCTTGCATTTTTTTTTTCTTTCAGGTCTAATGAAATGGTTGAACCTACTAACCATGTTCATAGTTCTAAGGTACTTTCATCTGAATTTTGCATTTTATGTTAATATTTGTATATTCCACTTTTTTTATGATAGTGACTAAGATATTTCAGCTAGTCTAGAATATGACACATGTGAAATGTTTGATTACTTTGTGGACTAATGTTGGGATTTGTATGTCATGATACATGATTTCTCATATTTATGATACAATTACTTTGTTGTTGATTTTGTTTAATTGAAAAGTAAGCATACACTTTCATAGAGAGATCTGCTATGATGATTTGAAGTCATTCCATTGCATGAGTCAATGATGGGTTTATGAAACTCAAATATTGTCAATCCTTCCTATGGAAGTACACTTGTCATAGAATGTTGGCATCCCTATTTACTGAAATTTGAATAGGTGAAATTCATGTTGGTCAATGTAGTGATAAGCATCCATCTTATGCATTGCCTTTGTATTTCATGTCCTTGATTTAGTGTTTGTTCAAGATTCCTCCCAAACTTCTATGATTAATTTCAGTGTGGTGACTAGAGCACATGTTTCATGTTGTATAGTTTGGGTATCTATTAAGGTGTTGAAGTTTCAAATTCATTTATGTCTGAGGCCTATGTCAAGGTACGTTTGATGGGATTATCTAACTGAGATGCGATCAATCTTCCCCATGAAAATACATGTGTAATAGAATGTTGTCTTCCCTCATTGTTTAATAGGTGATTTTCATGTAGTTTAATGTAATGATAAACATCTAACTTACAAATTGCCTCTCTTTTCAAATCCTTGATTTATTTTTTTTCCCTAAACTTCTCCCAAACATTAATAATTAAAATATGTATTTGTGGTGGAAGAAGTGTAGTGATCAAAGCTCATGAGTCATGTTGTATATGTTTTGTATTTGGGTATACATTCTAGTAGCTGAAGTTTGAATTACAAATTTCAAATACTAAGAACCAAGGTTTGTTTTATGGACTTATTGTAACTTAAATGTGATCAAGTTGAAATGGCTCGACTAAGATATTTTAGATAGTCTAGAATCTAACACCTATTAAATATTGATAAAAAAAATTGCAAGGTCATCTGAAAAGGAGATCAAGAGCAACCAGTAGGGATGTTTCATGCTTAGCTTCTTGAAGGACTTGTAGAAACCAGTTCACACATTGCCAATCTTCCGGTCACAATGCAATCACCATTTCAGTAAGTTGCTATTGAAAAATATTCAAAGTTACGTATGCTTGCTTGTGAACTGTTTTGGCCCTTTTTAAAAGGGTTCTCTTTCCTATTATTGTTCTTATTTATTACATTCAGATATAATTGTCATACAAAAATGGGATAGACTGAGCTCAACCATGCATCTCTTATCATATTTTTAGTTCCTTTCATCCTATGTCTCTCCTATTTTGTTATTATTCAATATGCATTGTCACATGCAATGAAAATTCAGTATAATTTTTACAACTTGGAGTATTTTTACTTCTATATATTAACAATTATCTAGTGACTCAACTTGTCTCTATACACTTTTTGCAGTTTTTTTTGGGTTATACAGCATGTGATGCTTGTGGTTGTCTTTGTATACAAGGAAGATACTATCCATTTTGTTTAAAGGAAAGTCAATAAATGCCTCAGTTCTCCCTTAGAGTTAATAGAAATGTTGCTCTACCATTTTACATTCCCATTACAACCAGAGGCTTTTCAATTATACACACTATCAACTAAAAGTTTCCATGTGTACTTACATTGTTATCTAATCTTTTTGTACAAAATATGCCATTTGTACACCTTATCTGTCTATGTAAATTTTTCCATTTATACAGTTGATCCCTCTTTGTAAATTTTGACATTTTTTGCGTACATTGTTACATAATTCCTCAACAACTTTGTAGTAGGTGGAGGGAAAATGTATATTATTTAAATTCATTTCATACGAGTCACGCTTTTGTTGGTTGTAATTTGCACCAGTCTATGTAGGAATAAAAGCAATTCATTATATTCAAGCACAAAACATACTATTTATTGTCGCAACAATGAGCTCTTGCATCTTTATAGTTACTCAACAAGTAAATTGACATACAAAGAGACAATCCACATTTATTTCTCTATTGAATGCTTCGAATAATAGTTAGGATAATAATCAAGATGATGCATGAATAGCACAAATGTGCACACTTTTTTCTTGAAGCAATTCTTGCAATTCAACAAGTCAACTTCTAGGTATAATCTAATGCACTTACCTTTTTGTGCTGGCACTGTTTTTGTTTTTTTTAGTTCTATGTTATGCGCATGACTTGTTAGTACTATTTTTATTTTTCATATTTTGTAGTATTATCCACTTGTTCTGAAGCAAAAAAAATATCATCTTTCCAATGCATTTTCTGTGGAAGATGACCTTGATGAAGAAGTTGTCTATGGTATACTACCATATAATTCCTTCATTAACATGATGTCTTATTTCACTTGTTCCATATTTTGTATTATTTTTATGCCTTTGTGTTTTCACAATGCAATATTAAAGTTCCAATTTTTCAAACTTTTAGATGTGTAACAGTCCTACCTTCCACCTGTGCATATGGTAAACATTGCAACATTGTAGATGGATATTTTCATCATGCTCTTACCATGCTACACTAAAGACAGAACATACCTACATTACTAAATTCAATGATGCTCCAGGATTCTAGTTTCACAAATGAATATATGGGAATCACAACAGCTTCTGCAAGACAAGTCCCAATAGGGTCTGCATCCTCTTCATCACAATGGCACCCTAAACAAGGCTTCCACTATTCATGCACAACATATGCTTGTAACATCTAACTCCTCACTAATCAAGTTTTCTGTAACCTGACCAAGAACAAGGGATTCAATGGAGAAAACATATTTACATTGTATATGTATACCAAACCTTACCACTCTCGATGGAATTATTTTTTTGGGTAGTATTTGTGTAGTTGTTTTTAGCTTCCCTTGTTTACTTTCTAGCTATTTAGTGATTGTTTGTATGTGAATAAGATACATTTCTGCATTTAAATAAGGTATCATTTTTTTGGTTGAGAACCTAAGGACTTCAGTTACCTATGCTTTTATGTCCTTGTTGGCACGGTTTCAGAGCGCACAAGTGCGGAACCCACAAGCAACAATAGGGTCAAAGACAAGAACAAAGGACCGGTTGCAAAGCCAAGATATGTAGAAGTGTTTGGTTAAGTTAGTTATCAATGGGTTATTAGGACCATTTTGTAACTGCCAAGTGAGCCTATAAATAGAGGTACGATTGTAAGCATAAAATCATCCTTTTCATGATTGTAAGCCTGAGGGCACCTTTTTGGCACGGAATTGCATATTATGAGATGATATATTCGCATCTATCTGTTTTTTATCTTTTGGATCAATCTATGGAATTATTTATCTGGTTTTGGTCTATTAGATCGCAACAATTTCTCTGATTTTATAGTAGTTCTGCAATATTGGGAATGATTGATATAGATCTTTGTCTTTTCGTCTATCGCAATGTCTGATGTTTTTCTGAGATTGCAGTAGATGTTTCCGCAATTATGTTATGTACCAAAGATTCATTTAACATGCTTTGTTAATTTGTCTAATTCGTTAATTATGAGATGGAAATATAGTTAAAGTGAATAAGGATAATGATTAATAGGGTGATGGTATGATATCATTATCCAAATGAAAATCCCTGAATTATGTTGTGAATGAGAATTGTTAGGATATTCCTATACTCCATCCTAGTCCTACTATCTTTTTAGTCATTTTCATTTTCAGTCATTTAGGGTTTGCATGCACTTTTAGGGTTTGCATGCATTTCCAGACATCAGTACCAGCACCTAGCCCTCAGTTAGCTAGCCTCCAGAGCTTCTTCCTGATCAATTTCATCCCTGCTAGTGCCTAGTGCTCCCTCCTTTCACCTACTACATGAGAGAGGCACACTTCTTCACCTACCAGTCCAGTTATGTTCAGTTAACAAGAGTTCTCTCTTGGATTTTAGGCTTGACTCACTCTTTACTGACCTTATCACTCTGATGGACCTCCACTATGACTAGATAACTTGTTCTGACTCCAGTTAGCTTCATGAGCACCCTCCACTGATCCTCCTTCACTACATCAGTGCTTCCATGTGCTAGTTACACCTACCACATGTGCCAGTTACACCTACCACATGTGCCAGTTACACCTACCACATGCAATTAGACTCAGTTTGACTTCTGGTTAACTATTACTTGTGCATTGGTGACTTCACTGATGATGAGCTGGACTCCTAGTTATGACTTGATGACACTGATTATGGATCTATCCATGCAGTCTAATTCAAATTACACCTAGTGTATTTCAATCCTGAGCATTGTATATTTACCTGTTAACTATTCAAATTAATGTAACATGTGTAATTATTCTTCCTCTATTTGAGCTCCTTTGGATCTGTGTTCTTCTACTCTATTCTTCTTCTGTCATTCCAAAATTCTTTCATTGTGAGGTTTACATCATCTCTTTGGATCTACTGTGAGCATCTTCACATGGTATCAGAGCCACTTGAGAGTATATTCTACCTCCATTCTTGAGTGTTTTTTGCAGGTATTTTGAAGTTCCAGCAATTGCAACAACAGTATCAACAGTTTCTTTTTGCACTCGTTCCAGCAGTCAAGATGAGCAATTCGAATGCTCCTTCTTCTCCTATAATTCTCACTCACTTCAATTACTTTGAATGGAAGGGTAAGATGATAGTACACTTGCAGTCAAGAGGATTTTCTAGAATAGTTGAGGAAAAAGATGCCATACCACATACAATTATAGAGAGAACCAGGCATCTAAATAAAATGGATGAAGCCTTTGGATGCATATGCCTTCATATGTTTGAAGATATATTGTTTCATGTTGAAGGATTGAAGTCTCCAAATGAGTTATGGACAAAATTGAAGAGTCTTTTTAGCAAACAAGATGAACTAAGAGGCTACATTGTCAAAAATGAATTGGTTGCCCTACAACCTAACAATTTCGAAATCATTCAAGAATTCTTCTCCAAATTTCAGAATTTGGTTTTACAATGCAATCATTGTGGCATTACTAAAAGTGATGAGCAATTGGTACTCTCTGTATTGAGCAAACTTGGATCTCAATTTTATGTCTTTCTATCTACTTTCCATTTTGTTCGAATGTCAATCCCTGGAAGGAAGTTTCCCACCTTAAAAGGCTTTGTTGAAGCTCTCATGCAAGAAGAGAACAAACTGATTCAAATGGGTGCCATCAAGGCCTCCAAAGATCTAGCTCTTCTAGCTGGAGAAGCAAGTGGAGTGAATGCAAAGGGGAGGCAAAAAGACAAGGACAAGAAGCCATCCAAATCCAGAAGTGACAAACACAAGAGACCTAATTGCTCCTACTGTAAGAGAGGAAACCATCTTGAGAAAGCTTTCATGCACAAGAAAATAGATCTACTAACCAATCTTCTTGAACAAAACAAAATTGTTGTTCCAAAAGAAGCGAATATGTCTAATTCTAGAAGTGGATCTGATGATTGCCATGCATTGATGGCTGGTTTTTCAAAGTCAAAATCCCTCCTCATAGATTCTGGAGCCTCCAACCACATGGTTGCCTCTAAAAAATCTTTCTCCTCTTTAGATCTCAAAGATGGGCCTACTATTCACATGGGAGACAACTCTCAGATTTCTGGCAAAGGATTGGGTACAGTACATATGGAGCATGGTAAGTTCAAAAATGTTTTATTTGTTCCTTCTCTAACAACAAATTTGTTATTAGTATATCAGATGACTCATACAGGATCACCAAAGCAAGTAACTTTTGGTCCAAACACAGTAGAGATTACATAGATCTTCACTGGAAAGATTGTAGTGAATGGGGTTTCTAATCATGCCTCTAAGGCATATGAGTTCTCTCACTTCATGCCCTTCTCTCCAACTATTCCTTCAGATTTTGATCAAGATCAGAGTGACTCCTCTTCTAAAGAAGAAGAATATCAAGATCTTTATGTTGAGATCATAGTTCAAGAAGATTCATATCCAGAACCAACACCTATTCTCAGTCTAGATTCAAGGTCAATATGGGCTCACACAGTCCTTGCTACTATTGAGAACACAATTGAGGATTCATCTGTTCACCGAACTACCAGACTTCAGCATCATGCCAACCTTGCATTATTCCATCTACCTCTCCATGAGAGATGCATCATGATGATGGGGTTCTCTCTTCCATCACATGGGAATACCCCTAAAGTTCCATTCGCTCCGGTTGCAGAAAGAATTCCTAAGAGACTTGCTTCATCCAATCCATCCTCTACATAGTGGAAGGCACATCAGAAGACTAGATCCACATCTAGCACCTGTTTTGGCATCCTACAGGGGATCAATTTGTCAAGTCTTTTGTAGAAGTTTTCACTGATGAAAGCTTCCTTCTTTTCTACTTAGTATGATGGTTCTTTGAGTTATTTACTGTTCTTTTGAGGGGGGGTATTTTTCCCATGAGGTTTTCCCCATTTCCTCAGTTTATGGACAGTTCTTTATTTTTCTATCTTATTTGATTATATGGGTGACCTTTGGTCCTTGTTACCGAGGCCCAAGATGGATTAAGGGGGGGGTGTTAGGATATTCCTATACTCCATCCTAGTCCTACTAGCTTTTCAATCATTTTCATTTTCAGTCATTTAGGGTTTGCATGCACTTTTAGGGTTTGCATGCATTCTAGGGTTTTCATGCATTTTGCATGCATTTCTAGACATCAGTCGTAGCACCTAGCCCTCAGTTAGCTAGCCCTTGAAGCTTCTTCCTGATCATTTTTATCCCTCCTAGTGCCTAGTGTGCCCTCCTTTCACCTACTGCATGAGAGAGGTGCTCTTCTTCACACACCAGTCCAGTTATGTTCAGTTAACAAGAGTTCCCTCCTTGATTTTAGGCTTGACTCACTCTTTACTGACCTTATCACTCCGATGGACCTCCAGTGTGACTAGATAACCTATTCTGACGCTAGTTAGCTCCATGAGTGCCCTCCACTGAGCCTCCTTAAACACATCAGTGCTTCCATGTGCCAGTTACACCTATCACATGTGCCAATTACACCTACCACATTCAGTTAGACTCGGTTTGACTTCTGGTTAACTATTACTTGTGCATTAATGACTTCACTGATGATGAGTTGGACTCCTAGTTATGACTTGATGACACTCCATTGATTATGGATATGTCAATGTAGGCTAATTTGAATTACACCTAGTGCATTCGAATCATGAGCGTTGTATATTTACCTGTTAACTATTCAGATTAATGTAACATGTGTAATTATTCTGCCTCTATCTGAGCTCCTTTGGATCTATGTTCTTCTGCTCTATTCTTCTTCTGTCATTCCTAAATTCTTTCATTGTGAGGTTTACATCATCTCTTTGGATCTACTGTGAGCATCTTCACAAGAAAGAGGTAGTGCATGTCTTCTCACAACTACGGAAACTTGGTTCTTGCAGTCCCCCTTAGACATCTCGGGTGAGACTTCACTCACTCTGTGGGTGTTGCTAGGAACAGTAGAACCTTTCTAGGCCGATGTTTAAGGGTGTCTGGTTGATGTTTGTTGACAACAGTGCGAAGTGAACCCCTATCGACATAATTGTGTCAATAGATGGTTCCGTTGTTGGGACCTTAGTGAAAAACAAGAGAGGACATGCTATGGCATCTGACAAATACGGAGATCGAGGAATGTTTCCACAAGAAGGCGTGACAATTTGTTGAAGAATAAAATCGGAACCATGGATGGTAGACAACCGACTAGTTACAGAAGTATATCTACTATGATATTCATGAAGTATTCTTCTGTAAATTTTCGATACTGCTACACGAATGGTTGGCACAACTGACTTTTCCAAAGAATAATTTCCAAGGGGGTGAGCCTGAACAATGGATGCCATAATTGATCCAACAATTGAAACGAGTGAACACCAAACCGTCTAGAGCTATCGAGGTCTAGATAGCGACGTAGAAAGGAAATTTTTCAAAGGACCCAGAGGAAGGTTTCTACCGTCACTGAAACTATGGATTAAGATGCTCATTTACGAAAAGGGCATACATAAGAGGAATTCCAACGAGTAAAGCTCGGGTGTGCGGAGGCTGTGGGTACCGCGTGGATGTGGGTCTGATAGAATGATGCAGGGTGGATGGATATGAGTTACGGCGAAAATTTGAGGGAAGCTGTGGAAGATTTTGGTACACCGTGAAGTGGAGTGAGGTTCTGACCAGAGAAGAAGAGGAGGACTGAGATAGAGAGAGAGTCTCCTAGGGCGACCGGAACAAAGAACTGTGAAATGGGACCACAAGGGACTAAGCAACCTTACTATGACAAAGAGAGCGACCAGGATACCCCTGAACCAAAGGAATGACATAACCAAAGCTACAATGTACCCACAACCCCATGCACTACGCCAAATTTAGGAGGAAGAAATATAAGCTCTTAGGAGGGTTGTCTGGCATGTCAGAACAATGTTAGAAGTAGTGGGTCTATGAATACAAGTAGGAAACCAAGGATGGTATTCGACGATGTAAAGATGTCGATCTTTCATGGTAACATGACCAAGGATCCCGAGCAATATTGGTTTTTATGTGAAGCAGTATGGACAGTGAAGCAAGTCCAAGATGATGATATCAAGAAGGGACAACTAGCGACGACCTTTAGGGGCTGTGCATTTGATTGATTTATGAAGTTTGTACAAGTACCAACAGGGAATCCTTAGAAACATTTGGCGCAAATCAAAGAAGAATTGATCAATGAGTTTAGGAAACCAAAATCAAAGTCGCAATATATCACAAAACTAAAGGAAATAAATCAATTTCCTAATGAATGAGTATGGGAATTCGATCAGAGATATAAAACTCTGATGGCCAAAATAATTTTTTGAATGAGTGACATGTATCACAAAGAATGGTTCATTGCGGGATTGGTACCTCACATTCGTATGCCACTAATGTAGCAAAAGATTGCATCCTAGGCGGAGGCACTAGAAATCGTGATGAAGCTTGAGGCTTCACCGGTTGGAAAAACAGGGATAGGTATGAACCAAATCCAAGCTTAGCTAGCGAACCTAACGATCCAACTATAAGATATCAAGAAGCGGAAAGAATTTTGTGAAGAAATATGGTGCATTCGATGCAAATCTGAAGGACGCCATAAGGATCAGCTCCTGGAATTTCATGAATACTTACAGTCTGGCGCACCAAACCCACTCAGTCAGGGAGGGATGCCTTGGTGTCAAATTTGTTAGACGAGGGGACATCAGTTAGAATAATGCGTATACTTACATAAAATTGTGTCGAAGTTGGATAACGTTTTCTACAATTTCCATCGATCGGTCGACCATGAATAGAAGGATTGTAGAGCATACGATTTACTCCAAGAGAGAACCGTGGATACATTTTTTATGAAGTGACAGGAGAAGCCCACTATACAAAAGAAATAGTAGTATAATCATTAGTAGCCACACTACAATGAACCGCCACCACAGTATAACCACCCACGGTCGCACTATAATCAACCACAACCTCAGTACAACCAATTGCAATCGCAGTACAACCTACCGTAGTATCAGATGCCGCAATATAACCAGCAGCCATACAATCATCAACAAGGAGGTTTCAAATGGGGATTTTGTTGTGGAGGGACTTTTGGATGAGGTCGAGGGATGGTTACGTGCTATAATTGCAGCCGGATGGGACATTATGAAAGGGATTGTCCGAATCCAACTTCGCAGTGTACCTATTGCAGTGCAATGGACGATAGTGTTGAGAAGTGTCCTTAGTTGATTGCGAAGTGGAAAACTAAGAATCCACCACAACCACCACCGAATCCAAATGTGAATCAAAATCAAAATCCAAATCCGAATGTACAGAAGATCTTAGCGGAGATAAGAAGTCAACCTGTGAACGTCACAGTAGTGACCAGGGGGGGAGTGTGATAGGAGAATATAGACCACTGCCTAGTATTTGGCCTAGAACAAGGAAACACGTTCGATTCTGATCCATTCTAGTAGTTGGCATTGTTGTCGGATGCTAACATCAACTACAATATGTCATCGACTTCAACATAGCTTCAGAAAATTTATCGAGTTCAACACAACTTCGGAAGGTTATCAACTTCGACACAAATTTGACAAACTCAGCAACTTTGACAAGTTTAGTGACCTCAACAGTCTCACGACATTGACATGCAGCATCAACTTGCGACTTGCGACTGTCAAACTTCGATAGACTATCTCTCTATCTTCCATTCAACTATAATGGTTGAAATTCTGAAACTGTTCTAACTTATCTTGTAACTAAACTTAACGGGCAGGAACCCAAGTGTCTCATAATTCTCTATATAAGCATGTAAAATATTGTAACATATATATTATCTTTGAATCAACGAGTAATAGAGAAGATCAGTTTGCATTCTTGGATATTGTCTGTATCTATGTATTTACTTGTGTAGTGGATTCCTGCTTTTCTTAATCTCATTCTTATGCTTTCGCCATAACATAGCCAACTCATTCAGTTGAACTGTTGTCCCCCTCGTGCACCTGGGCGCGTGCGGATCATTAATATCAAAGCTCATTCAGAGCTTCATTAGAGTGCATCAACTTTGTTCATACTTAATTTTTGTGTAGACACTTCCATTGAAGTTACCTAACTTCAGGAGGATTTCCTATGAGAACTAACTCCGAAAAAATCATCCCCTTCAAAGTGCAAATGAATTGGACATACTAAATATAGAAGGAAATATTGACGTGAAATCCGTTGACAATTGGGTACAACAATTGGAATCCTATTACTCTTTGAATCAACTCTCATAATCCGAAAAGATCACCATTGCATCCTTAAAGATGTCAACATCTTTGCACTGCTGGTGGGAGAACATCTCGACAAAGATGGAGAAAAGTAGACACCCCATCTACACATGAGAGAAATTTGTTGAATACATCCGAAAGGATTTTTACCCACCTAAGTACCTTGAACAATAGTATAAGAAGTGGCAGCAACTAAGGCAATGGAAGGACCAGTCCGTACAGAGTTACACCGACGAGTTTTATCGATGCATGGCTAGACTCAGTGTTCAAGAAGAAGAAAAATTGCTTGTTCTGAAGTATGTCAACTAATTGTCTGAGTACATTCAGTAGGATATTGAGTTTCTGACTGTCAAGACGCTCGTGGATGCATTCCACTATGCCGTCAAAATTGAAACCAAGCATAAGGGAAAAGTGCACTTCACGACTAAACCAACATCAGGACGACCACCCGACAAGAAGGCACCAGCTGACTTCAACAAGTCGAAATCTTCGCAGCTAACTCCACCAAAGCCAGATCACGAAAAAAAATGTTTTCACAAAAGGGAACATAGTAAACAACACCCTACCGGGAAATGTTGTGATTACCACCACTCATCATGGCATGATACGTCTGAACGCAAAGCTTGGAAGAACTTTTTGGAAAAAGTGTCGACATACGACGTGTTCAACAAGACTGTGGTAGAATCTGACCCAGAAGTAACGACCCGTTTGAAGTCGACATCGACAACTCCAACATCTTTGACTATCATCGACGAGGAGGAACAAGAGCGCCTATTCCATACACAAATATGGGTTCAAAAAATCCATTACATCTAATTATGGACCACAGGAGCCAGAAGAACTTTGTTTCTAAAGAACTTGTGAAGAAACTAGGTCTTGATACCACTCTGCATCCTCATCCTTACAACATTGGTTGGATGAAGGATGGAAAAGAGATAAGGATCACCTGACAATGCAAACTCTCCTACTTCATTAAGCCTTTTAAAGATGAGTACTTTGCGACAGGGTACCACTCTCCGTAGCCGACGTCCTGTTTGGGAAGCCTTACCTATGGGATCACCATGGCAGTTACCAGTCACGACTACAGAAGGTGATTTTTGGAATCTGAAATCAATGGTACAACATACTAGAGCGATGACCTACATCAACGGTTGCAATGATATCTTCTAAACAAACAAAGAAGCTCATCAATCATGATAAGAAGTTCGCATTGATTATGATAAAGCCGCAATATTCTAGGAATACTGCATCAACTAGTCGAGTCACCGACTAGTGCAGCTCCTGAAAGAAGCAACAGATCCACAATATTATTGATGAGTACCAGAACCTATTCCAAATTCTAGATGGAGTACCTCGACATTGCCAGGTAAAACACTCTATTGAACTTGCTCCTGGTTCTTCATTACCTAACACATCTATTTACAGAAGATCCATTCTCGAAGATGAAGAGATTCGCAAACAAATCCAATATTTGATCGACAAAGGTCATATCCTACCCAACTCATCTCCTTGTGGAAGTCTAGTCATCCTCGTTCCAAAGAAATACAGGGACTTGGCTCATGTGCATCAACTATAGGGCACTCAACAAAATATCGGTAAAGAATCGCTACCCTCTACTGTGTATAAACGAGCTCATCGGCTGTCTGAAACGTTCTAAATTCCTTAATAATCTCGACCTCAAGTTAGGATATCATCAGATTCCAATAGAGCCCTCAAATGTATGGAAAACTGCTTTCAAGACCAAGGAAGGATTGTTTGAATGGTTATTTATGCCTTTCAGCTTAACTAATACACCTACAACCTTCATGCGATACATGGATAACATTCTTCGACCTTTCATCGACGAATGGTTCATTGTCTATCTCAACGACATATTGATTTTCATTCGGTCATGGGAATAACATGTCAGACAGCTTCAATAATTCCTCAACACTCTCCACCAACATCGACTCTACTTGAACATGGACAAGTGTTCCTTTGCGATGAACAACATCAAATATTTGGGGTTTGTAATTGACTCTGCAGGCATTCACGTCGACCCAGGTAAAGTACAAATTCTCAAAGATTGGTCCATTCCTCAAAGAATTCAAGAACTAGGAAGTTTTCTTGGTATGGTGAATTTCTATCGATGATTCATACTCAGCTTCAGTCACATAGCTTGGCCCTTGAATCAGTTGACGGAGGGAAATGGGAAAACTATATTCAAATGGACACCGACACAACAAACAACTTTTGAATAGCTCAAACACAAGATCTACACTGCACCAGTACTTGTGTTACTTGATTTGCATCATCCCTTCAAGATTGAGATGGATGCATCGGACTACTCCTTGGGTGCAGTGATCACTCAGTCTAGTCACCGAGTCGCTTTTCATTTCGAAAATTTTAACGACACTGTTAGAAGATATTCGACATACGAAAAAGAACTGTACGCCATTGTGCAGGCTCCTAAGCAATGGAGGAATTAGATCCTTGGCAAGGAAACAATCATTCTCACTGACAAAAATCCTTTATAGTTCACCCCGTCCCATTCGAAACTACAAACAACTCGACAAATCAAGTGGATTAATTACTTGCAACAATTGTAGTTGGTAATTAAGTATCATAAAGCATGTCTCTCACCATATCATGCCCATGCATATGGGAAGTAAGTATGCTATCGACCTCTTTTTTAAATTTGAATTTTATATAGGAGGCAAACTTAAATTTGAATATGTCGGGCCTCGATTTTACCAAACATTAAGCTTCCTTTAGAACAACATATGTGAGAAGAGGAAGGAGCCAAGGTGAAGCCAACATCAAAATTCATACGAGACATCATGGGAAGTGTCCAGGTAAATTTCTTCTGCAATTTCTGAAAATTGAGGTCTTGGTTAATAGAAAAAATAGGTAGAATACAGATCACATACATATTGTTATGAGAATTGAATGGTTAAAAGGCATACCAATTAGTTCAAACAATGATATGAAGCTTCAGAGGGAACAATCGCTTGCTCGTTACATGGGAATGGTGAATTGAGGAGCCGGAGAGTGAGAAACGTTTTGTGTTATGGATTGTGATTAGTAAGTTAATTACTTATTGTGTTTTTAACTGCAATATTGAATGTGCGTGTTGTTTAATCACGAATTCATTCAGCCAATCATAATTTTCTATATAGACAGTTCATTTGCAACTGCATTTCCTTCCAAAGATGACCAGTTTTATTTTTATTATGTAATCAATCTGGCAAGCAAGTACATAAAATTTCATCGATCTGCTTGCAAATGGAAGAATTGAAGATGCACAGTTATCAAATTAATAAGATATATATTCTGTGTGTATTACTCAAATATGTTCAAGTTTTGTATATATTCATATTTATTTGTATGAATCAGGCATATACCATTATGATTATGAACTTTTAGAAATTAATATGCAGTCGTAAGCAGCATATCCTGCCCAATTCCCATCGACCCCAAAAATTAGGTGAGATTTTTTGATTGGATAGTTGTTTTTGGTTTGCGAACAGACATGCACCCCAGTAGTCTCTCATTTAAATTTACACAGATAAAGGATATATCTCAATCTAATCATGAAATTTTACTTATTAAACATTTAAACTTTTTAATTTTTAAATTTATACGCATAAAGGATATATCTCAATCTAATCATGGATTTTACTCATTAAACATTTAACCTTAAAAAAGGTAATAGTTCTTTTCTTATAAGAGTTAAAATTTTACTCATTAAACATTTAACTTAAAAAAAAAGGTGATAGCTACTTTTTTTAATTAAGAGTGAAAAAGTTTAGGAGTAAAGGTGTTGAGTAAATTTGTAAAATTGTTCGAGATTCCTCGAAAATATTTGAAAATGAATAACTACAACCTGGGAAGATATGGTATCACTGTTAATTTATTTTCAAAGGAGTAAACAATTTAGATAAAAAAAACGATATGAAAAACTAATTAAATTACTTTAATTTGAAAATATAAATATTAAAAGTGATGGTAAAAAAAGGATTATTGAATATATCTATATTATTATAATAAAAAAGAAGATCATGATAAAAGAAGATGTTATATGGATGAAAATGAGAAATTGGGTAATAGTTTTTGTAATGACGTTATATGAAACCATGTAATTTTTATTACTTAAATTTATGACATTCAATGTGGCAATATGACATTCAAGAGTTAAATAATTTCTTAAAAAAGAGTTATAGTTTTGTATCAAAATTTTTAAAAATATCTCAACATACTAGTGAAAACAAATCCATTTAAGAGTTAATTTTCTTAGGCATGATTTAAATCTTTTAGAAACCTCACCAAAAAACCCCATACTAAGTATATATAAAAATTATTATTTAAAAATATTTTCATGCTTTTTAATTTTTTACAACAATTTCTACAATTAAACTTAATCAATTGAAAAGCTCAAAACATCAAAATCATGAAAAAGTTATAGCTCGAAAATTAGAACTTTCAAAAGTCGTACCATAAAACTAAAAAAAATAGTTATAACTCTAAAATTAGAACTCTCAAAGCTTGTACAATAAAACTAAAAAAAATTAACTTACCAATCCAATTAACTTGTCTTACCTAATAATATGCTTATTCTATATTGACTTACCTTTAACAACCCAACCTACTCAAATATACTAGCTCTTTATAATGAAACCAACAAACATACAATATTATCAATTTTTTTACAATCCTCACATGAGTCTTTGAGCATTATGGAAAATTAGTATTTGAAAAACATTAAGGTTTTGTTGGTTTGTTCATTTGAGGTGATTGGATTCATTTATTAGTATCGTCCATTTGATCTCCTCACTCTCTTATGGTCCTCAATAACTGAATGGGTAAAAAACTTAGTGTTGATACTCTTGTTGGATAAATGGCCTCCACCATGATTTTAGTCACAAAAAATACACCTAGTTGGGATAAGGTGCAATGCATTTAGTAAATTTTAAAAATATTTGGCAATAGTTTATTATATAAAAGGAGGTCAAAAATGGTTGATTAGAATGCAATACTAGAATGTTTGTAAACATGTTTTTGAACGTAAAAAGCATAAGTACATTCATATTGTCGTCTGCAAAACTTCTTAGCTATTTATCTAAGTCATTTAAAAAGTTTGAGTTTGTTTGAAATTATGTTATAGTCACATAATAAAGGTTTCAGTTTAAAATAAAATAAAATAAAATAATAATAAAATGAATACCCCATATAAGACAAATTAGCCACTCCATTCTCCTTCCAAGGTGTTTCAAAAACCTAATCATTGGTTATGATCTCCCAATCAAATATACTATCGTCTTATTGACACTAATAGATTTGAGGGTAAAGTGCCTTAAAATAAATCAATTATTGAACTTATAAATTTTAATGAACACACCAATAAATTGATGAAAACTATACTTACAATATTTGAATATAACATGTATGCACCAATCACAATGTATTGCATGTAAGCAAATGAATCTCACAACAACAAAAATACAGCTAAATAGTTTCTCTAAGGGTCTTTCATGTAAAAGTGATGTATACCTGAATATGATTTATATTTATAAAATGATATATATTTTATTTTATCCTTAAACATATACAATTAGCATCCATGTCTGTATACTACATGTTAAGCCTCATAATCTTATAATCTTCAAAATCTAAAGTTTTTCATGATTGTTGGTTGAGATGGGTTTGATTGTAATGGATGTGTTGTGACTTTGTTTGTACTAATGGAACCCGATGATTGAGTTATACCCAACAAATCCATTTCATTTGGTCAAATAATTGGGTTGAATTGATGCCATGGGGAAACCATAAGCTATTTATCCACGGGTGTTTATTTTCGCAACATGCTCTTTTATTTGTTTCCTAGAAAGTATGGTTTTCTCATTTCAACATCATATGGTTATATTACGTGGATCATCAAAAGGCTAAAAGAATTGAATTATTATCTATGGTGATAGTAAAACTCAACATATAGAGAAAATTAAAGCATATTTGAACATGTTATTTCAATTAGTCTTAGGACTTGCCAAGATTTCCTATTATCTAATGTTCTTTTCAAATACTCCAATTAGGTCAATAGAGGACTCATGCTTAATTATTTTTACTTCAAATTTGTAAATATCTTACAAGATTTTTTTATTTTAGTTTAGTTGATTAGATTATATACCAAGAAGCTTTTTAGTTATTATTCGTGTGAAAAGTTCTTAGTTAGTTAGAAGTCATTCTAAAATTATGGGTTTGTTTGAAACTATGTTATAGACAAATGATAATGGTTTTAGTTTTAAAAAAGTATAATAATAATAATAATAATTTCCCATATAAGATATACAAATCCTCTCCATTCTCCTTGCAGGGTGTTTCAACTATCTAGTGATGGGTTCTAATTTCCCAATCAAATATATTATTGACACTAAGAGTTTTGGGATTAAATTTCTCCAAGATAAATTAATTAATGAAGCTATAAAATTTAATGAACACACCAATATATTGAAGAAAACTAGAGCTACAACATTTTATTATAACAAGTACACACAAAACATAATGTTTCTAGATCACAATTTATTGCATGTAAGTAAATGAATCTCAAAACAAACAAAATCAACTAAATAATTTCCCTAAGGATCTTTGTAATATTCCAACCAAGAATTGGACAAAATACTAACTCCAAACTCCAATTTGATCAGACTTGTAACTAGTAAATTTTAACAATTTTCTGTAGGGTGTGCAGGGTGTAAGTGAGGAGTCCTGGTTCACTGATCAGAGATGGTAGGGATGAATTATGAATCTGGATTTTATATGTAAATTTTGCAGCAGCAAGTCAAGTCAAGTATGAACAATGAGTCATATGCAAGTCAAGGTACTTCGAGGCTTCATGGGCTTCCAGCATATGCATACTACACTGGGAATGGGTTCTAGATGGTAGTAAGGGTTATTATCATTCAATAATACCAGTAAAACATAAGGGAGAATATATCATAATATTTTTGGAGGTTGTAGGTGGAGTTGGAAGCAAAACTAGTCAAGGGCACTATTAGGGATTGCATAGGTAGGATATTTCCAGGCTTTTTCAAACAAGTTGTAATGCACCCAAAACCTCAGTAAAAGAGCATGGGGGTATTTATTAGTGTTATTATGACCTCATAGAACCATTAGATCATTAATTTTCAGCATAGGTAAGTCATACAGAGAAATATGCCAAAACTAACTAGTTAAAAGTGCCCATTGAGCTAGTCTTCAATTCTGAATGATAAAAACTTATTAAAAGAACATAAAACTCTGTTTTTTAGAATTTAATGGCTTTGTTACAAATCAATTTAATTCAGAGGGTCTAATCATAATTTTTCATAAATATATCTCAAATATTAAGACTCCTCCATTAACTACAATTCTCAGAAAGCTAGAATAACCAGTCTTGATCTTTGGAAGGACCAAAGCCACCAATAAATTCAAATATAATTCCATAAACATATATTAACCTCTGATATCATATGAATATTCTTTTTAAGTCGAAATCAGAGTTATGGAAGAAGTATTACAGTCAGTTGCATCAACAGTGCAATAGGAGGCCTCCAAGAGCTAGTTTTCCCCCACAAGGAAGGAGAAAGTGCTGGAGGAAGGGTAGAAGGGTATGATCTCTGATATTTATGAGTGATGAGATGCTATAGGTGAAAACAAATCTCATGGGCTGCACAATCCTTCTCTGTGAATATATGGACTCCTCCTTCAAGAATGTGAGGTTTCTCCCCATTGGAACTATTAGTTTTTCCGCCATAGGGAAGGAGAAAGGGTTGGAGGAAGGGTAGAAGGATCAGATCTCTGATAGATATGAATAATGATATAATACAGATATAGAACAGAGCTCATGGGTTGTTCAATCCCTCTATGAGATGATCTTGAATCCTCCTTCAAGAATGGGAGCTTTCTTCCCACTAGATCTACCATTGTCTTCTCTTCAAGCACTTCTGGAAGATGGAATCTCTTCTGATGGCTGCATAATATTCAAGTATGGTTGATAAACATCTGATCAGAAGCAACATGAACCTCTGGAAGTAGACTGGAAACCTGTCAAGAACTTGGGGCACATCTCCCAAAGTTGTTGAGGCACATCTCTCAACACTAGAGAAGCTCAGAGCACTCAAGCAAAATTCTCAAATGATCAAAATTGCCGTAGATGTTTCCTTCCTTTTTCCAACTGACATCTTTTTGCTCTTTCCATATTTTAAACCTTCCAGCTTTGTGCTTTTTCCTGTTTTTCTCCATCTTTTGCCTATTTTTCCTTCTTTCCTACTTTTGGCTGACACATGGATGTTTCTATCTTCTTGAATTGGGTAGGTGAGGTCTACCTGGACCCTATTGCACCCTCCTAGCCTTGTACACATCATCCACTTGCAAAAATATTAATAAATGAGGATAATTAATAAAAAATAATTAATTCCTTACTTCAAAATTCAAAACCATTAAATATTTAATTAAACTATAGGCCTGGCTCAAAACTCCCCAATTAACTCATAAATCACCTTATCACTTATCTTGGAGATTAATATCTTCATGGGGGGGTACCTTATCCATTTAATTCCCCAAATTCACCCTTAGGCATATTCCATAATTCAATATCCACATTCACCCATTAATTAATTAATTAATGCTTACGTGACTTAGGCCAAAATCACCCCATGGACCATAGCAAAAATAGGGAACATGACAATCTTGCTAGTAAGAGTGATGTATACCTAAAGATTATGTATATTTATAAAAATATATTTTATTCTATCCTTAAACCTAATCTTATAAGTCAAGTAAATTTTCCATGATTGTTGATCTAGATGGGTTTCACTATATCCAAAAGAGATATTTATTTGGGTCAAATCATTGAGTTGAAATGATGTCATTGGTAAAAGGTAAGTTACTTAGTCATAAGTGTTTATTTTGATAAAACACTCTTTTAGTTGTTTCTTAATAAATGTGTCAACTAAAGAACTAAAAATTTCATTGGTGGACTTGAAAGATAAGTCAATATGATTATACTTATGCTTTTTACATTCAAAATTTATGTTTACAAACATTTTAGTATTGCATTTTCATAGACCATTTTGACCTCTTTTTATATAATAAACTATTACCAATTGTTTGCAAAATTTACTAAATACATTGCACCTTACCTCAACTAGGTGTATTCCTTGTGGTTATAATCATGGTGGAGGCCATTTATCCAACAAGAGTATCAACACTAAGTTTTTTACTCATTTAATTATTGAGTCCCATAAGAGAATGAGGAAATCAAATGGAGGATACTAATAAATCAATCCAATCACCTCAAATGAACAAACCAACAAAACCTTAATGTTCTTCAAACCTTAATTTGCCTTGAATAAACAAACCAACCAACCCTAATGTCCAAACACTCATGGTGGCATTGTAGAAAGATTAATAATATTTTATATTTGTTTGTTTCATTATAAAGAGGTAGTATATTTTTAGTTTTATGTTACAAGTTTTGAAAGTTCTAATTTTAGAGTTATAACTTTGTCATGATTTTGATGTTTTGAACATTCTATTGATTTAGCTTAATTGTAGAAATTATTTTAAAAAATGAAAAAAACATGAAAACATTTTTAAATAAGAATTTTTGTATATACTTAATATGGGGTTTCTTGGGAAGGTTTCATTCTCAACATAAAGTAAAAAATAGACTATGTTGGTTTGTTTTTTTATATGGAACAATTAGAATTTATGAGATTTTGAATGAGTTTAGGATATTTTTAACTAAAAATCTAGGTGGAGACTCTTTTAACTCTTTCGAGAGATATTACGAGAATCTATTTTGTGAGAGATTTAAATCATGCATGAGAAACTTAACTCTTAAATAGATTTGTTTTTACGGTTACGTTGACGAGTCAGTGCAAGCTAGTGAGGGTCACTTTTGGCGTGTTAGATGCAAATAGAAAACTGAAAAATGAGGCATCCCTCAACTTACTTGGATTTTTTGAGATACTTACGCAAAATATCTTGCATTGAGTAAAAAAGATGAAATGTAGGAAATTGAATCACGTTTCCGAATATATAACTTTTATGTATTGAAAATTTGCATAGCTATTTCAAGTTTCATTTTTCCTAACAGACACTTTTTATTTTTCAAGCAAATGATAAGGTATATGTTTTTGTGGGTGCAGCCTTTGAAGGCCAAAATGATGGAATCAAGCTACAAAAATCGACATGCATGTAGAGAACACATAGAACTTGTGCGTCATTATTTTTCAAAAATTAAATTAGTAATTTTATAATTTGTTTATAATTGTCTAAGTGATCAAACCTCGAAAATAGTACCTCTTTTGTGGGTGCAGCCTTTGAAGGTCTGAATGCAAAAATATTGAAATGGATTTTTCATAGAACGTGGAGGTTAGTGTCCTCTTGTGCACCATACAATTTGTTTTTGAAATGATCGAGAATTGAAAAATTTATGGAAGAAACACTAACAGTGTGTTTCACGAGTTAAGGAGGTAGGACACAAAAGAAAAATTAATATTTCAAAATAAAAGTTACATATTTGGAATCTGCAGAAAAAATGCTATTTGTGTCTAATATTTCATCAAAAAAGACTGTGTGTAGCATACTGTAACGAGTGGCTAAGCACAGGTTTCTCCAGAAACTGGAAGAAATACCCAATTAGCTTTGGTTTATCATTAACATAGCACAGGTTTGGAATTACCGAAGCAAACTCCAAAGCATACACATAGGATTATTGTTGACATGCAAGCAAGTGAGTCGGCTTGGTTTAGGCTCTACAAAACACGAGCGCATTCTGTTTAAATTCAAAAATATTGCTGTGCTTTTAGAATTCAAGAATGCCAATGCGTTATATAACTACATAACACGTACACATTATATAACTGCATAACACGTACGCGTTATGTAGTGCCAAAACGTGCTTGCATTATGTAGTGCCAAAACACGCTCGTGTTATGTAAATCATAAAATATATGTTTAATACTTGAGAGAGAGGGGGTGTGGAAGACTCAAGGGAATTTTTGGTTAATATTTGAGAAGGGGTGGGGAAGGGTCAAGGGAATCTATGGTTAATATTTAATAGAGGTGGGAAAGGGTCAAGGGCTTAGAAGGGCTTAAAAGGATGTTGGAATCTTGAGTGGGGAGAGATGAAGCGAATGAGAACATGATGGGATACAGGGGGTGAAGGGAAGTGGAGCTTGAGAGCACTATTAAAAGTAGAAGAGGTTTTGAAGAGGTATAGGGTTAGAAGTTGAAAGTGAGACTTGAGTGACAAGGGGGAATGGATGGAGGCAAGGGGGATGTGAGAGAGAAATAAAGAATACAAGGGGGGGAGAAAGAGCGAGGGAGGGAGAGGGACAATGGGGATGAATGGATTTAGAGGGAGTGGGAGATAGATGGGGATAGAATGAAATAAAGAGATAGGAAGGGAGGGAAAGAAAGTGTTGGTGGGAGACATGTAGGGAGTGGTGGTGAGAGAGAGAGAGAGAGAGAGAGAGAGAGAGAGAGAGAGAGAGAGAGAGAGAGAGAGGAGGAAGAAGGGACACAAAGTGTGTGAGAGAGAGGGAGTGATGGAGAGATTGGGATAGGTTTAGGGAAAGGTAACATGAGGGAGGGATAGAAGGTGAGAGAGAGAGAGGCAATGAGAGAGGGAGGGAGAGAAGGTAGGGTGAGGGATGGAGGGAGAAAGGTGGAGATAGATATGGATGGAGGGGGAATGGGTTTGAGAATGGAAAGGGACATAATGTGTGTGTGTGTTTGTTTGAGAGAGAGAGAGAGAGAGATTGGTGGTTGGGGATAGAGATACTAGAGGGAGGTGTGAGCGACAAAGAAAGTGGGAGGTTGTGTGTATGTGTGTGTGTTATAGGGAAGGAGGAATCAGTGGGGTGGCAAGGACGAAGATGGTGTAAGGGAGAGAAAGCGACATAGAGGGAGGGAGGTAAAGGAAGTGAGGGACATATCCAGGGATAGATCTAGAGAAAGAGATAGGGAGGGAGGGATACAAGGTGAGATAGAGAGGGCAGTGGGGAGGGATAAACGCACATAGGGTTAGTGATTAAGGGCGAACAAAAGGAGAGAGTTCTATAGGGACTTGGATAATTGCGAATATATACATAGGGTGGATACCCTCCTCATCATCATCTTCATCACCATCACCATCATCATCAACGTCTTCATCATCATCACCATCATCATCATCATCATCAACATATTCATCATCATTGTCATCTCTAGGTTCCTCATCAACATCTCCATCATCATCATCTTCTTCATCCTCATCATCTTCATCATCATCTTCATCACCATCACCATCATCATCAACATCTTCATCATCACCATCATCATCACCATAAACATCTTCATCATCATTGTCATATCCCCCTTCCTCATCAAC